>OY725338.1:35735007-36935007 GCA_963243735.1 Neocrepidodera transversa | reverse complement strand
GAGATTCCATAAGGCGGCTTCCTGTGGATTAAGCTCGTTAATCCATCTTTCCCAGTTTTTCTCCCGATGTTTTGTGAGAGCTGTGGAGACTTGTTCACGAAGTCGAGTAACTGTTCTTTTGTCCTCTGGGTCTCGGGTGTGCTTTGCCTTCCTCTGAGTTCGATTTTTATTTTGGATATGTGTCTTTAGGTCATTGCTAATTTCAGCATAAATTCCCTTTCGTTCGCTGCGATTGGTTTTCGTTGTGCGCTCGATCGTTCTGTGGATTGCGCCTTCGAATCCCAGAATCACCGACTCGATTTCCTCCGTACTTTCAATATGAGGTGTTGGTCCTAGTTTCGGGCCTATGCCGCGTCTGAAGGCAAACCAGTTGGTTTTTTTTGGAAATGTATGTATGGGAGACTTGCTCTCCTTCTCCTACTTCCAAGAGGACGGGTAGGTGTCCTTCACCTGCTTCGTGAAGGGTAGAAAATTCGTATGGGAAATTTATATCCTTCACTATCGCTATGTCCAGTACGTCGGGTCTAAAGTTGAGATTTCCTGGATAGTGTGTAGGCGTCGTTGGTGCGATCACGTGGCAATCTGGGTAATTTTGCATTAAATTAAGCAATTGTCGACCTTTGGTATTTTCCTGAAAGCTATTCCACGCTCGTGATTTAGCTTTCAGATCCCCTATTACAATTGTATTTTCCTCTTGAAGGAGTTCATCGAGCTCATGGAAATTTAGACGCTCGTCAGGTCTAACGTACACTGAAAAGCAAATTTTATAAATCCGTAAATGGTTTTAACCTCTATTATCGTTGCCTCTAGAGTGATAAATTACACTGGAGTAGTTATGTTAAATTGTTCTATGCAATTTTTTATCATAATTTCAGTTCCCCCAGAATTTGGCCTAAATTTATTTCTGTAGATATTATATCACAGTAATTTGAATTTATCCTCCTCCCCTAAACGAGTTTCCTGAAGGGCAATGATATCTAAACCCACCCTTTCAATAACCTCAAATAAGTTATTTTTGTGTTTTTTAATGCTTCCAGAATTCCAAGAGACAATCTTCAAAAAATCAGAAACCTTGAAATTTAGTTCTGTGAATTATTTTTCCAACGAAATATCGGTTAAAACCAGTTGACACATTTTAGAGAGCTAAAATGTGTGCGGTGAGGGAATGGAGCGGGCCCATGATTTGGCTTTTGTCCATCTGACTGAACGAAAGCTGTGGAGCTGAAGGCTGTGGATTATTAGCTGAAGGCTGTGGAGCTGAGGGCCTACTGCTCGTTTGCCGTGCTGAGGGCACTGGAGCAGGGGCTGAAGGCCTTTTTGTTACATTTACGTAACTTTTAATTTGAACCCTAGGCATGTTAGGACATCCTCTGTAATTGGCGGGAGAATCGCCATTGCAATTAGCAAAGTTGCTTTTGATTTTCTTGGTCTAGGGCAATCTGCTGCTCTGTGTCCTTCACCGCACCTAACGCATTTAGGATTTACAAAACAGCTCGATTGAGTATGATGAAAACCTTGGCATTTGTAACATTGGGTTGCCATGTTATTCTTTCTTTTGTTTTCAACTGACACCACAAGAGAGGTGCAGCGGTTAATTTTTAAGATTTTTTCTTTGTCCTCATGACGGACATCAATTAAAAATAAAGAAATTGGTTTTTTGTCCCTTCCGGACGTCATGGCAGAGATATTTACGATATTAATGCCTTGATCTTTCAAGTCTTCTCTAATTTCCTCCAAAGGAGTGATGCAAGCCTCTCATCACTAATTTGGGGGTTTTGTCTTCTGCCATCTCAAAGACAACCCAATTGATACCATTGTCAATATTTTTCATTTCGCAGAAGTATTTGGCCATCCTTCTATGGTCATTCGCTGTTTTTGGATGAATCTGAAGGCTTTGTTTGTTTTTGCAGAGGATATAGCGTCTCCATATTCAATTTTATTAGATTTCAGTCTCGCTTTGAGGCGGTTCCAAAATTCTACTGATTTTAAAATAATTGGGGCTTTTTTTTGTAAATAACGGGAGGGGCTACAGTATCTCCGGCGTCTGTTGACGTCGAAGGGACTCAAAATCGCGGCGTTGCTTTGGATATGTAAAATTATTAGTGTTATTTTTAACATTATTAATTTCATTATTTCCATTTGTATTTGATTTTACATTTTTAATATTATTTTTAATCGATTTATTTTTATTTGAGTTATTAATATTTAATATTTCGTTTGAAATATTTAAATCATGTTCTATAATTACCTCTATGTTAGTGGAATTCCCGGTAATTTCTTTTAAATTGCCCTTTGGGTTATTTAGGACAATTAAGCTTCTATTCTTAGGGCTATTTTCTTTAATAGCCGGATTTTGCTTCTTATTTTTCCTTTTTTTATGTTTAATTTCTGTAAAATCTTCAAAGTCTATTAGATTATCAAAAATATTTTCTGTCTCAATGGTTTCATCGGGTTTTTTGGAGTTTTTCCGTTCGAAAGAGCTCGTCTTTCGGCATCCGTCGTTTTCTTTTCGGCGGAAAGTGCTCAACTTTCACGCTCTTTTTCCGCTTTTTCTTGTTTTTCAGTCATTTTTTCCACTCTGGCTAGTAGAGTATTTATCTGTTGGTTTAATGCACAGATTTGGCTTGTTAATCCTGTAATTTCTTTATTTAAATTACTATTTTCAATTCTTTGCTGTTTTAATTCCTGAAACAGCTCTCTATTTTTCTTTTCTAAAAGTTTCTTGGCTTCTAGCTCTTCTTGTCTTTCATCTGCTCTTTGTTTAGCTCTTTTGTCCTTTTCCTCTTGAGTTCCCTGTTTTCCACTGTGTTTTTATTTAACTTAGCACTTTCACTGGTTTTCACTAAACTTTTTCACTAGTCACTTTGTAGCCCTTCTGTATGAGGTTCCCCGTAGCGGGGGAACGGGAGAACTTTTTTATTTGATATTTGGGAGGTTTTAGAAAAAAACAAACGTACTTACCCCAGATTTTGCTGTATTGATGTTAATCTTTTTAGTGATTTCACTATCACTCGCGTTTTCACACTCACACGCGTTTTTATGTAGGCATTTTTGCGACGTTTATTCACGCGCGAAAGCTTTTTAAAGCTTTTTACGTCGCGTATTCTCTGTATATCCGATATACAGAGGTATATTCGCGTTTACTATATTCTCAAATAGCTAAGGGATTCTCATCCACTCTCAGACGCTAATATTTGATGTGTATTACACAGCCAAATATTTGTTATCAGTCTATTGGACGTGATAACTTGTTCCGGAGAGTTGACTGCTTCTCACCACAGCTCGACTTCTAGTAATTCTACAAAAAAAATCCTTGAATATATTTACATAGTCCAAATACATTTTCTAAAAATATCAAATTTTACATATGATAGTGACTTTGTCATCAAATCAGCATATCGATGATCAGTGAGTACATAGATAAGTTTCAGAATATTATTCGAAATTAATTTAATAATAAAATGGTGTCTAACATAGATATGCTTAGATCTTTTCGTTTCAAGAGTTTTAGCTATTTTAATGATTGTCTTCATAAATCATTATCTGATTAGTCTTTATGAATCAAGTCTACTATAATTTGCTTGAGAAAAAGACATTCAGTTATACAATTAGTAGTGCTACATATTCAGCTTCTGAGCTTGACAACAGTTTGCTTCTTTGATTTCCAAAAAATAACATTATTATTGAGTTTTAAAATACATCCAATAATACTTTTCCTATCATTAATATTATGAGCGAAATCAGAATCAACAAAAGCATTAATATTTACATCTGCACTATCGGTTTTAGTAAACTTTAAAACATAATTTTCTGTTTTCTTCAGATACCTTAAAACATTCTTTAAATGTTTCCAATGATTTTGATCAAAACAATTTTGAAACTGGCTGAAATAAGTAACTGCAAAGAAAAGGTCAGGTCTTTTACCCAACATAGCATACATAAGTGAACGGAAGACGAACCCGTAAATGTAGCAAGTCGTTCCGTCAAACTCAAAATGTCAAACGTCGGTAACCTAACCTATTACTTATTATAGGTTATATTTCCAATATAGTTTAAAACGACAGGGGATTTTAAGAAACAGATTTAAAATTTAACTCAAAAGATATGGGTTTTATGAAATAAACACGAATTAAAATCCATCCTGGCGGAAATTTAAATCATAAAACGTATATTTTGTCTTTCCCCATAGTGAACTGCGGATTTTTCTTAAAAACTTTTTTTGTGTAACAGCCTTGCAAAGCAACCATTTTTATAGTTTGAAATGGTACTTTCCCTAAATTTAGGTTATTAAACTCTTAATAATTCTATTAATAAAATTTTTTTAGTTTTTCATTGCAGTTGACTATACCTACTTACTACTTGTAATTGGTATTATGCTTTCAGAATGCTCTAAACTATTCTGAAGATGTGTTAAATTGAATATCAATAAAATGCTGACAATTTGTAAAAAGTTTATTAAAAATTGTAGCTAACTTATAATAATAAATAATTTACATTGTAATTAGGGTCAAACTGTCGGTCATTTGAAATTAATTTCGTGTTCCCACTCAAAATATTATTAATAACAGATGCCTCCTTTTTACTTGGTTATTTAATATACTTATGAGCCTAGCGTTTTTTACAAGTTGAATAAAACCTTTTCTGCTTCTGAATATTAATTTTTGTTGTTTTAATATTCGTTTTAAAATTGGAAGGCACAAAATGTTCATTTTGTAAATGCAACAAGGTCTCGACATTATTTAAACTTGATAATATTTCTTTCTCCATTAATAATTGGGTATTTATTTTGCATGTAATGCAGATATCTTATTTGATATCTTTTGTACCAATTTATTATTTTGTTCATTTAAATTCCTTAATGTAGTCATATAAGTTGCAATAGAATTTTCACTGTTTATATCACTTGCACTATGATCATTCTTATTTTTATTTAAAATGACATAATGTATATGTTTGCAAATTGTATTTTTAACATAATAATCAAAACAATTGCATGAGTAAGTATGTACACATATATTACAAACTTGACATTTTAAATTGCAGCAATTATTCATTGATTGTTTTTGAATATAATATTTTTTCACCTTCTGATACAGTCCAATTACATTCACTTATGCTTTCAATTTGGAACGTATTTGTCGCTGCCATATCTGTTTTTCATATGTGGTGCACTTTCCCCTGGTATTTATTAAATTGTCAACAATTTTGTCTCGTATGTACTGTAGGACAGCATGTAAACCTTTATCTAACCTTTTCACGGTTTTTTTATTCAAATAAAAATACTTCATTACTTTGTGCATGCTCTCCAGACGCATGTTCGTATTAATTCCACATCCTTTACGGTAACATAAAACCCACTGCTATGTATTATTAACATAATAAATTTGAAAATATGTGTCATAATTTTCAGTATTAGGGTCTTCTAATAGATTTTTTAGGAATTCTGTTAATTGCTTTTCAAACGAATCTTCATCCAAATTGTATTGTAGAACTTTTAAATATTTATAAACATGTTGTCTCTTTTTTCTGTAACTTATTTTACTTAAGTTTGTTTGTCAGGCACGATCTAAATGCCAGGCGCAGTACAACTGATATGATGCTGGTCCCATGACAGTTATCCAAGCATAAAAAACGTGGGTAATATCAGACATGAAAGTTTTTGTTTGTATGTGTCCAACTCTTGATTTTAAAATGGAAAAAAACACAGAATAAACATTACTATCTTTTCTGTTGGTGAACATTTCTGCAACAGGAAACCCTTCTCCATATTTGTCCACAACTAAAACTGTTGTTATTTCAAAATCATAGCCATTGAGTCCATGTGTTGAGTCTACTGCAATAATATTGGATCCATAGACCTTAAACATTTCTTCTTGGTAGGAATTCATTAATATTAGACAAAAGCCATTTCTGTTAAAATTTTCAGCTTCTTCATCTTGTCTTTTATAGAGCATACAGGATTGTCTTTCTGTTCCTTACATTCTTCAACCCACATTTCTATGCTTATTGAATCATTGTAATGCTTCACACCATCCTCTGTGTCTAATTTGAAGCTTTTTTAATGTTGTTAATATCTTTTAATGTTAACAGGTCAATCCGTTTTAATTTTCCATTGATGTTTTTTCTATTTACATCCAAAATTCTGCAAAATAATATCATAAGCAAAATTGCAACTTCTTAAAAAAACCCTGAAAGGGTAGAAGACACTGATAAAAAAAATCCACCTCATTACCTTTTTCTTGACACACCATGTATTAATTTGGAAGCAATAACATTTTTATCTTCTCTATTAATGCGAAGATGTTGAATTTCTGTCTGATGTCCATAATGTGACTTTATTATTGAGACTTTAACATTCTCCTCTGTGTTCAGGATTACTTTTATTTGGCTTATGCATGCTGTATTAATTTTACATGATCCCTGTGATTTTAAAAGGCGTTCTCTAGACTCCTTCTTTTGCTGTTGACCTAAAATATAACATTTAAAAATTGGCCAAGAATCATTTAAAATTATATTAAGATTTTAAACTAAATTGAATAACTTCTAAAATATTAAAGTTATTTAACTCGGATTTGCACCATTCTAAAGATAATATAAAACTCTAAATTTAAAATGTATTTTAGTTTCTTAGAATTTACAATTGTAATTATTATAGCCAAAATATAGAATTTCTTTAAAAATTTTTGTAATTTCGTTCTATCAATAAGTATACAATAAATGAAAAAAGTAAATAGCATATCCGAAAAGTATCCAAAAGTACTATGTATGTAAATTATTTCATAATTTTAACATGGTATTTGTAAAAGTTATAGCAAGAAATGAAAAAAGTTAAAACCATACCCATGAATTTTTGACAAAAAATCTGATTTTTTTTAGTTTTTTAAACTAACTTTATTAATGCATTTTGATCCAGAAACCCTAAAAAAAGGTCTGTTTTCCATTTTGAATAAAATTGAATGAGATATTAATTATTTATTGATTTTAAAATTATTCAAAAAAGGTTTTATTTCTTTTTAAAGTTAATATTAATATTAAAAATTTACAAAAAATACCATTAAATTTGTAGTAGAAATCCCTATAATTGTGATTTTTTTCAAAATTTTATTTGTAAAATCCATAAAATTTTTTGTTGAAATTTAATATAAGTTTAAAAAAAAAATGAATAACTTTAAAAATATTAAAGATATTAAAATGGCATTTATAGCATTCGATAGGTAATATAAATCTCTAAATTTAGAAAATAATTTAGTCTTTTCGAATTTAACATTGTAATTATTATAACTAAAATAAAACAAAAATTAAATTTTTTTGTCCTTTTGTTTTATCGAAAATGGTAAAACAAATGAAAAAAGTAAATGGTACATTTGGAAGGGGTCAAAAAGTACATTATGTGTGAAATATTTCATAATTTTAAAATAATACTTGTAGAAATTATACAAAATTATAAAAAGTTAAAAAAAATTTTTACAAAAAATTAAGTTTTTTTTTTAATTTTTGTAAACTAATTTTATTAATGCATTTTGATGCAGAAAAACTAAAATAATCGATTAAACAATTACTTTACTCGGAGTGTTCGGAAAGTTGAGTGGGATTACCCCCTCATTTTTTTACTTATTTGGCGTATTTTACTTATTTGGTATATTTGTTTGGTTTTTTTATAACTTTTTTTGCCTTTATTTTTCTTCTATTCTGCTTTTTTTAACTTTTTTGTAAGTTTTTTTCTTTTTTGGCTTGTTTTCCTTTTTCCCTTTACCTTGTCTTATTTGACCTTTTTTTTTTGACCTTTGCTGATTTTTTCCCTGTTCCCTTTTTTCCCTTTTCCTTTTTTTTGCCATTTTTGCTTTTATTTTTCTTCTATTTTGCCTTTTTTTAACTTTTTTGCCGTATTTTGTTTTTAGTTTTTGATCTTTTTTTGCCTTTATTTGGCTTCTATTTCGCCTTTTTGTTCTTGCTTTTCTATCTTTTTTGTTGCTTTTTTTATCCCTTTTTGTCACTTTTTTTGCTTTTTTAAAGTTTGTCTTGCTTTTTAGGGTTCCGTACCCCAAAGGGTCGAAACGGAACCCTATTGCTCTCACTCGCGTGTCCGTCTGTCACACCGGTCTAGCAGCTAAACCGTTGGAGCTAGAGACTTCAAATTTTCACAGTTTATGCGTTTTGTTGACCCAAAGCCATATAAACTCTAAGAAATATTTTTAAAAGTTTTCAAGGGGGGCTCCCATACAACTAAAGGGGGGCGCTGAAAAAAAAAATTGGCCTACCCCATCGAGTGAGGTATCGTTGAATTGAGTAGATAAAAGGCATATTTTTTGTTTTACAAAATATTACAAAACGTAGGCATGAGAAGTCGCCAAAGTCAGCATTTTTTACAAAATTTTGTTCCGAAGAATTTTTTAACTTTCCATTGACCTATAAACTTGAAATTTGGTGATAAATGTTTATTGTTACGTATATTTTACCAACAAATACCAATATATGAATAAATATGATTTTTTCATTACCATTCCCTCATTTTTAGGGTTCCGCACCTTCATATATATGTAAATTGTGATACTCGATATTTTATTATTTTTATGTGTGCAGTCGTATTCGTTTTATTAAAAAATGCATTTTTCATCTTATAATTTTTTTTCTATCTTTGTTGGTTACGCAGATATTAACAAATTTGTTCGTAGCATTTCAAAATATCCAAGTATATATGCGGATTGTGATATTCGATATTTTATTATTTTTATCTGTGCTATTATTAATTTTGTTAAGAAATGCATTTTTCGTCTCATAATTTTGTTTTCTTCGTCGAACGCACATGCGCCTGGTTATTTTTCTTTTCAGTTCTTTAAATCTTTTTACCAAGTATTTTTGGCTTATATTACTTTTTTTTAACTTTTTGCCGTATTTTGCATTTTTTCTCTTTACTTTGTCTTATTTGACATTTTTTTGACTTTCTGTTACTTTTCCACCTTTTCCTTTTTTTGTGCAGTTTTTTTTTTATTTTTTGCTTTTTTTCCTTTTTTTTATTAAAGTTTTAATTTATGCTGAAATTTAGCAATTCTTTATCATTTTTAACAATTTTTTTGCCATTTTTGGAAATAATTCATTATTTTGTTGGTGCCATTTTAAGTAGTTTTTATCATTTTTCATTTTAATTAATTTTTGTGTATTTTTTGCAATGTTTACCCATTTTTTCCAGCAATTTATTTCATTTTTACAACATTTTACTTTTCCATTCAGAAATTTTGTATTTTGTAATTAAAATAATCTCATTCTTCACACCTGAGCCGGGAAAGTTCTGGGATGACACAGCTGATTTTTTGGTTGACGTACTTACTCGAGCGGGTCAATATTTGTTTAATCCCAATTTCGAACCCCTTAAAATGCGTATTTTTAAAATTTCTTTCTTAGTGCTCCCCTACACTACTAAAGGAAACTACCCTGAAAATTTCATGTCTCTATCACCTCTGGTTTAGGCTGTGCGTTGATTGTCAGTCAGTCAGCGACACGTCAATTTTATATATATATTGAAATGTAAAATCCTCGGGATACAGGGTGGATTACATTTCCAAACTGGAGAACTCCTTCTCACTGGGCTGGGTTCAAAACGCCTAAATAAAAAAATTACAAAATATAATGAAAATTAATAAAATTAATGATCTTTTTATTTTCTTCCTCTACTTCTTCAGCTCTCCTAATAATTTTTGTTGACTCTGCACCTTCTTTTTACTACTGCTCCTTATTCACTTTTGAAATTGTTTGTTTGCGTCTTTTAACTAGTCACCAATTATTTTTTTTTTAAATCATTGTTCCTCAACTTGGATAAATAATTTTGCTTACTTTTTTTTTTACTTTTATTTCTTCATTCAATAATCATTTTTCATTATATATAAAACATTCCTTTATAAATATAATATTACATTTTATAGAATTATTTCTTTTTTAGCTTTTTTTTCAATTTTTGACAACCTTCTGACTTTTTTATTTATTATTCTCCCTTCAATTTTTTTTTCAACCAAAACTTTTACATACTATTTTTTTTTAACATAATTTTAAACTGAAATTTTGATTTGACACCAACCCAATGACAAATCATTTCACCTGCTAAGAAATGCCATCCAACCTGTCACAGGAATTTCAAATTTCAAATGTCTTAAGCCCTATTCAGATTACAAAAAAAATTAGTTTATTGTTTTAATACCAGTTTCCCAAAATTTCTTTTTAACTTAGATTTTTCTCTTTAATGTTAAAAATAAAGAATACTGTTAATTTTACTTGCCATTACTATTCATTTTTTTTTTAACTCAACCAACCCTTACTTACTATTTATAATATTTTATAACAAATCAAACAAATTTCCTAACACTTACCCAAAATTACCGGGTATATCAAATTTCATAACAATATATAGATAGATGGATGAATTTAAATCTTAAATGTTGGTTGAAAAACAAATGAACAGCCGCATTGTTATAGATATTACTTTCCTGTTCTAATAGATCTGTTACATACATAATAATACAATTCTGTTCCAGATTTCTGAATTGTTTTCCTCGTGTTTTTATATAATTCACTACTTCTGTTTCTTCCAGTTCTTTTTTTTAAATCAATAAATTCTAAAATTGAAAGAGATCTATAAGCATGAGTTAAATTTATGATCTTTACTTTTGAAAAAAAACATAATTAAGTTAAACTAATAGCCTACGAGATGTATCTTAAGTGTTTAAAAAATCATTTTGTAGATTAAAGTACATTTAATAGCCTTATACAGAGATATGAATAAAATAATACCTTGCATATTTTTCAAATTTAAATCCTTTACAATTTCAAAATAATGAAACTCTTCGAGATGCTTAACTAAATGAATATTTAGCTTATAGGAGCAATTGCAATTGCTTTCCGGACATTTGTAATTGTTAACACTCTTATCATAAGAGAGAGGAACAGGAGAATTACCATGAATATTTCGTATATGTTTATTTAAATTGCTTTGTGTCGAAAACACATTTTCACAAAATGAACACAAAAAGTACATCGTCATCGGAGCAATTTTTAGAAATCAAGTATGCTGTGACTGTCACTGAGCAACCGACACATAACGAGACAACGTAAAGAGAAATAACACTTTGACAGTACCGACGTTGAGTTTGAAGTCTTCAGTGTTATTTATTAATCGTTTTACTTCCCGTAACTGATAGGTGATTTTTTGCAAGTTTGATAAATTACGATTATTGTCTATTAAAGGTAAATATTCATTAGCCAAAGGGCTATTAGCGGCGGTACAATAATAATACATATTCGCTGTGTGCGAGAAGGCGGGGCATCTTGACAGCCGATACTAGCGCTTGCCGTGATCAGCACTTGAACTTTTGCCCCGAACATTTTTCGACGGACCAAAATTTCAACAACAAAACGGAAAGCTCGCCGAAGTCCAGCAGAAATATATTGTGTCGTGGGCTGTCAGAATAATGGTTTAAACAGGCCCAATACAAAATTTAAAGTCCATACAAATGTGAATACAGAAAAAGCGAACCGTAGGTATGTGAGTATGTGAGCTTTGTCGTTACTTGGATTGAAAAATTTGTCCTCGAAATTAAACTCCTTCGAGTGATTCTATGACAATGAAAATTTTACTGCAGTTAGCTGACCACATGACCCGGGTTATAACGAAGTAAAAAGTTTAAAATTTGACTTAGTTTAACCGCTAAAAATTAAATTATTATTAATATATCGGTACGTCATTTATATTAATCTAAAGACTATATTTTTGAGTTGGTTCGTTAAGGCACGGGATTTGAAAGCAAAGGGTCGTAGGTTCGAGTCCCCCAAATGCTTGTTAACATTTTTTTCAACAAATAACTTTTTTTATTATAATTTTTATTCAGAATTACTCGAAGCAGTTTAATTTCGCGGACAAAGTTTTTAATCCGAGTCGCGGCAAACAAAGCTTTTACCTACGGTGTTTTGATTAATATTTTATTCAAAATGAAAAACAGGTTTTTTTAGGTTTTCTGAATAAAAATTGTCCAAAATTATAATAAACAAAATAAAAAAGTTAATTGTTAAAAAAAAATTAACAAGTATTTGGAGGACTCGATCCGATGACCCTTTGCTTCCAAATCCCGCATAACTATCGAACCAACGCAAAAATATAGTCTTTAATTTAATATAAATGACGTACCGATATATTAATAATAATTTTAGTTTTTAGCACTTAAAGTAGTCAAATTTTAAAATTTTGACTTCGTTACAACTTGGTTTATGTGGTCAGCTAACAGCAGTAAAATTTTCATTGTCATAGAATCACTCGAAGGAGTTTAATTTTTGGAACAAAATTTTCAATCGGAGTTTGAGCAAAAGAAAGCTTACGGTTCGTTTTAAGAAACATATTACATATTGTGAATGTTAAATAATAATAAACATATAAAAACATGTATTTCAAAGCGGAATATATTTAGATTTAATGAAACTTTATAATCTTCTTTTGACTGCGACGTTGTTGGCACGCATTTCGTAGTTATTATTTTTATTTTCTGTTGAATTTTCTCCTCCACCGAGCATCTATGAAGAAATGCCAGTTTTGCACCGTTCTTTAGGGCATTTTGTTTAAAATTTATATCAGGCTTTATTTCCTCAAAACCAGTTCTTAATATTATATTCATCTTTTAAATATCAAAATGCCTGCGTTTGATTTTGATTGTACGGGACAAAGTTTTACATTTCAGCCTACAGGTGTCGCCACATGGCAAGTTGCACACAGCGAATACATATATGTATATACAATTTAAATATTATTTCAAATAGTCTATGATATTATTTCCTGAGGTGTCACTCGGACAGTCAACTAGAAAGTGTTTCACACTCTTGACCATGTTGCACTGATAACACATTGGTGGATTCTCATTCGAGAATAAATATGAGTGAGTGAACCTGGTATGGCCTAAACGCAGGCGTGTGAGGACAATTTGTTCACGTCTATTTTTAACCATTGGTTTCCACTGACTAACGTCATTCTTAATAAACCGAAGCTTCGTTTGCGAACTTTCCCACTCACGCTTCCACTTACACACCAGCTTCTTTTTGAAAAAGGGTTTCAGATCAGTTGAGACACTCCGACACTTAGTTTCTAATTCTACACTCGAAATAGCGTTGCGCGCTGGTCAGCTTTCTCATTTCCTTCTATATTGATATGAGAGGGGACCCATGTGAAGTTGATGCATCGAGAGTTATCTTGAGCCAATTGTAATTCTGTTTTTATCAATTTTTCAAAGTAATTTTTGGGGTATGTGTGTTTTAAAACTAACAGTGCACTAAGTGAATCGCTAAGAATTAAACTTTTACGAATATCGTATGATAGCTTTATAGATAGCATAAATCTCGGCCGAGAGAATACTAAAAATAGAAGAGAGTCTAAATAAAAAGCTATCGTATGGGGTTACAAATGCCGCGCCTACGCCCTCATCTGACTTGGATGCATCAGTGAAAATTTTGAAATGGTTTTGGAAATGTTCTTCTAGGATTGAATTAAGATTTGATTTGATAATTGTTGGATTAGTTTCATGTTTATTAAACTTGGTTAGATAAGTGTTAACATCTAGAGTTTTTATTGTCCAGGGAGGGGGGATGATCGAGACCCACTGGAATGACTTCTGGGAAGTCCATGTATAGTTGAGTTAGGTAATATCGAATTCTCTCGTAGTAAGGTTTAGCAGTGTGTAGTTTATTGTCAAAGAAATGCATGTACCTGTTTGTGAAAGTGTTATTGAATAGTGGCTTATTTTTATGTGAAGCTATAGAGACTGCGTGTCATAAACTCAAAAACATTCTTCGGTAATGAAGGGATTGTTCGCCACATTCGCTATATATGCTTTGAATTGGGGATGTGCGAAATGCTCCCAAAGCAATTCGAAGTGCAGAATTGTGCACTGAGTTGAGTAACTTTAATGTTGTTTTTGAGGAAGATAAATATGCGATTGAGCCATAATCAATCTTGGACCTGATTAAAGTTCTATAAACAGTAAGTAGGGTTGAATAATCGGCTCCCCAATTTCTATTTGCCAAAGTTTTCAATAAATTTAGTCTCTTGTTACAAGAAAGAACTAACTGTCTAATGGGTTCTTTCCAGGAAAGCTTTTCATCAAGCCACATTCCCAGAAATTTTACCGATGATTTAAATATCATATTTTTATTATAGAGCTGTAAGGTTGGGATGTGTTCTTTTTGGAAAATGTCATACCAGTAGTTTTAGTAACTGAAAATCCAAAGCCTGTTTCAAGGACCATTGTTCTAGTTGACGGAGGAAGTTCTGTAAGATATATGACATTAAGGTGGTGTTTTTCCCTTAATTTAAATTACAAGGTCGTCTGCATATATACGTACGTGCCTTTAACGGTTTCGGTATATCTTTAATTATGGCGTTTATTGCAATCAAGAACAAAGTAGGGCTAATTATTGATCCTTGCGGTGTTCCATTTTCTTCATTTTGTTCTTCTGAAATTGAGTTCTGAACTTTAACAGAAAACGATCGATGCTGATATACTTAAGGCAGTTGCCGCGAATTTTCCAGGAATGAAGTTTTTTTAGGATATTAAATTTCCAACAGGTATTAAAGGCTCTTTTAAGATCGAAGAAAATTGCGATGCAATCTTGTTTTGTAGCTAGAGCTTCGTGAACATCACTCTCCAGGTCCAGTATGTTGTCAATGTCTGAGCGATTTTGACGGAAACAGTTTTGTTCAGGGATTTTCTAGTGTCCACATGAGTCTGTAATTAACAATTTTTTCCATTAATTTACTCATTGTACATGTTAAGCTGATAGGTCTGTAAGAATCAGAATCAAGGTGAGGTTTTCGTTCTTTTAGTATAGGGATAACAATAGCTTTTGACCAAATTGTAGGGAATTTATGATTCTGCCAAATAGAATTAAATAATTGAAGAAGAATGCTTTTTGCTGATTCAGGAAGAAATTTAAGAAATATGACTGGAATGTCATCGGGACCGGGACTAGTAGTTTTAAGATCATTAAGAGTCTTTTGTTCATACATGGTTAGAGGAAGATTTAAAGGGGTTTCTTCATAATTTGTATCATACAATAGATTAATGCTTTCAGCCGCTAATTTATTTTCGAGAAATGTTGGGCTATAATTGTTATTAGAAGACATTTGTTTATAGTTGGTGGCTAAAATATTGGCAATTTCAGGTGCAGAAGTTATTATGATATTATTGGATTTTAGACTGGAGATTGGCGGCGCATACTTCAGGCCCGAAATTTTCCTAATTCTCTTCCAGACTTCACTTACGGGCGTGGAACTATTAATTTCAGAAGCGTATTTGGTCCAGGAAGATTTTTTAGCTTGTTTTATTATTAGATGAGCTCTTGCTTTAAGTTTTTTAAACTCTACCTTGTTCTCTGGTGTTTTATGATGTTTGTATTTATTTAAACTTTTTTTGCTTGCACGAATTTCCTCTTGACACTCTTGTTTCCACCAAGGTACGTGAGTATGATGCTTTAGCTCTTTTGTTTTTCCGATAAAAGGCTTGGCGCTTTGTAGGATGATATTATTAAAATCCGATAAAGATTCATTGATGTCATCAGTTAGAATGCAATTTGGCATTGCGTTATCAATGTAGTTTTCAAAACCAGTCCAATTAGCCGAATCAATCTTCCATTTTGGCAAAAATGTATTTGTAACCGAGACAGAAGTGTTTTTGATAATAATGGGGTGGTAGTCGCTACCATAAGTATATTGCAGAACTTCCCAAGAGAGCCTATGTGTTAAGGAAGGATCACACAAACTTAGATCAATTGCCGATGATTCACCAGTGGTATATCAAATCTTGTGGGTGTTCCGTCATTAAAAAAATTTATTTGTAAGTCTGAAATTATTTTTTCAATGGTTTTACCTCTAGTGTCTGTAGATGATGAACCCCAAATTATGTTATGACCATTGAAATCTATATCATTCTTTAAACTATTAATATGATTATCATCAGTTGTACTACCTTCAGTATTATTGCCTATATTCATATACACAGTATCTATATAGCTATCACAAGAAGCCAAAAGTTGTCTACTATTCACAGATGAAACAGATGCATTGAGTACAACATAATGAATATGTTTACAAATGGTAATTTTATTATAATATTCAGCACATGTGCACTGATATGTAAGCAAGCATATGTTGCAAAAACTACAGGTCATGATGCAACATGGGTGTGTATGGTGTAGTGAAATCAATATATGTCCCATTGTCTTAAAAATCTTTCAATTGACTTGAAATGTATTCATTCACCTCCATTATCACACCTAATAACTGAAATTTTTTTATTAAATTTTGATTGAACTAAATTTACATATTCTTTCAAACACTTGCATACTTCACCTGCAATGAGGATCTAGGCTATTGTGCCCCGCCAGTTTTCCTGTCCTAGTCCTGATGTTAGCTTTCGCTATCTCTTCGGGTTCAGGATACTATACCCCAATACTTTCCCTGTTCAGGTCCCGGCAATAGCATAATACATGAAGAGGAATTTCGTCCGCTTCCTCACATTTCCTACATAGGGAATCTTCTGATACACCTATGAGGGGTTCAGGTGTCTTCTAAGCCCGCAGTGTCCTGTCAGGACACCTAGTGCGGTTTTGAGTTCCCGTCTTTTTAGGCATAGTAGCAGATTGTCTCTGCTCTTGGGTGGACTTTCGATAAGTGTTTTGGACTGTCTTAGTCCCGGAAGTTCCAACCAGTATTCCTAATTGTTTTTCCAGCATACCCTTTATATGTTGGTAGGAAATACCACATGTGGGTTGCGGTCCAATTAAAGGTTTTTCGGCACCTTTACCAGCCAGGCGGTCTGCCTTTTCATTTCCTTCTATGTATGCCCTCATGCCCAGGCACCCATTCAGGAGTTGTCTTATTGCGTTCTGCCAGGGCAGTTAGGTTTTTATGGCAGTCCAATACTAGTTTGGACTGTATTTCCATCCTTTGTATTGCTTTAAGGGATGCTTGACTATCTGTGAGTATACGGATTCTCTTATTTCTAAGATCCTCGCGTATCATCACGTTTAAACACGCATTTATGGCAGTCATTTCCGCTTGAAAGACCGTTGCCATAGATCCCAGGTTTAGAATGCAAGTTCTCCCTGAGTTCATGTGATAGAATCCAGCACCTGTGCTGTCTTCTGTTTTAGACCCGTCCGTATATCAGACAGATTGATTTTTCTGCGTCCTGACCTCTCTATTTCTGTCCCTCATGTATGGTTACTATGAAAGGTTTCACAAAGTTGTGACTGACAAGCATTCTGTCCGATGGCATAGTTAGCACCGAATTTTCTCTTAGTTTTTCTGCGATCATGGAATGATAACCTTTTGTGACGTGTTTTCTTTCTTCTAAAGAAATTTGCCGTCACTATGACACCCACGGCTTTTTTATAATTCGGGGCCAAACCTCATTTATTTAAGCAAGCATGAAATATTTTATCTGACATAAATATGCAGGAGACTGATTACTAATTAAAACATCGACGTAGCCAATTGATATTTATTTATGTAAATAATAATAAAAAAAAATGAATTAAAATAAATTTCAATATCCAATATTATTCCTCAAATTTATACAATAGAATTTCTTACCTCGGAAACACACACAAATCAGTTCGGTCACTTACGGTCGGTTATCACTATTGTTCATTTAAAAATCGGCAGCAAAAGAGAGTGATTTTAGCGGCTCCCGGCCTTTTAAACAATTCTCCCAGCCCCACTTAGCAAAGGCCCCACTAAAGCAGACATATATGCGCGATAGTCTACGGAACTGATTTGAGCGGTTTACCTTAACAATTTACAAAATTAAAAATCCAGATAAGTAGAAAATCCAAATTAACAGTTATTCCAAAAGAATAAATTATTTGTATACATGTAAATAAAATAAGAGGGGTGTAAACTTGTTATTAAAATTAAATTAACCAACTAATTCTAAATAATAAATTCAAAATTATTTAAAGAATATCAACACTAATTAGTACAGGATGTCCTCAAAAAAAAAAGAAAAAGTAACTTCGTTACACTTTCCTTGAAAGTTCCCATCCCATGCCGTTTATACCCAGCCTGTATGTTGCTGCCAGTGCCTCTTCACATATTCTTTCAAACACTTGAATACTTCACTTTTATTATTTATAATATAAACAAAAATAAAATTAGAAAAATCAATCAATAAAACTCACAAAATATTTACCCCCATCATGTGCTGTTGGTGTTATTGGTCCTGCTACATCAGTATGTATAATTTGTGTCCTAACCTTTTATGTCACAACTTAGTAATTTGGTTTTCAGATTCTACATTCAAACATTCATGTTTATCAATAGTAAAAGTAATTTCATATGTCCTAAACCTATTAGGTCATTATTTTTATACAAACTTGCTTTGCCATTACTAAATATTACCTTAATATTTGCCATTTCTAGGTGTTTGACAGATAGCAAATTTCTCAATTTTGGTACATAAAACACATTTTTAATTGTACATTTAAAATCCTTTACGTTTATTTTACTTATAATTTTGATATCACCTAAACCGATAGCTTCAATGTAATTATTTTCTTTTGCTACAGCAATTTTTAAAGGATTATCTAACATTAAAATATTTTCAAAATAACTTTTCATTAACTAATTGATTTGTACAGTCTGAATCAATGAAAAATACAATGTTATCCCTACTTACATTTTCATTTTGTCTTTCAAAGCCCTCATTTACATTTGACAGAAAACAAATACCTTGACTTTCTTGCTCGGAATTTTCTTCTCTACTTCAGCATAGTTACTACTTCGTGCTTCATCATTGTAATTGCGGGAAATTGAACTACGTCTTCTATTATATGTATTAAAGCCTCTAGTTCTACCTCTACCAAAATGACCTCATCCCCTCATATTGTTTCCAAATCTTGTATTTCTTGCACCTTGATTAGAATTTCTGCAGTGACTACTATAATGTCCTGTTTCACCACATGAATAGAAGGAACCATCTCGATACGTGGAAAAAGCTGCAGGTTTAGATATATATTCATTCTGATTTTCACTGGTTACTTTTCTTCCCTCTACGTCGGCTCTTAATTTAGCTTTTATTACGTCTACATTTAACTCTCCTTCAGGTAAATTATCTAGTATCGTAACGACAGTTTCAAAAGAGCTAGGCATAGCCATTATTAAGTTATACACAATATCTTCGTCTTTTAGCTCGGCTCCTGCCACCTTTAAATGTCTTATTGTTTCATCAAAATTGGCTAGAAATGCTTTATGATTCTCATTTCTCTTTGAGTTTCATACTCATTAAGCTTTTTCTGAGAAGTAATTGCCCCGGTATACCTTTTTCTCGTACCTTTCTTCGAGACTTTTCCACATACCGTAGGCAGTGCTTTTATCCCTTACTAAATCTATTTGATCGTCGTCGAGACATTGTATTATTAGAGATTTACACTTATTGTCATTTTTCCTTGCCTCATTTCTTGATGCATTATCTTTCATTATTCTCTCCTACTAGTATAAAGTGAGAAATTAACCCCTACTAGGGAAGAAATTTATCTTCTTGACTCAAATATAGAATAAATAATGATATCTTCTCATACTAGTAGTGAAAAAAACATTTCTGGGTGGCACAGATCGTTGGCTATCGGTCATATTTATTTATGGCTGTTTATATCCTAGAGCCAACGTGGGGTCGTGCCTCCTATCTGACAGTGAAATTTTAATTTAAAAATGTCAAAGTGTTAGATACTTGGGTCGAATAGGTAACCCGCGTTGAATATTAATTAATTTAATTAATGTGTAATGCGGAGCCCAGAGTTCTACCCCTCTGTGTCACTGTGCCGATGTTGGTGGTGAGATTTTCCGCGTTTTCCTACACCTATAGCCAAATGGCGCCATCAATCCTCAGTAAGTCGCCTCGGAGCGCCATAGCAAATAATAATAATAGCCGTTCCTTCAACGCATAAGCCATTGGCTTCTGGGGTTTCACTCGTAAGGGGGTATATAAATTTAACACCCCCACTTACAAAAACTTAAAACATAAAACATACTTAACCATTGGTGACACCTAGCAGTTCCAAAAAATTAAAATGTTTATCAGTTGCTAAACCTTTTATCAGTACATCAGCTGGCATCATGTTAGTAGGCAAATATTTTAAAACACATTATTAATATCACAAAGAAAAACAAATTAAAATATATGAAATTATACACAGGGTAGTCTATACTTTAGTATAGGTCTGCATTTATACATTTTACTGACTACTGATAAGTTGATATCTTGATTTTTATATGCAAGGCATCTGAAGTGCTTGGCATTTTGATTTTACTCTAGATAAATCTTATAAAGTGACGTCTCATATCAATATGCTTAGACCTCTTATGATAAGTATAATTTGCTGACAAATTAATAGCACCCTGATTATCGTTAAATATACAGTATACATTGATCATTTCCCTTCAGCTCATGTAGCAAGTTTTTTTATGTAAATTGCTGCTTTAGCTACCTCAGAAATGGCCATATATTCCGCTTCAGTGCTAGAAATTGCAACGGTTTTCTGTTTATTACTTTCCCATGAAATCACGGACCACAAAACTTATCCAGTATATGATTTTCTATCAAATAAATTGTTGCCCCAATCAGCATCTACAAAACCAACTAGTTCCGTGTTTTCTTTGAAAAATCTCAGACAATAATCTTTAGTTCCCTTTAAGTAACTCAAAATGCGTTTAGCACATTTCCAATATTGTTCAGTGTGTCACTTATTAAACTGACTCAAGTAGCTGATACTATATGCAATATCAGGCCTAGTAAGCACGGCCAAGAACATCAAACTCCCCATTAAATTCTGATAAGGCACTTCAGTCACACTCTGATCACTTAACTCTAAATTTAATTTACTTTCAATAGGAGTTTTAGCAACTTTACATTCAACCATATTGAAAGTCTTTAATAACTGATCAATATAAACTTTCTGATTTAAAGTTAAAATACCCATTTCTTTGTTGTAATTAACATTCATACCTAAACGTTCGTTTAGATTTCCTAGGTCTTTAATTTTAAATCTGGAACTCAATTCATTTTTTAAATAAAGAGTATCTCTTTCACAATTTGAAAAAATGAAAAAATCATCGACATACAATGTTACAATAGTATACAAATTATCATTTATTTTTATGAAAACACAAGGTTCATATTTGGATTTTACATAACCCAATTCCAACAAAACTGTATTGACTCTATCACCTTTTTGTCTAAAAACCTATTTAAAAAAGCAGTTTTAACATCAAGATGCCTAATATCTAAATTTAGTTTTACAGCTAAAGCAAATAGTAGTCTTAAGGTAGAATGCCTAACTACAGGTGAAAACGTTTCACTATAATCGATACCTTGCTTTTGGGTAAAGCCCTTAACCACTAATCTCGCACGATATTTCACTTCGCCCACACTATTCACTTTTTTATTGAAAACCCACTTGCAATCCACTACTGCGGAATTTTGTTCCAAATTAACAATTTCCCAGGCATTATTTTCTCTGAACGATTCTAACTCCTCTTCTATGACACTTCTCCAAAGAACTCCATCTGGCCTCGACAGGGCTTCTGAGACACTTATTGGTTCGCTTTCAATATTCTCAACCCTCCACATACATATGACACAAAATCATTGTCAATTTTTGGTTTTGGTGCCCTTTGAGATCTTCTTGTTGGCTCTTGAGGAGTTTCATCTTTTTCTGCTTTTTCATTTTCTAGTACATTTTCAAAAATTTCATCATCCATATCATCCTCAGTTGAGGAAACTTCCCCTACTGAATCTGATATTTCTAATTTATCTGTCTTGTTTTCTACGACTATACTCATTTCATTATTATTTTCCATGATCACATCTCTGCTATTTATAATTTTCTTTGAACTCAAATTATACAATCTATAACCTTTGGTATTTTCATCATAACCAACTATGTTTAGTTGCCTTTTTATCCCACTTTTGTCTGTTTACTTTAGGGATATGGACCATTGTAGAACTACCAAAAACTCTCAAGTGACTAATATCTGGTTTGCTACCTGTCCAAATTTCAAATGGAGTTTTTGAAACACCTGAAGCTACTGAACGATTCATTAGGTAACATGTTGTGTTACAAGCTTCTGCCCAAAGCAACTTGTATAGACCGATCAGAGAGCAAAAATTTTGCTTTTTCCACAATGCTGCGGTTAAACCGTTCTGCCATGCCATTTTGTTCAGAGGTATGACTATTGGTTTTCTGATGAAAAATTTCGCTATTTTTTAGAAAATTTTCAAATTCTTTTGATAATATTCTCCGCCATTGTCTGTTCTCAGTACTTTAATATGTTTGTTCTTTTGCCTCTCAACTAAATTCTTAAATTATTTGAATTTTTCAAATTCTTCATCTTTCGTTTTAAAAAAATAAATGTAGCACTTTCTACTATAGTCATTAATAAAGGTAATGAAATATTTAGATCCACCTACTGACCTTTTTTCCATGGGACCACAAATATCACTGTGAATTACCTTTAATAATTCGCCTGATCTACTACCCTCGCTTGGAAAAGGTAATCGGGTTTGTTTGGCTTCACAACAAACTTCACAATTTACTTTTTGAATATTTGCTTGTCCTTTATAACTAACTCCATCCACTAGTCCTGTCATTTTATTTAAATAAGTCGCATTGATATGTCCTAAACGTCTATGCCAAAGATCACTTGTAATAACTGGAGCAGTTAGCAAACCTACGTTTTCTTTTTCTAAATTCAGTTTATATTCATTATTTATTAAATCTGCTATTCCCACTAAAATGTTCTTGGCGTTATAGATTTTGCAACCCACTGATAACAGGTTTGTAGCTAAATCTGGAACATACGTGCAGTATGTTTTTTAAAATAATGTCAACTGTTCCTTTTACTAGCACTGTTTTCATTTTGACATCACCTGCTCATTTTACGGGTATTTTGGATTCATTGGCTACCATAATTTCTACCAAGTCCGGTTTTCGTTTATTTATTAACCAATCCTTGTTTGCTGTTAAATGAAAACTTGTTCCACTGTTAATATACCAATCTGTCTTTTGAAACCCACCATTGGTAAATACGGCACTCAATGCGTACATTTGCTTATTGTTTGGATACCTTGACCTAAAATGCCCCGACTGTACATTTAAAACAAATAATATTACTTCTATCTGTTTTTGTTTTGTCATTGAAGTTGAAGTTTGACATTTGATTTGACAACTTTTCATTGGCACTGCTGCCCTCTCTCGGCTTCTTTGGATACTGTTTACCTTTGATAGTAAAGGCTCCTCCATAATCACCACTAGCGCCATCTGTACTCATATCAAGCAACTTTGTTTTGATGGTATCTGTAGTTATGATAATTCCGGAATGGGTGAAAACTTTTCTGGCAATCCCGCCAAAAGTAATGAATACCCATTCTTCATCGATGTTGAATCCTGTTCTACGTAATTTCTGCGAGGTTTCAACGACTTGATTCACGTAAGATTCCATGGAGTCGCAATTCACGTAAAATTCCATGGAGTCGCAATTTTCTAGACGTAAAGATATAGGAGTACGCAATAACCCTATTTTTCTAAAGAAACCGCTGTCATCATAAAGGTTTCTTAATTTCGTCCAAACTTCTTTGGCCGTTACTGCATCTTTTACGTGCACGAACAAAGATGGATCAACAGTTAAAATCAACTTAGCTTTTGCCTTTACTATCTTCCTCAGTACCATCAATCCACTTGGACAACCCTTCAAGGATAAAAACATTTTCGACTGCAAACGACCAATCGTCATAGTTTTCCCGACCTACTAACTTCGGCACACTAGTTAGGTAATTAACTGCCATATTTTCGACTCGATACTACTACTAAGTATTTTCTCCGGTTTTTATCTTTACGCGTAACTGAGCACATAACCTATTAAAACTACCGGCTTGAGTTGTTATTTCAGACTGACTTTTATTTTAATAATAAAGAAGGATACATTTTAATATGTTCCAAGAAACATCAATAGATGGCGTCACCAGTACAATATTAAGTTTTGGTATAAAAATTTAACAGTATTATTATTATTATTACCATTATTTAATAGCGTAATTCGGTTTTTTCTTTTTTAGTGATAAATGTATCGTTTGAAAACGTAGTTGGTAAATGTTATCTAACGTATGGATACAATTTCGAAGACCCGAGTGAATGGGCTGAAAAGGGCCCTTTTCGATTTTACTTCATCGAAGCGTATGATCCATACACACATCAAGTTGTTAATGTACCAACTCACGCTAAAAATATAGGAATTGTTGGGAAAGGAAAAGGTAGATTTAAGTTTATTTATTTATTTAGTTTAGAATACAATTTATATTTACAGTTTACAATTTACATTATTAATATCACAAAGAAAAACAAATTAAAATATATGAAATTATACACAGGGTAGTCTATACTTTAGTATAGGTCTGCATTTATACATTTTACTGACTACTGATAAGTTGATATCTTGATTTTTATATGCAAGGCATCTGAAGTGCTTGGCATTTTGATTTTACTCTAGATAAATTTTTCGTAAAGGTTAAAATTCATTCTATGGTATAAGTGCATTCCAAGATATTTCACTAAAATTTGAGGAAAAGTATTATTATACTCATTTTCCTTAATAACTGACAGTAATGGAATGTCTTCAGGAATGTGAATGGAATGTTGACATCTGTCATTGCTCCAAAGTAATAGAGCTGGAATGCTGCTGATTCACTTTTACAGAGGTCCGCAAAGAAAAACAATAAATAAAATAATTTACCATGTATTCCCGTTTCCGCCAATATGTATCTCACATGATCTCAAAGCCACTCCCTAACTAAGCACTGATCGTTTAATATATAAACGACGTTGCCTTTTCCATACAAAGTACATATCAGATGTTCACTTTTTATTGCATGACAAAAAATGAGAGAGAAAATAAATTTTAAAACACATGGCAACGCCTTGGCAATTTGATTAACGACATAACAGTGTTGTCGATGTGAAGTAAATTACGTATATATAACAGTTTCATAAAAAAACATTTAAATAAGGTCCCTAAAATTTAAGTATTGTAAATTATTATTATGAGACAAATTATCTTAAATATGATATATTATAATATTAACCAATACTTATGTATTTTAAAGATTTGATTTGCATAATTTTGTTTGATGAAAGGAATTCTTCTTCAAAATATTGGATAATGTGGCAACTCTGTTATACATTCCTAACATTCCATTACTGTCACATTTTAAGGACAAGGAGTATAATAGAAATGTATGGTGAACTGTTAGTTATATTGTAATTAAAAATAATGTAGTGTGATTTATTAACAGACGCCGACTCCTTAAACAAATTAATAAAAAGACTGGATAAACGTCGAGAGGGGATTATATCAATGAAAATAAAAGACAAGGCATGGAAAATGTAGAAGAGAATTTAATTTTTCATCGTCCACATTAAGATCAGTGGATGTTCTCAAAAGGTTCTATAATAATCAAAAAAAAAGAACAAGAAAAAAGGCCACCTTACAGAGCAGACATAAATCAAACTGGTGGCGGAAAACCGATGGTTGTAATCTAATTGTCCATTTGATTAAAATAATTGGCCCTTTCATAGATTTGCCTAGGAACGTCATGTTCTATCAATTCCAATATATCTAGTTCTAACTCATCTTCATCTATTTCCATATCGTTAATATAATTTATCATTTCTATTACCGGCGCATTCATTTTATTAATTAACTTTTGAAGTTGACAACTTTAATAAATAGGTTAGGAAATCACTAATCCTGACTTCTTCATAGGATTAACTTTAATTATTAGTTATGACTTTAATTAATACTTAATATTTCCATGCAAAGTTAATTTGTGAATAACTGGTAATTAACTTTAACTACCACTTTAATCACACCGGTGCAAACCACTGTTTATAATTTTTCATATTCCTAACATTCAATCTTTTCTTGATATTATTTTGTTTTGTTGTGGTTTTGTTCTTTAAGTTCAACATAACCTGACTTTTTCTTCTTTTGCTTAGTTTTTGTCAGCTGTTACCAATCATAATTTCTTTTCTTCTTTTCTTGCCGTGGCCTGTACCTAATTTCCCTTAGTGTTAGCATGTTCAGAGTACCAATCATTTTTTGTTTTGACTTAACCTTTTCAAAATTTACTTGTCTAATTCCACTACTTATCACATTTTTAAAAATATTTTTTGAAGTTTGTAATTTCATATATCGCTAATATTATGAGTGCTGGCACTGATATTTTTCCACATTACACTCCCTTTAACTTCCTTTCCCGCTTGTTTTTTAAATATATCAATAACTGTCATTTTTCAATCAATTTCCGGATTTACCTGCCATTTTGTAGTTGTAGTTACTGGTTACTGTTGCTAACTGATGTTAACACGTAAATTTCATATTAAGTTTTTGAGGGAGCGTTTAATATTCGCTACCCTTTATTTTGTCCTTTAGTGGACTTCCTTTCTTGCCAGTTGCCGCGTTTGTGGTTGGCAGAAGAATTTGTTTTTCACTACGTTGGAATTTTTCCGACAATGTCTGCTTTACCTGCTCACATGGATCATCCCATGCAGGTTTTCCTTATACTGGAGGTTTTCCTTCCTGAAACCCTCCTGCCTTACCTTTATTCCCGATTTTTCTGAACGCCCAAAAAGGCGTCTCACTGTGACTAGGTTCACAACCCTTCCTTTACTGAAATTTATTTTCTAACACAATTTATTTTAATTAGTGTTTTTCACCCACCTGGGTTTACTTTTTATTTTTCATGTACCCCCTTTCTCTCTTCATTATTATCCTACCTCCCTCCTTTACTTAGTAGCAGCACACCCTTTTTTAAAATATCCTAATTTTTATTTAACATTTAATTCCTGGTAATTTCTTGGTAAGTTGTTCTTTCATTTTGTATCAATTGCAACCAACACGATGTATATTTATTATAGGCCTGAAGATGGTTATTTAACCGAAACTAGTTGCCTTTAAGAAAAAAAAATTTAATAAATGTTATTGTGGTACATGATTTTGGGTTTTCATTTATGATTAAAATTTGACCACATTTGAGATATGGATAACTTATTATATTTAATGAAAGTTGGTTAAGCGCTTTCGGTCAACGACCATCTTCAGAGCCTTCGTCACAAAGGGGATACCTCCCATAAAAAACACAAATTAAGAAGACATTGCATGAACAAATTAAAAAACCTTGTAATGTTTTAGAATTCCAAGGATTAAAACTTTTAAACAAATTAAAATAACAATGCTTATTGTTTAAAGACATAAGTTATTTAAGATGTTAGAAAGCCCTCATGGTGAAATTACTTTAGAACGATGTTTTCAAGGTTTTCTAAGATTTTAATTTGTTATTGTAATATTACACTGATATGTTCTCAATTTGTGTTTTTATGGGAGATATCCTCTTTGTGACGAAGACTCTGAAGATGGTCGTTGACCGAAAGCGCTTATACCCTTAAAAACTGATAGTAATGGAATGTCTTAAGGAATGTGAAAGGAATGTTGACATCTGTCATTGCTCCAATGTGGTTGAGATTTTCGTTGGTTAAGGAAAACGAGAAAATTTTCTAGTGGCGCGGGCAATTTTATTGTTTTACATAGATATACGATAAATTTACATTTTAATTTAATCTAATTTTTTGTCTTCTTTTATCACGTGACTAATGAATTTAGACCAATTTAGAGCACTTACTTCGTTGTTTAAAAGTATCTTTACGTCTGGTAATTGTTACACAACCTTTTACTTTGGTTCATATTAAATCAATCGGATTTAATTCGCAGTGATAAGGTGGGAATCTTAATACATTGAAACCGCGTTCTTTAGCTAGTTCATCTACGACCAATTTAATGTATTTTTCTTTTTGCTGCTGGCAATATTAAGTAATTCTGCTTTCGACATATTTACGGTACAAGGGATATTTTTCGTTTTTAACCAAGCGAATATTTCAGCTTTTCTCCACGCCCTCGTGGGAAGTTTTTCTAAGCGACGAGTATGGTACGAAGCGTTATCCGAAACAATGAGTGAACCCGGTTCTAAACGCGAAAGTGTAGACTGAAACTACGGCATCACTGCCAATATGCGTAATTATTAAGCGGCGCTCTTTTCCCGAAGGTGATTTCGAGCTCTTGTAAGAAAGCATCTCTATACGATTTTTAATTTCCAAATCTTTTGTAACAGTGTACCCTTCATTAACCTATGTTTCGTCCAGATAATACTTTTTTCCCTCATTACGACATCTATGAATTTTCTTTGGTATTCGCAATGAACAATTTTCAGCCGTAATCAGCGACTCGCCTTGCCATAAGCAATGAAGAAACGGTTGGAGTACATAAATTCAAATTTGGTACAGGGATGGATGAACGATCAATTAATGTCATTTGACTCATGACATCTCACAAAACTGGATGAGTATTCCGAAAAAAATTCTCAAAACTGATCAAGATTGAGGTTATCAAATTTTATATTTTGGAATTTATACCATGATTATGAATAGACAGGTTCGACATTTTTCTTATTTTTTTTATTTTAACTTAAATCGAGAGATTTTGTTATTTATAAACGATCAAAAAAAATGTGAGCACAAAATATTAATATTTACATCCGCTATAAGCATTTTAAAATCAAGGATCGGAGAGAGGCCGGAAAACGTACACGGGCGCGAGAGTAGACCGTGTGACGTCAGTAGCCATGAACGCTTCGCCCCTGACCGTGTGACGTCAGTAGCCATGAACGCTTCGCCCCTTGCCCGCTGCTGCGCTGTATTCACGATACACACACATTTTACAGGGTTACCGTTTTTAGTGAATTTACTACTAAATTAGTAGATTTTTAAGAAAAATGAGGGTGTTTAGTACAATTGACAATATGAATATTTACGTCCGTTGTAAAATTCAGTAGATTTTTCAGATTTGAATTTAAAACTATATTTTATCCACGAGTGTCTCATCGCAGAAAAAATATTTTGTATCATCCAAACGTGACATTCGCTTAAATAATAAGGTTGAACAAACGTAAGTATGGGCTCTAGTAGCAGCGTGGAATAGTGCTGGTTAGTGGTGCGATAGGTCCGGGATCGAATCCCGCACACAGCAAATCTTTTTTTGTTTTGGTTTTTATCGTTATATTTTACTTTTAAACGTTATACAATATTTTTTTTTAATACACAGGCTAGTTTAGATAGTCAAGACTTCTTTTTAATAAAAAAAATACATATCCCCATACATACCTTTCGAGCTTCTCCATAGGGTCGTTGGTAGTTTCAATCAATTTGTTTAGGTCTCGTATGGCCCTAAGTAGCCGTTCCATATTAACATTTGTCTCCAGCCTTGCGCACTCATTTAATTGTCTGAATGTGCCTAGCGTTGTACTTGGACCTTCGACCTCCTGGTTTGGGGCGGGAGGGGGTAGGTTTCTTCTCCATCTCAGGGGTGGGAAATCTTGGTCACTAGGGTTGGTATTTACATCATCTAGTATCCTTATCCTGCCGCCAGGGTTGGTTTTTACTTCTTCTGGCGGCTGTCGTCTGTTTTGCCTTGCATTTACTGCTGGCGGTGGCGCTGGTTCATATCGCTGTGCTTTCGGTTTTCTCCTTTTCTGCAGGATTTCTACTTTTTAGACTTTGCAGAGAACTGAATTTATAACTGTGTTATCGGTTTCTGTGATTTACGCAGTTCCTAGGTTATTTTAGTGTACAGGATGTGTTTTCTTAGGAATTAAATGGTGATTGAGGGGTCAGTGGTAACCCTATAGAGTGGTCTGACCTTCGTCCTCATCCTGAATACTTTCCTTACTGGAACATATTGTTGTGCTAGTGCCTCTTCTATTTCTTCCGTGTTTGGCTCGTTCTCCAGTCCCCTGATCACAAAGGCATCAGCGTTGAGTTTGATGTATGTTTGATATGGAACTCTCCTTTTAGAGTCGCTCTCAGTTCTCCCACCATTTCTGCAGGTGCTCTGCCTTCCACTACCACTCGGGGTAGTGTTTCTGGCCTCTTTGACCTGTTCTGGTTTGGTACATTTTGTTTGGGTACCTCGTTGTTTGTGTTTCTCGCCTACGTGCTTGGTTTTATGTTTTCTGTCTTTATAGAGGTTGTTTTCTCCTCCCTTTCGACTTCTAGGGGTGCAATTGGCATCAAGAACCAGCAATATTCCACGCTGCTACTAGAGCTAATACTTACGTTTGTTCTACTTATTTAAGCAAATCACGTGTCACGTTTGGATGATACAAAATATTTTTTCTGCAATGAGAGAGACACTAGCCTTAAATATACCATAGATAGATAGCGATAACATATAGTTTTAAATTCAAATCTGAAAAATCTACTCAATTTTACAGCGGACGTAATTATTAATATTTTGCGTTCAATTTTGTTTGATCCTTTTTTTAACAAAAAAATTATCGGTTTCAGTTAAAAAAATGTCGAATCTGCCTTTTATCAATTCTATTAAAATTCTACCAAACACCCTCATTTTTCTTAAAAATCTACTAATTTAGTATCAAAGGACCAGGCAGCCGACTTATGGAGAAATGGGTTCCGGTTAATTTGCCTGAATTTTTGGTATGTTGAAGATATCGACTTCCTGAACAATATTGTCCATGGGCACAACTCAATCGTATGGCCAGTTTTCAACTTACAGGGTGATGAAGTTGAAAAATGGCCATTTTTTAAAACGTATTAAAATGTAATGTATTAAGGATTTTTTGCTGTAATAGTTTTCTAATAGCATCAAATAATATTGCTTTGTGTAGAAATAGTATTATTTCATACAGGGTGATTAAAAAATTACCAAAAAAAATTGTTGATGCTGTGTATTCTACTTTACAGTGGGAATATGAAAATATTAATATTTGGTCTGAATTTACTTTAGTTATACTTATTATAACAAGATATAAAAACGTTTTATACAGGGTGAGTCATAAAGTTGATCGACTATGCAGGTTATTTTTAATACAATTTTATATATTTTGTAATAAACGTCAGTAGTCCACATTGAACGATTTTCAAAAATATATAATTTATAAAGTAAATACAGGGTGATTCAAAAGATATTTTAGGTAGAAAATTACGAAATTTGATTTTTTTGCGAATCACCCTCTAATTTAATATTTTCTCCGTTAATTTCTAAATTTTTTTCTTATTGTCCTTAATTTGAGTTTATTAGTCTTCTACAGAAGTTTTGCGAAGTTACTATGATCAGTTTTTTGATTTAACGTAATTTTTCCAGCTAATTCCAATACTTGCATGATATGTAATGCTAATGAAAATATTCGGAGGCTTTCTATTGAGTGTAGATATTTATTATATTTCATAGTTGTTCCTGACTATGTACGAAAGTGACAACATCCTCTTAACTGTGAAGCTATAGATAATTTTTCAGAAAACGAATTTAAGCCATTATCATCGAATTCAAAAAATAATTTCAACGAATTGTATGAGACCTGCAATTTTTTGTACAAGATGGAAATCGTGTAAATATGACAAGAAAATTCTTGACAAGTTTTTTTTTCTAATAATTAAAATGGTGTATTAGATAATTTTTTAAAGTTATATTTCAATATCCTTATCGACAAGCAACTAGTTTGGTTATGAGTAACATGCGGTTATGTCTAATGCAATGATTTGTACTTATATTTGTTTTTGTTAGTATTCGTTCCTTAAAGTATTTATTTTATATATTTGTTTGTTTTCATTACAAATAGAACTGCATTTCACAGGTAAAATGGGATTAGGCTATTGTGGATAACACTGAAAAAAGAGCGCGCTATCTGTATGGTGTTGAGGAAACGGGTTCATATGTTTTTTATTTTTTATCTACATACATTACTCCTATATAAGTAACTTATTCGAACTGATTGCAGATATGTATGTATATAAATAATATAATAATATTTGCGTTTACGGATATTTGGCTCACTAATAATATTTTGGTTCATTAATAATATTTTATCTACAACTGTCATGTAGTGACACTGATTTGACACTTATTTGAATTTTGTCATGACGTATATTACCGCACTAGTGCGGTAATGATGCGGAACTGACACTTTATCAAAATTAATCATTTATTTACCAAAACGGAACAAATATAACATTAATAATAAACAATATAAAAAAATTATTTGTTATAGATATTTATAGTTGCATTGTAAATATCTTGTGGAAGATCATCTTCACTTGAAGACATTATAATTGATTAAGTCAGAATTTTTTAAATTTTAGACGCCACTTTGACAGAAGTTGATTATTAATTCCGTTGCTATTGTTACAAAATACTCACAGATTACTTGTATTCTCAAATAGTCAATTTTAACGATATGCTGACATAATTTTATTCAATATAATTTTGAATTTTGGAGTTGGAGATAAAATATTGTACAATATTCGTGCGGTAACACATTATTAATATACTTATGTGATTGCCCAACGAGTGCGTCAGCACGAGTTGGGCAATTTTCACATGCGTATATTAATAATGTTCATACCACACTTATATCGTAAATATCTATTGGCTCAGTATTAATACATTATTTGTTGATATTATATGTTACAGATTATTTATTTCCTTAAACAAATAACGTTAGAATGACATAAATTATGAATGATTAAATAAAATAAAAACACATTTATAAGCACAGGTATAAGGGTATATATTGTGACAGGCTTGTCATCACCAAGTCGATATAAAAAAACTGATCATAGTAATATTAGAAATCAGTATTTTTATTCCCCAAAACATCAATTATATTATAAAACTTGTTACCTCTATTAAACACAAAGCAAAATTAAAAATCTGATGTGGCCAGCACATGACCTCTCGCCATTTTTTAATCAAAAATTTACAGGTTGACACAAAAAAGTATGAAAAAAAAATTACTTTTTTGTAAATCTGGAAACAATGGCAAAAGTTTCGAAAATTTTAATGAGATGAAAATCAACTATAGGGTGTACAAAATATATGTGTAAAACTTTATTGCCATTTTGTATAATAATGGCGTCATCACCCATAGCAACTGCCACTTCCGGTTGTGCGATTGGCACCAAAATCTAATCAGATCTAATCTAGGGTATCAGAATCTTGTATGCAAAATTTCACATTTTTTTATTCAGTAGTTTTTGAGTTATCGTTACTACAACATCCACACACACACACACACACACACACACACACACACACACACACACACACACACACACACACACACACACACACACACACACACACACACACACACACACACACACACACACACACACACACACACACACACACACACACACACACACACACACACACACACACACACACACACACACACACACACACACACACACACACACACACACACACACACACACACACACACACACACACACACACACACACACACACACACACACACACACACACACACACACACACACACACACACACACACACACACACACACACACACACACACACACACACACACACACACACACACACACACACACACACACACACACACACACACACACACACACACACACACACACACACACACACACACACACACACACACACACACACACACACACACACACACACACACACACACACACACACACACACACACACACACACACACACACACACACACACACACACACACACACACACACACACACACACACACACACACACACACACACACACACACACACACACACACACACACACACACACACACACACACACACACACACACACACACACACACACACACACACACACACACACACACACACACACACACACACACACACACACACACACACACACACACACACACACACACACACACACACACACACACACACACACACACACACACACACACACACACACACACACACACACACACACACACACACACACACACACACACACACACACACACACACACACACACACACACACACACACACACACACACACACACACACACACACACACACACACACACACACACACACACACACACACACACACACACACACACACACACACACACACACACACACACACACACACACACACACACACACACACACACACACACACACACACACACACACACACACACACACACACACACACACACACACACACACACACACACACACTAACACACACACACACACTAACACACACACACAGACATCATCGCGAAAATATCAAAATCGTATTCTAGGGACCCCAAAACGTGTTTATCCATTGAAAAGTCACTACCCGATTTTTAGCATGATTCCTATACCTCTCTTATCTGAAAGGCGAGAGGTAAAAATTAAATTCCTGTTTTATCAGAAACGCGAATAATGTCCTTCCAAAAAAAAACATGAATCCCAGCGTCAGAGATAATTCGCGTCGGAGACCCGAAAATGCTTACTAGATAATTTAATTGTTTAATTACGGGTTTGGTTTTGGTATTCGGTACTGCTGTGATAAAAGTGAATTTTGTAAATGCATCTACTATCGCCAATATATATTTGTTACCCTTCTTAGTTTCCACGAATGGCCGTACATGATCCATATGCAGCGTATGAAATGGGCTAGCATATTTTACAATGGAAAATAAGAATCCAGGTTTCTTACCCGATTGCGCTTTATGATATTGGCAACTAAGACAAGATTTAACATATTTATTGATAAATTTTCTCATTTTGGGGAACCAGTACCGGTCTTTTATTCGTTGAATAGTTTTATCTACCGAAAAATGACCCATTTGATCATGATTTGCGTGTACGACTTGCCAACGGCAATTTTTAGGTACAACCCACCTACGCCCGTTTTCTGTTAATTTAAAAATTTTACCTGCCCTTAAATCGTAATTGTTAAAAACTTCTTTTTCTTCATCTACTTGACCTGATTCTAAAATTGTTTTTATTTGTTGAATTTGTGAATCCTGGCTTTGGACTTGAGCCAGCCAGTCACCCTCAGAAATGAGCATAATAGATTCGATACATTCTGTTTCGTTGATGGAGGGTACAGGATTTCGACTAAGAGCACCTACATGGCGCATCTGTTGTCCAGGTCTATGCTCTACTTGTATCGAAAATTCCTGAAGTCCTAGTACCCACCTACTTATTCTAGAATTAATGTCTTTTTTCTTAAGTGTGTTTTTGACAGCATTACAATCCGTTCTAACTATGAAATCTGGCCCTAGTAAATAATATCTAAATTTATCTACGCTGGGTACGATAGCAAGTAGTTCGAGTTCGAATGAGTGATATTTTTTTTCTTGCACAGATGTCTGCCTACTATAATAGGCAACTGGTTTTTCACCTTGGTCAGTGACTTGCATTAGTATTCCGCTTAAGCCATCTCGGCTAGCATCGGTATAAAGAATAGTTTTTAAATTTGGGTCGAAAATTATCAAAAGTGGACTAGTCATTAAAATATTTTTTAATTCGTTCACTACCTTGGAATGTTCATCAGTCCATGTCCATTTCTGATCCTTTTTTAGCAACTTTGTTAGCACACTAGATTTATCGGCAAATTTGTAAATAAACTTTCTAAAATAGCTTATTAAACCTAAGAATTGGCGTAACTGATGGACATTTCGAGGTTGAGGGAAGTTGTTTACTGCCTCAATTTTATTGTGATGTGGGGTGATACCTTCCCCAGTTATATCTAAACCCTAAAAATGTGATACGTTCCTTTAAAAAAAAAACACTTGGCCAGATTTATAGAAACATTATTTTCCAATAGTAGTTGAAATACTTTTTCCAGGGTCTCTAAATTTCCTTCCTTTGTTTTAGAAACAATGAGAACATCGTCTAAATATATTATAACGTTTTCGTATACTAGATTACCAACTAGTTTGTACATAGCTCTCTGAAAGACTGCTGGTGCGTTTGCAAGTCCAAACGGCATTCTCAAATACTCATAATGGCCATTTGGAGTCACAAACGCAGTTTTTTCGACAGAATCGGAGTGCATTGGTATTTGGTAATAACCCGATTTGAAATCTAAACAACTAAAATATTTGCAGTTACGTAATCTGTCAATTAGATCGTCAATCCGGGGCAGCGGGAAACGGTCTTTAATTGTTATAGCATTTAGTGCCCTATAATCAACGCAAAGACGTTTTTCCTCTGAATTTTTTTTACTAACCAATAGAACAGGGCTGGCATATGGTGAATGACTTTCTTGGATGATATTAGCTGTCAGTAGTTCAACGACAATGTTTTTTAATTTTAATTTTTCCGCTTCGGCCATCCGATATTGATTTCGTGATATAGGATTTTCCGAGGTTAAATTTATTTTCATAGAAACACAGGAAATTTTACCTAAGTCCACTAATGAGTTTTCAAAAATACGACTATAGGAGTGTAGTAAGCCACTAACAGTTACATCATCCACGGAATCAATAATTTCATTAATTTTATTAATTTTTTGTTTAGCATAAAAAAATTCAATTTGTCACCTATGCGGCAATAGTTTATTTGAGTATTTTCCTTAAAGTTTCGACCAATAATACACTCTGACCCTATTTCCTCATTAATTATATAAAGTTTACATGGATGCTGTACTTCACCTACGTCTACAGTAGCTTCCACAAAATGATCGACTAGCTTTATAGGTTGCAAATTTAAATGGTCCGCAATTCTTTTTTCCAACATAGAACAATCGCTGCCGAAATCAACAAAAGCGGACACCCTGTATGAATTTATATAAATATCTTAAGAATTTATCTTTAGTGCTAACCGCGATTAATTTTACATCTAGTTTTGGTTTTTTTTCAAGTGTCATATCTTTTTGTTTAATATGCTTTTTCTTTTGAAAACAGGCGTCTTCAAAATGCCCCATTTTGTTACAATATTTACAATTTTGAGTTTTAGCCGTATTTTTATATTTACAATTATATTTAGTATGCCCTATCTTTCCACATATATAACAATCGAGTTTCGGCCCTTGTTGATTTCGATTATTTGTATTTTGATACTGTGAATTAAATTTTATATTGAATTTTCCGGCACCACCGGTACTATGAATAGGTTTCACCGAACTATAACTAATAGCACTACTAGTACTGGGAACATCGTGAGTTAAATCCTTTAAATAATTACCTAGCGAATTTAATTTATTTATACCACTGGCTTTTATAGAGGAGGTTATAGTTGGATTTTTAATGGCGCCTACAATAAGGGATATCTTATCACTTTCAGAGAAATTTAGTTTTAATTTATTTATTCTCTCTAGGTGATCAAAGTAAAAAGCATATAAAGATTCGCCATTTTTTGGAGTATGATTAGCAATATCCATAAACAAAAAATAAGTATTTCTATCCGACTGAAAAACATCACTTAGTATATTTTTCCAAGTGTAATTTGCCCACCCTATTTCGTTTTTAATAAAATCCTTATACCATTTATCAGCGGTACCTTTTAATTTATTTAGCGCTTGAAATTTTGTTGTATGCTCGTCCCATTTGTAACAAAGTGCATGTTCATCGATAATGTTTAGCCATTCATAGATATTTTCATTTTTAGGCTCAAAATCAGGTATTACGTGCGCAAGAACATTTTTTTCTCGAAAGGAATTTACAGCAGTACTTACCCCAATTTCGATCAATTGTTCATCTGATAATCTCACTCTTTCAGGTCCTCGCGACGAATATCTCGACTTTCTCGAACCACTTGTTTTTCTATATTTTCGTTTATGCCTTCTATGCCAGTGAGAAAACAAAATTTTCCCGAACACTATACAGAACGTTCACAATAATATATGTTTTTTATCCCACTTCTGATATTAGAAATCAGTATTTTTATTCCCCAAAACATCAATTATATTATAAAACTTGTTACCTCTCTTAAACACAAAGCAAAATTAAAAATTAAATTCCTGTTTTATCAGAAACGCGAATAATGTCCTTCCAAAAAAAACATGAATCCGCCAGCTCGTACCGGTACAGCCCCGTTCTCCCCGCGCACCTCACATCCTCCAAGCTACAGTTGCGTTCGGTTTGTTTTGCGTTCGGTTTGTTGGGGTAATATACTGGAATCTAACAGTAACTTCGCAAAACTTCTATAGAAGACTAACAAACTCAAATTAAAGACAATAAGAAAAAATTAGAGAAATTAACGGAGAAAATATTAAATTACGTGATGATTCGCAAAAAAATCAATTTTCGTAATTTTCTACCTTAAATATCTTTTGAATCACCCTGTATTTAATTTATGAATTATATATTTTTGAAAACGGTTCAATGTCGACTACTGAGTTGTATTACAAAGTATATAAAATTGTATTAAAAATAAAATGCAGAGAAGATCAACTTTTTGACTCACCCTGTATAAAACGTTTTTATATCTTGTTATAATAAGTATAACTAAAGTAAATTCAGACCAAATATTAATATTTTCATATTCCCACCGTAAAGCAGAATACACAGCATCAACAATTTTTTTGGTAATTTTTTAATCACCCCGTATGAAATTATACTTTTTCTACACAAATCAATATTATTTGATGCTATTAGAAAACTATTACAGCAAAAAATCCTTAATATATTAAGAAAATTACATTTTAATACGTTTTAAAAAATGGTCATTGTTCAACTTAATCACCCTGTAAGTTGAAAACTGACCATAGGATTGAGTTGTGCCCATGAACACTATTGTTCAGGAAGTCGATATCTTCAACATATCAAAAATTCAGGCAAATTAACCGGAACCCGTTTCTCCATAAGCCGGCTGCCTGGTCGGTAACCCTGTAAAATGTGTGTGAATACAGCGCAGCAGCGGGTCCCGGGGGCCAACCTATCATTGCTACTGACGTCACACGGTCTATTCTCGCGCACAGGTACCATTTTCCAGCCTCTCGCCGATCGTTGATTTTAAAATGTTTGCAGCGAATGTAAATATTAATATTTTGCGCTCAAATTTTTTTTGATCGTTTTTAAATAACAAAATCTCTCGATTTCAGTTAAAAAACAAAAATGTCGAACCTGCCTATTATCTAATGACATTGATATAATAATATAGAAGGCATAAAACCAAAAAAGTTGGAAAAAATAATCTAATTTTCAAGATAATCATGACAAAGTAAAACTGTGTATAGGTTTGCAATTTTTAGCCTAATTAGTTCAGCTACCTACTGCAAGAGGGCGATTTTATTATAACCTAAAATATGAATGAACATTGAAGGCAAAGTAGTAATAAATGAATATCGTCACGTAATTTTGATTCCAGGCGTTGCCAAATCTCCATTAATTTTTATAAAACTTGCTTACTTTTAGGCATTGTGTTTGCAACTCAATTTTGATACAATTTAACAATTATATATGGTGTTTCAAAAGGAATGATAAATATTTTAACCATAAGTTCGGGACCTCAAAATTTTAATATTTTGCTTTTATCTATTACCGATATACAGGGTGTTAGAGTAAAAATTTATTATTCGTTTTTTTGCGTTATTATTTAACGTATTGACACTGATAAACTGAAACTCTTGCGTTTTATGAATGAAATGAGAATATCGTCGCTATGACCTTCAAACTGAGGCTCACCCTCACTTTGCCATAAGACGCAATGTAAATCTGTCTGGTGTAATTTGATGATTTGCATCCACTCTCTCCTTTAAGATGGATTGAAAAGAGATAATGATAAAATGGGTTGGGCCTGTTCGACTCTCGTAATTATTGAATGAAATTACATTTTGATACTACATAACCTTAAAAGCTTTGAAGTGATTTATTTACTTTTAGAAATAGAATCGATGTTTTTTTAAATAAAATGTGTTTACATTAAATTGCTTCTATGATAATAAAAAATATCGGTGATACAGTGTACAATTAATTTTGGTAATTCTGCAGTTTACGAGCACGAGATTTGCGCACGCTCGCCCCAGTGGGCGCAACAGAATGACTGCAAGCGACGTTGTCAGACCGTTTCATTATACCACAGAACGTATAATTATGTTGTTTTTGACAAAGTTGTTAATTAAAATAAAAAATGGTATTATTTCAGGTATCTTATGTATTCAATTTTTTGTTGGAACAGTATCATAGGGAATTCTACGGGTTTTCAAATGGTTTTCCTCAAAATGATTGCTACAAAGTCTAAACTAAACGTTATGTAAACAAGAAGAGTCCTTATTTCGAAGGTTTTCGTTATTGCATGCTTCAATCCATCTCTGTAAACGGTCTGGCTCTTCTGGTGCACGAAACTTAAAAAATCTTAAAAGTTTCTGATAAATTATTTGAGACCTTACTAGGACAATTCTGTACAGAACAAGTATATTTAGTTTTCCCCATTTTGAAACGAATCAGGAATATTTCTACTATTACTAACTACGAACACTAAACAGTTGTAGGATACGTTGGGAGGATATATTCAACAAATCTTCATTTAAGGGGGGAAAGTGCACTAAACACAGTTTTTAAAACGTAAATCAATAATACTGTTATAAAATATCATACACTACAACAAATGTGGGTAAAATAATAAATCACTTTTTTTTTTAAATCTCCAAAAATGCACTTCATAAACATCGCAAGGCACAACAAAGCATAAAAATTCAAGCCGTATTTTACAGCAAGGGATAAAAACCCAACTATGCATCGAACTGCTGCGCAAGCGTGAACTAATTTTAAATGTATTATTGAGGTTATGTTCACAATGGCGCTAAATTTTAAATATCAAATATTTACCGAGACCAATAAAATAATCTATCTAAATTAAAAAGCTTAAAAAAACAATGGTTTATTATTATTTTTACTCATTTGTACAATATGTCTATGTTGGACAAATACATTATTCTCCGATTTTGACTAATTATTAATAAACATGGTGGTTTTCTTTACTAAATGATACCAACAATTCTCAAAAGTTCTTTATGTTTCGAGTTTCTTCCAAATTAGGTTTTGATAGTTTTTCAGTTCTTCGGCATCGTTTCTTTTTTGTACTATTAAATGATTTTTGTTTTACTATGTTTTTGTTTGGTGGCTCATTTGATTGATTGTCACTGTTAGAAAGAAAGCAAATTTCATCTTTGTTTGAATCAGTATTAGTCGCTAAGAGATTAAAACAATTTTTCATAGTATTTTTCACATGTAATAACATATTTTCGTTCGAGTCTTTATAATCAAAATTCATAAACTGCGTCGCTAAACCTTTAATTTCAGATATTAATCTTAACTTTGTAATCTCCGTATTATGTCCAACAGTTTTCATGTGAACAAACATTTCTTCTATATTGTTCTCATTAGCAGTTTCATGTAAGTTGGCATTATGTTTTTTAAATGATATAATACTGTGTATATGCTCACAAATTGTATAGTAATCAATACTTGTGCATTGGTATGTATGTATGCATATATTGCACTCTTTACAATCTAACTTGCAGCATGGTGTGGGAAGATTATTTTTTTGCGAAATGAAATATATCTGGGTATTATCAACAATTTTCCACATATTATCCTGAGATTCAATTTTAAAGTTGTCTTTTAGAGCTATTTTGCTTTTTAGTAATTTCACTAATATGATTTGACATCAGACCCTTTGTGTTTTTAATAATTCTTCCTATTATTTTATCTCTAATATAAGAAGTTAATGCATAAATTCCTTTATCTAATCTTTTAACTTTTTTAGCCTCTAAATAATAGTATATTATACACCAAGGTCCAGAAAAGTCTTCTCTACCGTAGTTTATATACTATTTTTTCCACTACTAGAACATTTAATCATTTTTACAATGATATTTTTTGGATTTTTTGGGTATATATTTGAAAATAATTTAATGTAAAAGAAGCAGTTTGTGAAAACAATTGAATGAGAACATTTCAATAAATTAAATTGACATTTCATTATGTTTATTGCACTGTGAATTTTAAAACTTTCCGATGAACACATGAAGAATTTGTTTCATTTGACACTTAGATTTGAAAAACTATAAATGGTGCGTACGGAAAGTACACATTTTTAACACTTTTTGCTCTGATGTGTCTTTTAAGTATCGTTCTGTTCGAACTAAACGCACTCTGTTGTGTTCCTTAAGTCCAAGCTGGTGTAAAAAGTTGCAAACTATTTACACTCTATCTGAATTTGGTTATTAAAGTGTGATGACGGCCATATTTATTTTTATTGCCTTTAAATTTCGTTTGTGTTTTAAAGTATAAAAAGTAATAAAGTTAATTAAATAAAAATGGATAACTACGAAATTTGTTTATCATACAACAATACTAAATTTAAAGTACAATTAGATTTAGATGATATCTACAGAACATTAATAGAAGGTGAGAAAGGAATGTTCATACTACATTTTCAGTAATACTCGATACTCGGATGCAACTACACACAGCATTTTGTATTTTCAGACATTCACTATTTTATTGCAAAGGTAAAAAATTAAAAATATACACAAATCAATTGGTCTTTTTGATGTTTATTGCTATCAACTGTCAGTGTCGACTGTCAGCTGTTCCTTTAATATTTTTCAGGACTATTTGCTCGATGGTCATGTGACTAAATAACTACTCTGCTCTAAACCGTAACCGGATTGATTTTTAGGTTAATTTTAGAATAGGTATACCACTTATCAATATTAAAATATTTATTACATAACCTAAACTATTTCAAACGAAAATATATCTGATAAAGAATTACTTATCCCTATTCTATTAAGTCGAAAATCCACTTTGAATGATAGAAATTTAATAGAAAGAGCTTATTTGCTGTCAAATTTTTTACAATTATTTAAAAAAAAACTTTTGACAAACGCAATGACAGTCACTAGTGACGAAAGTTAAATTTATATTTTCAATAATTTCCCGCCCTCGTACCTACTGTTTTGATGAATTTAAAACGGTGTCACAATATGGCAATATAGAAAAAACTATGACGGTCGCGGCCGGTCCGTACTTTACAAGGTATCGCCATACGTAAACTTTGTCCAACTACTAAACCGACCGCTTGGTCAAAAATTTGAGAAGTGGGGAAACGAAACAACAAAGCGAAAATTAGAGAAGTGGGGACGCTGGAGGTGTCGTTTTAGTTCTTGGACAGCGCCAGGATTTGTATTGTATTAATTAAAACCTATTTACGATTCGTGACTTTATTTTGCAGTCTATTCATTAAATTTTAATTTTCAAAAAGGAGAAAAATATATAAAATAAAGATTTCAATTTTGATATAGGCAATTTAGACATACTCATTTCATTTTCACATTTTTTAACTTCTACTCGTATAGAAGCAACAATATCTAAGAGATAGTTAACACATTTGTAAAAAGGGAGGATGATACTTTATATTTATAAAATGTTGCAAGACACATTCGCTTTAAGGCATTTACATTTATTTGTACAAGTAAATACTTGCACTTGCAGTTGGCTGTAATTTCTAAAAAGCTTGGCTTTGCTTCTTTTAGTGTCATCTTTGGTACAAGAACATTGCTTTCGATGTAATAGCCGAAATCTGTAGGTTTTATATCTTGTTGATGAATTTTACTAGCGCTCTTATAGATCGTTCATTGTAAAAACGCCCTTTTCACATGCAATAAAAATGCATCTTCTGTTGGAGACAAATCTCTAAAATGAAATTCCAACGATTATAATGAAGAATACACTTCCGTGATCAAGAAGTTTCAAATTTAATATATCTATAGGAAATAGACAAACATCGAAATTAATGTTACCCACCTAATGTCAGTTTTACAATTTGGGAATATATACCCTCATAATTCGTCCATATTTCTCATAAAATTTTACGGGGCGTACAAATGTTTAAAAAATGCTCTAAAACTTGTCCATAGAGTTTCCGATACTTGGTACCCATTCATACTTGAAGATCCAAATAATACTGCTAATAAAATTCCAGCCAAGTTTTTAGCATTCTTCTGATATATATTGGCTAGTGATTGAATTGAATAAGAAAAGATTAAAAATTGTTTATATTGGTTTTTAAAATGATCAATAATAGCATTCTAGTATCAGATTCCTCATGTTCTGTAAATTCTAATTCTGTGGCTACATTAGTATGAAATTTAAAGCATATAATTGTTTTGCTGTTTTCTTTTGACATGCCGGCTAATAATACATTTACACCTTCTGGTAAGGTGTGATGGTCATTTAGGAATTTCTTGACAAAATATGCCAACAGCTTTTTCTTATTGTTAGAGTTTGCAATAAATTTTTTCCAATCCAGGATCTTAAAATCATCTTGAACTTCATAATTAATAGGTGGATTTAAGATGTTTTCAAAATCATAAAACAATCTCCGACGCACGCACAATAAAATGTAAATTTGTAGGTTTTAAATTTAATATCAAATTAAAATATTTTAAAAACAAATCATTAAAGGTGCTGCAATTATAATTTTAAAATCAACCCTAATTTTCGTGTCTTCATCCAACTCTCTCGTAAAATGCAAATATCTCAACATTTTTGCTTCGCTTTCATATAGGTAATTACCTTTGTATAACCAGAACAAATATTCACAAATTCTTTGCATTGGTTATAAGCAATGCATATTCCACACTTGTCAACATTTTTAGAAAAAAATCATTTAATATTAAAGTTCATTTGTTTCCTTGGCTTTCGTCCAAATTTTATTTTGCATATTAAATGTTGTTACTTGCTTTAATTTTCAAGACCATTTAGTATCTCTAATTTTATTGCAAATTATACAACATTTTAGGCTTTCAACGGTCTTACTTCTTTTGTCACCAGTATTAGCCACATCTGTGCTTTCTGCTTTTTGTTTATAAGCCTTTCGGGTGTAATTTCTTCTGCATATTGCATGATAGACATGACATTTTGATAAAAATAAATCCATTTTTTCGGTATAATATTTCTATCATCCGACTTTATGGAAACTGCTTAAATACATAGTGCAGAGCTTCTTCTGTAACATTCTGTAAGTACAGTTTATTCATTATTTTGTTGGCAAAATATATATTTTAAAAAGTTAAACTCTAGGTTTAACTAGGAAGTCATAGTCAAAAGTTAAAAACGCGCACAAAACTACTGGAGAAAAAAATTTCTTCAAATGTGTTCTTTGTTCTAATTAAATATTAATCTAGTTAAAATGTCTGGAAAAGAGACTTCGTTACGTTAATATGCACTTATTATCAATAAAGCAATAATTATTATTATTAGAGCTGAAACTCATCAATTTTCAATAATAATAAGCGTCATAAACCACATAGACGAAAACTATTCCCGTCCAATTATTAAAATATAACTAAACGTTACATAAAGCAATATTCACAACTACCCATTATTTGATTCCCATACGTCGGACCAACCTAACTTTTTATCTTGTGCCGCGACGCGGCGGTACTATATATTGCAGCACCGTTTTCTAGAAAAGTAAGTTATCAAAAAAATCGTCGAAATAAAAAAGTTTCTTTGATTCTTTGGCTACAACTTTATCGCTTACTATATACATCTATCTTTAAAAACAAAAAAGTTTTCTCGATGGAATATTTGTTGCTGCATTTTTACCAAATTTCTTGTCACCATCTTTTTAAAAACAAATTGTGACACGTAATTTTTTGCATTTCTGTCATGTAAGTCGTGATAACAAAGGTCTAGATTTGTTCTCCTAAAAATTTCAATTTAATCGGACTTAAACTAAGAGAGATATAGGATGACAATTAAAAATTTAAAAAAATTCCAAAAATATGAGATTTTTTGGAAATTGTCGATTTTGGCCAATTTGGCAATTCGAAATTGTCTGGCGAACTCCAAAATCGGATCCGCCAGGTCGATTTACATAAGAATATTTTTTTTTGGTGGTTGTTCGCGAGTGTTATAGGAAGTGAATCTTAGAGACTACTCGTTCTCGGACTATTAATAACTAAGCACTGATCGTTTAACAATTAAGCGACGTTGCCTTTTCTATGCGAAGTACATCTCAAATGTTCTCCTTTTATTGAATGGCAAAAATGCGAGAGAAAATAAATTTTAAAGCACATGGCAACGCCTTAACAATCTGATGAACGACAGAACAGTGTTGTTCTTGTATAGTAAATTACGTTTCATATTGGGGCCTTTATAAAAAAACCAAGATTTGGGTTCAATCGTTATGGTGCAGAAAATATTTAAAGAAAATTCGTAGGTGTCGTAATGAGGGGAAAAATTATTATCCAATATAGTGATAAATATACATATATGACATAATCTAGTTCATAATCAAGAACCGACTCCCTGTTGATGAAAAGTCAACTCTCGAATTACGTTTAAGCCATCTCTCGGGATTTGGCGCATTTGTATAAAACCAAAAAATTATCTACCAAGACCGACCGTGAAATTTTATTATGTAAAAATTAGGAACGATATCGTGAAACACGTATTATTATCGTGAAACACGTATTAGGAGAAGGAAAAATAGAAAAAATATTTTTGTAAAATAGGCAAAATAGAGAAAAATAGGAAAACGTAAAAAAATTGGGAAATTGGGAGATATAAAGAAAATGGGGAAAATGGGCAAAATAGAGAAAACAGGAAAAAAAGAAACAGAGAAGTATAGAAAAAAATAGAAAATTAGTAAAAATAGAAAAGAAAAGAAAACAATAGGAAAAAATAGTATAAAATAAGAAAAACCAGAGAAAACCAGGGAAAAATGTAAAAAGCAGGAAAAAATATTAAACAATATGAAAATGGGAAAAAATCAAATAAGAGGGAAAAATAGAAAAAAATTGAGAAAATAGTTAAAAAAAATTTTCAAAAAAAGAGACAGGGAAATATAGAAAATAGAAAATTAGTAAAAAATAGTAAAAAAATTTAAAAAAATAGAAAAAAAATAGTATTTAATAGGAAAAATAAGAAAAGCCAGAAAAAATCGGGGAATATTGTAAAAAACAGAAAAAAATTGAAAATAATTGGAAAAAGAAAATATAGAGAAAATAATAAACAAGAAATATTGGAAAATAGGGAAAAAAATTTTGAAAAATAGGGAAAAATTTTTTGAAAAATAGGGAAAAAATAAAGAAAAACATGGGGAAAATATGAAAAAAATGTAGGGAATAAATAATGAAAGATGAGGAAAAAATTAAAAATAGGGAAAAAATAATGAAAAATAGGGAAAAAATAATGAAAAATAGTGAATCAAATAATGAAAAAATTGGGAAAAAAATAAAAAATAGAAAAAAAATGTTGGAAAATAGCAAAAAAAAATGAGAAATAGGAACACAAATATTAAAAAATTGGGAAAAAATAATTAAAAATATGGAAAAAATAATGAAAAATAGGGAAAAAATAATGGAAAATAGCAAAAAAAAATAATGAAAAATAGGGAAACAAATAATGAAAAATAGGGAAACAAATAATGAAAAATAGGGAACAAACAATGAAAAATAGAGAAAAAATGAAAAGAAAAACATTCAGAAATAGGGAAAGACAAAGATGGAAAGAGGTATTAAAATACGTAAAGAATTTAGTTCTGACAACTTTAAAAAACTCATAAAAATGAGTTTCGAGTACGGGGCTCAGACCATGTTTATTATGTTTTTGGGGTCTTTGAATCCGAATCCGGGGTCCAAAAACCCCCAGCATGACAGGGGTTTCGCCAAAACCTTTAAAATACCTTGTATTTTTGTGAAAATGATAAAAAGTTTTATTTATCAAAATATAATAAATTTTCAGTTAAACAATTTTTAATTATTTAATACAGGCCCATGGCACTTTAGAATATGCAAGATTGAACAGGACATTTACAATATCTATTAAATAATATTTTTATTATATTCTTAATTCTAGACCTTTTACTTATTTAATTAAACCGTTTTTGGAATTATTAACTCCCAAGTATGTAATGATTAATTAAAAAGTATTACCAGACACTGTTTTCATATAATAAATTTTTGACCCCTAATTTTACTACCCCATCAAAATTGTATTTTCCTGCAAACGCAAATAATTACATAAAACTGTTTAAACTAGGTGGTGGCAAAGTGAAAGGAAAAGGGAAACACGAAATGCCGGAATTGCCAACAGAATGGGAATTTCCTTACGAGCCTTTACAATGCATGGATATTTTCGCTGGTTGTGGTGGTCTCTCTGAAGGACTTAAACAAAGCAAGATCATAAAGTCCAAATGGGCGGTAAGTTTTTTTATCCTGTGGAGATCGTAATTTTAAATACCTTTTATTTAGATCGAAAAAGAGGTACCTGCAGCCAACGCTTTTAAATTAAACAATCCAGATTCGAAAGTTTTCATTGACGACTGTAACGATATTTTAAAAATCATTCTCGATAATAAGGCCAATGAAAAGGGCCTACCTGAGAAGGGCGAAGTTGAAATGTTAGTAGGTGGACCACCATGCCAAGGGTTTTCAGGAATGAATAGATTTAATTCCAGAAATTACTCATCCTTTAAAAACTCATTGGTAGTATCATATTTGAGTTATTGTGAATATTATAGGTAAATCGTTTTTATTACTTTCATACTATTTTACGTTACAAGTCCGGTAGGTAAATTATTAGAGTGGTTTTATGGAAGAGGCGACGCAGGAACCGAGTCCGGAATATAAACGAGTACTGTAATAACAACTAACGGACATGTATCGTATGATATTTTATGTCATCCTGTCCAGTAAAATTACTTACCCTGCAGGCTGGCGTCACATTTTTATACCGAGTGGGTAGTGCGACGGTGGTCGAGCAGTTTTTACAGAAAACTCGTTCGAAGGGAGGACGGGTCTAGGGTGAAAATCAAAATTGATAAAATATGTTTTGAGATGACAAAGTTAAATTTATTTGCTTTTATAGTTTTCTTTTAAACATAAAGTAAATTATTTTCTCAAGGCGAAACAAAACTTTCTATTTCTATTACGAATCTAAATCAAGCGCATCAACTAAATCCGGATAAGAATGTAGAATAGCAACGTGGTTCAGCCGATTTTGTGCCATTAAACGTATGAATTCAGGAACGATTTTCAGGTAATGTTCATTTTCCTTGAGAAACTACCAAACTACTCAAATCAGTAACTTCTTTTTCTTCATGCTTTAAAATACCCATTAAAAAATCTATCACTTGTAAGTCGCGATTTGTCAAAATTTTCTTTATAAAATTTCACAATTTCGTCCGAATCTATCGTTTTGCCAGTTGCAAAAGTTTCTAAAGACTTGAAAAACTTGACATTCTCTGTGTCGAACCGATCTTTTAGTGAAACATTTATTTGGTCAAAAATCCCGTAAAACAATTTTTTATAATCTTAGGGAGTTTCAAAAACATACTTTTCGGATTCACTATCTAGTCGTTTCGGAATTCTGCATTTTCTGGGCAATGTTGGTTCTTCGATTTCAAGTTTAAAAGCCCATTCACAACTTTTTTTCCAAACCGATTCGTATTTTGAATCACGAGAATCATTCATTACAATCGAAACGGTTTGTACTTTTCTATACGATTCAACAACACAAAGTTCTGACTTTTGTAAATCTTTGTTAAGAATCTCGATCCGATCAAAAATTTCGATAATCTTGTTCAAAAGAAATAAAAATTTGAAAGATTCCATATTGTGAAGAAACCCCGAAGCCTTTGCAAGCACAGTGCTGTCGACTGTCCTCAACAAACGAACGACCCATCTGCAAAATAATTCACCGAACATATTAGAGTGCTTGAAAAGGAAATTATTTTTTCATTTTCTATTTACCTTGTTGGACAGTAGGCTGCAAGAGCAGGTGCGTCTCTTTCGTTGATTTCTTCAGCATCAGCTTGAAGCTCCTAAAACTTCGCTAAGCGTTTTGGCGAATCCCGCACCAAGTTTATGAGCTCCTTTACCACCCCGATGAAGTTTTTCGCTTCGAAGACATCTTCAATTCCATCTTGGACTGCTAGATTAAGGTTGTGGGCATTAAAATGGACGTAAAGTGCTCGAGGTTCTTTTTCTTGCACTCATTGTTGTTAGCCCGTTATTCTCCCAGAAACGTTAGATGCTCCATCGTAACATTGGCCTCGGAGTTTCTCAAAAGGTAGTTGAAAACGAATCAGGACATCCTTAACAATTTCAAATAATGCGGTGGCTTTAGTACCGGCTGTCGTATAAAATCCCATAAAATACTCAGTAGGTATAAGATTTAAAGCCGTAATTCTGAGGTAAATTGAAACTTGTTCTTTTCTTAAGACGTCTGATATTTCGTCAATAAAAATAGCATAAAATTCTGCCTTTCGTATTTCCTCCAGATTCGAAGAGACAATTTTGTTGGCCATCATTTCCAATATTTCGTTCCAAACATGATGTATCCATGTATAACCAGTTCTATTCAACTATGCTTTCAGCTCTGAAACATCTTCAGATCGTGCTCTCATAATCGCCATAAAATTTGAATTTCTCTTCTTAAAATTCTAAGGATGCTAAAAATTTTCCTCAAATCCGTTCGATGATCCATCATTTGCATCTTCAGCATTTGACATGCGCTGTACAATGCTGACCGAATTGCGATCTTTCAAAGCGTCCGCGTACTTTAAACGTATAGAACTTTTCGAATGATTTTTCATCCTAACAACTGCATGTTTCCAATTGCAGAACCCAATTCTGACCCAAGTTTCGGTTGATGTTAAATCATGCGCACCCAGTCGTACAACCAAGTTATCATTAAAACCTTCCTTGCAAATGACACAATACGCTTTATTTTCCTCGTTCAATCCAAGCCATGCATTTTCTTCTTTCCAACGTTGAAAAGCACCTGGTACTCGTGTCATGGTAAGATCCGACTCTGAAAATAATGATTCCCGTAAACTTCTCGTAAATACTTCACAACATAGATTACAGATTACATCGCGTCGATTGTACTGTACTAATACGTACCACACCCACAACACAATACGTTACGTAATGTATTGCGGTCTTTTCCCTTTTCACTATAGCAGGCATGACCAACCTTTTCAAGTCTGCACTGTCTGCGGGCCGCCATAAACCCGCGGGGTGTTTTTCTGTTTATTTTAAGTTTTACAGTATTTGCATTTATACTTGAAAATTGTCAATATTTCTGTCTTAAGAAGCTTTTATTATATTTCTCTGGAAAGGTATGTATTATCTCAGGTAGTGCTTTGAAATAAGTTATTTACCGTTTTATTCACTTTCGAAATTAAAATTCCAAATTAAACCACGGGCCACATAGAACAGTGCCGCAGTGTTTCGAAAATTATACACACTTGCGTAGTAAGCGCATTACGTGTGCGCGACAGCTTTCAGATTTTTATTGTAAATTTCGAGTGGGTAATTTCCCCCCTAAATATTTTCGAGTGGGTAGTAGTACCCACGTCAACCGCCACCCCTGTTACCCTGTACTCATTTGCGGCCGGTAAATGGAACATTACAGTATCAGGTAACGTAATGTTGTGGCCTAGCAACATTGTTTGGATTTTAGAAACATCCATAATTTTAATCGCAAATATTTTTAATTGACATTAACAAGCAAATAGCAATCATACGTAACTATTAAAACCAAAGGCATATAAGGTGCATTTCCATTGATCCGTTATACGATATCCGATTCGGAATCGTATTGTTATTTTTGAATAAATTAAATAGTTCGTGGGTTTAACTGCTAAATATATTTCATTTAAATTATAGTAACTTTATTGACAACTGACAGTATTTTGATATCAACTATCAACTACTGTCCTTGGTTTGTTTATACCACATACCTACATTAAAAGGTATGTGGTTTGTACACAACAGGTTACCCAAGTAGCAATTTAACGTAGCGACGTGTTTGAAAAAGTTGCGCAACCAAACATAAGTTGCGTGGCCGACCTTACCACAACGTTGTCACAACCCTGTTTTGCACCAATTTGGTCAATCATTTTTGGGTTTTTACAACGTTTTAGTTTTAACTCTAGGTAGCAGTTGGTCATTTTCTAAACGTTGCTGAATTTACTTAAAAATAATTACACCAGCGCACTTTCGCGCGGCGATGGCAGTTTACTTTCCAGGGTGTTCAGAAAATAGTAATTTTTTTAACCAAATAATTACTGTTGTCCAAAACGGACACTTGGAGAAAACTTTCTGATAACTACTAACGCATATGTTTTATTCTTATGCTCAAGATGCCCTATTTATATTGTTGAAAAATAACGATTTCGAATCAGAAATTACCAACGCATTTCATTTTATTGTCAAATATACTATTATTTTATGCCAGAAAACACTCTCGCTTTAATCCGTTGCAAATTTCTTAAAAATAAGAATTAAAAAGAAAAAAAAAATTGTATTATATAAACAATATTTAAACTTGATATTGATTCAAGCGTAAACTAAACGGGATATATATGATTTTTTACTAAAAAACTAACATAAGGCTTTATAATCCATTGTTTATGTTTGTTTATTTCCCAAATTGTATGGCGTAGAAGTATAATAGTTGTTGACGCCACTTTGGATATCAGATAACTAAAACATATACCAATTTTCAACGTTGGTCTGACAGACAACTAACTTTATACCCAAAGCGCGACTGGAGTTGCTTATCCGACCAAAACTGAACATATTCCAACTAACAAACTTATTAACCCTGATACCCCACAAGATATCAAATTTATCAGCAATGCGTTGATTGATATGTCTGATATTCTAGCACGCAATTGGGTAAAAATTCTCGAATTTTAGAGGCTAATATTGTTTTTATTGTTTTATTGTCTTTATTGTTTTTTTACTGAAGTAGTTCTCTCGACCTCTGGCGACCCCCCTACGGAAGCTTCGCGATCCCTCAGGGAGTCGCGACCCACAGGTTGAAAAACACTGTTTTAGATAGTACAGTTTAGACACAATTAAAAAATTTACAATATTTTTGGTACTCAAGTTCAACAATTAAAAAAATAAAAATGAACAAGCAGTAAGAATCTACCATTTGCCAAACAATGTTATTTCTGAAAGTGTTAATTTGTTCAGTAAATAGTAATCAATATATTAACATTTTATTTATCCCATTGGAATGGAACTGCACCGTCAAATAATAGGTGGGAAGTTAATTGATTTCTCATAATCTCTTGAAGTTTTTCCATACATATTGCTTCCTATTCGGCTAATAGGTGAAAAATTATATGTAATATTTGTCCTACATTCACCAATAATAATATTTCCATTACAGTCTTCTCTATCTATTAGCTAATTTGTAAAGCAATGTTTATTTTCAGCAGTCGATTTTGATTCCTCATTTATTAGAAAATTGTGTGGCTCTTATTTTACTTTACTATGCTTGCTACAATAGGTTTCCTATAAATTCTCCATTTGGCAGTCATTATTCCAAATACATTCTCAATTATTCGTCGTCCCCTGCTCAACCTAAAAAGAATTCAGTACTTATTTTTTGAGACATAGGTATGTGTAATTCTTTTACCTCATGGGATGAAGGCTATTTAAAAAAAATGGTAACAAACCTGTAGTTGAAAATCCTTTTACACTGGGGCAAGAAACGACCTGGATAAGGACGCATTATGTGAGGTGTTAAGGGAAAAGCCTCATCAGCAACGATATAATAATTAAATGGATTATCTCCATATTCAATAGGTGAAGGAGGCGGAAAGCAGATATTATCATTTAAAATCAATTGGCCTATAGCACTATTTCTAAATATACCACCATCACTTTGACGTCCTTCCGCTCCTATATCAAACAAGGTGAATCTATATCTGGCATGACATACTGCTAAAAGCACCATGCGATGAGTACCTTTATAATTGAAATAAGTTAATCCGGAGTTTTGGGAGGGTGGGGGGGCTGAAATGAAATTAATTTGTTATTAGTATATACAAAGAAAATGAACCAAAATTGGATAAACAATGAAATAACATGGAGATTTATTATTAGCTTAATATGATTATGATACAGGGGTCGGCATAAGTCTGGCAACGCTCGAAAAATCGGCATAAGTCTGGCAACGCTCTCGAAAGATCGGCATAAGTCTGGCAACGGCTCTCGAAAAAGATTAAAGCATGTTCGTGCATGTTTATGCTTCATGATAAAACGTCCTCGTCGAGTAGACGCGTTTTCAGGATGAATAACCGATACAAGTTCACGCTTCAAGAAAGAGTTTTTTTTGTTACGTCGTATTTTCGTACGAACGCGGATTACGAAACGATGTTTACCGAGTTTCAACAACAATTTCCGATCTCGTCGCTACCAAATCGTTCAACAGGAAGACGTACCAAAAATTCTTAATAATGGGCTCTGTTGCCGTCAAGCCGCGTTCTGGACGACCGGTATCTGTAACAACTAATGAAAACATGGAAAGAGTGGCGCTGTCGTTTGTTGAGCAACCGAACCAATCTGCAGTGCGGCTATCGGGAGAGCTTCAAATTTCCGATCGTTCTTTACGACGAATGCTGAAATGCATACACTATCGAGTTTACCGTCCGTGTCTCCTCCACGCACTTCAAGAGGATGATTTCGATCGAAGATTGGAATTTAGCGAGTGGTACTTTTTTGAGGGTAACGTGACGGGCCAAAGTTATCTGGAAATGCTCGAAGATTTACGTGGGCAAATGAACAACGATCCAATACTCGCGAACATCAGTCATTTCGTGCAGGATGGTGCTTCGCCGCACTACGAGTTATGTGTGCGGGAGAGAAGTGTCTAGATCAGAATTGCAACTCGAGTGCCCACTGCTATTGCCATCGGTTTGTACGTTAACTTGAAAATTTGATTATATATTATTGTGATACGAAGCGGTCCAGTGCTAGAGTGTATGCTTTACACATAAAACTTCCTGGTTCGAATCCCGAGGATTTTTTTTTTAATACACAGGTTAGATTTAGGTAGTCAAGACTTCTTTTAATAAAATAAATATTTTTTTCAATAAAACACTTAAACCTGGCAACAGCGGTAGGCACTCAAGTTGCAATTGGGATCTAGACGCTTGTGTGCGGGAGTTCCTTAAAGAACATTTTGGAGAATGGATAGGCAGACGAGGAATCTTTGAGTGGTCCACACGGTCCTGTGACCTGACACCCTGCGATTTCTTCATGTGGGGCCTTTTCAAGGATCGCGTTTTTGCAATAGAGCCACGCATCCTTCCCGAGCTCCATACTGCAATTGAAGAAGAATTTGAAAATCTTCGCGGACACCTTAACATGCTTTGCCTGACCTGTCTCTCCATTGCGAAACGTTGCAGTCAATGCATTGATCAAGATGGGCATCAATTCGAACACTTAAACTAACCCTTTTTCGAATCCCTTTTGTTGTAATTTCTTCGAATAAATTCATTTTGACGCTGAATTTTTTTGATGCAAATTTGTTGCCTGACTTATGCCGACCCCTCTACAATATCATATTCTTCTGATGAATAAAGTTTGCACTTTTGTGACCAGCGGTTGAGTATAAATAACAAAGTCATAGAGGCGATATTTTTATCTAAAGTAGCACACATGGTATTTTATTCTAAATAAAAATGATTCGATTGAGTTTATTTCAGATATTTTTACGTCCTCGAACTTATCCTCAATTATCACATGCTTTCCATCTAAAATAATAATAATAATACTCGCCCTATATTTCACCCCCTTATGAGTGAACCCCAGAAGCCAATGGCTTGTGCGGGGAAGGGACGGCTATTATTATTATTTGCCGTGGCGATCCAGGGCGACTTACTGAGGATTGATAGTGCCATTTGACTATAGGTGTAGGAAAACCCGGAAACCTCACCACCATCATCGGCACAGTGATACAGGGGGATTGAAAATCGAGGCTCCGCATTAGACATTAATTAAATTAATATTCACTGCGGTTTACCTATTCGAGCCAAGTATCTAACACTGAAATTTTTTAAATTAAAATTTCACTGTCAGATACCAGGCACGAACCCACATTGGCTCTAGCGTATAAACAGCTATAAGTGAATGTGACCGATAGCTAACGATCACAGCCCAACACAATTTGGAAGATGCCATTTTTCTAAAAAAATCATCGGCTATTTCCAACCACGATCGTTCTGAGGGGGTTAAAAGAACTATATCACTTAAATAGTCCCATAAGACATCGCAAGTTTCCTTAATGATTTTTGAAACAGTGCTACTCCCAACCCTAATAACACAGTAACATCTGTAAGACATTTTAGAAACATCCGTATGGGACAATAAAAACATCTGTGGGAATCCCTATTTTCTGTGGGACATTCTTTGGATGTTGTTGGCGACACCCATTTGCGATGTCCTATAAACATTCCTTCAGAATGTATGTGGCATGACAGGGGGTGCACTTAAGACATTCATTGTACTTATTATAAAACATCCTAGTTTTTTGAGGTTTATTAAATTATTTAAAATGGGTTCAAAATTAAAAAAAAAAATGTTTCAAAATATTTTTTATTTAAATAAAACAAAGTATTCTGATAAATACAAAAAAAATACATAAAATATCTATGTGATAGTTTTTTTTAATTTGTGCTCTAATATTTCGTTCTTTCGCTCTTCGCAGCCAATCATCAATCCTTTGCTCGGTTTTCTTGTTGTTAGATGCATGACCCGATTTCTGTGCCCCTTCTAATATAATGATACATAAATCAGTGATGTAAAGAACCATCTTTTCTCTTTGCTTTTCATTGAAAAAAAAACATTTTTTTTATGAAACCAAGATAAAATAAATTTTAAACAAATTTAATGTATAATGTCCAAATCTATCCTGTAATATTGGATTCAACAGGCTGATTAATACACACTTTTTCTGATACCTTATCAGAAGTTGATTAATTTTTGAGCTTTCACCTTTGTTTATGCGTTTAAATCGTTGCTCGAACTTTAAAAGCTTTCTTTTTTCTCGGGAATCCATCATGAAAAATTGAAGAAAAATTTTCACTTACCTTATAAAATAACAATTATTGCACTATTTTCCATTCCAAACGACACCCGTAAAGCTCATTTTTCGATTGATAATTGATAAAATGGCGTGCTGTTTCTTCTTCTTTGCAAGTTTGCAACATAAATAACGCAATCGGCTACTCTCGGCGATCATCCACGAACGCGCGCGCCGTGTGTTGGCGAGTCAGTTACTAAATACCGGGATTTTCAAAAGTTTTCGTTTTTAAATAATAATTACACCTCGATAAGTATAAAATTGATGCCTTATATATTGTTACATCAATGAAAAGATTTCTTTTCAAGCCGGTTATTAAATAACAGAGTGAAGAATCTACGTAAACTTATTGTAAATATTCAGTTATTATTTTGATTTATTTAATATTTAGTAGGTATACGAAAATTTCTAAAAAAAATAATTCGAAGAATACAATTACTTTTATTTACGTTTTTTTACAATTGATATACCAAATTCCACAACTGTTTAAACTGTTCAACCAAATTAATCAATTAAAATTAAGCAAATATTTTTTTATAATATAGGATGTTTCTAGAATATCTTACTGAAAACATTTGAGGGATGTCCCAAAAGAAACATCTCTGGTATGTCGTACCTGTGTTTGAAACATTGGGACATTTGTAGGACCTTAGTGGGATATACCAGCAAGATCCTGTGTTATTAGGGAATGCGAAAAGCATATGACATTGACTTGAAAGGTACCTGTAAATTCACGAAAAATTATGTAACTGTATTGAATTATAAAATTACAAACCTCAAAGCTAGTCTTTCAGCCGGCAATATGGGTTCTCGTACATGATATATTTTTGTAAGCGACGGTCCAACGATACTTAATAACTTGTTGAATGTGTGATTGCTCATTCTCAAATAATTGAAATACTGTTCGCTATAGGACAATCGCATTTCTTGCGCCAAATTATTAAACACTCCCTGGGCCTTTCTTCTCTTAAAAATATCTCCCACCCACAATCTCGGTGAATTTCGTTTTCTTTTCTTTCTATTCAACAAAAGAATCGAAAGCAGCAACAAATTTGCCTTTGATATTTTTGTTGAAAATATTTGGCGCTCAGTCAATTTTGAATATTTCTGCCAATCACAACACGTTCGGACGATCGTATAGTCGGATGACGGATGTGTGGGAATCCATCTTTAATTGCAATGTCAAATTACGAACATATAAAGACAGGATGAATTAAAATATACGATACACGTCCGTTAGGTGTTATTACAATACTCGTTTATATTCGTAAAAGAACTCGTATTGTAATAAGTCACCTACCAAACTTGTGACGTAAAATACTATTATTTTATCCTGTCTTTATATGCTGATTAAAATTTAAAAAAATAGTTCTCAATTTGACATGACATTACCTTAATTGCAATTCATGATTTAAAAATTACACAGGTTATACACTCATGCGAGTTATTGTGTATTTCTGGTGGTTTTCATTTTTTTACGGCTATATATTTACTAAAAATGTATTGTAAAGTATTGTACACTAAAAAGTGATAATTGCTTTAAAAAGGGGATAAACTTTTTTTACGATTCCGATATGCTTTATATTTTAAAAACTGTTAGTACTAGATGTTAAAACCAGAAAAAGCGCGATTACATATTATGGTTAATTTTATCGGTCAAATATGTAACAAATACAATAATTTACATTAGTTTAGAGTAATTTTATAAATTTTTACTCAAAAACATATTTTTTATAAAAATCTTATTTGCATATCACTAGAACTTTTTGGTGCATATTGTTATTGTAGATTTATGTTATGGATTTTATATACCTAACTAACATTTTACTGAACGAGTATGTCATATGTAAATATGACCATAACTAATATTAACAGTCATACAAATTGGTGTATAAAATAAATGTTATAAAATTGTTGTTATAAAAATGTTGTGAAGTGCTTTATTGTTATCATTTATTATTATTGAATAAAATGCTAAAATTAATAAATAAATAAATACGTAACTACTTAAAGCTGTTACACAAATGTTACAACGAACTTGTTTATTCATATAATAACCTACTTTTTTTGTAATAAAGGACACTTCGAAAATCGTAAAACTTTGTACTGCTTTTAGAGCGGGTATTACTTTTACAACACAAACACTGCACAATACATTTTTAATCAGTTTATAGGTGAAAATAAATAAAAATATATCAAAAAACACAATAACCTCATATTAAAAATTGTTGATGGGCGCCAAGTGACGTCACATTTCCTGCGCAATGTCTAACCTGATATACTTCAACCATGATTGCAATTGAGCCATTGGTTTCCATAGTTATAGTAACAAGTAGAGATATTTGAGATTGACTTATTCATATTTTATAAGGGTTCATTAGGGTTTATTAGGGTTTTTACTGTTTTATGGGCAACTGTTGTAAATCTTTTAAAGAAATGGTACCTCTTTTAAAATTTAAATATGGACCGTACTTCAGTATAATTTGAAGTTGTTTCATTAATTGGTGTTCATTTTTATTAAAATAAAACAATGATAGATACAAACAGATGTATTACAATTTAGTATAAAAAAAACACAACAATTTGTAAACTACATAACACAATACAAATGAATAATTTGTAATTTTATACTGTAATTTAGTGTTAAATGACCTGTAACTAATCACTGAAAATTTGTTTATAGTTCAGTCAATGACGCGAATAACTAAAAAAATAAGCATTTGATCGAAAAACTATTGCTATTAAAAATGTAGCTTATAAACAAACAAAAAAATGGTGGGTTTATGGTGTCTGTAAACCCAATAAAAACGGAGTAATAGTTTGTTGAAGGTTGCTTCTTATTTGTCAAACGCCAAAATTGAAAGTTTCAACGCGAATAACCAAAAAAAAAAACAATGCATTTTCGAGGAAAAGTTTTGTATAAAAGCCTGTAGCATCAAAACTAAGCCAGTTATGATGAAAATAAAGTTGGTCCCTATTTTTCTCGGCGACAAAAAAAGTGAAAATCACCCCCTAACTACCACCTCGTTTAAAAGTAACCGGTACAACTTCATAATTCAGTTTTTTTATGTATTTATAATATGTTCTAGAAGTTTGACTGGTTTAAAGTGCTTATATAGTTTTGAAAAAATCTGAGTCGCTGACTGGACTATTATTGCCAATATAAAAGTCCATTTCAGAGAAACGTTCGACGACTAACATCATCTAAGAAAAAAGAAATGCTTAAGTAAAATTAAAATTACAGTTTTTTGTTGGAAAATAATATTTATACCTATTAAAAAGTCTCATTTTTGTCAGTTATTCCTTTTTGTTTCTTAATTATTTGTATTTAAAATATGATATTGTAAATAAATAACATGCCTCCTTTATTTGATAAAAACAAAACAATTGTTATGTACATCATTTTAATAACATAATCGACCCTATAATTTTCTAGAAAATTAAAATTACAGTTTTTTGTTTGAAAATAATAGATACCTTAACCTTAATATAATTTAAGTATAAATCAATACCTATTATTTTAAAAACAAAATGTTTAATACGGGCCAGAGAACTGTATAAGCTTGACACCGAGGTTGAATTTATGGCCCTACTCATAAACCATTGTTAAATGTGGTTAAGGGTAGTTAGTTTATTACGGTCGCCCATTTATAATGAGTCTCAAATATTTCTACTTCTTACTATACGTATGATTGCTATTTGCTTATCACAGTGAAATAGTTAAGAAATATTTGTATTTGAAATTATGGAGGTTTCTAAAATCTAAAACAAATCTAGCTTCGTTCAAGAAACTTTATTTACATTGATATTTCGATAATCCTTTGTATAAACTAATTCACCAATTTCAAAATCAACATTTCTATTACCACGATGAAACTTAATTTGGTCTTCCCGTGCTTTCTCCGCTATAGGACGAGTTAGGAAATCTAAACGAGTTTTGACATTTCTAGATAATATTAATTTCGATGGAGTTTCACCAGTCGTACAATGGGGCGTGTTACGATATAAAAAAAGGTATTTATTTAAAAGAGTAGTTAAGTTTTGTGATCTCGTTGTGTTATCTGATAGGAGTTTATATAAGGCATTTTTAAACGACTTTTCACCATTCTCTGCCGCCCCATTTGTCGCCGGGTGATACGGGGGGTTGTTCGGTGTATAATTCTTTTATTTTACAAAAATCCTCAAATTCCGCACTGGTTAACTGAGCACCATTATCGGAAATAACATATTCGGTAATCCGAACCTAGCAAAGCAATCTTTCAACTTTTCAATAGTGCTAGATGTATCTGTTTTAGACATTTCATAAATTTCGGGCCATTTCGAATAAGCGTCAATTACAATAAAGAAAATTTTATTGTGTATTGGACCTAAAAAATCAATATGTAATCTATCAAAAACATGTTTACCCTCCTTAAATTTTCAATATCGGCATCTAAATGAGGCCACCAAAGGTATTGACGAGCTAGTGCCTTCATTTTAACGACTCCATTATGAGAACCATGAATTTCAGTTAAGAGTTGCTCCTTAAATTTGTCTGATACTAATACTCGATATCCCCACATTAATAACCCATTATCTATACTTAGTTCTAACCGTCTTCTATAAAAGGGTTTTATATCCTCTGATATCATATCCTGGTTTTCTGGCCACCCCTCTCGCAAATAAAGATATACCTTGCTTAAAATAGGATCAGTTCGTACCTCTTTTCGAAGTTGATAAGAGTTAACTGGAATTTTATCTTCAATTAAGAAATTGAAATAATCATAAGTCACATTTTTAACTACATCTTGCAATGGCATCCTTGAAAGGCCATCTGCTGCTCCATTCTCCTTTCCTTTAATGTACTGGAAGGTATAATCAATACTTAGGAAAAATGCCCACCTTTGTAGTCTTCCCGCTGCCATCTGAGGAATTCCTTTGTTGTCTCCAAATAATGCTGCTAGCGGTTTATGATCTAAACATAAGATACATTTATTCCCCATTAAATATTGATAAAACTTTTGCACCCCCCAGTAGATAGCCGAAGCCTCTTTATGAATTACCGAATAATTTAATTCTGATTTACTTAGGACTCTTGAAGCAAAACTAATTCGCCTCTCCGAACCATCGTCAAAAATATGAAAAAGAACTGCACCTATACCCACATTGGAACTATCGCAAACTAATTTAATTGGTATTTTAGGGTTTAAGTAAGCCAAACATTGTTCCGATATAATTTATGTAAGGGGTCGAAAAGAGTTGACAAATTTGAAATAAACTTTCCGTAATAATTTACCATGCCTACAAAAACAATAACTTCATTTTGACTCATAGGAGGTGGGGCTTCGATCATAGCTCTAACCTTCTCGGGATCCTTGTGTAGACCCTCTCTATTAATACAGTGCCCTAAATAACTAATTTCAAACTCAAAAAATTTACATTTTTTTAAATTCAATCTAAATCCGGCCTTTTCTAGTCTTCCAAAAACAATTTCCAAATTTCTTAAATGTTCAGATCTATCCTTACCTGTTACAACAATATCATCAATAAAATTTATGACACCTTTCGCTCCCTGCAAAACTTTCTCCCAAAAGGCAGTCTATTAAGATTATAAATTCCCCTATGTGTACTCCACGCTAATAAGAGTTTAGTGTCTTCCATCACTTCTAACTGATTATATGTTCTACTAAAATCTAATTTTGTAAAATGTCCCCCACCCTGTAAAGCCGTAAACAACTCATCTATTCGAGGTAAAGGATGTTTCACATCTTCTAAATATTTATTTAAGGTGACTTTGTAGTCACAAATTCTCACCTTTCCCTCTTCTTTCATAACAGGCATAAATGGCGTGCCCCATTCTGAATTATCAACTAATGAAATAATGCCTTGATTTTCTAACTCGTCCAATTCCTTATTAATTTTTTCCTTAAAAAGAAACGGTATTAGACGTGGTTTATGAAGTATTGGTTTTGTATTAGCTGGCACCTTCAACTGAATTTTTTTATATTTATAACAACCTAATTCTTCTGTAAATAAAATTTCATAACGCTTTAACAAGTGATTTAAATTTAAACCCACATCTTCTGTTTTATGTAAGCTAACAGTATGGTTTACCTGATTAATTTTAAAGTTTAAAATATTCATTAAATCTCTACCCATAAGTGGGGTTGAACCACCATGTACCACTATTAATCTACATTTCTCTACAATTTTATCTTTGTATTTGATTGTTACAAAAATCTTCCCCATACGTTTAATAATTGTACCATCATAACATCTTAATCTTACTAAAATATTATTTATTTGACAATCATTAAAACATTGCTTAAAAGTAAGCGCAGGCAAAATTGAAATACTTGCACCTGAATCAAGTTCCATAAGCAAAAGGTCTGTCATTAATCCACAATTTAATTTTAACCGATTTGACATACATATTATTATCATCCATCTCTTGATTAATGTAAAACATATCAATAAAATTTAAATTACTCTCTAACTGAGAGGTTGTTGTCGCTAACTCATCTGTTTCTATTGTTTCTACATAATGGTTTTTATTTCTAGGACAAACCTTTGCCAAATGGCCCTATTTCTTACATACCTTACACGTAAACTTTTGGTACTTACACCGTGAAAAATTATGGTTACCTTCACCACAGTATCTACATTTAAACTTTTCCTGTTCTTTTTGATTTGTACGTTGTCCCGTCACTATTTGATTTACTGAATTTGAGGGAGTCATCACCACTTCTTTCTTCAAAGCTATCTCGAACAGATCCTTGACATCCTTATTGTGGTCTTCTTCGCATATTCTGTGTAATATGGGACCCTTTTTCATTCCTGACACGAATCTATTTTTTACCACTTCATTTAAAAAAGCTCCAAACTGACATAAGCTGGCCTTATTCTTAACTCTCAAGAACCATTCTTTTATTTCTTCACTTTCCATTTGTCTTAATTCATAAAATTCTATCCTTTCTTTAAAAATAGAAACTCGTTTGGAAAACTGACTTTTTAAAAAGTGACATAAATCATTATATATTTTACTCTTCGGTAATTCTGGACTACATAATGTCTTCAGTGTTTCATATGCTTGGCTACCAATTAAAGTCAATAATACTGGAATCTTTCGGTTTTCTTTCACATAATTCGCCTCAAAATACTATTCTAACCTCTCCTGCTACGTGTTCCAGTCCTCCGATATCTTATATTGAGAGACTGATCCACTATCAGCATTGGCCATTCCTTACTAATTTATTGTACCTCTTGTACTACTTTTTAATTTGATTCTCCTTGAATCCCAATTTAACCAAAATAATGTTCGCCTTGAACCCTTGGTAGGTAACTTCCTTTTTATTCACGTCGCCAATTGTAATGTATTATATATTAAAGAGTAAAATTATTTATTAACTTTTTTATTATTTAACGTTCTTAGTATTCTTAACAATGAGATTATTATAATGGTGGGAAAAGTACCTTTATTGACATGTGACAACTTACATGTGTCAACTTAGAACGTTGCCAATACATTACAGTAAGTATCTGTACAGGGTGAAATAAAATTACTTACACATAAATTCAATGAATCGAATTTGTTCGTTTTAAAAATTAAGGGTGAGATTTATTTCTAGTTATACATTCAACTCAACTTTTCAACATCATATTGTAATCGTAAATAAAAACAGAACATGTTTTCAGGCCGAAATATTTTATCTTGGAAAACGTAAGAAACTTCGTGTCGTTTAAAAAGAGTATGGTTTTAAAATTGACGCTGAGATGTCTCCTCGCGATGGGATATCAAGTTACATTCGGAATTCTGCAAGCTGGTCAGTACGGTGTTCCCCAAACGAGAAGAAGGCTTATTCTAATGGCCGCGGCCCCAGGATATGTTTTACCCAAATATCCCGAACCGATAAATGTTTTTAGTAAAAAGGGAACACATCTGACGTTTGTTGTAGATGGATGTAGTTATTACAATGGTAGATATTTCGTTTTCTTTTTTGTTGAGTCGTAAATTTAAATTATTTCTAGAATGTGTTTGGACCAACTCCGCCCCTTATCGGACAATCACAGTTAGAGATGCACTAGGCGACTTACCAGAAATCAAAAATGGTTCGATGAAACTTGAAATTCCTTACGACAGCGAACCTTTGACGCACTTCCAAAGAAAAATGAGAGGAAACGACGACACCATGGTACTTCGTGATCATATATGTAAGGAAATGTCCGCTCTAGTCGAGGCCAGAATGTCGCACATACCGACGTATCCAGGATCCGATTGGAGAGATTTACCTAATATAAATTTGCGATTATCTGATGGGACTACTACAAATATTTTGCGGTACCCTTACAGGTAAAATTAATTAGTTTCTTAAGGTGGCGTTAGCAAATGGCTAACCATAGGGAAATTTTTGAACATATAAGACGCACTATCCAGGCAATAAATATATGCGGATTTGCTTTTATAATGTTTTAATGGTATTAAATTAGTTCCTGAATATATTAAAAAATGAAAAAATTAAGAAAATGGAAAAACAATGAAATTGTGAAAATGTAACCTCAAAAAAAGGCATCAAAAATCGCTGTAAAAACTAATTCAGAAACTAGATTATATTCCCATTAGAGACGCTACATAAGAGATATTTCATTTTTTGATTTCATTTACAAGTCTTATATGTTCAAAAATTTATAATTTGAACCATAGAACATCTCCAAAAATACATCAGAGACCTGTTATTCTGTCAATTTTCCAGTTCACTTACTTTTTTATAGATGGCGCCACGTGCAAAATAATTATTTTGGGGTATATAATTCATGTCTTCGTAACGCAATGTTGCCGTCATATTTTTAAGTATCAGAAAAAAGGAAATTTGATATTTTAATAGACAATTTATGTCTTTGTTTAAATATTTTTAAAATGCTGCTAAAATTACTATTTTAGTATAATACCTAATGAAAACTAGGTTTCTTTTAGAATTAAAATTATGGTGACTAGATTTCAAAGTACGAAATTCGGGACCCTATTTTTAATAATTTTGTTTATAAAAATTAGAAGAATCCAAAAAATTTGAAAAAAAAGAGAAAAAATCGGAAAGAAAATTTAAAAAAAACAAAAACTTTCAAAAAATTAGAAAATATTGGGAAAAAATGAAAAATAAAATTGTAAAATACGGAAAAAATGAAGAAATCACAAATACGAAAAAATGCTAAAAATCGCAAAAAAACGAAAAAAGACTTAATAACAAAAAAAAGACTAAAAACGAAAAAAATCGAAACAGTTCACAAAAAATCGTAAAACAATCGCAAAAAAACCCAACAAAATCACACAAAAATGACAAAAATATCGCAAAAAATCAATGAAAAAAAAAAAATTGAAAAAAAAAATTGAGGGAGAAATTAGAAAATATTGGGAAAAAATGAAAAATAAAAATGTAAAATACGGAATAATCGCAAAACAGTCGCAAAAACCACAACAAAATTACATAGAAGTCGCAAATTATCATAAAAAATAAAGAAATAAGAAAAATCGGAAAAAATTAGAAAACGAAAAAAATCAAAAAAAAAACCAGAACAATGAGAAAAAAACGAGGAAAATTTAGAAAAAATCGAAAAAAATAAAAAAAAAACTGAAAAAAAATCAGAAAAATGAGAAAAAAGCGAGAAAAATCCAAAAACATCGCAAAAATCAAAGAACAACCAAGAAACCGGAAACAACTTTAACCATAAAAAATGAAAAAATTGATATAAATTGCAAAAAAACAGAAAAAATCGGAAGAATAATTAAAAAACAAAACAAAAACTTTGGAAAAAATTGAAAGAGAAATAACAAAATATTGGGAAAAATGAAAAATAATATTGTAGAATACGGAAAAAATGAAGAAATCACAAAACCGAAAAAAATCGCAAAAAAAAAACGAAAAAAAAGCCTGAAAAAATGCAAAAAATCGAAACATTTCACAAAAAACCGTAACTGTTTTGTTGGGAGATTAATTCCTATGAAAGGTTTAGAAACAACACACTGTTCACAAAAACTTATAATAACTATAAATATTTTTAGTAACAGAAAATATATTGAGACAGGCGACTGCGACTACCACTGCCTGTGGTTCAGATCTTAATGCTTAAAAAATAAAAAATGTCATTTCCCCGAGTTATCTTCTTCTCTTTCTTCGCGTTTAGTCTCTCTTATTAAAATAGACAGCAGCATATTATAGTGAATTCCCAACAAAAACAGAACAATGAGAAAAAATGAGAGATTAGAAAAAATTGAAAAAAATTAAAAAAAAGTAAAAAACAAAAAATCATAAGAATGAAAAAAAAACGAGAAATAATTAAAACAATCGAAAAAATCTGAAAAAAAATAGAAAAAAAATTAGAAAAAAAATCAGAAAAATGAGTGAAAAGCGAGAAACATCGAAAAACATCGCAAAAACCAAAAAACAACTGTAACCATAAAAAATAAAAAAATTCAAAAAACTGATATAAAGGACCCCGCACTTTTTAAATGGCAAATAGCTTTCGGTCAAATATGCTGAATTTTGCATATGCTGAAGATGTCGATGTCTTAAGTAAAAGCTTCCATGGTACCAACAAAAAATAATGATATGTTTCTGAGATACAGGGTGCTAAAGAATCGATTTTTCATAATTTTAAGATTTTAAAAAATTGCAATGACTCGCATATGTTTGAATTAATGATCAATTTGCAATATTAGTCTAAAGCTGCCCACAGACTAGAATACATGTGCGTCATACATGGTTGTCAAACATGCTTGCGCATTCATGTTTACCAGTGTGTGGGCAAAAAATTGTAAACATGTATGTCACATAAGTTTTCGGACCTGACCGGAATTTATGCATGCACAAGCATGAACATCATATAAGTGTGTCGGTGTGTGGCCACGATCATGCTTTATTCGCACACATTTTTAGTACAGTGTCTCGTAATGCCCCGCAGCCTATATATTTTTACTTTTTGTAATTATTATATTAATATTGAATTTATTTTCAATTGCTGGATAATGTCAGATTTAAGAAACATTTCCAAAACGTTTTTGACAGAGTTTATAAAAGCCAATCTTTGACCCATTTTGTTCTATTTTTTTTGTTTTGAACTAACTTTTTTCTTTTTTTTTAATCAAAACAGCGTACGCCGCTGCCAGTGGAATGTATTCGTCGTCACTGTTCATCGCGTACTAAACAAACTACTTGTGTGATAAGCAAGTGTGTAGATCTGTGGATAAAACCCCTTGTCATACATGTACGATACACATGTATAACAAACATGTATGACCCACATGTATGCTAGTCTGTGGGCAGCATAAGAGCTAGAACCATCCGACTAACCCGTTTCCCACAAAGCTAAAAAAATTTTAAATGATATTTTATTATCAGTCAATTAAGATAATATCATTCTGTCATTATCCCCTAAATTTTTGAAAATGTAATTTTTTTTTTTTGTAATTTACATATGTTTAAATGTAAAAAAAAATGACAACCTATTTTGAGGGTTGCAAGTATGTGCCAGACGATAGCAAAGTTGTCATCGGGATAGTAATTCATAACCTGCTCCCACAAGGCTAAAATTTTGAGGGTATTTTCTTTCAATTGTTTAAAAAGTATATGTAAGTAGCCAGAGTATTCCAGCGGTTGCAAGAATCTGCCAGACGAGTATACAGAATGTCTAAAATTGGAATGAATAACATAGCTATATCAAAAACCGTAAGAGATACAGAGGCGGTTGAATGGGAAAAAAGTTAACTATTTTGGAGAGTATTACATTGGTCTAAAAAAATCTACAGGGACTTTCGCCCTTCTCAAGTTATACAGGAAAAACTAAAAATGCTCTTTTGGTTTTTCACTCCTATAATTTTTATTTAAAAAAATATCAAAAAAATAGAAAAGGAAAGTTTTATCGTATCGCAAATTTGCTATGAAACTGTACTAATACGTCTTTGATACGACGTTTAGTGTCCTTACGGCTACCATGAAGTTATTTTTTTTAATACGGATCTATCTTTTTTATGACAAAAATAGATAAAACTTTAAAATTCAATTCAGTGATATATCACACTTGTCATTTTAATAACGTTTTATCTGAAGTAACTAGCATCATCAGATGCATTATCAGTGAAATATAAAAAACTTAAAATAGTAGATATTAAACAAGCACAAGATAATCGACCTGCGTCGTAAATAAAAAATGTTGATAGAAAATTTAAAGACAAAGTCAGTTACAAAATTGGTTTAAGTATAATAAATTGTTGATAGATATATACCTTGTAATAATGTAACGAAGTTATTTTTTTTATTTTTTTTTTGGGACATTCTGTATATAAATAATTGTAATTTTTGTTATTGTATCAACTGTTTTACTTTGAATTTATTGACACCCCTCTTATTTTATTACTCGATATAATCGTAATTTATTTTTGGGAAATTCCTTCCTTGGATTTCCTATTTCTTTAGATTTTAAATTTTGTAAGAGAATTGTTTAAAAGGCCGGGAGCCGCTAAAATCACTATCTTTTGCTGACTGTTATCCGTCTCTACCGTTTAAAAAAAATTAATTACCGACCGTAGTGAATCTGACCTGTGTGTGTCTGAGGTAAGATCCTGTATATTTTTTTTTAATAAATAATTTTGCATATTTCTGATTTTTCTTGTGTATAAAGTAAATAACTACATATCACTCGGCTTACATATAAAGGTTATAATTAACAATAAGTTTCTGGCGTATTTATGTCTATTTAAAAATATCTTCCGATTAGTTATAATAGTTTAAAAGGTTTTGATTTATATAATTCAAAGGGTTTATTTAATTTATTTCGGTTTGATTTAATTGATTCAAGGAATCTTGAATTCTGTTCCGGAAAAACATTTTATCTGTGGGATATTTTCATATTATACAAATTTTAAATACCGGTTAATTCCTTTGTTAATATTATATTCAGACATAAATACCAAGGAAAACTCCTGAGAATCATTTAGTGCCTAGTAACGCTTTTCCTGAGTAGATATTATTTTCACCGTCACTGCAAATTATTTTCACACGCTTTTTCTAGAATTTCACGCTATCATGCATTGCTTTTAGTTAATTACTGCTTACCGATATATATTTTTTTTTTAAAGAAGTTGATCTGTATTTTTTATTGTTGCTTAAAACACCGCAAATTTTAATATAGCTTTCCATAGTTGACAAGAATTAATAATTATGAAAATCATTATTTATTTGCAATTTTTCATTATCTTAACAAAAGCAACCGGTAAATTCAGGTTTGGGCACTGTGAAACAATTAAAGCCCGTTTTACACCGTGCTCCCCTATTCAGTCTACGACAACAGACCCCTGGAATTACCATAACCTCCATCTGTTGCTACCCTGGTACTCTTGAGGCAGTAGATCGAGAGTTAGTGGAGTAAACCATCCCAAAAATCTGGCGCCCGAGGCAATCTAGTAGGAAACCGAAGCCGTGGGTGTCATAGTGACGGCAAGTATCTTTTGTAGAAAGAAAGCACGTCACAATACTGTAACGGCCCTTCGGTCGTTACGGGTCACTTTTTCGCCTTAGTCCTTAGTTTCCTCGGGCGCCACCTTCCGTTTTAAGTGTGAAGGCCACTTGCACCGGGCAGCGTCAGTGAAGAATTAATACTCCAGGGGTCGTTATGGCCTCGACCAACCTCTTGACAGCCGGAAGGGCAGACTTTACTTGCCCACCTGGGATGAGTGCCGGAGTATCTGCCGCTAGGATGTTAGTTTATGTGAACAGAAAAATAAATAAAATTACCAAATGAAAATAAACCATTTATTGTCCACCACAATTAACAAATAATTTTTACCACAGCCGGTAAGAAGAAAGGGTGTGCAACGGGTTCAAAAAGCTGAAGCGGGTCTTGCGGAATACGAAACGATTTAGCAGCGGTGAACGATGAAAAGCAAAACGGATATGACGGGGTATTAACAATAGGGAATAAGCTAAGAATCGGGAAGCTACGGGCTTCCAAGCGTGAATGCGGTATGATGACAGCGAGAAATGAAAGAATGCGGCGAGACGTCGGTGTTAAGCGGTGAATGAGATAAATCGAAATTTAAGCTGGACACAGTTCAATTTCCCTTATAAGTTAAGTCGTTACCCTTGTCGGTTCCCACCCTGATTCTCTGAATTATGTCGCCGGAGTAAGTACGGTGTGATTTCCTCGACTATCAGTACTTTCCGGTGTTCCCTTTACCTATATACAACAGTTATACAGTAACGACACGCACCCTGTGATTTTCTCGACTATGGGTACTCCGTCTTAGTATAAACAGTTATATACCATCCAACGATACAGTGTGATTTCTCGACTAACAGTATCGTCGTCTGCGAGGGCCTAAGGCGAACCTAACTGTACCCGATATGTTTGTGTCAGTCGGTCGTGTCTCCCTAAATTAGTAATCAATCCCTATTACGGTGAAATTACGTCGCCGGAGTAAGTACAGTGTGATTTCTCGACTATCAGTACTTTCCGGGGTCCCCTTTACCTATATATAACAGTTACACAATGACGACACGTACCCTGTGATTTCTCGACTATGGGCACTCCGTCTTAGTATAAACAGTTATATACCATCCAACGATACAGTGTGATTTCTCGACTAACAGTATCGTTGTCTGCGAGGGCCTAAGGCGAACCTAACTGGTCTTCTCGAGTAGTTGTCGAAATTGAACTCTGAAAAATAAATACACAAGAAAATTCTATTAATAGACTCGATATGTCTCACCGGTATTCCCTCGGAGCACTTCGGATATCGTCGGAGATCTCGAGCAGGCTATCGGTGTCGGTTCTCTGGCGTGGTGATCTTCTCGGCGATGCTGGCACAACTGAATTTATTTTAAGCTTAGAGTGTGTACCAAACCTGCCGTTTCCCACTCTTTGCTTTCGGAGGGGGCTTAAGCGTGCGCGGAAGCGATATATCGGACTAATATTATTTACTTTATCCGGACTTAGAAAAATTCATGAAAATTACATTTAATTATAATTAACAATGTCTCACCCGGTATACGGCAGCTGCTAATCTCAGTCGACTGGCTCTCACGGTGTCTGTCACAGAACTGACTGACCGCTGATTCAATATCGCGTTCACTAGCGGTATTGATTTGTAATCGACCGTTGCTACATACGGTGTAGAGGGGAGGACTCGATGGTTCCGATAGCGGTATAGTTTTTAAGGGTAAAAGGGGATCGACGCGTCAAAAAGAGTTAAACAAATGTATAGATTATATTAAAAGCAGAGTTTTGAAAAAAGAATGGAGGTCGTACGATTATTAATAACGGAGATAGAATAATTAATGCTTTTCTGATTTTAAAAATTATCCGGATTTAGTAACTTTGTTACAATACTTTAAGTTTATTGGTTGAATATTTGTAGTTATTTAATAAATTAAATTATTCGTTATTCTAATTATTTTTACCATTTTTTGCATAAGATAAAATCCAGGTCCATATTAATAGAGTAGTGATAATGATGATTATCTGTTATACAGTATGTCTCAGTAAGTTGGAACCATGTGGGAATCTTTTTTATTATTAATTTTAGGAAAAAAAACGTATTCTTCATAAAAAGTTCTAAAATCTAAAATACAATTATCAGATATCAATTTTTTACAGTAGTATACGAGGTTTGTCAAAAAATATGAATTTTACTCAAGAGTAAAGTACCTTTTTTGACAACATCGAAAAATGTGATTTAAAAAAGTTGATCAGAATTAAAAACTAAGGTCAAATATGCAATGACATCCATTTACATTGAAAAAATGTATTCATTTTTGAAATGGGTACAATAACAATCCAAATTTGACTGTGGTTACGTGTATAAATTGCAAAATTGTTAGAAAACATTAAGAAACGAGAAGATTATCATGACTTAGAGATAAATGTTAATTCAAAATAGAAACAATATTAAACAAGCACAAAACCTATTTTTTTCCATGTAATTACATATTTGAACTCAGTTTTTAGTTCTCATCAACTTTTTTAAATAACATATTTCGATGTTATCAAATTTAAAGGTACTTTACTCTTAAGTAAAATTCATATTTTTTGACAAACCTCGTATACTACCGGAAAAAATTAATATCTGATGATTGTATTTTAGATTTTGGAACATGCAGAACTTTTTATGAAGAATACGTTTTTGACAGTTTTGATATTTTTTTAAATAAAAATTATAGGAGTGAAAAACCAAAAGAGCATTTTTAGTTTTTCCTGTATAACTTGAGAAGGGCGAAAGTCCCTGTAGATCTTTTTAGATCAATGTAATCCTCTTCAAAATAGTTAACTTTTTTCCCATTTAACCGCCTCTGTATCTCTTACGGTTTTTGATATAGCTATGTTATTCCTTCCAATCTGTATACTCGTCTGGCAGATTCTTGCAACCGCTGGAATATTCTGGCTACTTACATATACTTTTTAAACAACTGAAAGAACATACCCTCAAAATTTTAGCCTTGTGGGAGCAGGTTATGAATTACTATCCCGATGACAACTTTGCTATCGTCTGGCACATACTTGCAACCCTCAAAATAGGTTGTCAATTTTTTTTACACTTAAACATATGTAAATTACAACATATTAAAATTGTAGCCTTGTGGGAGTAGATTTAAAATTTTTTTTTTTTACATTTTCAAAAATTTAAGAGATAATGACGTAACTGCAAGAAACCTGCCAGAATGGTATTTTCTTAAGAGTCCGTTTACGCAGCGTAAACAGCTTTAATTTAGACAGTTTGAATAATCGCAATTACTTCAAGACGGAATGATATTTCATTATGAAATAAAAACTAGGATAACAAGAAAAGTCAAATTTACATACCTGCTGTCTTGTTTCTTCAAATTTGGATCTAATAATACATAATACATTTCAGTAGAATACCTATGTATAAATAAATATATGCCCAGTTTTCGCTGACATAAGAAATCTTATTTTTATTTATAATAAGTGTGTTTTAATTAATCCCTAGCAGGGTTGACAAGAAATGCCTTAGGGTGGGAGGAGACAGGTAGATTGGTGTCTTAGAGGGTCAGAGGGTGTTACATAAATATTTCGGTAATTAATTCGAATAAACCAGTCTTCACTTATAGTTTTGAGTTAGTTTTTATAAAGTTTTGTGTAATAAAATGGATACAAATAGAAAAGGAAAAAAAACCCATTTGCGTTTATCAGCTCCTAGGAGAAAAGAGAAAAATATTTTAAAATTTAATATGTCAGTACCTAATATGTATAATATTTTTAATGCGTAACCATCGGCCTCTGTTTACAACATTAAATTACATGTACTAATAATTAAGATAATTTGTTAAAAGCATACTGCTATAAATTTTAATGCATTTATTTAACAAAAATATCGTGTGTGTGTGTGTGTGTGTGTGTGTGTGTGTGTGTGTGTGTGTGTGTGTGTGTGTGTGTGTGTGTGTGTGTGTGTGTGTGTGTGTGTGTGTGTGTGTGTGTGTGTGTGTGTGTGTGTGTGTGTGTGTGTGTGTGTGTGTGTGTGTGTGTGTGTGTGTGTGTGTGTGTGTGTGTGTGTGTGTGTGTGTGTGTGTGTGTGTGTGTGTGTGTGTGTGTGTGTGTGTGTGTGTGTGTGTGTGTGTGTGTGTGTGTGTGTGTGTGTGTGTGTGTGTGTGTGTGTGTGTGTGTGTGTGTGTGTGTGTGTGTGTGTGTGTGTGTGTGTGTGTGTGTGTGTGTGTGTGTGTGTGTGTGTGTGTGTGTGTGTGTGTGTGTGTGTGTGTGTGTGTGTGTGTGTGTGTGTGTGTGTGTGTGTGTGTGTGTGTGTGTGTGTGTGTGTGTGTGTGTGTGTGTGTGTGTGTGTGTGTGTGTGTGTGTGTGTGTGTGTGTGTGTGTGTGTGTGTGTGTGTGTGTGTGTGTGTGTGTGTGTGTGTGTGTGTGTGTGTGTGTGTGTGTGTGTGTGTGTGTGTGTGTGTGTGTGTGTGTGTGTGTGTGTGTGTGTGTGTGTGTGTGTGTGTGTGTGTGTGTGTGTGTGTGTGTGTGTGTGTGTGTGTGTGTGTGTGTGTGTGTGTGTGTGTGTGTGTGTGTGTGTGTGTGTGTGTGTGTGTGTGTGTGTGTGTGTGTGTGTGTGTGTGTGTGTGTGTGTGTGTGTGTGTGTGTGTGTGTGTGTGTGTGTGTGTGTGTGTGTGTGTGTGTGTGTGTGTGTGTGTGTGTGTGTGTGTGTGTGTGTGTGTGTGTGTGTGTGTGTGTGTGTGTGTGTGTGTGTGTGTGTGTGTGTGTGTGTGTGTGTGTGTGTGTGTGTGTGTGTGTGTGTGTGTGTGTGTGTGTGTGTGTGAAGTTAGGCCCTTTTTTTTCGAATTTTAATATTTTGAAAGTTCTTCCAAATTGTTCTAGGTTTGTACCAAATTGTTCCAGAAAATTATTCCTTAAACTTAAATACAAAGGCCGGAAAACACAAAAAACCATTTTTAGAGCATTTTGATTTTTTTTGTTGCTCCAGATTGTTCTAGTTGTTCTTAACATTGTTCCAAATTTTCATGTCTTAGAAAAATTATTTCAAGCTCAAAATCAATTAAAACCATTTATAGCTAGCCATCCATTATTATTTTTTTCGATTTTTTTTTGTTGAACTAGATTGTTCTAGTTGGTCTTGGCATTGTTCCAAATTTTCATGTGTTAAAAAAATAACGTCAGGATAAATTAAGTAAAAACAATTGAATAACTTCAGTACATATTATTTAATTCTTTTTTTAATGTTTACATTAATCTTTCGAAATATTTTTTTTATTGGCAAAAGTTGTTTTTATTTAATTATTTACAAATAATTGAAACCTTTGATATTAGATAGTTTTGTAAAGTGTTTTATTTTATCAACAAAGCATAAAATGTTATAAATATTTTTTATTTGAATTTCTTTGTTTTCATTCTTAAATTGGCTATAAATAATTTTGTTTTTGTATGACCTTTTAGAGAAAATATTTAAAATTACAGGCCGGTGCAATAGAAAAAAAATCGAAATAAAAATAATGTGGGGCTAGCTCTAAAAATGGTTTTTTGAGTTTTCCAGCCTTTGTATTTAAGTTTAAGGAATACTTTTCTGGAACAATTTGGTACAAACCTAGAACAATTTGGGACAACTTTCAAAATATAAAAATTCGAAAAATGGGGGGCTAACTTCACACACACAAAAAGATCTACTTATACATGTCAAATTACCATAATCCCATATAGTGCTCGCCGTGGCGGTCTCCGATGTCACACTAGAAGCCTTCTGCAACCTCCGGAAATTAACTTACCTCAGGAACTTAACTTTGACTAGTAAGTATATATAACCTTTCATAATTTGCTTAAATTATTTGGTTTAAAAACATTTAAAATTAAACCCTATATTAGTTATTCATGCTACCAGTGTATAAGTCACACTTATTGAAGAATGCGACCATCACGTCAAAAATGAGACTTTACACAATTATTTTAAAACACTTTAATGTTGATTTGAAGAAAAAAAATTTGTTGACCTATATTTAAAATGCTTTAAATTGAAAATGTAATGGTTCAATTTTTGTTTTTATAGCAGAAGAATCCATTGAAACAAGAAATGTCTCGCCACACCAAAATGCAGAAAAGTAAAAATAATTTATTTTATAAAATAACAGTAATGCTCATTTGCACTTTGGAGAAAATAATAAACAAATTATTTTATTTCAGTGAATTGGAGGTGGAGGAAATTTTGGTGGAAGCCGGGCATTCCAAACAGCTAAAGAGTGGGAAAAGGTAATAAAAACTATTAAGCCCAGATTAATAATTTAACAAAAATAAATTACTTAAATTTTAAGATATTTTTTATTCGCAAAATTGTTTAAATTTTCTTTTTCTTTTTTAGGGACATAAAAGTAAATGGTTACAGGATAGTGAATTTTAAAAAGTTCTTTGACCAGTTAATTCAACTTACCAACCATTCCCCGTTTACATGTAACCTAAGCAATCTTCACATAACAAATGAACGCAGGCTGGGATTTCAATCCACATTTAGTGTAGAATGTGATTTATGCGGACTGCAAAAGAATATATCTACTTGTCCGGAAAATCCTACAGCAGTCGATATAAATACAGCGGCTGTTGCAGGTATCATAAATATTGGGGGAGGATTAACTCATCTAAAAAATTTTACCAGTGCCATGGAAATTCCATCATTTTCCAGTACATTATATAAGAGATTTCATGATAACCTTTGTACAGCATGGGAGGAAACGGCATGGCTATCCATGAAAGAAGCTGCAGCTGAGGAATCAAAAATTGCTCTTGAAAGCGGCACTGTAGATAAAGATGAGGTACCCATGATAACAGTAGTCTGCGATGGCAGTTGGGCCAAAAGATCTTATCGTGGGGGAGGTAATTATAACTCTCTTTCTAGTGTTGCCGCAATTGTTGGTTTAAAAACGGGCAAAATTTTGTATTTGGGCGTGAAAAATAAGTACTGCATTATATGTCAACGAAGTAAAAATAAGGGAGAAGAAGAAAGAGAACACATTTGTTTTAAAAGCTGGACCGGTGCTTCAACAAGTATGGAAGCCAATATAATTGCGGAAGGGTTTTCTAGAAGCCAAGATATGTACAATCTAATATATCACCAAATGATTGCCGATGGAGACAGCAGCTGTTATAAGACAATAATAGACAGTAGGCCAAATAAAAATTGTACTGCCCAGAAAATAGAGTGCCGAAATCACTTATTAAGAAATTATTCCATTATGAAAGCCATGATTTATCGAAAAAAGGAAAATGGTAAAACATGGGATGAAAAAATATTGTATCTCAGAAAAGATATTTTAAACAGCGTGAGCCACATTTTTGGAGAGCACAAAAATTGTTACTCATTAAAATATTTTTGTATTAAAACCAAACCGGATGAAAATAATTATATTGAAGATTTTAAATTATGCAACATTGAAGAAAAATTGATGGATGCAGTGAGATATTTAGCTGGACATTCAAGAAGCCTTCTAGAAAATGTGGACAATAATCTCGATGATAGCTCAAAAAATTGGAGGAAAAAGAGTCAATTATGCATTGAAACAGAGTTATCAAGGAAGATGTTTTGCTGCAGTTGTTGCAAAAAATACCAGGATGCCTTTATCTGCAGTCCAGAAGCATATTAGTGGGCATAGTCCTGGAAAAATTTTTAAAAACAATGAAGAAAAAATTATAAAGTTGAGTAAAAAAAGAACTGTCAGAGAAAACTATTTGTTTCAACACAAAAACATGGTCCAGATCGACAATACGGAGAAAATTGTGAGAGGCCAGATATTGACAATTCGACATTTGAACAAGAAATTTTGGAAAAAACTGAAGGCGATTTTAAAAAATTGAAGAAAAAACCCGGTTGCAGTCGGATTCCTCAGATTGGAAACAGTTGCGAAGACAATTGTTAACATCGTCAAATTTTGGACAAATTTGTAGAATGCTCCCAAAAACGAGTTGTGCTTCTACCGTTGAAGATATTCTCTACAAAGAACCATTTTCAAAAGTTATAGCTTGGGGAAGAAACAACGAACTTCGAGCTAAAGAACAATTTAAAGTTTTAAATAACATTGAAATATCCGACTGTGGATTATTTATAAACAAGACTTGGCCTTATCTGGGATCGTCCCCTGATGGTCTTACGAATAATAATTGTTTAGTTGAAGTGAAATGCCCATATTCAGCCAGAAATTATTCAATTAAAGAAGGTATTGAGAAAAAATATATTAAGTACCTAAGTCTTATTGACGGTGTATATAAATTAAAGAGGTCACATCCATATTTTTATCAAATCCAAAGAGAATTAAATATATGGTCAAAAAAGATATGCTACTTCGTAGTTTGGACGCTAAAAGACTATCTCGATAGAAGTAGGTATTGACAAACTGTTTTTTGAAACTGAAATGGTGCCCAAATTAGAAAAATTTTACTACAACTGTTTATTGCCAAAAATAATTGATCCCAGACATACCCGTGATATGAAAATTAGAAATCCGGATTATATATTAAATGCACAAAAATTATATATCGGTAAAGGCAGTTGTTAATATAAATATCATTAATATCGAAGCGGATGCATACTCGGTGTGAGTTCATTTTTCATAGAGGAAAAGAAGAATTAGTCTATTTCACATAATTTTCAAAAGGTTTTATTTGGAAACCGGTTTCGCAATTTTCTATAATTGCATCATCAGTCCACGAAACTACAATAATATAAAAAGTTGTTGGAAATGCAATTGTTTTAAACAATATCTAAAGCAATAATTAATAATAATCAAAATTTTATTATTGTAGTTTCGTGGCCTGATGATGCAATTATAGAAAATTGCGAAACCGGTTACCAAATAAAACCTTTTGAAAATTATGAGAACCAGACTATTTCTTTTTTTTCTATATGACATTAATCATTATTAACATTGTTATGTATAATATGATAAATAGATATATATCTTAATTTATATAATTTTAATTTTTTATTTATATTTAATACCTACTATACATCTTTTATATTTGAAGATACTTTTGAAATATGTGTTTTAAAGACAAGTGTTTTGCAATAAAAATACATTATTTTAATATTTCTGTTTTTATTCTTAGAATATTAAAATACCTATTAAATTACTAGGAAATTTTTCAAAATTAGTAATGGGCCAAATCCACATTAATTGCTTATTTTGTATGGATTAACCATTTGCACAGGTAATTTCTTGGAAAAAATGTTCCCAATTTAATATCCCATGCACAAAATTAATAATCGCTTACCTGATATTTATAAAGGGTATTAGATAAGTAAAATATACTTCATTTCTTTTAAAAAGATTAAATTTTATTTTGGGCTTTTATCATGATTTATAATTAAAAAAGTGACTTAAATTTTCTCAATACTCCCCCGGAAACAGTACCTAAATCAATTTAGAAAATCTCACAAGTGATGTGCAATATTGCAAAAATAAATATTAGTATAAGTTTTTAAGAGCAAAAAATGCAATTTTCGTGACTCATATTTTTAAAGCACACAATAAAAATAATATTTCAGTTAAAATTCAACGAATTTTATTATTTTTTTTAACTGTAATTTCTTTCACACGCGTGAATTAATTAAATTTATATCTAAATACATCCAATGAATTAAAGAAATAAATTACTATTTTAAAGATCTATCAATCAAAGTAAACGCCATTAACTAATACTTATGAGAGAGAAAAAAATGAATTGAAAGTGTGAAATCAAAAAGACAACAATTCTTCCGTGCGGTCATTTAAAATAAATACATAGCTTTGTCGATATTTTACTTTTATTTTGAAGACCTTTTGAGATAGCTACAAATTTACCTGAATACGTCTAGCAAAATTTGTGGTAGAAGGGACTATAAAAGGTCCGCCTACTTCAATGCCCCCTCTCACGCCGCCCGCATTTCAATCCCTGTTGAATGTAGCGTAAACTGATAATAAAACATCATTTAAATTTTTTTTAGCTTTGTGGGAAACGGGTTAGTCGGATGGTTCGCTAGCTCTCCCACTATATATTTTGTTTATAGTTCATGTATAAGTGTTTGAAAATATAGTAGCAATAATTTTAAATTGCAACTATACAGGGTGAGTTGTGTTTAAAATAAAAGAGACAATTTGAACGATGTAAAATATTGTATATTTTTATTAATCATAATGGAAAAGAAACTAAACTTTATGATCGTAATCTGTTTGTTAAGGAGTATTAAAAAAGATAAAAAAATCGTTTATACAGGGTAAGTCAAAAAGTTGGATCGATGGTTGTCGTACATTTTTAACATACCCCGTATTTTGTGATAATTAAAGAACAACTATAAAATACCATTTCCAAAAATGTATTATACATATATCCTCTACAGTGTGTACAAAAAGATATAAGAGGTTGAACTTAGCGAAAAGTGGCTATTTTAAAAAAAATCTCGGTATAACAAAAAATCGTCGGTCAAATTGTCTCTTTTTTTAATATTTAAAAGAAATTATATTTAGAAATACATCTGCAAAAAAGGGTCTAAGACAAATGACAAGTTTTTTTTATACAGGACGTTTAGTTTATAATGTCAACCGAAACTTGTTTTGTTTCGTACAGTTCGTGATATTTAAATTACTCCAATTTGATTTTTACTGAATTTTTAGGTTTAAAATTATAGGTATCTTCAGAACTTCTATCAACGTTTTGTGACCTGCTTTCTTTCTACAAAAGATACTTGACGTCACTATGACACCCTCGGCTTCGGTATTTCTCTAGATTGCCCCGGGCGCCAGATTTTTGGGGTGGTTTTCTCCACCGACTCTTGATCTACGGTCTCAAGAGAACCAGAATTTACCGGTTGCTTGTATTATAAAAAAAATGGCAAATATCTATATTTCTTTTATAATTATTAATTCTTGTTATAAGCTACGTTACACTAACTACGGAAAGCTATTTAAAAAAAAAAACGTGTATTACTTCTAAGCAATAAAACCAAACACCACAAGTTATTTACAGTTAAATGCGTTTTTACTATGCAATAATAAGATGATTTAAAAGCAGTATGAAACAGCGTACAAAACTACAATAATGCCGGGTATAAAATAAGCCGGTTTAGCGGAAAAATGATATCTACCAGGAAAGCATGACTAGATCAGAATAATTATTAACGAGGAGAAAAGAAAATATCAAAAGAAATAAAACATCTCCGGAACTTTCAGGTTATTGACTTTTCCTTTTTTAATTCCGGATTCTCTGAATAAAGGCCCCCTATGGTCCAGCTCAGCAGAGACCACTAGGGCGATGCTCCCGAATCCTTGAACCAAAGCCACAAAAGTCAACTATAAGGTGATCTGGAATGACAGCCGTATGAGAACCCGCTTGGCGGAGAACGCAAGGGTTGCCCTTCTAAAAGACCTCGAATCTAAACCCGAAGATATTCTAATTCCTGATAGTCCCCTTGTCCCTCTTATCCCTACAAAGCGCAATGATAAAAAAATTTTAATAGAAGCAAATGGAACGTTTATTTAAATAAAATGATACAATATTCGAAACTTGGCAAGCGTTAAATATGATTGCAGACAAAAGCGAATTAATCAAATTTACAATAAAGTGTTTTTCTCTTACCTAGTGTAGATACACACACCAATCAGTTTCGTCGGGTTTTATCAAAAATTAATGCCGGTTCGCGGTAACACAGATTCAGACTCGGTTTCGGTAGTTGAAATTTTTGCGCGATCAGGTTAATGAAATCAAAAATTTACGCGGCAAAAAAGCCCCCAATTTTTGTGGCTCCTGCCTTTTATCAAATTTTTCAAACCCCACTTAGCAAAACCCCACTAAAATAAAAATATGCGCGGCAGAAGACGAAACTGGTTTGTGTTAAAAATTAATTTACAGAATTACAAAGGAGTAGCAACTAACAGGAGTAAGAATAAATTAAATACAGTAATTTCCAAAGGAGTAGCGATTAACAGGAGTATGACTAAATTGAATAAAGTAATTTAACTGATTTAAAAAAATAAAATAAGAGAGGGTGTTTCCGGTTGATAAAATTAAAATTGTACTAATTATACAGGGTGAAAAAAATAACTTCGTTACAGTTTCAGCCAATATATGAGCATCTTCAGTAAAACATAATTAGTTGATTCACATAGTTACAAACTTGGTGCTTATTTATTACTATTTTGTTAGTGGATTTTAGCCAGTTAAACTGTTGCTCAGGAGGAAGGTATTCCACATACCTAACCTATACAATTTGTTTCTACGAATATATAATAATTAACTGCAGACTCATATTAAACGTAGTTCTCGTAAGTGAATTATCAACAATGTTACAAAACTTGGAAGTAGATAAAGAAAATCATATATCTTCTTTTAGACAAAACTATAACCCAGTTTTCTATTTCGATAAATCATGTTCCCAGAAATGCAAAAAATATGACAAATTATACTGCGAGAAGTATAATTAAATAATCAAGTAAGCTGTTGAATGATGACAGATACCAATTATTTATTGTTTAACAATTATTTGTGTTGACATCTGTAAGTTTTTGAAAGTGTAATTGGTGCTAATAATCTGTAAATAAAAATGGCGTTTATTAATCGCAATAATGCTTGTTTTGTTTGCGACAGGCTATTTGCTCCTAGACAATTAGTGCGGATTGATGGCGAAGACAATATTGTAAAACGGCAAATTGCCTTAGTTCGTCGGGAGACGGCCGAAATACCTAACGCTAATATTAATATAGAAGAAACTAGAATTTGTTTGAATTGTAATAGGTCCATTATATTCGAGTTGGATGAAATCGATAGAGATCCAACTTGTTTAAGATTAAATGTTTTAACCCAGTCTACGAGCAACACCTGCGTAATATGTGAGGCAAACAATAACATTAATAGACTGTCAATAGAATTCATGATACATGTTTTCGTTCGCAAAAATATTTATATTCCAGAAAATGTTAGATGAGAACGGATATTTTTTAGAAATGTTGCTCCCTGGTCTAAGATATGTAAATAGGCCTTTTGTTATTAAAGGACAGCAACTATAAATATTTCTTCAAGGGCTTAGAAATGCAGCTTTTAATTATAAATCTCGAAATTTTGAAGATATTAATGATTTCACAGATAATGAATTTAAAATTGCAACATCCGTGTCAAAATATCAGTTTAATGAATTGTATAATTATTGCGATCCAGTTCAAAGAGGTAATCAAAGATACATAAGTAAAAAAAAATTGCTTACTTTCCTTTTTAAATTAAGACAAGGATTATCTGACGATTTTTTAACAATGATTTTTCAATATTCCTCCAGACAAACAACAAGTCTAATAATTTATAATGTTCGTGTATCTTTAATGCAGAGGTTTGTTCCAACGAATATTAGATTTACAGCACTCACAAGACAGGAGTATATAACTAGACATGTAACTCCATTTGCAAATCAGCTGTATAATCCTGAGCCAAATGTTGAGAAAGTAATTGCATACATTGTAAAAAAGTTAATTTTTTCCGTATTATTTAAAATGTATAAATTAAATCGCGCACGGAACTGGAGTAAAATTAACTTAAAATTGTGAATAAAAGGCCAGTCGTACCAGTTGAACAGTCGCTAAGCAGATGGAGACACTCTCGTCTCTGCTTCTTAGACGCCGAAGTTCGTATCGAGTAGGGCAATTCAAACCGTTGTCGGCAGCTGCAGAGACAGCCAGAAGTCTGACATGCTGTGGCAGATGGAGACACTCTCGTCTCTGCTTCTTAGACGCCGAAGTTCGTATCGAGTAGGGCAATTCAAACCGTTGTCGGCAGCTGCAGAGACAGCCAGAAGTCTGACATGCTGTGGCAGATGGAGACACTCTCGACTCTGCTTCTTAGACGCCGAAGTTCGTATCGAGTAGATCAATTCAAACCGTTGTCGGCAGTTGCAGAGACAGCCAGAAGTCTGACTTGCTGTGGCCGTCCCAATTGGAGCAGCAGTGCAGTCCATCGACCTTTAGAGATAGGTCAAGCTGAAGCCAACTTCAATTGTATCCGGAGTCCAGAACCGTCTGTCCGACTACACCACGCCGTCAAGCCAATCGTGCCTGTATCGTCCGTTACACACCTTTTCTCCGCCGGATTTTGGTAAACAATAAAAGTTATTAATTTGTTTTGTAAAGACCGCCCTTCTGGCCGCCAGTGATTTTGGTCGATACCATAACGACCCCTGGAGTATTTCCTTCTCCACTGACGCTGCCCGTGCAGTGGCCTTCACACTCTAAACGGAAGGTGGCGCCCGAGGCAATCCGAATCCTGGACTAAGGCGCCAAAGTGACCCGCAACGACCGAAGTTCCGTTACAACATAGACTGCACTTATTGTAAAATTGAAACAAATAGTAATTTTAGGATTCTGAGACAGTCTTATTGTTACCATAAAGGTCAGCACTTAATCAAACCAGAAGTAATCGTTGCTCCTGATGGTTACATTCTTTCGATTGAAGTCCCCTACTTTTCCGATTCTCAAAACAATGATGCAGAAATTTTGTGAAATGAATTTGCTCGTGACGTAGATGGAATAAGAGCATGGTTTAGAGAAGGAGATGTAGTGATAATCGACAGAGGTTACAGGGACGTTACTCCATTATTAGAACAGCTCGGAATTCATTATCATATGCCACCTTTTCTACAACGAGGTTTTCGACAATTTTCCACAGAAAATGCGAATGCATCGCGCATTATTACAAAAACCAGGTGGATAATGGAAGCAAGAAATGGGCATTTTAAATCAATATTTAAGTTTTTTAAAGGAACTATTCCTACGGTTCATGTGACAAATATTGGAGATTTTTATCGAATAGCTGGAGCAATTATTAATAAAATCAACAATACTATTACAATGGAAATGGGCTACTTTTGTGATTTTTTTTAAATTACTTTTAAATATATAAGGTCAAAATGTATTATCTACACTGATTAATAAATTTAAATATTAACGCTTTTGGGTCCTACTGACTTCTATTTTCAAATTTCGCGGGCTATGACGTACTACCTGTAACTCCTCCCCTTTTGCGGATTTAGTTTGAAAGTGTCTATTCGACCACATATTATATTTGGTCGTACAACTAAAATAATCGGTATATCGATTTTGAGTGTTTCTCGTTAAAAATTAATAAGAAATAACATCCAAAACCCGAAGAATTTGGTTTAATGTGAATATGCGTTAGCAACACACTTCTCACATACTTAAATTGAAGGCTTACCTAAATTTACATTTAATCGATCTTTATAATCGTGTATCATAAAATAATCCACATTAGGTAGATTATTTGATGTAGCTTTTATATATTCATTCTCCATTTTTCAGAACACTCCCACAATCACAAATAAAAATCACAATCGATAAGACATAAAGATAAAGACGTAAACAAATTTTGGTTTCATAGACAGTCCCGTTTTCAAAGTGACGTTAAGAGTAAGGTGTACCAATCTTATAAAAATATATATAAAGAGCCAATTAAATCAAATCTCAGGTAGTACGTCATTGTTTATTTTAATCTTCTATTTCTTAAAGAAAAAGTAAATTTGTGCAAAGTTATTTAAGGTATATAAGATATATTAGTCACTTAATAAGTAATATCTACATATTATCATATTTATTAGATTTCATTATACAAAAGTAGCCCATTGTCAGCGTACCTCTTGCTCAACAAATTTTAGAAAAATCACGAGAAGTTAATGTTGTTCAGGCTCGTGTGAAAGCAGAAAATCTCCAATTAAGAAATGGCAACTGGGTTGATTTAAACCATAACCATGTACCAGATTTTCCTTATTTAAATATTGATTATTTAAAAAATCTTACGATTGGAATATATCAATTGAATTTAGCACCTTTTTATATGCAAGACCGATTGAAGAGGAACAACGATAATGTGTTTCACATTGACCAACATAGGCTTGAAGAAAATTTTTTACGTTTCAGAATTTTTCTCGTTTTCGAAATAAGTACCTGTTATGGATTGTATACGATGATGAAAATCCTTATGAGTTAATCACTGGATACTATTGCACGTGTAAATCCGGAGCTAGGACTCTAGGTACTTGTGCGCATGTTGCAAGTATTCTTTATTTTCTAGGATATGCTAGATATTTACAAAATATACGCTATCCCTCAACAACCTTATTAGAATATATTCTTGATGCAGGCAATCGAGCTCCCATGAACATTTTAAATATAGCGCCTCAAATAATTGAATAACTGGGTATCCTAATTCAATACATTAAAATATTTTTTAATTTTATAGTTTAATTTTCTTTTTGTAGAGCATGTTTATGATTTTCGATAGATTTTTTGACTTTATTTTCTAGTGTTCTAAAAACTGCGACGAAAATTATTTTTCTTAGTGTTCTAACTTACACCTTTCGTTTTGTAACATAATTTACACTAATCCATGTGGGTTGAGAATTATGGGAATGAAGTATAAAAACTTATTCTGTTTCCTATTCAATATTAGGCTATTTCGTATTTCTATTACTTTACGGTCTTTATTTACTTCCAAGTTTACTCACTCACGATAACTATGTTTAATTGGCTTCTGAAGTTAATTACTGTAAATTCGTAGAAACAAATTATATTGTATAAGGTTAGGTTAGGTAGAGTGTATGTGGATTACTTCCTCGTGGTACACTCTGGGCAACAGTTTAACTGGCTAAAATCCACTATCAAAATTGTAATAAATAAGCAACAAGTTTGTAACTATGTCAATCAACTAATTATGTTTTACTGAAGATGATCATATATTGGTTGAAACGTTGATAGAAGTTCTAAAGATGCCTATAATTTTGAACCTAAAAATTCAGTAAAATTCCCATTGGAATCATTTAAATATCAACTGTACTACGAAACAAAACAAGTTTCGGTTGACATTATAAACTAAACGTCCTGTATAAAAAAAACTTGTCATTTTGTCTTAGACCGTTTTTTGCAGATGTGTTTCAAAATATAATTTCTTTTAAATATTAAAAAAAGAGACAATTTGACCGACGATTTTTTGTTATACCGAGATTTTTTTTAAAATAGCCACTTTTCGCTAAGTTCAACCTCTTCTATCTTTTTGTACACACTGTAGAGGATATATGTATAATACATTTTTGGAAATGGTATTTTATAGTTGTTCTTTAATTATCACAAAATACGGGGTATGTTAAAAATGTACGACAACCATCGATAGAACTTTTTGACTTACCCTGTATAAACGATTTTTTATTTTTTTTAATACTTCTTAACAAACAGATTACGATCATAAAGTTTAGTTTCTTTTCCATTATGATTAATAAAAATATACAATATTTTACATCGTTCAAATTGCCTCTTTTATTTTAAACACAACTCACCCTGTATAGTTGCAATTTAAAATTATTGCTACTATATTTTCAACCACTTATACATGTAATATAAACAAAATATATTGCAAATTGAGCATTAATTCAAACATATGCGAGTCATTTTGCAATTTTTTAAAATCTTAAAATTATGAAAAATCGATTCTTTAACACCCTGTATCTCAGAAACGTATCATTATTTTTTGTTGGTGCCATGGAAGCTTTTACTTAAGGCTGGGAAATGGACTAAAAATGGCGGCCTTTTTTGACAGTTAACAAGGTTTTACTAAATCATGCTTTTTATTACAATAAGGAAAAATTACAAGCAAACTAATTTATACTTATGAACAGCGATGTTGTAAGAATGAATTGAATATAAATATATTAGATAATAACTAAGCATAAATTAACAACATCGTTATAAACTTTGAAATTATAATTCTAAAAATGAATAACAAAATTCATTTCAATCCATTCTCTATTGTTTCTTATTACCTGTTACAAAATATGATGGCTGGATGTGGGATAGTTGTTGCTAAAAGCATGATTTAGATTTGCAAATTTTTGACACAATTTTAAAAATTGGCGCGTTAATTATCATGAAATTCTAGTTCACCGTGTTCACCACCAATGCGCCTCGTAAGGGTGAGTTTACATAAGTATTGGAACTTGGATAAATGCTGAGTTGTCGTCTAAATAATTAATGGTTGACCAATTAGGAATGCAAACGGTATCTGTCAAAAACATTTCAACGAACAATGGGAATCGACCTTTAGAGACACTTATATATGATAATACGACGTTGCCGTATGCATATTTTTATAAAAGTTTCAAAGATACTTGAAAAATAAGATCGGTTTTAAACACGTGCAGTTTTTTGAAGTTTGGAACTTTTCAACAAACGGTTCGACGGAAGGGTAATTTAAGTTGACATTTTTTCTTTTTTAACACAACGCGGTACCGAGTGAATTTTTAATATAGTTCCGATTGTGAATTTTTGTTTTTTTTTTTACAGAGTAAATGTCTAGTAGGTATACAAAAGGTGTATTTTTATACATAATAAAAAAAGTTAAAAAATAAATAATTTTGAATTCTTATTATTTTAAATCAGCTCAGAAGAACAAAAAAGAGATTCTTAAAAAATAACTTTTTTTGGTTTTCCAAAGTTTAATAAATTTGCAGATCACAGCGACAAAAATATAAAAAATAATTAGAAAAATATTTTTTTAATCAATTATTTAAATACATAATCCTCAAATATTAGGTCAATGCCCCACTTTTAATCCACAAGTTTTAAATAAATGCAGGCATTTAGCCTAATATTGGCAACACTCGTCATGGGTTGCTATGACTAAAAATAATATAATCGACAGAATAGAATCGATTGTTAATTTTTAGAAGCATTGACGATTCAATCAAAACATGGTCAAAGATGGATTGACCATATTCTTTTCAGATTATATTTTATTAACTAAATTTAAAAGAGATGTATTTAAATAGACATTAAAAAAATTCAAATGATTACTTATATTATTATCGAATTGAATCGAGAAGTTATTTAAATGATAACATAATCGATTTAGTAGTTTCAGTAATTTACAAAAGATAAATAAACTGACCAGTTTGACCCTCTAATAGAAGGCCTGTCCTAAGCCGAAACATCTGGAACACAACCACCTTGCTGAGTTATGGAGTAGTTCAATTGTCCCGGTTATTTAAGATTAAAATTTGGATAAATATAGATTACATGTGATTAGAATATAGAGCTCGATTATTTTGAGATGAGTACATTTCGTCATAATGTGCAGAAACCAATTTGAGTTTGTAGGCGTGTTCAGAGAGCTTTAACTGTGGTCCGTGTCGCCTGTCGCTCATGAAATTTGGATTCAGTAGCGTAGTGTTACTTATTTGTACTTGTTGCATTTATTTAGCTATTTTGAGTTTTCTTGTGTTTTTGTGCTTCGATTTGTGTGTCTATCTATATAAACTTTAATTTAATTCATTTTGTGTGTATTTTGGTAAGTACATTTAAATGCAACTAAATAATAATCTAAGACGAAACCGTACATTCTGAAATATTTTAAATCCCTTAAGCCTTTAATTTGTATCCTATTTTTATGATATTTTCAAAAATGCTAATGAAACCTTAATTTTTAGCTTGTTCGAAATGAAACAAAAAAATTATTAGGCAAAAAGGGCCAAGTTCTTCAAAGCCAAGCCAAGGAAATAATTTCACGTCTGTTAAACTTTATGAAAAACGAGGCTAAAGGTTTCATTAAAAACCATATTCCGTATGATGCTAAAATGACCAAACCAGAACTGTACACATTAGTTAAAGCTCACAGACTCCCGCCGAATTTTCTTTTAGATGATCTTCTTAAAGAAAATGGTCACAAAGTATTACGGTTGCCTCCGTATCACCCTAAACTAAATCCCATCGAAAAAATATGAGCCACAGTAAAAAATTGGGTTGGTCAACATAATACAACATTTAAGGTTGGATGATGTTGAAAAGTTAGCAAGAAAAAAATTTGAAAGCATAACTTCGGAAGAATAGGCAAACATGGTGGACCATTCCGCAAAATACGAGGATGCATATATATTCAAAAAGAACATCTGATGGATGAATATACAGATTCCCTCATATTTTGCATCAATACAGGGTCATCCGATGAGTGGGATTCCGACCTTTTGGACATCGAAGATAGTGATGAAAACAGTTAAAATTATAAACATTTTAATAAAATATAAATTATTTATTTAAACTTTTAGTTGTTTTATTACTTTAAAGTTTAACAGCAATTTAACTAACAAATAGTTAGAATTTTAAATGCTACTTTTTATTTTAAAGTATTTTGATTTTAAAATATTTTATTAATGTACACACGCCACTGCTAAAATATCAGATACCCCTACCGCAGCAGATTTGAACTTAGCGCCACAAAGTTTATGACGTGCTGCGCCAACTGGGGCGTGGCCAAAACTAAATGTACTCATCTCAAAATAATCGAGCTCTACCAGTAGGTATAAGTAAATATTTAAATGTCATTTTAATGATTTTATTTGTGTTTTTTGTCACAATTAATATTATTAATTAGCATTTATAAACTAAGTGCAATTTTTAGCAGATTAACTTTTCATGTTCTAGTGCAATAATTGAAAGTGGCCAACAGCAATTTTCATATTATTCTCCTAAAATATTTATATTAGCGTCCGTAAATTTGACAACCTTGAAATAGAAGCACCTACTAAAATTATAAATCGAGCTAGTCGTACAGCTGTCGCCATCTATGTACAATGTATTGAAGATTTGCTTTGTTACAAACCGCTGATGGCGTTGTCGCGCCCTTAAGACATCGAGATCTTCAACCTATGCAAAATTCAGCGTATTTGACCGAAAGCCATTTGCCATTTAAAAAGTGCGTGGTCCTTGCAAAAACTCGCAAAGAAATTCCAAAAAAGTCGCAAATAATTGCAATAATCAGAAGAAATGAGAAAAGATTAAAAAACGAAAGGAAAAACCACAAAAACAGAAAAAAACAAAAAATCAAAAGAATGAGAAAAAACTAGAACAAATAAAAAACCCAAAATGATATATAAAAAAAATTCTAAATAAGAAAAAAATCAGACTGTAGAAACTGACAGATTAAGATAAAGAGAGGGAAGGAAAAATATAAAGTGTTCCATTTAAAATAATATATAACTATGGTGGAGATCTTTTTATTTAGGCAACCTGTATACCTAGATGAAAATAATTTAAAATTGTACCTGCGGTAAACATTTTTTGCCCATTCTTACCGTTTTCCATATAAAGACCAACGCGACGCGTTTATAGTGCCCCACCCAGTATATTTCATTATAGGATTTTAAATATAGATTAACAATATATAATTATTTTTCAAACATTTTTCTAATTTTGGTTGGTGTATTTATATCGATATTGAAGCTCAAAATTAATGTGTTGTTTCCATATAAATGAGACGTCCTGTATAATAGTACTAAATGTTTTTATTAGTTGCACTTATTTTCTATATTGGGTTTATTCATTTTTTTTAGTTCGTTTTTCTTGTTTCAGCTTAGAAATACAAATAAATTAAAATTAGTATCATTCGAGTTACCAAAACAGTATTAATTTTAACACCCTGTAGAGGCTACACCAGTCATAGCAGAAATTTAAATTTGACATTTTTTTTACTTTTAGTAACACAAACAACATAAAATTTTCATTAACTTCAACCGAGGGCCAATTTCTTAATATTGTGTGGGCTTTTTGTTTTGTCATCGACCAAAGTTGGGTATATATCTATTTACTCATGAAACATTTACACTCAGTATAACACCATAATAACAATAATAATAAAATATTTTTTTACAAACAAAAATAGTAAAAATGGCGTCCCGAATTTCGAACTTTAAAATCTGGTCACCTAATTAAAATCAGAAAAAATTGAAAAATTGAGAAAGTAAATAATTAATTTTAAAACCAAAATTTAATTTTATTTTTCGGATATTTACAATTTAACCCTTTTTGGAGATTAGTTCTGAAATAATCATTAACTGATAAAATTTTTGTAACTAACAAATAATTTTCACAAAAGTAAAGACTTGGTACGTACTGAAAAAAATCAATATAATATAAATCAAACCGAGATTAGTTATTTGGAGAAAAAAATTTAAAAAAAATTGCTTACCGTACAAATGAGGTGTAGATTTAGATAAAAATATTGAAAAAAAATATTAGAAGATACCTAACGTTCACAGGCAAGTTTATATATCTGATTATAGGTCAGTAGTTTTGGGCCAGTCAAGTTTAATGGTGTCATAAAAATCTTCTATTTAGATACCCGATGGTCACTAATATCCCAAATTCACTGAAAATTAAAACCTTTCGGCGGTCGTTAAATCTGGCAACTAAGCAAGATTATTGGAGGATAATAAACATTTAAATTTTTACGCAGAAAGTTCCTCTAATCGCCATCTATCGAACATTTAGTTATGAAAATCATGGGGTGCTAATTCCGTCTTAATTTTTGTTGGTTTCCTACAATTTTTTGTCTTAGGGATATAATATAGTTAATATTTTTTTATTGCTTCAGATCGAAAAAACAAATATCCAGGGATGATGCTCCTAGAGGTGTGTGTCAGTGCGTTCTTAAAGACGGTATTTGCGATCTTGCTGATAAACAATGTAATACTTTAATCCCTTGGTGTTTGCCTCATACCGGTGATCGTCACAACAATTGGGCTGGATTATATGGTCGACTCGAGTGGGACGGTTATTTCGGCACCACTATTACGAATCCTGAGCCTATGGGTAAACAGGGTAGAGGTAAGTAAGAAAAATGCGACATGTATATAATTCTATAAATTTTCGCTCCATTATTAGTTAAATATACAGTGTGACTCAAAAAGTCTGCACCATATGGGAAACATTTTTATTATTCATTTGACAGAAAATTTTATTCTTGATAAAAGTTAGTGCATTGCATAAAACGGCTATTTCAAGTGTCAAACTTTAAAATTTCTAAATGGTATACAGGGGCGGGCAAAAAATAGGAATTTTGACCAAGAGTAAAGTACCCTTATTTTTGTAATTATTATATTCTTTGTTTTTATTTCACTTTTAAAAAGCTTAATCTTGTTAAGTTTAGGTTTGATTTTACACCTTTAAGATTAATAACCATTATTTTGTAATTTTTATTTTCTTTTTTTTTATTTTAATTTTCAAAGCTTCATTTTGTTTAGTTAAATTTAACTAGGTTTTGTTTTACACCGTTAAATTTAAAAATATTTTTTTGACGTAAATAAGTGAATGTTATTTACATTTTGGTACTAAAAACGTCTGGGTATCATTTTTTGAACCTATTTTCTTCAATAAAATCATAAAGGTAGTTTTTATGTACATGTCTAAAGGGTGAAATTTCAACTGCACCAAGAAAAAAAACCAAAAATCATAAAAATTTAAAAAAAGGGCCGGGAATGGTGTAAAAATAACGACGAAAACCAAATTTTTTTAACCAAAATGTATTATAGTGATTGAAGGAAGGCCCTTACAGTGCATCCGAAATTATATTATTTTGAGCTAGGCTAAAAACATAAAAAAATGGATTTTTTGCATAGGAGGCTGTGGTTTTAATTCTGAGTGTATTTTTTAATTCCAAACAACGTTCCTAAATAATTTTTTTTGATATTGTCAGAAATAAGAGTACTTTACTCTTGGTCAAAATTCCTATTTTTTGCCCGCCCCTGTATACCATTTAGTAATTTGAAATTTTGATGCTTGCAAAAGCAGTTTTACGCAATGCACCAACTTTTACCAAGAAAAATTTTTTCTGTCAAATGAATAATAAAAATTTTTCCCATATTTTGCAGACTTTTTGAGTCGCACTGTATGTATCATTGAGCCATATTAAAATTTAAAAAAAATCGAACAAGTGCACCGAGGGTCCCGTACAAACTTGTAGGTTGTAGGGTTTATCTATTTACTAAACCGCTAGATTAAAAATTAGAGAAGTGGGGAAATAAATAACAAATGGAAAATAGAGAAGTGGGGACGCTGAAGGTGTCAGTTTAGTTATTGGGCAATCTATGTGCAGATAGTTTGTTCGATCGAGTCTCGAAGATTTTTATTCGTTTTTACGAGTATATTTTAAGTTTCTTTCCAAAGTCAGTTCCTGAAACGTATGATGTAATTCTGACACTATAATTATGTCCTAAATCAAAAAGAAAAAAAGGGAAAACAATTTTGGTATTAATAGGTAAAATAATAATTTGAATCTAAAATAACGGAAACAGGAGTAACACATTTTTCGTTTAACAAAAAAAAAACCATTACTATGAGTTACAGTTTTACCCCGCTCGGTCTTACGAAAGTTGATGTTGGATATTAACCCAGGTAACATGGTCACGTAATATTGACGTGATTTTTTTCGTCATGAGTTACGTGATTTTGTCCAAAGGGTTCACGTGAAATTAACCCAAATATAACGTGATTATGTCACAGCTCATCGACGTCATACAAATGACGTTTATAGACGTCTCCCAAAGGACGTTAGTCTACGTATTCTAAGCGACGTTGGAGGACGTCTTCAAAACGACGTTAATGGACGTCTTCTAAACGAAGTTAGTGGACGTCTTTCAAATAACGTTGGTGGATGTCTTCAAAACGACGTTAATGGACGTCTTCTACACGACGATAGTGGACGTCTTCTAAACGACGTTGGTATACGTCTTCAAAATGACGTTATAGTAAAGTCATTACCTTGAAAACGAATAAAAATCGAGTTGATGCGAATTAAAATTTAACTAATAGCTCATTCTGTTCGGAATGACACCTAGAAAATTAAATCCGCCGGTTGTAAAAGTTATAAATATAAATTTATTTAAAAACATTGTATACATTTTTTCAGTGATTTGTTTAAACATAGTAATAGAATATATTGAAAAAAATATATTTTTAAAAATTTTCTTTTCTATTACAAATTTTATCCTCGGTGAGACTTTTTTCAAATTTTCGACGTATTTTAGTTTTTGAAATATTATGGATAGGCTAAAATTCTTTTTTTCAGCAAATCTATTTGTTTATAACTTTTGTAATTAACTGGTCATAATTCCGAATCGAATGAGTATTTGGATATATCTTAATTCGCATTAACGCATATTTTTCGTTTTCAAGATATTGACTAGAGTTATACCTAATACATCTTTTGCTTTTCTTTGAACTTGAGAAAACAAATAAAACTAAACAGTTCATATCAGAATACGTTTATTAAAACATTTCACCTACGGTATTTTGGTGAAAATGAACATTAGGTGATTGAATGGATAATAGGGAAAGCTGTCAGTTTAGAGGTATCCCTAACTGGTATGACCAAAGACTTACAAACAATGTCACAAATACTCCAAATTGTTATTTCCATGGAAAGGTCAGAAATTAAACATATTTTCAAATCCTCAGAGTTGAGTGGGTAATCATACAATGGCTCATGAGAATTGAACTGTTTACCCAAAAGACAAATTGTGTCATTGAATTTTATGATATTGTGAATCTGAACCAGATTAATTCCCAAATAGCAATAGGAGTCCGCTATAGAATGAGAAGCGATACATATCCCTAATAGCACATATACGTTTAAAAAACATCTTAAAAACGTACACAACCGACCATCGGGTCGTTTTAAAAACGTTTGTTTAAGTACCCGAGAACGTTTATAAGATGTTTTTCTATAGTACAAATGTCACAACTTCTAACGTCATATAGACGTCGAAAAAGGACGTTTTAAAGACGTTTCACTAAATAAATGGTTCGACAAAGGATGTTTTTTGGTCGTCTCTTAAAACGCACACTGGGCGTCCTTTAAAGTACTTAAGAACGTTTATAAGACGTTTTTTTATAGTGCAAATGTCACAAATTCTAACGTCATATAGACGTCGAAAAAGGATGTTTTAAAAACGTTTTAAAATGGACTAAATAAATTGTTTGACAAAAGACGTTCATACAAGCAAAAAAAATAAATATTTATTAAAAAATATTGATACCTATATACAGGGTGATTCTTTTAGAGGGCTAATTAGAGGTTTCAAGACAAGTAGAAGGAATTAAAATCTGACAATTTTGAATATTAAGTTTTCGGGGATGTCTAATCGATCTAAAATATTTAGAGCAACAAGCTACTTCCGTTTATACCGGAAGTAAATATCAACTTTGTTATTTTAAATGGAACACCCTATATTTTCTTACATTTTTAGATTTGCCCTGAGAAGCTGATCTCAAAAACCTATTACACTTATAATGTAAACGTATTAGTTTTGAAGTTATAGACAATTGAAATTCGCATTTTTTTCAACTTTAAATGATTGCTATGGAAAAACGACATACAATCGGATAAAATGACTTACATGTCTGTTAGAGCTTGCTGTTTTTTTCTTATAATATATATAACTATAGCAACAATGTTAATAGCAATATATGTTTGAAATAAAATTTTGATTTTGAACGTCACGAATTATTTAGTAATATTTTTACGAATAATATAAATACAGTCCACTTCTCGACCACGTACAACCATTTTTTGGTCCTTCAGAGCCACGGATATTCACTAAGCACTTATCTCAGAAGAGTTTCAAAAAGAAAATCAGCAATCATTCCAAGTCTGTAGACCTGAATATCATTCCGTCCTCTCGTCGACATCCTTCTTAAGCACGGTAAGATTAAAGATCGTTATTTCAAAAAATGAGCTCTTCTATTTCTTTCCTTCTTAAATAAAGATTTTATTTTTTCTCTTTGTATCACGTATACCTACGAATACGAATTCCTTAATGGAGTAGGTGGTTCCAAGGATTAAATTTAGGTGAATTCTTTATAAAATGACTGAATTAGAATAAATTAGTAAACTACATAAAAGAAAATCCATATTAAAGGGTCAGCTTACGCGTTTTGAAACTTTTTTAAGTTTACCCGATAAAGTTTTGGACAAAGCGCAACTAGAGGTTCGACTTAATAAAATAGAAATCGCGTTTGAGGAATTTGAATCAATTCAAACAGAGTTAGAAATTTTAGATAGTACAGAGGAAAGTACACGAGAAGATTTAGAGGATAGGTATTATCTTCTTATTTCTAGGGGCCAAACCCAAGTAGCAATTTGCTGACTACCCGACTTATTCTGCACCAATCACAACGTCGGCAATTGGTTGTATGGCGACTAAAATCATTTATACTTCTGTACAACGTCGGATCGCCGTATTCCCGACGTTGTGATTCCAACGTCTAATAATTTGCACTTTGAGTACGTCGCGCCAACGTCGGCTACTTCACCTATTTACGACCGTTGTTTTACAGGAACATCGCGACGTTGGACCGACGTTGGATGCTGCACCAACGCTTAGAAAGTCAGATTTATCACAGTGCCCAACGTCGGCCGGACGTCATATTTTACGACGTCGCGAATTAGTCGGCATCCGACATCCGTGTTTTGAAATTAAAAAATATAACCTTACTTTATTGGTATAACCATACTTATTTGTTTTTATAACTATGCCAGACAAACGGAAGAAATTTAAGTACTAACAACATTTTAGCGAAAACTGAAACTCCCGAAAGCAAAGTGGACCGAGCTATTCTCCTAATTTGGGTAGGTCTGTTCTTAAAGTTTATTTGATTACTTAATGGTGATAATCATGATAGGGAAAATAGCTTTATAATTTTTTTTATTTGTAATTAGCATCAGAACATTGCTCATCAAGAGAATCAGTGGAAAATCCTGTCGCTGTACTGGGTAACTTTGATGTCGAAGTATTATAGGTTATGTATATTTCGCAGTGAATACGTTGCTGATACCGGCCGACTTCTATACTACTATGTCGGTACACATAATTTATTAGCTGTGATTCAGTTGATCGCACCGATTTAGCTCCTATGTTTGGGTTATCCATTTTATAATTATAAATTGACGTGTGCGGAAGCTTACGTAAAAATATGGTTATTAAAAATTCTTAAAATTTTGACAAAAGGATCGGCTACGGCTACGTATTCACTGCCTTTTTAATCCGAAACATTTAGTGGTCCTGATCGCGGTTGCTGTCAAAATCAGGACCAGTCGTTTTCGATTTAGAAAGCGTGACGTCATATACCAACCGCAACCGCTCGCAACATGGACCAGCCTTTTACAGTGGTTGCAAGAGTTGGTATATACTTATCTTTATCGCACAATAATGTCATCCTTTTTTTGTTGTAAATATAGGAGACGAAATACTGGGAACGCATAAAATAGGTATTTGTTTATTGAAAATTATGCTTTATGCTAACATCTGAAAAATATCGATGAGCGTACAATTAAAAAAATAAATAACTATTATTAGTTTACGAGAAAACTTAAGTGTATTTTGTAATGTGGAATTAATATATTATAATATAATAAAAATTCCTAATCTATATTTTTTACTTCAATAATTGATTATTTTTTATAAATTAAAATATAAATCAAAACACATACTTACAAAATAAATGTTTATTTAAAAGTTATAAAATATGCTCTATTAATTATAATTAAAAATAACATTTAAAATTCAGATTTGAATAATTTATTTTTTCCTTAACTGCATTATGTATTTATTGAAACTTATTAAAATTTCAGATTTTAATCCGTTTCTAATTCCTCCTTTATTGCATTTAGATACTGTAAAATTCTGAATGTGGATTAAAATACCAAATGTATGTTCGTACTAATTCTGGCCTCTAGCTTAATTATGTATTGTATTTTCTATGCTGGATCTTCAATCTGCCTGTGTCCCTAAAAATATACATAAATTTTCATTGAATTAAACAATTAATGAAGTGCAGATTACCTTGCGACTGTCTGTAGGGATATGCAGAGTTACCTACTAGGTTAAAAAAGATTTTCTTGCGATCAAATTGTATTACTTGTTTGTATAGTAAAATATTTTAATGCCTAAAAACAAAAAAATTAAAAAATTGCATATATAGTACTAGTCATGGTTTGATTTGTCGAGGATTACAAAGAATACCTATACAGGAACTTAAGAGATCTATATAAAGTGGCAGACTTATTGATTAAGTATAATGCAATAATTGATCCTCCACTTTTCTTAAATAAATTTAATATTGCTCACCCTGGAAATCAATTACGTTTTCAAAAATTATTAAAACCACCCTAGTTAATAATAACAACTTAGCTATTGTTTTATAAACATTTTAATTATACATACAAGATCATTATTTAGTTAAAAATTAAGTACTTACGAATTCAATTAATCCAGTAGTTGTATGACCAATATTTAATAACTACTTTGTTAAATTTTACAATTCAGAAACATTAACATCTTATAATAATCTTGTAACCTAAAATTATATGAAAATAAAAAAGTAAACACTACCACGTGCTAACAAATGTCAACCAAACTTTGCAACCAACTCATTCGATTTAAAATCTTGAGTGACGTCACAAATACGTCACAAATAGCAACCGCTGTCAAATTTAAACAGGACCGCTGTCATTTATCTGTCAACCGCAACCGCTCGCGCAGTCTAAATCGAAAAAGGCTATATTCTCTTGTCAAGTTCTCCCAAGACGCTTCTCTTACTGGTCAAACATCGGACTGTCGCTTCTGCAGTGTGGAAGACGAAACGGCGGAGCATATTTTATGCTCCTGCCCTGCCCTGGAAATGAATAGGCTTCGTACGTTTGGTTTTGTACAGCTGGAGCCTACCGACTTCAAGGAAGCTTCACCTAAATCAACCATAGACTTCGTAAGAAGGTGTGGATTGTATGGTGAATTATAGCCCATAGGGGTGAGCCACAATAGGCCTCTGTTGGCCGCAGTGGAGGGGCGAGCAAACGCTCCACTCACATTGAACCTAACCTAACCTAACCTACTGGTCAAAAAAGTTCACCTCATCTCCGCCATGTTAAGAATAAAAATTTTGTAGGTTAATTTCTGTTCCAAGTCAAAAAAGAGATTTGATAATATTTTACGTGTAATATTAAATGTAAAATTATATTTTTTAGCCATACATAATCTCGGAAAACTTTTATAAGTGCTTCCAAGGTCAATTTAATAATTTTGATAATTTTGTTTATTAAATAAATTAAAAAATATTTTCCAAAAACACAAAATAAAAGGGGCGCTTGAGAATATTTGGAGGTAGCATCAACATATTTATCAATAAAATTTCCGGGGTTTGAGAATTCTTTGTAGAGACGGAGGTTTAAACGAATAAATCCTTAATTATTTTCTAAGTACGTGGAAGCCATAATGTTATTAATCATATCACTTTGCTTTCATCGTGTTTGTTTTCACATCGTTCGATACATCGTGCATCTCCGAGTTAGTAAAGTTTTATTCACGAACACTATTAAAAGAACATACAAACAGCAACACCTGCAACGTTGGATTTTGGTCGTGTACGAAGTCGAGCCGACGTCGGTACGGTCGTCAAAACAACGCCGACACAACGTTGGTTTTTGGTCGCGCAACACGTCGGCACGACTCAAAAATGATTCACCAAACTGTGCCAGATCAGGGTCGCCGCGTGGTCGCCACAACGTTGTACCCAACGTCAAAGTTGTGTAGGACAACGTCGGGCGGACGTCGCTTTGCTACTTGGGAAGGGAGTTAATAAATTCATATGACCAGACAAATTCGAATAACTCGTCAGCTGCTACTAATGTTAAGTTACCACCAATTCGATTACCTATGTTCGCAGGAGACTATCAAAACTGGACCAAATTTCACGATACATTTAAGAGACTTATTCACGATAACACTTATTTACGAAATGTAGAAAAATTACATTATCTTAAAGGTTGTTTAAAGGATCTATCACTTCAGATTATTGCGAATTTAGAGACCACAGATGATAACTATGATATCGCATGGAATTTTCTTGTCGATAGATTCGAAAATAAACGTTTAATTGTTAATAGCCATATAAATGGAATTTTAACTTTGCCAAATTTGACAAAATCATCTCTCCAAATTTACTTAGTGAATTGACAAATAATATTCATGTTCATGTCAGTGCTCTAGAACGAGTCGGATTAGACTGCAAATCATGGGAATGGATTCTTACATATATAATTTCCTCAAAACTTGATAAATTAACAAATCTTGCCTGGGAAGAAACATTACAGCCAAATGTACTACCCAGTTACGAAATGCTAAAATCATTTCTTACTAAACGATGCTCTTCTTTTGCAATTGCCACATTAACACGCTATCACACAAAACTACAGAAACTTCCAAATCATCCATTCATCATTTTAAACCATTAGCTTCATATACTGTAACCGATAAAGGTTATGAAATGTCACACGTGAAATGTCATTACTGCAAACAAAATCATTACATATACAGATGCCCAGATTTTTGTAAACTCTCATTAGATCAAAAACATATAGAAATCAGAAATAATAAACTATGTAGCAATTGTCTAAGTTCTGGACACCGAAATCAGGAATGCAGATCAGGTTATTGCAGAATCTGCAATAAACCCCACAACACGCTTCTTCACAACAACAATCGAACAAATCAACCTCATATCACGAGATATACTCAAGAAACCACGTCCATACAATCAAATTCAAAACCTTCAAACATCGGCCCAATCACAATTAGCCTCGTTCGCATCTAATCATCAGCATCATTCTCAAACTCCCGAACTATTAAACTGCACACAAGATACATCTCCCAATCTACATCTGTCAAATGCACATGTCATAACACGAGATGACACCTCAGATTTGATTGAGGAGACATCTCCATTATTAAAGACTTTACATATACAAGGTAAATTAGATTCACACAAGCCATATGTTTTATTATCCACGGCACAGATATTGATTAACGATAAGTACGGAAATATTCACACATACAGGGTTCTTTTAGATTCAGGAAGTCAGAGTAACTTTATAACTGAACATTTTTGTAAAAAACTGGGTTTAGACACATCTGAAATTCTTACTCCTATCACAGGAATTAATCAGGCCGTGATGAATATTAGACACAAAACTAAAGGTACAATAAAATCGCGAACAAGTTCGTTTAGAAGTGAACTATCGTTTTTGGTAATATCAAAAATTACTGAAAAAATTCCTTCCTCTGATTTCGATATTGATCTATCTTTCCTACGAAATCACAACAATATTTGTTTAGCGGATCCAAACTTGAACATGACACAAAATATTGACATTCTATTAGGCGCAACTATATTTTATGAGTTACTTTGCCCGAATCAAATAAAATTAAATAAATACAAGAGACAACTTTAGGTTGGATTTTTACTGGTATTATATACATTAAGGAATCGAAGCAATTTAATAGGGGCATTTGTAATTTTTCGCAAAATATCGGAATTGACATATAAAACGAAGCACTAAATGAAAATATTAGTAATTTTTGGAAATTAGAAGAAGTGCCAGAAAAACAATTCTTATCACCCGAGGGGAAATTAGCCGAAGAATATTACCGCGAAACGACAACACATGATTTAAACGGCAAATTTATAGTAAGGTTACCATTTGCTGAAATTATAAATAATTTTGGCGATTCACAATCTGTTGCTTTGAGACGTTTTCAAATGATCGAGAACAGGTTCGCAAAAAATGAATCATTTAAGAATGACTATGTTCAATTTATGAATGAATATTAGGATCACGACCATATGTCTCTGACGCCTATGGTTATTATAGAACAACCCTTTTATGTACTTCCGCATCATGCTGTAATAAAACAGTCAAGTACTACTACAAAATGTAGGGTAGTATTTGATGGATCATCTCGTACTAATATTGGCATTTCACTCAATGATACTTTATTAAAAGGATATACGATACAACCTAGCTTATTTTCTACAGTTACTAGATTGCGATTACGAAAGTATGTACTCAATGCAGACATCAAAATGATGTTTAGACAAATATGGGTGCATCCTAATGATCGAAAATACCAAATGATTTTTTGGCGCGAGAGTCAAAATGCATCACTCGATTTGTATGCCTTGAACACTGTAACATACGGTACAGCAAGTGCACCATTTTTGGCAACAAGAACAATATACGAATTAGCCACGCTTTATGAAACTAAATATCCTCGAACATGTAAAATTATAAAAACTTCTTTTTATATGGATGATTTATTAGTTAGTTTAAATACCTTCGAAGAGGCTTTAGAAGTTTTTAGGGAAATGTCGAAAATATTCGAAAGCGCAGGTTTTCATTTAAGAAAATGGTCATCAAATTCTCCTAGAATTTTAAAGGAAATTTTAGGTGATAAAGACAATACTGACAAACTCGTAGAAGTTCACGAAAACAAAGAGTTAAAGACTTTAGGAGTTGCTTGGAAAACAGATACTGACACATTACATTACTCGGTGAATTTAAATTCTTATCAAATTCTAATAACAAAAAGATTTGTTTTGGCTAGTATTTCCAAGTTGTTTGATCCGCTCGGCTTATTAGGTCCCATCATTATTCGTGCCAAGTTGTTTATGCAACAATTGTGGCAACAAGATATTAAATGGGATGATCCTCTATCAACTGATTTCTCAAAATGGTGGAAGGCTTTTCTATTTGAAATTCAAGCGGTTAATAATTTTTGTATCTCAAGACAAGTGATATGCGATAACCCTCAAAATATTGAGATGCACGGATTTTGCGATGCAAGTCAAAAGGTTTATGGAGTTAGCATTTATTTAGTTTCAACCGATATGTTTGGAAAGAGATATGCAAATCTTTTATGTGCAAAGTCTAAAGTAGCTCCTCAAGCTAAAAGCACTTTACCGCGTTTAGAGCTTTTATCTGCCGTTTTACTATCTAAATTAACTTCTTTAACAATAGAAACACTTGATTTAAAAATTTCTAGTACCATTTATTATTGCGATTCGACTTTTGTTGCAAATCGTGTAGCAAAAGTCATAGAACTCACGGATACAAATCATTGGAAGCATGTATCCTCAAAAGATAATGCAGCAGATATTATCTCACGAGGTATGAATCCAAAGGAACTACAGATCTCAGAACTGTGGTGGCACGGCCCACAATTTTTAATTAATAATACTGCTACAAAACTTTACAAGACATTCTCGAATTTAAAAAATATTGAGATGTTACCGGAATTAAAACAAACAGTTACAGTAATAGGTGACTTCGATTTATTCCAAAGATTTTCTACTCTTACAAAATTATTAAATGTTGTTAGTTATTGCTGTAGATTTAAATTGACGACAAAAAATAAACAAAAATTTTCATCTATTTGTTAACACCAGCGGAATTAGAAAACTTCTTAATTCTATTAATTAATTTAGCACAGAATCAAGCATATCATGAAGAAATACGTTTTCTCCGCAACAATAGATCACTACATTCGACTAGCAAAATTCTTTCTCTTAATCCTTTTTTAGATAATTTTTGCACCCTTAGAGTGGGTAGTCGTTTAAGAAACGCTAACGTTGCTTATTCTCAGAAGCATCCTATTATTTTACTAAAGGGACATACACTTACAAGACTTATTATTAAACATGAGCATATTAAAAATCTTCATGCTGGTACTCAAAATTTGCTCGCTATATTACGATTAAATTATTGGCCAATCGACGGAAAATCTTCAGTCAAAGGTGTAATCCGTACTTGTGTCAAATGTTTCAAATCAAATCCGAAGCCTGCAAATTTTTTAATGGGCGATTTACCGGCCGATCGTGTTACTCCAAGTCGACCATTTTCACGTTACGGTTTAGATTACTGTGGGCCATTTTTGATTAAGGATGGTACTATGCGAAACTCTAAAGTAGTTAAAGCTTATGTATGCATATTTGTATGTTTTTCAACACGAGCGGTCCATATTGAATTGGTGAAAGTCTTGAGCACTGACAGTTTTTTAAATTGTCTAAAGCGGTTTTTATCTCGTCGTGGAAAACCGTATGAATTATTTTCCGACAATGGGACCAATTTTATTGGCGCGCGAAATCATTTTTTTGAACTTTATGAGTTGTTCATGAGTTGTAAGCATACAAAACGTGTCATAAAATTTTTGTCCGCTGATCGAATTCAGTGGCGTAATATTCCTTCACGCTCTCCGCATCTAGGAGGTTTATGGGAATCAGTAGTGAAATCAACAAAATATCACCTAAAGAGAATACTAGGAAACGCTTCGGTTACTTATGAAGAAATGTATACGATTCTTACTCAAATTGAGTATGTTTTAAATTCTAGACCTCTTTCACCTCTATCTGTCGACCCTAATGATTTTTTATCACCCACCCCCGCTCATTTTTTGATTGGCGATTCTATGATGGCTATGCCGCAAGAAGGCGTTCGAGAACCCAATCCTAACAGATTGCAACGCTACCATAGAATGCAGCAGTTAGTACAGCACTTTTGGTCACGTTGGTCAAGAGAGTATCTAACTTCACTACAACTCAGGAACAAATGGAAATTGGACAATCCTCATCCTCATAAGTAGGAGATTTGGTAATTCTCATTGAAGACAACGTCCCTCCCTTACGATGGTCCATGGGTAGAATCGTGGAACTGCATAAGGGCAAGGATGAAAGTGTACGAGTAATATCAATCAAGATTGCAAACTTCAATGTGATTAGACGATCGCTTGTAAGATTTGTTTATTACCAATCGTGGACAATATCATAAGAGGACATTTTATTTATTTAACGTTTAATTATTCTTACCGCCTGTTGCGGACCTGTCGGTCCTTTGGGAATCGTACTCGTACTTGTAATAAATTCTCAATGTACTTTTAACACTTTATTAACAAATACATGTAATATAAAAATGCATGCGTCGCTTGACTTGACTCATGCGACTCTCAAACTCTACTATCGAGAAAGTATAAACTCTACTAACTAACTCCTCCTCATAACCGCATCATCCCTTCTCCATCTCCTGCTTTATGAGAAGGCGCGAAATTTTAAATTTAAATAATACTGGCCTTAACATGCCGGCCGCCTTGAATCTGTAGATTACAGTTCAATAATAATGAACAATCTAAGTAATTAACTAATTTCTAAAGTAAACAACAAAGTAAAGAATTTCTAAATTAAAGAATAAAGTCTCGTAAATATTGTCCCTTTTTCCTTACATTGGTAAAACACACACCTTTGATATAGCACGTTTTAAATCATTGCCGTTTACCTTCACGGTCACTACCCGTAACACACTGTCTTCTCCATAATGTAGTTTCGTAACTCTACCCATGGGCCACTTTAGTGGAGGTGTGTCCTTGTCCATCACCATCACTAACGTTCCAACCTTAATAGTACTTGTAGCCGTTTCCTTCCATTTGACTCTAGTTTGTAACTCTGAAAGATACTCCTTATGCCATCTCGACCAGAAGTGTTGTACTAGCTGCTGTAATCTTTCATATAATTTTAACCTATTTTCTGGAACTGTTACTAAACTGATTTCTGGTATCGCCGTTAATGGTTTTCCAACTAAAAAGTGAGCCGGGGTCAAGGATTGTAGGGATTCTGGGTCTGAATTTAAAGGACATAATGGTCTGGAATCAAGTATACCTTCTATCTGCACCAGAACTGTATTAAGACCTTCAAATGTTAAATGCGCATTACCTACAATTCTTTTTAAATGAAATTTAGCCCTCTTTATTCCTGCTTCCCATATTCCTCCAAAATTAGGAGATCTAGCTGGGATAAATTTCCAAGTTATGCCGTCATTCGACAACTCATCGTTAATAGCACTAGAATATTTTTCAAAAAATTGTTTTAAAGCAACATTTGCACCCACAAAATTTGTTGCATTATCCGAAAATATGCTAGAGGGACGCCCTCGTCTACTTATAAATCGCCTTAAAGCCGCTAAGAAACATTCTGTTGTCAAGTCAGACACTAGTTCTATATGAATTGCCTTGGTAGCCAAACATATAAAAAGACATACGTAAGCCTTCAATAACTTTGCGCCTCTTGTAGACCGATCCTTTACCAAAAAAGGTCCCGCATAGTCTACCCCTGAATTTTCAAAAGGTAAGTATTGATTTATTCTTTCTTTAGGTAAATTACCCATAATATAATTTTCCGGTTTAGGATTTACCTTAAAGCAGATAATACACTTGTGTATAATTTGCCTTGCTAAATTACGACCTGCTACTGGCCAGAACATCTGTCTTACTGTAGCTAATAACAATGTTGGACCACCATGTAATAATCTTATATGTTCATATTCAAAAATTAATTTCGTAAGAGTGTGTTTACTTGATAAAATTAAAGGATGTTTACTTTCAAACGACAAGTTCGATTTCTGAATTCTTCCGCCTACCCGTATTAATCCATGAAAGGGTTTAATGACAAAATAGAACTTTTCCTATTAATTTTCTTACCTTTATTTAAATATTCATATTCCTGTGAAAATGACTCTTGTTGTGACAAACGCACTAATATCCGTAACGAATAATCTAATTCTTCAATTGAAAGTAAATTTAATTTTCTATTTTCTCTTTTTAACTTCAAATTTTTAATAAACCTCAAACAATACGCAACAACTCTTTTTAACTTAGTAAAACTAGAAAATAGTTCAAATATATTAAAATTATCTACAGTTATTAGACAAGCTACATTACGTCGCTCCTCAACTCCGTGTTCAAAATTAGTACTAGAAAATTTTGAAAAATATAAATGGTCACTAGTAAGCCACTCCGGCCCTGACCACCACAGCTTTGATTGCGTTAAATCTTTTACAGTCATACCGCGCGAAATACAATCGGCTGGATTGTCTTGTGACTGGACATGATTCCAGCTTTCTTTATTCGTTAAATTCTGTATTTCGCTAACGCGGTTCCCTACAAATGTTTTCCACCTAGTTGGACAACCTTGAATATAATATAGTGTAATTGTGGAATCGGTCCACAAATAAATTTTATTAAATTCGATTTTCATTGCATTTAAAACTTTATTAATTAATCTAGACAACAAAAGTGCTCCAGATAATTCTAGTCTTGGTAAAGTTATTTTTTTAATAGGAGCCACTTTTGATTTGGCACATAACAATTTTGAATAAAAAATACCAGCGCTTTGGCACCTAACGTACACGCATGCTCCATAAGCACGTTCACTTGCGTCCGAAAAACCGTGCAGTTCTATATAGGTATAATTTTGCATTATTACATATCTGGGTATTTCAATTTTATTTAGTGATTGCAAATCTTGACAAATTTCCAACCATTTTCTTTCTATAAAATCTGGAATTTTGTCATCCCAATCCGTTTTTTCTACCCAAAGAGTCTGAATTAATAATTTTAATACTATTATTATAGGCCCTAGTAGCCCTAAAGGATCAAAAATTTGAGATATTTTTCCTAGTAATATTCTCTTACTTATAACCGTTTGATTATTGCAAACTGAAATTAAATATTGAAGTGTTTTATTTGCTTCGTTATCACCTATTTGTAATATACTCGACTCTATTTGATTGTCAACGTTAAATTTTTCATATAATTCACGTTTATTGGTCAACCATTTTCTAAGGTCCAGACCTGCGCTAGCTAAAATTTTCGATAAATTGCTCTGAATTTCAATTAATTCTGTTTCGGAATCCGACCCTGTTAGACAATCGTCCATATAAAAATCGTACTTAATAATGTTACTTATTAGCGGATAATTTTCTTCGCATTCTATTCCTAACTGATACAGACAGCGAACAGCTAAAAAAGGTGCTGAAGCTGTACCAAAAACTAATCTATTCATTTCAAAACACTTAACTTCGTCACTTGTATCTGATCGCCAAAAAAGACGCTGAAAACAATGTTGTGTTTTGTCGACTAAAATCATGCGGTACATTTTACTAATATCCGCGGTAATTACAAATCGATGCTTGCGAAATCTTAACAGAATTGAAAAAAGATCACTCTGTATAACCGGTCCACTATATTGTACATCATTTAATGATAAATTAGTGTTTGTTTTCATTGACGCGTCAAACACAACTCGTACCTTTGTTGTTAAACTCGTGGGTTTAACAACCGCGTGATGGGGTAAATAATAATTAAACTTGTCGCTTTCATTTTCGTCTATAATCTCGGTCATATGTCCTAAACTCTCGTACTCGTCCATCACTTCCTTGTACTTCTTGTAAAGTGATGGGTTTTTTATTAAATTACGTTCTTGATTGTAGAACCGTTTTAAAGCACATTCACGTGAATGACCTAACTTGTTTAAATTTTCATTAAATGGTATTAAAACTTCAAATCTACCCTGTATATCGCGTTTAAAATTTTGTTTAAAATTATTTTCGCAAAATTCGTCTGATGATGATCTTAAAGGTTCCGAAACGACCTCTTCTATTTCCCAAAATTTTAAAACTAAATTTTCTATGTCTTGATTTAATGACTGTTCTTGAAAACATGTCAAACCTTTAACTACTTGTAAATTACAACTTGCTACATTTCCCGCGACAATCCAACCGAGCTCAGTATTTTGCAAAATTAATCCAGATGGATTCAACTTGACTTGACCACTTGAAATTAAATCCCAAAAAATATTACACCCGATTAATATGTCAATTTCTCTTGACTCATTAAATTCGGGGTCCGCTAACTGACCTTCTAAATTATTTGGAATATTCAAAGCATTCTTATTAAATGACTGCATAGGTACATTTTCTGTAATACTCGGTAAAACTAGACAATTTACTGAACTCTCAAAGGAACTTGTATTTGAAAATATATTAATTGTCGTGGAATATTTTACGTTTGTTTTTATTTGACCAACACCGGTAATAGTAAAATCTATTTTGACCAATTTTAAACCTAGTTTACGACAAATATCTTCTCTAATAAATGAATTTTGCGCACCGCTATCTAATAATCCCCTGCAAGTTCGTAAATAACCTTGATCGTCTTTGACTCTGAAAACAGCTGTAGACAGAAGTGCATTACCAGACGAAACGGTGTTGCCAACTATCGACGTTTCTCCGGAATCTTGTAAAACATGAATTGTATTATTGTGATTTGAATTACAACTGTCAGATTTTTCAACTATTGTTTTGTCATTGACATGTAATAATGAATTGTGTTTTTCTTCACATTTACGACAACTAGACTTTTTACATTCAGCTGTTTTATGATTGTTACACAAACAATTTAAACACAAATTTAATTTTTTACATTCTTGAATTCTTTCTAGTGGCGTTAATTGCAATAATTTTCTGCATTGATAAATTGAATGTGGATATTTGCAAAAATAACAACTAAAAGACTTATTTATTGCCACTAATGCACTTGATCTCTCATGATATTTATTTTTATAATTATTTTTTGCGGATTCTTTGACGAATGACGTGTTTCTGTTCTCGTTTGTATTTTCTAAAATTTGACACCGTTCTAGCAAAAACGCGTTTATATTTTCTAACATAATTTTCTTTTCTTTTTCTTGCTTAACATTGTTTACTAAACTAGCGTTTTCTCGCTTGGGCTGTAAAACCTGACATTTGTACTCTTCCCATTTCTGCTTAGAAATGGGATCTAACTTGTTCGCTACCAAATATAAAATAATTGTGTCCCAGTTTTCAACTGGTTCACCTAGTAATTTTAAAGCACCTAAATTTTGGTTAATATTTTCATACAAACTTGTTAAACCTGCACAGGATTGTTTTTCTAGTGGGGGTTGCTTTAAAATTGACTCTACATGAAATTTAATAATTTTTTCGTCATTGTCATAACGACTAGATAAATGATTCCAGGCTGTTAAATATAATGCCGCTTGGGTTTTTAGGTGCTCTATTGATTTACGAGCATCTCCTACTAAAGCATCTTTTAAATAAACAAATTTTTCGTAATCACTTAAAGATACATTGCTGTGAATTAGACCTAAAAATGCTTCTTTGAAATCTAACCATTTTAAATAATTACCGTCAAAAACAGGCAATTTAATTGGAGGCAAACGTATTTTTGAAGGATTATTATACTTATTAGAATGTGTAACTGACTCTTCAACAGTATGCTTATTCGTATACGATACTAATGCTGCTCTAAACAAAGACTCGACTTGAAAAAAAGTATTTTCGAATGTTTCTAGTGCTATTTCTTGTTCAGACTCATTAATATTTTCCAAACTTGAAATTAAATTGTGCAATTCTAAAAATTCATTCCAACAAGACTGGATTCGTCCTAATCTAGACTCAATTTCATGAAATTCTACTTGACTTAAATTAGAAAGATCTAATGAATCGTAATATTTTTTTCCTCGAACTAGTTTATTTTTTATCTGATCTCTCTGACTAAAAAGCCTATCTAAATTTACTTCTTCTGGTTGATCGTCTGACATTTTAACTGATGTAGATAGAATGTTAGGAAATAAAATGAAAGTAAATTGGAAAGGACTCACTTGTATAATTCTCGTAGGCTTGGCAACGTTGCTGTTGTTAGTACTCCAAACAGCGCTTGCGATAACTTGAACTTGAAGACGATGGAGTGGGATTTGGTGTCGTGGCTCGTTCACAATCTACCCGCCAATTCTTTCACTGTATGTAACCAATGCCGGTTCTAATTTTTACTTGATGAGGCTCGTAGGACCATGTTGCGGACCTGTCGGTCCTTTGGGAATCGTACTCGTACTTGTAATAAATTCTCAATGCACTTTTAACACTTTATTAACAAATACATGTAATATAAAAATGCATGCGTCGCTTGACTTGACTCATGCGACTCTCAAACTCTACTATCGAGAAAGTATAAACTCTACTAACTAACTCCTCCTCATAACCGCATCATCCCTTCTCCATCTCCTGCTTTATGAGAAGGCGCGAAATTTTAAATTTAAATAATACTGGCCTTAACACCGCCCATTACATTAAATTATAGTTTTGAAAGTAAAACTTTCAAGGTGGGCGGCATGTTAGAGCTTGCTGTTTTTTTCTCATATTATATATAATTATAGGAACAATGTTAATAGCAATATATGTTTGAAATAAAATTTTGATTTTGAACGTCACGAATTATTTAGTAATATTTTTACGAATAATATAAATCTTCTCGACCACGTACAACCAATGTACCTATCTTAACATTTTGAGTTCTACTTGATGGCACAAGAAGAAAGTGTACACAGGTAATCAAAATGTGTGTAATTTGATCACCCTGTAAACATTATATTTTTATATCATATATAAGTAGAACTTAAAAGGTTAAGATAGGAACATGTTAGCCGTTTTATTCGATTTCATGTCGTTTGGCCGCAGCAATCATTTAAAGTTGGAAAAATGCGATTTTCAATTGTCTATAACTTCAAAACTAATCAGTTTACATTAAAAGTGTAATAGGTTTTTGAAATCAGCTTCTCAGGACAAATCTAAAAATGTAAGAAAATATAGGGTGTTCCATTTAGAATAACAAAGTTGATGTTCACTACCGGTATAACCGGAAGTAGTTGGTTGCTCTAAATTTTTTAGATGGATTGGGGCATCTCCGAAAACCTCTAATTAGCCATCTAAAAGAATCGCCCTGAACAAACTGTACAATAAAATAATTTTCATTTACACAATAAGTCAAGTTAAAAAAAAAACATTTTTTAAGTATGAACATATATACCAAAAATAAAATAATATACATTTCTATAACTAAAATACAGTTGGTCACACATAAACAAGTTAGTCATCATTTCGGTTGGTCTTCAGCGAAATATGTACGAGTATTTCTTGTATACTTATGAGACTGGAATCATCAAAATTGGAGTAACTAGAATATAATTATGTTGAACTTGATTTTCGGCATTTTGATATATGATATACCTGTACTTTTGATGCTTCGAAACTTTCTTTTCTTTATACATTTCACAAAAAACAAACAAGTAGATTTACACAGTCAAAAATCTTGAAAAATCACTAATTACGTGACAAAAATGAATCACAAAATATACCTATATCAGAGTCTGAAGTACCTACCTAATATACATGTTAAATGTTCAACCACATCTATAAGACATAAACACAAACACAATTCACTTAATATATCACTCCTCGGAAACCGAAAAAGAAAAGAAAAAAATATAACAAAATAGATGATAATTTTAGAGATATAAGATTTGCTACGTTTATCTTCACTAGTTGCAGAGAAAATAAACATGAGTCACGCCATATTTTATCGTCCACTATGCAACAACTGTAGACAACAGTTCGAGTGCGCGGTCTCTCCCAATGAACATATTCACCATTAAGTAAACAGTTTTATTTTCGATGGCCCATTTTTTCAAACTAGTAGATAATTCAGAATTTTGAGAGATTTCACTAAATGTATTATTCTCATCAAAAGTGTTCCAAAAGTTTTCAGTATGAATATCAAGTTCATTTTTAGAATCTATCTTGTCAATGTCTTCAGAGCTATTCTGCTCCAAAGATAAAATCTGACATGGCTCTGGATGATCTTCAGAACTCTTCATGGAAATATTTAGTGTATTTGATGACATATTATTCCATTCACTCACCACATATCCGAAAGATTTGTTAACATGTCTATACATTTGTCTCTTACCGACAATTTTTTTCTAACAATCCATTATTTGTGAGTAAAGTTAATTAAATTGAATTTCGTTGCGGTGAATGCTTCAGCCAGACCTTTGTGGCATCTTCCACAGCACTTTCTTTTGCCTCTGGCAAATTTCTCGTTACTGCACCTACAAAACTGAATCACGGAAACATCAACAAAATAATTTTGTTTTGGAACATACCTAATAGGCACTTCTTTAAAACCAAATCAGAAAATGCCTTTTTACCTCCTCGTTTTCCAAGAAAACTGAAGTTAAAAGCAAACTGGTTTGTTAACAACCGACGAAGGCAGTTATTTGTTTGGGTAATAATATCTTTTCCTCCTAGGGATGACAAATAGGACACCTGAAAAAGATTTAAAAATTAACAATGACCTAATAACTTTACTACATTATACATACAAAATTGTTGAAGTTCTCTTCAGTCTGTAAAAATTCCTCCAAAGTATTCAAATTTTCATCTGAAGATATGGGAAGCTGTACTGGGAGATCATTTAAAGTGAAAGCATTCTTATTGCCAGATTGTAGTCTTTGATTATTCAAGATGTTTAAAATTTGATTATTTTGTTCCTTAATGTACTCCAACGTTCTCAATATATTATGTTGATAATTTTGGGACCCTTTACAATAAAATTATTTGAAATAACACACAATACTTTTTTTAAATCACATATATCTAGCTAACATATTAGAGTTATTTGTTGTTTCTGGCACCAGGCTTGCACGGATGCTCTCTAAGACACCCAAGGAATGGCTAAATATATCTTGTAAAGAGGTGGAGACTGAAGTAGATTTTATTTCCAACAGTCGATCTAAAAATTGTTGAAAAGATCAGAACATTAAATTCCTTGTGTTGGTTAACCTGTATCATCCACCATCTTGATTCCATGTATAACAAATAAAGTTAGTTGTTGCTGATCACTCACATGAGTAAGACACGTGTTTCATTTACTAATAGGTTATGGACCCAGATCCAGTTTTTTTTTTAATCTGAAACGTGATTCTTGATTCTTTATATTGAGTGCAACGATGTCTTCATCAGGTAGTTATATCGCGAGTGTGCCGAAATTAAAAGGCCGTGAGAACTATGATGATTGGGCGTTCGCCGTTGAGAACTTTCTAATTCTGGATGGCATGAAAAATTGTATAGACGGGAGTGAAACCGATGCCGCCAAAGTTAGTCAAGCCAGAGCGAAACTCATTTTAACAATTGATTCGTCTCTGTACATTCATATCAAAGAGACACAGACCGCAGCTGAACTTTGGACAAAACTGAAATCATTATTTGACGATGCAGGGTTTGCCAGAAAAATAAGTTTACTACGATCCCTTATTTCCACGAGATTGGAAGAATGTGATAATATGGCGTCATATGTTAATCAAGTGGTTGAAACATCACAACGGTTGCGAGGTACCGGATTCCAGATAAATGATGAATGGATTGGCTCATTACTTCTAGCAGGATTGCCTGAAAGGTATTCACCAATGATTATGGCAATCGAACATTCAGGTATCATTATTTCTACAGATTCCATAAAAACAAAATTGTTGGATATGGAGGTTAATGCCGATAAGGTAGGAAATGCATTTTCCAGCAAAGGAAGCAAATATCAGAATAGAAATAATGTGGGCAGTAAAGTTGGCAACACTAGTGAGAAATGTCAACGTCAACAGTCAAATCCGTCAAGTGTCAAAAAGGAAGTTCAATGTTACAAATGTAAACAAAAGGGACACTATAAAAATAATTGTCCGAATAACAATCTGAAGACTTCAAACGCCTTTAGTGCTGTGTTCATGAATGGAAAATTCAACGAAGAAGATTGGTACATAGACTCTGGTGCTAGTGCACATTTAACTGTAAACAAGAACTTGCTAACAAAAATATATGAACCGGGCATCAGTGGAATAATAGTAGCTAACAATTCGAAAGTATCAGTAGAGTGTGCAGGCCAATTAAGTATAACTACTGTAGTAGAGGACCTGAAATACGATATTGCTGTTATAGATGTATTGTGTGTTCCTGAGTTAACCACGAACCTGTTATCGGTTAGTCAGTTAATAAAAAATGGTAATGAAGTAGTTTTTGAAACTGACAAGTGTAAAATTTTCAATAGAAAGAAGGAGCTGGTTGGAGTAGCTGACCTTGTTGACAATGTTTACAAGTTAAAAATAGAAAAATCAGTACCTTGTTTTTTAACTACAACTGCTGTGACAAGCGATACATGGCACCGCAGATTAGGTCACATAAATAGTAAAGACTTAGAAAAAATGAAAAATGGAGCAGTTGAAGGTATGTTATGTAAAGGTGGCAGAGATATTACAAAGAAAAACTGTGTCATATGTAATGAAGGTAAACAGACAAAATTACCTTTTCCAGTCAAAGGTTCAAGAGCTACAAAAGCACTTGAAATTATACATGCAGATGTGTGTGGACCCATGGAAATTCCAAGTTTGGGTAAGGCTAGATATTTTCTTATTTTAGTTGACGACTTCAGTAAAATGGCATTTGTTTATTTTTTAAAAACAAAAGATCAGGTATACAGTTGTTTTCTAGATTTCAAAGTAATGGTAGAAAATCAAAAAGAGGCCAGAATTAAAATATTACGAACTGATGTTGGTGGTGAATTTGTAGGAAACAAGTTTGATGATTTCTTAAAAAGAAATGGCATAGTTCACCAAAGAACAAATGTATATACCCCTGAGCAGAATGGTAGTGCAGAAAGACTAAATAGAACAGTGGTTGAAAAAGCACGTTGCTTACTGTTTGATGCCAAATTAGATAAACGATTCTGGGCAGAAGCCGTAAATACTGCTGTATATATAAGAAATCGAAGCACTACGTCTAGCCTAAAAGACAAAACACCTATAGAAATATGGACAGGTAAAAAGCCAAATATTAACCATTTGAGAATTTTTGGAAGCAGTACCATGGTGCATGTTCCAAAACAGAGAAGGTTAAAATGGGACAAGAAATCCAAAGAAATGATATTTGTTGGATATAGTGATAACACCAAGGGTTACAGATTGTACGATCCAGACAAAAATGATGTAATCATTGCTAGAGATGTTGTTGTTATGGAACAGATAATTGATTACGTAGAAGTCCCAACAACAGAGACACATATCAGTACCGAGAATAAAATTAAAGATGTATCTGATTCAGTGGGGGCGAATGAAAAAAAGGAAGAATTTAGAAATGAAAATGAAACAGAACAAGATGTTGCAGAAGATATTTTCAATATGGAAGATAGCGATTCTTTAGAGAAAGATACAAGTGATGAAGAATTTATTATTGAAAATATAGAAACGACAGATGAAAACGTTAGAAGATCAAAGCGAGTACCAAAAGCAAGAAACTTAGAAGACTATGTGACATATTCTTGTGTAACAAATGAAATGTTTGACGAAGAGCCAACTACAGTAGAAGAAGCACTTTCTCGTCCTGATGCAGAAAAGTGGAAAAAAGCGATACGGGAAGAATTAGATTCATTTGAAGAGAATGATGCTTGGGAATTAGTTGATGTGCCTGAAAATGCAACGGTAGTTCAGTGTAAGTGGGTTCTTAAGAAAAAGAGAAATAGTGATAGTGAAGTGAAATATCGCGCACGATTAGTAGCCAAAGGTTTCACGCAGAAACCAGGAATTGACTATGATGAGACATTTGCACCAGTTGTAAGACATTCAACTCTACGTTTATTGATTGCTCTTTCTGTAAAACTTAATTTAAACATTTCACATTTAGATGTTAAAACAGCATTTCTTAATGGGTTTCTTAAAGAAACAGTATTCATGGAATTGCCTGAAGGTTTTGTAACTCCTAATAAAAATAAAGTTTTAAAATTAAAAAGGGCAATTTATGGCCTTAAACAGGCTTCTAGATCCTGGAATGAAAGAGTAAATGCAGTTTTAACAGAATTAGGGTATAAAAGGTCAGATATAGAACCTTGTATATATGTTAAAAAGGATAAAAATAATTGTATAACCATTATTGCACTGTATGTTGATGATTTTTTTGTTTTCTCTAATAATGAAGAAGAGACATGTTTTTTAAAATGTGAATTAAACTCTAGATTTAAAGTAAAAGATTTAGGAATTGCCGAGCAGTGTTTAGGCATGAACATTAATGTAAACAAAAGAAACGGAACAATTACTTTAAGTCAAGAGGCTTATATTGATCAATTGTTGAAACGGTTTAACATGACTCAATGTAAATCAGTCAAAACGCCTATGGAAAGCAAGTTAGCTTTTTTAATTCAGGAAGGAAAGAAGGTTGATGTACCATATCAACAATTGATCGGTAGCCTTTTATATTTGGCAGTCCTTACTAGACCAGACATAGCTTTTGCAGTTACTTTTTTGAGTCAATTTAATTCTACGTACAATGAGCATCATTGGAGGTGTGCAAAAAGAATTTTGAGGTATCTTAAGGGAACTAAAAGTTATTGTTTAAGTTTTTCAAAAGAAAATTGTGAGCTCCAAGGTTTTGTAGATGCGGATTGGGCAAATAACGTATTAGATAGACGTTCTTTTACAGGGTTTGTTTTTAAGTTTTGTGGTTCCGCAATTTCTTGGCAAAGTGTAAAGCAAAGAACTGTGGCTATGTCTAGTACTGAGTCAGAATATATGGCCATTGCTGAGGCTGCTAAAGAGGCTATATATTTACAAAATTTATTGAAAGAATTTATAGTTTGTATTGTTTTGTTTAATGATAATCAGGGAGCATTGAATTTGTCTAATAATCCTGTGTATCATAAACGAACCAAGCACATAGACGTGCGCCATCATTTTATAAGAGAGGTGATCTCTAATAATCTTATAGTAGTAAAATATTTGCCGACAAATGAAATGCCTGCTGATGTATTAACCAAAGGGTTAAATACTGATAAGCATTATAAAATGTTAGAATTGTTAGGTGTAAACGTTTCCTAATGTTCTGATAGTGGGGGTGTTGAAAAGATCAGAACATTAAATTCCTTGTGTTGGTTAACCTGTATCATCCACCATCTTGATTCCATGTATAACAAATAAAGTTAGTTGTTGCTGATCACTCACATGAGTAAGACACGTGTTTCATTTACTAATAAAAATATGTTGGATGAGAAGCAACTTTTATACATTCAAACAGCGTATTTATAAATTTACTTATTTCCATTTTGAAGTAATTTTTATATCATATACTCACCAAAGTGTTTATTTATAGACGGTTGAACTTTTTTCAAAGATGGTCGTGGTAGCTTATCACTTTCATACAGCCTCCTGGGGAGCCAATCTTCTCCTCTTGCTTTGAGAAGCTTCATAATCACTTTGAATATCGGATGTTACCTCTGCTCTCTTCAATTTCTCTTTCGCTCTTTCCAAGTTATCTGAAAATTTAAGAAACATTTTGTGAACTGTTTAGAGGTAACAACGGCATAAATATTAAAACACAACATCATTTACATCGAAAAATTAACAATGGCGTCCATCTCGAGCTAACAAAATAACAACAATGGCTTCCTTCATTCTTCTTGAAAGAGCCCCATTCATTCTTCAGTTTTCCGTTAGTCAATAGTACACATTCGAAGAAAATCCTTTCCAGTTCATAAAGCTTCCAACACTCATCCGGTGACACAGCACTTCTTAAAACGTTGTGGTACGTCCTCTGGTTTTTTAGAGCTGGCCATAAACATTCTCGTTTTTTTGGAGTTATCCACTTTATATGGACAACGGCTAGTCCCCCTCCATCAGCACTACTTCTGAACTCGAATCCAACATACATTTTGTTGAACAGAATAATAACTTTGAACTGAACTGATGACAAATATAGAAATGGATACACACACATCACATAAAACAAAAATGAGGGGGTAATCCCACCCAACTTTCCGAACACTCCTAGTAAAGTAATTGTTTAATTGATTATTTTAGTTTTTCTGCATCAAAATACATTAATAAAATTAGTTTACAAAATTTTGTTTTTACTTTTTATAATTTTGTATAATTTCTACAAGTATTATTTTAAAATTATGAAATATTTCATACATAATGTACTATTTGATCCCTTCCAGATGTACTATTTACTTTTTTCATTTGTTTTACCATTTTCGATAAAACAAAAGGACAAAAATATTTAATTTTTGTTTTATTTTGGTTATAATAATTATAATGTTAAATTCGAAGAGACTAATAGTAGATTCTGTAACAAGGTTAGAATGAAAAATTCGACACGAGTGGAAAATTCCTAAAGCGAGCGAAAGCGAGTGTGAGGAACCACGAGTGTCGAATTTTTTCATTCCGACCGAGTAACAGACTATATTTTCTCCACGATCAAAAAGTATAAATCAAAATTAAATTAAATCTGAACACAAGTTATTTGTTGACATATTTGTATTACATTGTATTAATATTTATAGTGCTGTGGTACACTTACCGATATTAAAATCTGGTGCATTGGTGTTTTTTCACAATTTGCAATTTCAGATATTATTAAATTCTATATCTACTTCACTTGATTTTTCACTCATTATTTTGTTTAAATTAAAACTTGTTTGAAAATAATTATTACCGTCGCCATTTTATATCTGACAGTGACACTTTTGAAATCTAGGGCAATCCATATTGTTTATTTCGATTACAGAAAATCCATTCTTTACCTTGATAAAGAATGAAAATACATGCAAAATGCATAAGAGGCAAGTATTATAGAATAAATATTCAGACTCTAGAGTGTGAATGTTTACATTCTATTATTAAAAATGATCTCAGAATTCATAGATTCAGTAATGGTCGTGGAGAAATTATTTTATAAATTTAGAGTTTTATATTACCTATCGAATGGTATAAAATCCCATTTTAATATCTTTAACATTTTTAAAGTTATTCAATTTTTTTTTATACTGTATATTTATTATTTTAACACCTACACCGTATCGCTTAATTATCTTTTTAGTTTTTTTTGTTTGAATAAATCGCCAAACACTCCGCACTAGTTATTGTAAAAATTACACAAATTAATTTTAATATTATCTGTGAAGAAACATCTGTAAGTTTTAAATACCTTTTTATTGTAAAAAACCTGTGTTAACTTATTCTTTGTTTGTATCAACTTTTAGTTTTCTCCTGATGAAGCAATAAAATAATTGCGAAATATTGAGTAAATAAGAAAAAAGAGTTTTACTTCATTCCACAAGACCGCAAACCCGATATTCACTCCAATATTATATACATTCGTACGGTCGATATATACTGCTATATATATATATAATTGTCGTGTCGCTGACTGACTGACAATCAACGCACAGCCTAAACCAGAGGTGATAGAGACGTGAAATTTTCAGAGTAATTTCCTTTGGTAGTGTAGGGGAGCACTAAGAAAGGAATTTTGATAACTCGCACTTTAAGGAGTTCAAAATTGGGGTTAAACAAATATTGACCCGCTCGAGTAAGTGCGTCAATCAAAAACATACAGGGTGATTCTTTTAGAGGGGAGTCTCCCTCCCCCCTGAGGGAGTGCAAATATTTTACTTTCCCGGCCCACCTCCGAGAAGGGAAAGTATTGTGAACGAGCTAAAAAAAAATTTCGAGATAAAGATGGAAATATCCATTTTGAAATCACTTGAGATAATTAAGACCATTTCCAGATGGAAGTCTGTCTGTTTGTATTCTTCCACGATAGAGGCTACACGTTTAATCCGATTGAGCTGAAATTTGGGTTACCGCTCGGAAGAACCCATTAGTTTTTGTACGACATCTGTCAAAAAATGACAGATGCAATGTCTCACGGAATTTGACATGCAATATGTCATTTGAAAGACCTTGAAAAACTCTATTCAGAACAGTCGAAATTATTTCTCCAACTGTCACCTGTCAAAAACAAAAAAATCGGTTGTGTCGCCCCAAAACTTTCCCGACGAGTATCCACGAATACTTTTTCAGATATTTTTAACATTTTTTACAATTTATTTTAACATTTTTTAAACTTTATTTTCTTTTTTTTAGAATTTGTATCATTTTTTAGCTCATTTTGCTTTTCATGTATTTTTGTGCATTTCTTTGCATATGTTTGCATTTTTTTCATTTTTTTGCTTTTTTTGTGTTTTTTTACTTTTTGGAATTTTTTTGCATACTTAACGTTTTTAGAATTATTTTAATTTTTTTACGTTTTTTTTAATTTTTTGGCATCTTTTTGCATTTCTTTTTTAATTCTTTGGCATTTTTTGCACTTTTGGCATTTTTAACATTATTTTAGATTTTTTGGCATTTTTTTTGCATTTTTTTTTTTCATTTTTGGCATTTTTTAGCATTATTTTACTTTTTTTCAGCATTTCTTTAAAATTTCCTTTATTACTTTTTTTAACTTTTCAGTTTTTTTTTGAACTTTTAACATTCTTTAGCACATTTTTTGCTTTTCATGGGATATTGTGCATTTCTTTGTGTTTGAATTTTTTTTTGCATTTTTTCCAATTTTTTTTTGTTTTTTTTTGCATTTTTTTTATTTTTTGTAATTTTTTCGCAATTTTAGCGTTTTTAGCATTTTCTGCTTTTCATATATTATTGTGCATATCATTGTATATGTTTCTATTTTTTTGCATTTTTCCACTTTTTTGTTCGTTTTTTTGCATTTTTTGGGTTTTTTTTGCATATTTGTTCAATATTGAATACAATATTCATCACGGAGTTTAAAAAGTAGGGGAAGGTAACAGGTATAAGAAGGAAATTTTATTTATTCCAACATTAACGTGGACGAAGTCACGGGCAAAAGCTAGTCCTCTATATGGTTGTGGTCCAAGTTATGTAAACATTATCGTATGTATGAGAATGTTGGTATATTTAAAATTATGAGAGTACATTTCATACAAATAGAAAATACGAGATTCAACTTTTAATGAGGACTTTGAATAATCTGAATAATTGTTTTCAGACGTCAATATAACGTAGAAAGTAACAATCCAAATTTTAGGTCACATATGTCACGTTATTTTGACGTCATCGAAAAGACGTCTTTATTTGGTAGAAAATCTGACGTCTGTTATACGTCGATCTAAAGTCATTGACGTCATTTACGAATAATGACCTTAGAAAGACGTCGATATAACGTGATCTTGTTAGCTGGGAAGTAATAATTCTCGCCCTACATTTCACTCCCTTACGAATGAACCCCAGAAGCCACAGGCTTGTGCGAGGAAGGGACGACTACTATTATTTGCCGTGGCGGTCCAGGGCGCTTACTGAGGATTGATGGCGCCATTTGGCTATGGGCGATTAAAAACCTAGGTTTCGCATTAAAAATTAATTAAAGTAATATTCAATGCGGTTTACCTACGAGCCAAGTATTTTTTTTTGTATCTAACACTGAAATTTTTAAATTAAAATTTCACTGCAAGATACGAGGTACGAACTCACGTTGGCTCTAGCGTCTACATAGCCATAAATGAATATGACCGATAGCCAACGATCTGTGCCACCGAGACCGAATAGACTAAGGAAACAGTCTTTTATTTAAACATAAGAGTTGTGTTGGTTTCATTCGCAGATATTTATTTTTCTCTAAAACCTTACATTTAAAGTAAAATAGACATAACTTATAAACACTCTGCATTTAGGTTAGGTATTTAATAAATATAAAAAAAAACAACTTTGATATGACACTTTGTTTTGGAGCACCCTGTACATTTCAAAATATTTTTAAAATGTAGTCCTTATTGACTTAATAATACCACAGCAATAGAAGTTAACGAATATATGCCATTTTGCCATAAAACTATGTGGCGCCGGTATGAATCACCCTGTATACATTAGCAAATTATTTTCTCTTTCAAAACCAAGTGTTGGATAGCTATTTTCTAAAATTGCAGAAAAAAATCTTACATACCTATTTGTAGTTAAAAACCCATAAGTGTAAGTGAGTGGGATGAAGGGGAAAACAACTTTAATAATTATAATTTTTTTGCAAAAGTAAATCTTTTGACACCATCTATTATGGCATATATTACAATACCTCTCCTATCTGAGGGCTGCTTAAAACAGAGCCTTATACTGCTTGACCACTCTACGGATAAATAGAATAGTCTTATGTTTGTCATAAACAATGAATGTTACATTATATTTAATTTTTTTCTACGTTCATGCAAAAAACAAAACTTTATTGAACTATATTTCGTGAAAATGGTGGTTCTTTATTGCACTAGGGCAATAAAAAATTTATAGCACTCAGTCTACTATAGCGTTTTATGATCATGATAAACATAAACATTCAAATCGACGCCATTTTTAATCCACTTAGTGTCACCTAAATAAAACATTTTTTGGTTTTTGTATGAACGTATAAAAAATATTGATGCAACTCGACGTGTTGTTAATTTCACGTCGCGTGCAATAAACAATTACTTTTTGCACTTGTTGCATAAGTAACTATTCTAACACATATTATACAGGATGTTTCATTGTGAAAGTGACATACGTTAACTGCAGTTAGGAGACACCTAGGCGATCTCCAAAACCCCATACTTAATGGGTCTGTCTACTTTAATAATCAAGATACAGGGTATTTGATCTATTTTGCCAATTTCTTGCATGGTTCATAACTTTCTAACCACACTGTATATTTTCATGATATTTGGCGGGCATATTTTGTTTAAAGTGTCCAATCGATCAATAAATTTACAATAAAATTAATCCAGGTCCGGATTAAAAAAATATAAAATATTCCGATCCAAAAACAACACCCTGTATATCAGATTTTTCTAAAATGATTCTGTATTTGCAAAGAGCACAAAAAAAATTATTTATACTTTGCACTTTCAGCAAAATGTTTTTTCTTTTAAAATTTTGAGTTGGAATTCTGAAATGGTGTGAATTGTGAGAGCCCAAAATTAAAACTAATTTCTTTTTAATGTGATTTAATTTAAATGAAGACTAGTTAACCTAAATTGATAAAATATATATATTTTTTCATTATTCGCGATAAATAATCCACAAAAACATTCATCTTTAATTAACGAATAAATAATAATGAATCCACCAAAAATAAATAACTTTAATTAATAAAGAATTACATACATTTTAAAAAACGCCAAAAAATATTAAACGGGGTAAAAACATATTATGTTTTTACTACTTCGGCCCGAAAAATTCACTTTAACAATGAACACAAGAACTATACTCAACACGAAGTTTATGGACAAAACGATTTTTTACGAATTACGATTTCTCACGATTTTTTATGATATGACCTGTATCGATATTTTTAAAATTGGCGGATATAATTTTTTTTTACTATTTCAACCCCCTCCAGTTTCAGGTCGGATAAAAAAAAGTTTGATACAAATTGTATTTGAAAAATGTTAATCCATAATGGTTTTACTTTGTTGTCATTAATTTTTAGGTGTTTTTTATAATTTTTGTTGTTTTTCGTTAATTAAAGTTATTTATTTTTTGTAAATTTTTTATTATTTATTCGTTAATTAAAGATGAATGTTTTTAGTGGATTATTTGTCGCAAATAATAAAAAAATACTTCAAATAGTAGAATTTTACCAATTTAGGTGAACTAGTCTTCATTAAAACTTCACATTAAAAAAAAATGCTTCAATTTTGGGCTCTCACAATTCACATCATTTCAGAATTCAAACTCAACATGTTACAAGAAAAAAATTTTTGCCAAAAATGCAAACTATATCACTAAACTCATTTGTTCGTGCTCTTTGCAAAAATCTGATATACAGGGTGTAGTTTTGGGTCCGAATATTTTATAATATTTTTTTAATCCGGACCTGGATTTCTTTTATTCTAAATTTATTGATCGATTGGGCACTTTAAACAAAATATACCCGCCAAATATCATGAAAATATACAGTGTAGTTAGAAAGTTATGAACCATGCAAGAAATTGGCAAAATAGATAAAACACCCTGTGTCTTGGTTATTAAAGTAGTTACACCCATTAAGTATAGGGTTTTGAGATCGCCTAGCTGTCCTCTATCTGCAGTTAACGTATGTCACTTTCCCAATGAAACACCCTGTATATTAATTTCAGGTTTCTGCCTGTACACCTTCTGTATATAAACTTTAAATATGCAGAATCTCACACTCCTCCGTTTCCATAAGTTTTCTCTTTACATATTAACATGTGACGGCCAACGTGATACTCTTTTTACAATTGGCGCCGCGCCTAAAAACTTTTAGAGCTTAATCTCGTGCTCCCCTGGGCATGGCTTACCGTGCCCCAGTGTTGGGCAAAATTAAATTATTCGTACAATTAACGATGAATAATTAATTAATTAAGAAAAGAAACGCAGATTTGTACTCTTTAGGTGTGTAATGGAATTAAATTTGAAAAATATTATTGTCAAGCGCTTTCAGCTGGTTAACCAACCATCTTCAGGACAACTACAATTAAGAGTAAGAAGTAAAGTTAACAAACAATAATTAAAAATTTGTAACAAATACTTACTGCTTCTGAAAGGAGTGATTAGATTGTGAATTAATTCTCCTTTCAGCATAAGATGTCAGCCATTTACTGCTACGTACACAGATTACTGAATGTTCCGCTTTCTCCTTCTAATTTCAATAACGAAGTCAATATTCTAAAACAATTAGATTGTGAAATAATTCACAATCTGATCACTCCTCTCAGCATAAGATGTCAGCCATTTACTGCTACGTACACAGATTACTGAATGTTCCGCTTTTTCCTTCTAATTTCAATAACGAAGTCAATATTCTAAAACAATTAGATTGTGAAATAATTCACAATCTGATCACTCCTCTCAGCATAAGATGTCAGCCATTTACTGCTACGTACACAGATTACTGAATGTTCCGCTTTTTCCTTCTAATTTCAATAACGAAGTCAATATTCTAAAACAATTAGATTGTGAATTAATTCACAATCTGATCACTCCTTTCAGCATAAGATGTCAGCCATTTACTGCTACGTACACAGATTACTGAACGTTCCGCTTTCTTCTAAATTCAATAACGAAGTTAATATTCTAAAACAATTAGCCGTTAACAATGATTCCCACCATAACATCATCGATAAAATTATTAATAAGCTAAAGTTAAAGCGTAATATTCTATTAGCATTCAATGCTAACTCTTCTCTTTCAGCTAGTTCTAAATATTTCTCCCTACCTTACTTAGGTCAGATCTCCATAGATATTTCTAAAGTTTTCCGTAATTGCGACAATATAAAAATTTCTTTCAAAAATAATTCCTCAATCAAATATTTCCTTAGTCATACTAAATATCAGCTACCTACCCTAGAAAAAAGTGGTATTTACAAAATATCTTGTGCTGACTGCAATTCAATTTACGTTGGAAAAACTATTAGAAAACTCGACACTCGTATCAAGGAACATATCAGATATCCTGACAAGTCCACTTTTGGACACCATTTAAAATTCAATAATCATAACTTCACACCGTCAGATAATGTAAAAATTTTGCATAACATTTTTGATTGCAACTTGTGTAAACACCCAAATTAATTTAAATAAAAAATTTAAACCTTTATTCAAGAGTCTCGGGAGCTTGTGATATTTTGGAACTTTAATTTTAAGTACTATTTATTATTTTGCCTTCCACTTGCCATTCTTAATTCTTCTTCTTTTCCTATAAACTAATATTACCTTCTCTTACATCCAATTGTCATTTTATTCTCTCTTTTCCTCTCCTCTTCCGTATCTTCCAATACACAATTCTTCTTTCAATTTTACACCTAACCGTTTTCTAACCTCACTTTATCCACACTGCATGGTACAAGAAAACGTGACACATTTTACCACATAATTACTACGACCCGTGACTTAAAATGTAATGAAACGTGGAAAAAATTGATCTATCAGAAGATGAGCATTTTCGGGTACGAGGATCCCGGTCCCGCCTACTAAGTGAAACCTATTCGAGATATCTCGATAAGGAAAGCAAGTTTGTCGATACTGATTTCTATTAAGGTGTTTTGTAAGTCAAGACGCGTTGATTGATATCCATATCGCATCCGGCTCGTTGAAAAAAAATTGAAAAAAAAATCTTGGAAAAATTCCGATTTTTTCGAATCGGACTTTCTTCCGCTGACGGAAACGGGCCGTAGTCATGAAAAATCGCGCAGCGATTATTCCTTTTACTGGTTTTTCTATTAATATTATTCAACATTCAATGTTCATTCCTTTTACTAGTTTTTCTATTAATATTATTCAACACTCAATGTTCTCCTCCAAGAGGATTACCTTGAGGCCATGGCCCGACATAGGGCATAACTTAAGTGCTATTGTTCGAAATACTGCGTCTTTTAAGCACTGTGTTCTTTAATTGGTTTTCTCCTTTTCTACTCTTCAAAATTTTTTTGACTTGTAAGTATTTGTTACAAATTTTTAATTATTGTTTGTTAACTTTACTTCTCCCTCTTAATTGTAGTTGTCCTGAAGATGGCTGGTTAACCAGCTGAAAGCGCTTGACAATAATATTTTTCAAATTTAATTCCATTACACACTTAAAGAGTACAAATCTGCGTTTCTTTTCTTCATTACCAAGTGTGTACACACCTAACGAGTAACCTTCGGTTACCTTCATTAATTAATTAATTGTTAATTGTGACTTTCAATTGCAGTAGTCGCAATTAACAATTAATTTTTACAAGCTTGACATGTTTTTATGTTTGGGTCAAATTATGCCCACACATGTAGGGGAAAGGGGTGTAAGATGACGAATCGGCTAAGATTCCCAGCTTTTATTTAGCTTTACATGTTTGTATGTTTGGGTCAAATTTTGCACACACATGTAAATCAGATGACAATGCACTATGAAATGTTTGTTAAAGAAAACAATAAAATGGCGGCTCCAAGATGACTGACAAAATTTGTGACTACGGTCTGATTTGGAATCTGAGATTATTAATTTTTTGTCAAAAGGAATAAATTCAAGATGGCTGACCAGATTTGTGATTACTAGATCTATGTTCATTCTTACCAATGTAAAGGGACTTTAGATATAAGATTACAGATCAGAATTGTATTAATTTCTTAAATTTATTAGTTTTGACAAAAATTTTAATCTTAGACCCCAATAACCCCCACATACCAATTTTACATAAAATCGAACCACAATTATAGTTCTCGTCCGCCATTTTGTAGCGTAGCCCCCATTTTGTTTTTCTCTAACAAAAATTAGAAATTATGACCAAAACAATTTTGAGTGATTTTTGTAAAACAATTGTACCCTACATAGCGTTTAGAAACCTTTATAAATAATTTTTATGGCACCACGCACTTTCATAAAACTTACAACGGAGTTAACTGTTTTATATAATGATTAAAAAAGATAATTGTGATTAATTTAATTGTGATTGATTTAATTGAACGTTGCAATTACTATAGCTTCATCTAAATAAATTAATTGCAAAGTGCAATTAACAATTAATTGTCATTACTTTTAATTGCAATTGCAATTAATTTTTTAATCAATTGATTGAATTTTTAATTGATTGATGACCAACATTGCCGTGCCCATATACAAAAGAGGGCCTGTTAGTTAGTATAATGTTTTGTTTTCCTTAATTAAGTGTTGTAAGGTTTTGGAAATAAATTGCTTTTTTATAAAACATCACCGTCAATGTCGTATGTCAAAAAACGCAAATGTCCAGCAAATGAAAAAAGCAACCAACACGACGTTAGCTATGATAAGAGAAATTTTCAAAAGGACGTGCACTATTTAACGCCATCCTTTGACATACGATGCTTTGTTGGAGCCCAAAAGCAGTAATGTTGGTTCAAGAGTTACCTTTGGGACATTTTTTGACATACGACGTCTTTTGCAATAACGGTGACGATAAGTAACATAACTCACTGGTCTAATAATTAACTATTGTTTTAGTTCTTCATCCTGAACAGCACAGAGTCGTTGGTGTTCGAGAATGCGCTAGGTCACAAGGATTTCCAGACAGATTCCGATTTTGCGGCAATATCCTCGATAAATACAGGCAAGTTGGCAACGCCGTACCTCCTCCACTAGGATTCGCTATAGGACGAGAAATCGTTAAAGCATTTAGAGAATCAAAGAAAAAACAGATATCGACATAATTAGTTGGATATTATGAAGTATGCCTTATGAATAACCACCCTGGTCGTTATATTTATTTTTTAAGGAAATTTTTGATTCTGTTCTTTATTAGTTTTACTTTTTACTAGATTACTATTTTTTACTATATTGTACAATGTTACTATCCACCCTATTAGCCGATTTTGATTTTTTATTAAAACTTTTTAAACAATAATTTTTTACTTTAATAAAAATACCAAATCGAAGACTAAAATGCGAAAATTATTTTTATCCTCAGAAAAGTAAACCAAACTAATTAAGTTAATTTTATTTAAATCTAACGAACACAAATATAAATATTAAATACAGATAAGTAAATGTTTATAAAACATATTTTTTTTAGTATAATGCTAAGTTATTTCTTTTCAATTATATCACAATACCTATTTATTGCATTCCCAACAGACATTATAGAATCTGCTAACCGACCTATCCTATCATTATTTCCAAATCTCGAAGTTCGAAAGGAAGAATCGTTAAAAATATCGTCAGCTTCGGGTTCTTCTCTAACTGAAATAAAAAAAAAACAATAGAGTTTAAAAAATGTCTATTTTTTGTTAAAAGCAATTCATAAGGGCTCTTCTACGTGCTTTATTAAAATTTTTGGATTAAATATTCAAAAATTGAATAGATGAGGCTTTTACTTGATGAAGATCCATACTACACGATAAAATAAAACAAGTTCGAATGAAGATTTAAACAAATTAAATTGTTTTATTTCATCGTGTTAAATATTCAAATTTGTTTTTGTTACTATGGAGGACACTGCAGGTATTAGAAGATGTCATTATTTATGCTGTGTTCGAGTCGAGAAGTTAAATTTCTCTCCTACAAGTAGCTATTTTTTTATTATTTACTAGTAGTAGATAATAAAAACAATTGAAGAGGTAGGCGATCTTAGGAAATCTTTCAAATTAATTATACGCAACTGTCATTGCGTTTGTCAAAAAGAGTTTTTTTTAATTATTACAAAAAATTCGACAGCAAATTAGCTCTTTCTATTGAATTCCTATCATTTAAAGTGAATTTTTTAATTAATCGGATAAAATAGAGATAACTTTATCAGATATATTTTCGTTTGAAATAGTTTAAGAGGAAGTGATACATTACAAACAGAAAGACCTGCGGGGTGTCGGGTGAAGCGGAGGTATAATATTCGCTACTGATAGGCGTGGCCTAAATACTACGAATACATTATTACTTATTTATCAATCCGTTCCTAGACCGAAGTTTATTATTTGTGTCCAGATGTTGATCTATGTCGAACACTTACGAGGGGGAGTCTAAATTCGGTATGGCGGTACCGTTGGTGGAACTGTAAATTAGCAAAAAATAAGAAAGATACGAAAGGAAAAATATCGATTTACCTACTTACTTGCGTTCACGAACGTGGTTTATAATAGTATATTATGCAACGATAATATATTGATAGCCAATAATACACGAGCATGTTGGAGGATAAGAAGCGAACCGTTGACGAGTTTCGTATATAATATGCGACTGTATTAATGGCCATACGCTATTCTATTTTTTCTACTCCCATTATATATTAATTATCTTAAATGAAAAGGAACTTTTTTTACAACATATTAATTAATTGATCTTTTTTGTTGTTAACTTTTAAACAATTGAAAATATTTTGACAGTTGTCAAAATAACTGCCAACTTCCCTAAAAATAATTATTGGCTAAAAAGTATCTTTATTGATACAAATAAATTATTTGATTATTATTATTTTTTTTAGAATTATTATCATTTTTTAAATTATTTTTATTATTTTATTATTTATCCTACAAAACTATAATTATAACTTACAGAATAAATATTAAAGTGACGTACCGATGCGCGACTACTACATGTAGTCTGATTATAAGGAACACGCGTTTTTATCGCTGTCAAAAGGACACATTTTATATAGGAGTTAATTTATCATAGTGAAAATCACTATCATAATAAAATTCATGAAACAGAATTTAATCTTTTAATTAGCGTATCATTAAATAGGAGTATAAAATAGTTATTTATGCAACAAGTGCGTAATAGTGATACTTTTTTCACGAATGTGAATTTTGTTTGACAATCTCATGAGCGAAAAAAGCACTTTACACACTAGTTGCATACAATATTTTTCTACTACCATAATATTTTATGTACAAAAATGGATTGCTCATGACAAAAAGCTATTTTGCAATTTTTTTAAGTTAACTAGTTTTAACTTTAACTAGATTTTTGGCACATAGAATCTTGGCAAGATAAGAAACATAAGGTTATTGCATGAAATGTCGTGCACATGCGCAGAGGCTATTTTTCAACTTTTCTTTTACTTTATTCATTGAGGAGATTTTTAAATTAAACTCATTTATCACTTTTTATCTTTTATTCTGTCTTTTATTCAAAAGTAGGATAAAATATGGAAAATTAGTAAAAAATAAGGGTAAAATTGGAAAAAATACGAAAAAAATGGGAAAAAAATAAGAAAAATAAAAAAAGAGGAGAAAGGGAAAAATAGAAAAAAATGGGAAAAAATAGGAAAAAATGGAAAAAAATAGGAAAAAATCGGAAAAAATACGAAAAAATAGGAAACAATTGAAAAAAAAACAGGAAAATAGGAAAAAATTGGACAAAACAGGAAAAAATCGGAAAAATATGAAAAACAGATAAACATGGAGAGAAATAGGGAAAAATGGGGAAAAGTTTAAAGGTTAAAATATGGAAAATTAGGGCAATATGGAGAAAAATAGAGAAGAGTAGGGCGAAATAGGGAAAAACAAGAAAAAATAATGAAAAACAAATAAAATAAGAAGTAATAGGAAAAATATGGAAAAATGTGGGAACAAAAAGGAACAAATGTGTCAAAATAGTGAAAATAAGGAAACAGAGTAAAATAGGTAAAATGGGGACAAATTGAAAAAAACAGTCAAGATTAGAATAATGCAAAATAATAAAAAACAGAAAAGAACAGGAAAAACTGGAAAAATGAAAAAATATCAGGCAAAATAGCACCTCTTAATAGGGGCATTAACAAGTTTTATTAAATTGCCGTGTTGCCTCTGTACTGAATACACGTTCTTTTCATAATTATATTCTTCATTGTGACCACATTGCAATAATTTTTTTTTCATTTATTTATGAAAAGTAAAAGTAGAATTGTGTGTGCAGCAAAAAATTGACCAAACAAATATAAAAATTGTTTTTATCAGTTTCCAGCTAAATTCAAAAATAAATGTTTGGTCATGTATTTCAGGTCAGGTACTTTTATTTTTATTATTTTGAGTCTTCCTGATTTTTTTTCTTTTCTACGTACGATATGAAATAATAATAATTTAATTTTTCACGAAAATTATAATTCTTTACCCTCGTAAACATTGTAAAAAGTAAATTAATTTTATCTCTATTCATAAATGATTAATTCCTTTGAATTCTGATAGCGGCGCCACTATCCTGATATAAAATGTAATGTAAGGGTTTCGTAGTCCCTAACTTTTAAAGTTTATTTTTTATTATTAACGGATGAAAAAATTTGTACGTGTTGGTAAAGATCTGATCTGTGTTCCTTACCCCTCAATTTTTCGAAATTTGATTTGGATCTTTTCTAAAAAAAAAATGTGAGAATAGTAAAAAATCATGGAATTTTGCGATTTTTTTTTTGAAAGAACCAAATCAAATTTCGAAAAGGTGAGGGGTAAGGAACATAGATCAGATCTTTACTTACACGTACAAATTTTTTAATCTACTAATAATAAAAATTAAACTTTAAAAGTTAGGGACTACGAAACCATTGCCTCCACTGCTTTATAGTATAGTACAACTTCCTCTTAAGGTTATCTAATAAATATTTTGATATTGATTAGTGCTATTTATGCAATAATACCTATTCTAAAAGTAACCTAAAAACCAATGTAATAGTTTTTCAAATCTTAAGTGTCAAATGAAACAAATTCTTCATGTCTTCATCGCTACTTGAAAGTTTTAAAATGCACAGTATAATTAACATAATGAAATGTCAATTTAATTTATTGAATATTCTCATTCAATTATTTTAACAAAATGCTTCTTTTTCATTAAATTCATTTCAAATATATACCCAAAAAAATCCAAAAAATATTGTAAAAATGATTAAATGTTCTAGTAGTGGAAAAAATAGTATATAAACCACAGCAGAGAAGATTTTTCTCAGCCTCGCAACTTAATATCCCGCGATGCTTCGGCTGAGAAAAATTACATCCTGACCTCCCAATTGACCATTTTACAGAGCAACTACGTTCCAGATACATCACTGATTATACTTGTTCTATCACAGAGATATCACGAGGAAAGCGCATAAACATAACAGAGATATATCTGTGATGCTCCTATGTCCTACCTAAAAAGGGAGCGAAACTTTTTTTAAGCGCCAAATAATGTCCCTTCTCTGACGCAGTTATGTCTCAGAGATGTTTCAGTTTTGTGTCAACAACGTCTCAGAAATGTTTCAGTTTTGTGTCAACTACGTCTCAGTATTGTTTCAGTTTTGTGTCAACTATGTTTCAAGGATGTTTCAGTTTTATATCTACTACATCTCTAGAGGACAAAGGTTTTACGGTAATACTACAATGAGAAAAATATTAACAATAAAACTGCTTCTTAAACTTAATTAATTAATTATTATATTTATTATTATATTTTTATTTCATAAATATAATAAAAATTATTTTTCTTTTGGTTTTTCCTCCTTTTGTTTTCGCTGCTTCCCTTGACGGGTCCAGTCTGCGGCAATTCTTTCAAATTCCTTCTCGGAATATGATACGTCATTGTTTACGGCATCTGAAAGCATTTCATTAATAGTTTGCGATTTTTAATAGGCAAAATCTTCACAATATTCAAAGAGGAATCTCCCCCGAAAATTTTTCTTCCGACATTTTGTAGAATGTTGGAAGTAATCCTACGTCGATGTCTTTTATTTAGATAATAACTTTAGTTGAGCTCTTGGCATATTTAATAAATATAAAAAATAAAAATATATACTTATCTGATTTGTTTCTTTTATATTTTCATACCTATGCAACAAAAATGAGAACTAATGGACTATTTAGCAGCTAGCTTTCTGACTTTTATAAACAGCACAATAAACACGCAAAAAACAAAAATACTTCACAGATTCGCGCGACAGCACGCCTCACATCGGGTTGCTGACATAACCTTGATATTCTTCTCTTCCTTTTTCTGGTAATCAAATAGGGAACTGCTCTCTGTATGTGAACGTAACAACTACGAATCTAAACCACGTAATAAGACTCCCTTCGATCTCATTATGAATTATCGCTATAGGGTAAAAAATATACTTCAAAGTTATGTAGAAGTACTACGTAACTGCTACAAAGTATTTACATAGTATCTATATATTTCCATTAAATATGGAACATGTTTTGTCTTAGAAACGTAGCGGAGACAGAGAAAGCACTATGTAGTAATGATCCCTTTTCTATCTTTAAATACTATATCACAGCGACATAGATGGTCACTTGGGCTTGGTGTATAATATACTATTACTGGTAATCATTATTTGTTCTTGTAATTATTTTCCAGAAAACGACTGATTAAAATATAATGACATTTTCAGAATAGTCAACGGTAATATACCAAGACGTTGATAAATAGTCCTCTATTTTTGTTGCGTCTAAATTTCGAGAATATTTTAATATCAATTTTATACATTAATAATCAATTGATTATTAATGCCAAAATTATGTTGAATCAAATTGTGAAATATTCGAGAAATTTAGCAACACAAAATAGCAGAGTATTAATCAGGGCCGTGTTATATTTAGGAAAATTAAATTAATTGCGGATAAGCTAACAATATGTGGATATTTATGTCTACGAAGCGAAGTCTTTAGTACATCTATGATGGGTCTCCAAGATGATCTTCAAAGTGATATTATTTCGTATTCCCTGCGACTTACTGTTACTTCGCTGGTTGACTGGGCAGTAGTTCATATTATTTCTCTTGAATAATACGTTGTTGTGTTTACCATATAAAAACCAATTTAAATAACTTGTTTTAATCACAGTGAACCCTCAAAACCCCTTACAAGTGGCGCCCAACTCGTGACTGTTGCTATTGTGTATATCAGTGTTTTCGAGTGAAAAACATTGCCGGTATAAAACACCTCATCGCCATTTTATTCATTGTGAAGTTCGGTATTTCACACACACCCACACATCACAGAACTTAACCTTCGGACTAGGTCGTTCGCAAGTTCATTCGTTGTTGCCGGTTGTTTTTCAGTTTAATATTTCTAGGGAAATTTAACTGCAAACCGTTGCCAAGTTTCAATAGTTTTCGGACTTTTGCTGATTAATTGAAAGTTGTCTTTTATACTTTCTCGATAAATTATCGGATACGTGTAATACGCGAATGGACGATTATCGTCAAAAACTGAGAAGTTCTACCAAAAGCAGTGAAAACAGCCATTATGAATCCAGTAACGATGACTGCAGATCAACTAAACACTCTCCTCGATAGTGTGAGGCAGATGATGGTTGCAGGTAACCAAACTAACACTGGGAATGCAGGTAATTTTTCTAAATGTAATAGTAGATTCTCAGGGAAAAGCAGTGAAGATGTAGAAGCCTTCATTGACACAATTTCAGTTTATAAAGACTGCGTAAATGTAAGTGAAGAGAATGCTTTGGAAGGATTATCTATGCTACTAGATGGGCATGCAGCTGTTTGGTGGCAAGGTACTAAAGCTGGTACTACTTCTTGGGATGCAGCTCTAACTGCTCTCAGGCATGCTTATGGTAAAAATAAATCTGCACCCAAAATTTGCGGAGAATTATTTTCCAGAGAGCAAGGAGACAAGGAGCCAACTGATGTTTTTGTTAATAAGTGCAGAGCTTTATTATCTCATTTACCTGTTAACCCTATATTTGCATGATAGTCATAAGTTAGGTATGATATACAGCCTACTTTCTTCCAAAATTAGGGAGCGGTTGCCTCGTACAGACTGTACATCTTTTGACGTACTTATTGAAAAAGCACGATCTATTGAAGACTCGATAACTGAAATATCTGCCAAAATTACTCTCAATAAATCTCTTAACGAGCAGGGTAATGATAAAATTAATAAAACTAGACCCAAGTGCACATTTTGTAAACATTTTGGGCATATACAATCGGAATGTCGAAAATTTGCCGCTAATAACCAAAATAATAAACAAAATGGTCCATATTCAACTTTTAGTCACCAAGAACAACCTCATAACTCTTCAAACATTATTTGTTATGGTTGCAATACTCCTGGATATTTGCGATTAAACTGTCCAAATTGTAGAAAATCTCCACATTCATCCGCCCCGGTTCTAGGCACATCTTCTGTTACTACAGACTTGTTTTTAGCTAATCTAGATGGCCCATTCAGAAGACCTCTATTACCCATAACTTTTTGTGGTCTAGAAGGTTTAGCTTATGTGGATACTGGTGCGAAATGCAGTATCGCTGATAACCGGCTTTATAACCACCTTACACAAAGTAATATTAGCTATAATGTAAAAGAGATGACCCTTATCCTGGCAGATGGCGAATCTCGCATTTCTACTGCCCATGTTTTCAACTGTTTAGTGGTACTTTTAAACAGAACCATTTCGACAACATTTGTTGCTTTTCCTGGTTACACTTCTTGGAAGACACTTTTAGGTGTTGATTTCATAGCTAACGCTAATTTGTTAATCGATATTCCGCAAATGAAATTTGCTGATCTTCCAAATGTTCAGTGTTGATTTTGCGATATTCCGCAAATGAAATTCTCATTTTGCGATATTCCGCAAATGAAATTCTCATTTACTGATCTTCTAAATTTTCAGTTTGACTTTGCTCCAGAGCCTCAAAGTTCCAATCAAACTTCTATTAATCTTCTCAATTTGACATTACGTCAAGATGAAGCAATCCAATTGTCTTCACGAGATCGGGACACATTACAAAATTTACTGAACAAAAATCAAGACATTTTGAAGAAAAATCCGAGCCTACCCCTTATGCGGAGCATTGTATTAATGTTAGTAATGAAACACCTTTAGCTGTGCCACCGTACCGGGTGACGCCACAAAAGGCTGAAATTTTAAAGACCGAAGTAAATACGCTTTTAGAGAAAGGCATTATCGAAGAGTGCGATTCTGCTTACGCAGCTTCTACTGCTCTTGTAAGAAAGAAGGACGGGACATTTAGAATGTGCGTCTATTATCGCAAATTAAATAGTGTTACCGTGCCGGATCGGTATCCACTCCCACGCATGGACGATTTAATACATGCTGCAACTCGCACTTTTTATATGTCAACGCTTGACTTAAAAAGTGGATATTACCAAGTGTCGGTACGTGAGTCAGAGACTTATATTGACCGTTTTCGAAGAGGGCTTCACTCAATACTTATATTAGCTTATCTAGATGATATGATAGTAATATCAGAGACATTCGATGAACACATTAACTGCCTTGCAATTGTATTTAATAGACTCAGAGACTTTAAGTTGTGCGTAAACCGCGATAAGTGTACTTTTATCCGATCGTCGGTAAAATATCTAGGTCATCTCATTACCCCAACAGGTAATGCAAATAAAATCGCCACGATTAGTGAAATGAGTCCCCCGCGAAACGTGAAGCATGTTCAGTCATTGCTGCAAACGTGTAGTTGGTTTCGACGATTTGTACCTAACTTTGCTCAAGTTTCCAAACCTATGTCAGATTTGACAAAGAAAAATGTCTAGTTCATATGGAAGACACCTCAAATGCAATCCTTTGAAACTCTCAAACGACTCTTGACTTCAGCTTCAATTTTACGCCAAGCTGATACAACTAAGTCTCATATTCTTATGCATTAGGAGCATGCCTTCTCCAGGGGGAGAGAGCCGACGAACGATCTGGAGTATGCAAGTCGTTTACTTACATCAGCCGAACGTAATTATAGTACGACAGACCGTGAAGCTCTCGCTATCGTCTATGCTATTAGTAAATTTAGATGCTCCATCGAAAATTCCCCGATTGTTATTAAGACCGATCACCAGCCGTTAAGGTTGATGTCTCTACGCTCACCTTCAGGGCGTCTAGCCAGATGGGCTTTAGAAATTCAAGGGTATGATCTAAGAATTGAATACATACCTGGACGAACTAACCGAATAGCAGATATGCTATAAAGAGCAGCCTGTGGTCCAATTACAGAAGAACTCTGCGATATTTGTACGGTCAACGTAGAGTTGCCTACTACGACCTACAGCAATCTCCGAAAGGAGCAGTTAGCAGATTCGCAACTGTAGAAAATAATTAATACCTTTGAAGTTGCAGATTCAGCGCCAGTCGATTTCGCCAGGTTCACAGACAGAGGTTATTTAATGAGCAGCGGTGTATTATATCGCTATAATGAAGATACTAAAACTGACGAACCACAGTTGGTAGTACCTCAATCCAAGGTATCGGATATCTTACAAGAATGACATGATTCACCTTTAGCTTGCCACTATGGGATTGAGAAAACTGTCCATAGAATTGGTAGCAAGTATATTATTGGCCTACAATCAGAAGAGACGTAACAACCCACATAAGAAAATGTGTAAATTGTCAGAAGTTCAAGCCTACCAATTTGAAACCTGCTGGACTAATACAACCCCTCCGTACTAAACCAACTATTCGAATGTTTAGCCATCGATCTCGTAGGGCCATTGCCCCTCAACGACAATGGAAATTGTTATTATTTCAACAAGATCACTCAAAGTGGGACGAAATGCTACCAAGTGTTCGTTTCGCTATCAATAGTGCTCAATGTGTAACCGGTTATTCGCCTGCTTACCTAAATTTTGCTCGTGAACTTCGCACGACAACGGACGTTGATAATATCTATATTAGTTCAACAAGATCACTCAAAGTGGGACGAAATGCTACCAAGTGTTCGTTTCGCTATGAATAGTGCTCAATGTGCGGTAACCGGTTATTCGCCTGCTTACCTAAATTTTGCTCGTGAACTTCGTACGCCAATGGACGTTGATAAAGACTTACGAGCAATAGTGAATAACGAGAACTTTATACCTGAAATAACCCCTTTTCTTCGTCGGCATATAGACTGTCTATTACGAGCTAAAGAAACTAACGAATCTCATCAGGATTCATCAAAACGTTTCGGTGATAAACATTATCGCGAAATCAACTTCATATGAATTGGCTGCTCTGAATAATCCAAATACTTCTGTTGGAAAGTACCATGTGTTAGCACTACAATCATTTATTGAAGATGAAGACCAACCTGGTCCAATGCCTGTCTTGCCAATTAGAAAAATCTGATGTGGCCAGCACATGACCTCTCGCCATTTTTGAATCAAAAATTTACAGGTTGACACAAAAAAGTATGAAAAAAAATTGTTTTTTTGTAAATATGGCAACAATGGCAAAAGTTTCAAAAATTTTAATGAGATGAAAATAAACTATAGGGTATACAAAATATATGTGTAAAACTTTATTGCCGTTTTGTATAATAATGGCGTCAGCACCTATAGCAACTGCCACTTCCGGTTGTGCGATTGGCACCAAAATCTAATCAGATCTAATCTAGGGTATCAGAATCCTGAATGCAAAATTTCAAATTTTTTCATTCAGTAGTTTTTGAGTTATCGTTACTACAACATCCACACACACACACACACACACACACACACACACACACACACACACACACACACACACACACACACACACACACACACACACACACACACACACACACACACACACACACACACACACACACACACACACACACACACACACACACACACACACACACACACACACACACACACACACACACACACACACACACACACACACACACACACACACACACACACACACACACACACACACACACACACACACACACACACACACACACACACACACACACACACACACACACACACACACACACACACACACACACACACACACACACACACACACACACACACACACACACACACACACACACACACACACACACACACACACACACACACACACACACACACACACACACACACACACACACACACACACACACACACACACACACACACACACACACACACACACACACACACACACACACACACACACACACACACACACACACACACACACACACACACACACACACACACACACACACACACACACACACACACACACACACACACACACACACACACACACACACACACACACACACACACACACACACACACACACACACACACACACACACACACACACACACACACACACACACACACACACACACACACACACACACACACACACACACACACACACACACACACACACACACACACACACACACACACACACACACACACACACACACACACACACACACACACACACACACACACACACACACACACACACACACACACACACACACACACACACACACACACACACACACACACACACACACACACACACACACACACACACACACACACACACACACACACACACACACACACACACACACACACACACACACACACACACACACACACACACACATACACACACACACACATACACACATACACACACACACACATACACACATACACACATACACACACACACACACACACACACACACACACACACACACAGACATCATCGCGAAAATATTAAAATCGTATTCTAGGGACCCCAAAACGTGTTTATCCATTGAAAACTCACTACCCAATTTTTAGCATGATTCCTATACCTCTCATATCTGAAGGGCGAGAGGTAAAAAGGTAAATATTTCATTTTAATGTATTTATATTAGCATAAAACAACTAATTTAATAAAAAAGTTTGACACTTTCATTATAAAAGGTGGGGTTTTGGGACTTTTTTTAGTAAAAACAATTTTTCCAAAACTGAAATGCGTTTATTAAAAACAATGGGAATATACACATTTTTTTATCTTAAATACGTAATTCACAAACATCAAAGTAGATGAAGCAATCTACTTAAGTCGGTACCATATGGGAAACTTTTTATTATTAGTTTTATAAAAAATCTGATGTGGCCAGCACATGACCTCTCGCCATTTTTGAATCAAAAATTTACAGGTTGACACAAAAAAGTATGAAAAAAAATCTGATGTGGCCAGCACATGACCTCTCGCCATTTTTGAATCAAAAATTTACACGGTGGCACAAAAAAGTATGGAAAAAATTTACTTTTTTGTAAATCTGGCAACAATGGCAAAAGTTTTGAACATTTTAATGATACGAAAATAAACTATAGTGTATACAAAATATATGTGTAAAACCTAATTGCCGTTTTGTACAATAATGGCGTCGTCACCCATAGCAACTGCCACTTCCCGTTGTGCGATTGGCACCAAAATCTAATCAGATCTAATCTAGGGTATAAGAATCGTGTATGCAAAATTTCAAGTTTTTTTATTCAGTAGTTTTTGAGTTATCGTTACTACAACATCCATCCAAACATACACACACACACACACACACACACACACACACACACACACACACACACACACACACACACACACACCACACACACACACACTAACACACACACACACAGACATCATCGCGAAAATATCAAAATCGTATTCTAGGGACCCCAAAACGTATTTATCCATTGAAAACTCAGTACTCAATGTTTAGCATGATTCCTATACCTCTCTTATCTGAAGGGCGAGAGGTAAAAAGAGGATGGCCTCCTAATTCCACAAATGAAACCCATCTACAGGAGGACAGTACAAGTCAACAAGCAGATGACCAAATGATCATACCTGAACAGACACCTAATCATTTTCGGAAACCACGAAGGTCATGACGGCTGCCTGCTCGTTAAAATCGATGGCGAATTCATCATTTATGGCAGGGATGAACAGACCTAATTTTCTTGTTAGTTAGATTTGAAGGGTGCATTCTATAATGTTTCGTTAGAAAACAACTCAGCTAAATACACCTCTTTTGTTACTCCCACTGGACAATTTGAATTTTTAAAGATGCCCTTTGGTCTTCAAGCCCAGCTACATTTGCTCGTTATATTAATAAAATATTTAAACAATTATGTAATTGTGGTAAGATCGTAATATATTTTGATGACATACTAATGCGACAGAAACAATTCAAGATAACCTTTATATTTTAAAAGAAGTGTTAAATTTAATGAGTGAAAATTTATTAGAGCTTAGGCTAGACAAATGTTCAATCTTAAAAAGAGAAATTGAATTTTTAGGATACTTAGTACATGAACATGGTATAAGTCCAAACCCATCAAGTTGCAGCTATACCTAATTATCCTATCCCTTCTAATAGTAAAGATGTTCAGAAATTCATAGCATTAGCCAGTTACTTCCGAAAATTTGTCAATATAGTTTCTCAATAATTGCAGAACCCCTTTATGATTGACTTAACAAAAATGTAAAGTTCAATTTTGTTCAAGACCATTTATTAGCTTTAGAAACCCTTAAAGAAAAATTAATTTTTCAACCTATTCTTACAATATATAGTGTCAGTTCACGTGACCATGGTTCAATTTTAACGCAAGAACAAATTGATGGAAAGCTTCACTCGGTATTCTTTTTTAGCAAAAGAACAAGTGAACAGGAACAAAAATATCATAGTTATGAATGTTGGGGTGTAAATCCCGTATTTAATTTTCCAGTAAATTTACCATTTATTTCAAAAACATTTAATAACTTCCAACTTGTACAACTACAAAATAACATACATGTTTTTCTTTCGTTGCGCCCAGACTTCGGCGATTCATCTCATGCTCTTCTTTCACTCAGACTAGAGCGAGCCAAGGGACTCGCGGCGTTGCCAAGCGTTAACAAAAATCTTATAACTACTTAAAACTACAGTTTGAACATACCCCCACCTTGAAATATAATTTCAATTATACTTAACATTAACATAAACAGAAATATAGTCTTAGTTCCCTTCCTTTGAGGGTAGAGGACATAGTTTGGATATAGTCCATTTTAACACTCTATCGGAGGTACGCACTGATGCAACACGAACGTTATTGTCTGGACCGGGATACACTGATATCACCCGTCCCAACTTCCACTTTAGAAGTGGCAAATTAGTGTCTTTTATCACTACCAATTGTCCAACTTCTAGGTTGGGGCATTCCTTCTTCCATTTTCCTCTTTGCTGAAGCTCGCCAAGGTACTCCATTGACCATCTTGACCAAAAATGCTGACATACCAGCTGCATGTGTTGATACTTTGACACCCGATTCACAGGCACGTCTTTTAAGTCCGGATCTGGTAGGGAGGTGAGACGTCGCCCGATTAAAAAATGGGAAGGAGTTAGGACATCCAGGTCAGTGGGGTTGGAGGATAGGGGTACCAATGGGCGGGAATTCAGGACTGCTTCTATTTGCGTAAGAACGGTGCTTAGATCTTCATACGTAAGCACAGAGTTACCCAAAACTTTCTTTAAATGAGATTTACATGACCGAACCCCTGCTTCCCAGATACCACCGAAATTGGGAGAGTTTGGCGGAATCAACGACCAATTTACTCCCTCGTTATTAATACCAGTACTTATTATTTCTGACAGATCTTAAAAATCCCGCTAATTCTTTGAGTTCCGAGTTTGCTCCTACAAAGTTAGACCCATTGTCTGAAAACATTTTAACAGGTTTTCCCCTTCTTGCAACGATATACTCTTCCTTGGCCCCTTCTTAGTTGGGGACTTGCCCATTTTCAGGTAAAATAATTCTAAGTTGGCACCTTAAAGTAAATTCTTACTTGATCCCTTCTTAGTTAGGCCTTTTCTTTTATCAGGTAAAATTATCCACCTGCTATTATTGCAATAGATACGGAATATACGAAGTGCTTATTTGCAAAATTTAATAAGTCCTATATTTCTATTTTAGAGATAATAAGAAATTTTAAATATGGTATGAAATAATTATAGTGATGTGATGTATGATGTAGTATTGACCACTTGCTTATACAAAAATTCATATAATTTTTTTTAATATTAATTCTATCATCGAAAAATTTATTTGTGGTCCTGAAAAGGACCGGGCTTTTTGGTAAAAGTACAGCTTGAAGATTATTACATTTTTACAATATAAGATAAATTTCTTAAACATATACCGATACTAATTTGATTATTAATATAATCATTAACTATCTTTTTTATTCTGTCATCTAATAATATATATTTTGTCTTCCTCTTTTTGGGTGTCATATGTAATTGGATCTGCAATTGACAATTACTGTAATATGAACTCTCTTCTTTCAATGCACTTATTAGTTGAATGAGATTAGGATTTCTTCTGGAAACTTTGCTGTTGAGGCGATTGTGCCAACCCTCGAGACAATTTGTTGTTCTGTGTCTTTCATTGTAGCATACCCACATATCTTTTATAACGTCATTTTCCATCCACTGGTCAATAAAGTAATCATTGAAAATTTGTATTTTGTCGCAACTCGGTGCATTTTCCATGATATGTAACCAACCATCGTCTAATTTTTCGTGCGGTATATGTGATAAAGCAGCACACATCCTTATATGCAAGCGAATTTCTTCTTTTTCCCTGTACTCATTGGTAAGTCCTATTTCTTGCACTTTTCGCCATAAACATTGGTTGAAGTGAAAGTTACAGCCTGTAATCTTTGCATTGGGAAAGCATGATCGTAATGCCTGAATTGCTGCTAATTCGAAGTCGATTTTGAAATTTTTCGGTACCCACTTTGGAATTTTTTGTTGAATTAATTGAAACAACCGTTTGTAGGTTTTCTGGGTTTTATCTGGAAGCAATGCAAAAGCAACAGGAATGATATTGCTTTCCATGGACGTGCTGCCGATATCTGCATGAATTGTATACAGTTGATGAAATTGTGGGCTGCAGCTTTTAAAAGTACCATCTCCAAAGAAATCTGAACAGTCCATCATAGTTTGTTGGGCAGTGGGGGAAGCGAATACCAAAATTTTGTCTATGCGACCGTCGTCTATAAGCAAAAATTCTTTCGATAGTTGCTCAGGAACAGAAATATCCTCCCGATTTTTGAATGTCATAGCACCCGCTGCCTTATTTCTTGCGGTATATAGCAAACATTTTACATTGGAAAATGCAGGAAGGTTGCTAACAAACTCCAATCCAGCATACCTAAGGGGGGCCATTTCTTGCTCGAAAATTTGTGTAACTGGCACTAATTCTTCTCTTGACCTCTTTTTAGCTTTATCTATACAGACACTTATATCATTGACGGCAACATTGGGGACACACTGATGTATACTTCGACGCACGACTTCGTTTTTTGACGAAGTTGTTACATTACCAGAACAGGATTTTTTATTCTTGCAGATCCAAAAAGTCGTCGAATTTTGTTCTGTCTTTTATAGTATTTGTAGCCAGATTCCAATAAAATATTTCCACCTTTTGTACTTTCGATGATTTGACACTCTATGGCACAATCGACAATAGTGTAGCATTCACGAAATCAAAACTGGAAGTAATGTTATCATCAGATTTCTGACTGTATTTATCCCAAAATTAATCTCTTATTAGGTATGGCCGAAAATAATCGGTAATTAATACATTTCATGCAATTATCTACGGTTTAAAATTTTATATTTAGGTACATAATTGTCTATTTATTTATTTAATCATAGATTTAAATGAATAAATATTATATTATTATTTTATAATGGGGGTTAAATGAGAGTGTATTCGTTAAGAGTTTTAATGAAAATATTTAGGAAATGTTAATGATGGTCGATAATCCTCCTAATCACACTATCAGGTAAAAGGGGTCAAGTAAGAAACCGAAGGGTTCAAGAAAGGTATCAAAATAATTGCGGTGCCAAATAAGAATAGTTTTAGGTGTAACAGGTAAAGTGTCCAAGTAAGAAATTAGTTTTTTAAGAGGACTTACCCTAGCCTTAGAACAAAGTAACATAACCTGCACCGTTCCATTTTCAGTCGCACTTCGAACATACAAACAGGCCCCATACGCGACTGTGGATGCATCACAGAATCCATGAATCTCAATTTGGGTATTATTTCCAATCAGCTTTCTGGGAATTATGAGCTTATTTAACGTTCCCATTTCCATCTTAAGTCTTACCAGTCAGTTTCTAAAGAAAGAGGCAATGACTCATCCCAGTCCAAGTTTTCCTGCCATAGTTTCTGGATCAGCATTTTCGCCAACACCACTGCTGGTGCTACCAACCCCAACGTATCAAATATCTTGGACACCTCTGACAAAATGGATCTTTTTGACGCTCTTTGTTTGAAATACGTGAACTCTACCACAAATCTTAAATTATCCTCTTGGAAATTCCACCACAAACCCAATGTTTTGTTTGCCTCCCTATCGCCAAATTCTACAAGATTAGCCTGTCGAGTTTCATCATTTAACCCTCTCATCACTGTTACATCATTAGACACCCACTTCCGTAATTTCATACCACCTGAACTTAATATGTTTGCCACATCTTGACATAATTGGATTGCCCTTTCGGTCGATTCTGCTCCCGTCAACAAATCGTCGACATAGAAGTCTTTCAATATTACTGCTGCTGCTTTGGTTAGTTTTCGATATTGTCTAGCGCCAACTGCCGAAGACACCTTATTGCCAAATAGGGAGCAGACCTTGTCCCATATGTGACTGTATTCAACGTCCACTCCGACACTGCATCATCAGGCGAAAACCTCCAAACTATTTTTTGTAATGATCGCTGCTCCGGGGTCACCCAAATCATCCTATACATGTTCGCCACATCACCACATACTACTACCTGATGTTGCCTAAACCTTATCAAGATAAAAAACAAATCCTCCTGTTGCTTAGGACCATTGTACTGTAAATGTAAATCATTCAAGGACACTCCGGTATCGCTACTAGCACTCGCAATAAAAACTACCCGAAGTTTTGCAGTTTCACCCATCATTTATTACTCCATGGTACGGCATGTAGTAAGACACCTGATCATTCGACGTTGCCAAAGACATATGCCCTAATCCTTTATTCTCCTGCATGAAGTCCCTATACATTCTACCCATTCTCGGATCCTTTTCCAACCTCTTCTCCATTGAAAAAAATCTTTTCATTGCTACTTGTTTAGAATCCCCTAACTTTGAAACTGAATCCAATAGAGGAATTTGTACGATAAATTTCCCATCTGACACCCTAGCCACAGTTTCGTTGAATATTCTTTCACATTTACTTTCTTCGATTGAACAATCTTGATGTTCACAAGCTACCTCTTCTATTTCCCAAAACCTTTGTAACTGACTCTGAATATCTACTAACCCTACATGCAACATTTTCTCGCATCCGTACTCCTGTGCCATTAACGCTTCCGTAACCAACCATCCCAACCTTGTTTTTTGCAGTATTGGTTGATTATTTCCTAGTTTTATTTGACCCACACACAATAGACTATAGAACAAACTTGAACCCAAAAGTAGATCTACTTGTTGAGGTTTATTAAACCCAGGATCAGCCAGTTGTAAATTTCTTGGAATACTTAAATGGGAAATGGACAACTTTTTACAAGGCGTTTGGTCACTAATATGTGACAGTATCAAACATGAAATCGTCCCTTCATATTTTTTGTAATTAGACTGTAAGTCTACTACACACCAATCACCTATCATCGACGAACTGCTAAAAAACCCACAATTGACACATCTACCTTCTGCTTTCGTAATCCTAACTTTTCTACTAACTCGGATCTTATTAAATTTGGTTGCGACTCACTATCTAGTAGAGCTCTGCAACTGTGCCAACATCCTTAATTTGCACCAAAGCTGTAGAAAACAGTACCTCTCCTTCCACCTCATCACCATTATCCAAAAAAAAATGATTTCACCTGAAAAGAATTATTTGACCCCGACTCCTCCATTTGTCCCCCAATATCTCGACCAATTCCATCTGTTACAGCAGGAGCCGTTCGTAATCCCCTAATTTCCGGACGTGGTTCATAATGCAATAAATGGTGATGCCGTTTACCACATTTTCCACATGACGGAGCAGTGTTTCTTGCAATAGTTTATTTTTTTAAACGGTTTCATGTATTCTTACAAGGGATCACTTTCAAAATTATTACTGATTGCGACAGCTTCAGACTAACATTACCCAAGAAAGATATAATTCCAAGAATAATGCGTTGGTGTTTAATCCTACAAAATTATGATTATGTTATAGAACACATGTCAAATGACCGATTGAGACATGAAGGTGAATACATCACCGACCCGTGAATTCAACGTCGGAAGCACCCACGTAGTATCACGGGTAATAAGACGCCGTGTCTTAACTCTTTCAGTATCCGAAAATGTTTGGATGGTGGTGGTCTAGAGATGGGATTGGGTGCGGGTGCATAGAAATAGAAATTCGAGATTATTATTTAATTGGCACCGAGGTAGTTTTAATCTTTGCAGATTCAGGATTCAGGATAATATGGGGAGTTTATGTAAGATTACGGTAAAAAATATTTGATATTTTTGAAGATACATTTTTCAACACTTGTTTACACACCCTGTATACAATAAAGAAGTTTTTAACATATTTCTAGTTACCTCTGATCCTCCTCCTAACCATTAGAGTAAGATATTTTTTCGTCTTCAAAGAATGTTCACATATAATTTTTATTATAAATGTTTGCATCTGTCAATTTTTGAAGAAAAAAATGAATGGCTCGAAAAGCGTACATTTTAGGTATATCCGGAGGTAAATGGGTCATGGGCCACCCTTATAACTTTTAAACTGGTTAATATGTTTAATACATTTATACTAAATTTTGATTAATTATAATAGAGCCATTTTTGGATTTTTTACATAAAAATCCAATATGGCCGAAATCCGATTTGACAGGAAATGACACGAAAATTGGAAATTCAAATTGAACATCCTGTACATTTCTACATATTTGGATTCTACGACATCAAAAACGAACACGTAGACTGTCAAATGTCACTTAAAACGCCATTTTTATTTTGTTTTTGAATTCATTTATCCATCCTAGCTGGTCATGATTTGGTCTAAATTACTTATAATTAAACTAGAATTACCTAAAAAATCTCAATTTTGTCAATTAATTATTTTTGTTTCTTTTATTAAACATTTAATTCATCAAATTCAGTTTGTTATCTTAAACTCAATTGTTTTAAAAGAAGCGTAGATGGGTATTAAATAAGTCAGAAACGCATGCGCATTAGCAGTCACGTGAAGACTTCTAAACACGTATTATCTCATGAACCATAAAAAATATCTCAAATCTGTTTTCAAATATCGATTTAGCGTTTAAATTTCACGTCATAATGCTATTTTTGAAACCGGTAGTATCACCTCCGGTTCTGGTTTGTAAAACCAGTTTTGAAACCGGAAATCATAAAAATCTGAAAATCTATTTGGGAGCTATTCAAGGTATGCTGAGATCATTACCGTTTATCGTTTGTCTCTATCTCTTTTCGTTTTTGTGTTATAAATGCGGACAGACAGACAGAGCCGTATTGTAAGACTTCTCCTTTAAATCCTTCTCCAATAAAATGATGTACCTACATAATAATTATTTTTTCCTCAAATAAAGGAGGAATGTTATTTTTTAAAAAATAAATAATTGACAAAATTTGGAACTTTTAGGCAATTTTAGTTTGATTATAATGAATTTAGACCAAAATATTAGCACAAAGATAAAAAGAAATCAAAAATAAAATAAAAATGTCATCTTAATTGACATTTGACAGTCGACCTATACGTGTTTGAAGTCATAGAATTAAAATATGTAAAAATATACCGTGTATTCTATTTGAATTTCCAATTTTCATGTAATTTTCGGTCAAACTGGATGTCTGCCATATTGGATTTTTATTTAAAAAAATAAGTCTATTATAATCGACCAAAATCTGGTATAAATCCATTAACCCGTTTAAAAGTTATGGAGGTGGCCCATGACACATTTACAAATAACAAAATAAAACTAATTAAAAAATATAACAATAATAATAATCAAATAATTTAATTGTATCAATAATAGTATACACCAAGGTCGAGAAGTAATTTTTCTCAGCTGAGCATTATTATCATCCCTAGATGCGAAGCATCGAGGGATAATAAGTTGCGAGGCTGAGAAAAATCTTCTCTACCGTGGTTTATATACTATTTCTTCCACTACTAGAACATTTAATCATTTTTCTACAACCACTATGTAAAACACGCTTTTCTACATAAGTTTTTATACGCAAAGCAGGCCTTTTCTTAATTTCTTTGATATCCGTGGGAAACGTCAAACACAGACAGCCATGACCTGTCAACTTTTTTTGACAGTTTAACATTATAGTGAATTTCTGGGAGTTCAAATTTGAAATTGAAACTAAAAGTAAGTAAACTATTTATTTGATTATTTATTTTAAATTATAAATTATAAACAAATTAATTTTTCTGTATTCAATAGTCATTTTTTAATTATTTCTTTTCAAAGTTTAACTTAAATACCTATATAAGTTGCTATTTTTCTTTTATTAATAAATATGGTTGTAGAAAAAATATTGTGTACAACTCGTACGCAAAGCACTTTTCCCACTCGCTAGATTTGCGGCACTCGCCTACGGCTCGTGCCACAAACTTCTGCACTCGTGGGAAAAGTGACGCGTTGCGTACTTGTTGTACAAACTACTATTTTAAAATGATATTTTTTGGATTTTTTTGGGTATATATTTGAAAATAATTTAATTGCAGAGAAGCAGTTTGTAAAAACAATTGAATGAGAATATTCAATAAATTAAATTGACATTTCATTATGTTAATTGCACTGTGAATTTTAAAACATTCAAGTAGCGATGAAAACATGAAGAATTTGTTTCATTTGACACTTAGATTTGAAAAACTATTAAATTGATTTTTAGATTAATTTCAGAACAGGTATTATTGCATAAATAGCACTAATTAATATCAAAATATTTATTACATAACCTTACACTATTTCAAACGAAAATATATCTGATAAAGAATTACTTACACCTATTTTATTTGATTATGTCGAAAATTTACTTTAATAATATAGGAATTCAATAGAAAGAGCTTATTTGCTGTCGATTTTTTTATTATAATAAAAAAACGCTGTTGACAAACGCAATGACAGTTGCGTATAATTAATTTGACAGATTTCCTAAGATCGCTTACCTCTGAAATCAGGTTTAGTCTTCAACTGTTTTCATTATCTACTACTAGTAGATAATCAAAAATTATCTACTTGAAGGAGAGAAATTTAACTTCTCGACTCGAACACAGCATAAATAATGACATCTTTTAATACAAGTAGTGGAAAAAAATAATTATTGTTGTTATTCACTCATATATTCGTGGTTAATTTATCTTGCCGAAAAATATCCCAAAACAGTTAATTGAAATGTATCCGTATACTAATGAGTTTGTATGAGATAAAGGAGGTCCCTCTGTTTTATTTTATATGTAAAATTTTATTTAAATCGCTTTATTCGTTTCTTTTTTACCTGCGCTGCCTACCAATAGAAGCTGGTAAGGTAATAGATTACAAAAAACTATGTTGCTCTGCCCTACGCTATATGCTGCGTTTCAATTTGCGCACGGACACTCGGTAACACAAGTTATAGGTTTCACTGCATGCACCTCTAAAGAATGGAACAACTGTTACGAAGGATATCTTATACCGCAATCCGTTTGAATAGTTTAGAAAATTTTGGAAAATCATTAAAAATCAACGAGTAGACACAGAGGATAAAATATTTAAAATTTTATTATCTAGTGACTCAAGGATGCGTTCTTAAAAATTTTAATATTTAGTGCCTCTTCATTTTTTTTCTCAGAAATTCTAAGATATTTTGTTTTGTTCTTTCCTTGATGCCCTAGATAATCTATTCTTATTTATTGTCCCAAAATTTTATTTATTTTCATTCGGTAGATTTTGAGATATATTGGATCGAAAATTGGACGGGTGCTGTAATCACGTTAAGTAGAGTAAATATATTAGTCTTAGAGGGAAACACATTAGACCAGACTTTACCTATCAAGCAGAGCACTGTATAATCAATATGCGTAAAGTTGTAGAAGAATCAGAACACCCATTTTTTGAACTCAGAAATGGTCCAGTTTACAGAAAATTAAAAGATAAAATTTTATTTTATATACCTTCAGAAATCGAAAATCACATTTTACACACCTATTATAATAATATGGGGCATTTTACTGTAGATAAAACATACGAATTAGTAACACGGACATATTGGTTTCCTAAGTTATAAAAAAATAAAAAAAATTATTAATAATTGTTTAAAATGCATTGAATTTAATCCAAAGTCAGGCAGAAAAGGTTTCTTGCATAGTATTCCTAAGGGAAACCTGCCATATGAAGTAATTCATATCGATCATTTTGGACCACTTTAGCTAATTTCCAGCCAAAAACATCTTTTTGAAATTATTATTACCAAATTTGTCAAATTATTCTCTTGTAAAAGTATTAGTACTCGGGAATTAGTCAAACATTTAGAAATTTATTTCCAAAATTATTTCTGATCGAGGCTCATGTTTCACATCTGAAGAATTTGCAGATTTTATTAAAACTTATGATATAAAGCACACACTTATTGCAACAGGATTTCCTAGAATGGATAAATAGATTATTAACTCCTATGTTAGGAAAATTAGCGAATGGAAAACAAATAAATTTGCTAAAGGTTTTACATGAAGTCGAGTTTTGTATAAATAATACTGTAAATAGGTCAACAAAATTATTATTCGGTAGATAACGTAGATAACGGTAGATAACGTAAGAGAGTTATTCGATTTAAAAGGTATAGATATTGAGAAAATTAGATGAGATGCTGAAGACAAAATAGTAAAACACGAAAAAAAAATTGTATTATGAGGCAACTAAACAAATGATAGATATATTATAACAGATATTATAGGTTTCCAAAATTCCCAAATTCCTTATGATCATAGTTCCAGAATGAAACCTAATGATTTAAACTGATGACATGAAATTTTTTGATTTTTTTATTTAGCCTTATTCAAATTTATTGCTTCTTTTTATTCCATTAAAAAAAATGAAATTTAATCCTTATATCTTTTATTTTATTGCTTATGAAAACTATTATGTTACGTTTTTTGTAAAACTTTTTGCTCTCATAATAAACCATTATATGTGTTAGAAGCCTGAATCGACTGGAAGTTATAGTTTAAATAAGATCGACTTTGTAGAGTACAAAACAATATATTACTTAACGAAATATGTAATTATAAATAAAAAGTATAAAAACGTAATAACATAAAAACTGACAATTAAAATGAATATAAATTATTAGAGAGTTATTGCAACGTCCGTTTTGTAGTTCTTTTAATAAAGTGTCTTTTATTTTGACATATACGCATGCTCACTGAGTCCGACTTTAAGGATATCCTTTATCTAAATACAGGCCATCCCTTATTTTATTTAAATAAAGGCAAGGACATTTTTAATTAAAGGCGCTTTAATTTTGACATAACCTTTAAATTTGCTAAGCATTGAAATGGGCGACGACAAAGAACCAAGAAAAAGATTAAGGTTTAAATACGAAGAGGACGTTATTTTATTGAGAGAAATAGTGTCTCAAAATCCATTTAAAAACGGAAATGATGTATGGGAAAATGTTCGGCAAAGTGTTTTTATCGCAACGAGAAAAGAATTCTCTTTGAAAAGTATTCGCCAACATATTCAAATGTTACTTGAACAATGGGTCAAAAAAGAGGAGAAAAATCAAAAAAGGTAAGTTTGATTGACGTTGTTTTAATTATAATATACCAGTAATCTACTTGTGTGAAACAATTATAAACATTTTTTAGCTCAGGTGTAGAAGAACCTTATTCTGAAAAGGATGTTTTACTACAAGAATTAAAAGATATAACTGAGGAATATAAAAATAATGAACCTGTTCAATACAAAAAAGTCGAAAAACTCCTTTGCACTGCTGGTAAACAAAAAAGAGAAGAAATTGCAAATCATTTTTTTATTAACACCATTGAAAAAGAAAATACCAATCAGAATAATGATCATAGCTACACTATAGCTTCAGTTTCTAACACATATCAAAAGGTTGTGAGTCAAGGTAAGCAAGTATAATATTGGTAGTATCTGAGAGTATAAAAGATTGGTGTAAAACTATATAAAATTAAAACTTTCTTTAGTTCAATCTGCCCACCACCTTTCCTAAAGAGGATCTAAACTATTTTGTTTATACTTCAGTAGTAATACAATTAATGTCTTTGCTAATATAATGCACCTAAATAAAATTATGCATTATCATTTTTGTAGATAAACCTGAAACATTTCATGAAGTTGAAATCAATAGTGAACCATTAGCCTCTCCCACTACTTCTATTATCAATAATATGACAATTACTCCTGGGAAGAAACCAATTAAAGTTAAAAATATTCTTGGTAAGCTTATTTGTAGTTACCTATTATGTAGGTATATAGGAAAAGTAAAAATATAGAAAACTTGTTATTTACTGATTTCAATTTGTCCAATCTGTAATTACAGTTCATTTGTTTTTTTTAGAGCCAATACGAACTCGTGCAAAACGAACTACATACTTAAGGAGGAGTGGAATAGATTATTTGAAAGAAAAAAATGACCGAAGTATGGATATTGAAGAAAAAAAATTAAAATTGGAAGAAGAGCGCATTGCTATTGACAGAAAGAAAATTGACCTAGAAGAAAAAAAATATAATGAGCACACAAAGCAAATGATGGAAACCCAACAGCACACTATAAACATTTTGCTGGAATTTGTAAAAAAATCACTTTTGCCTTGTAGCTGTAAAAGCAATAGCTGTTAAAAATAGACTGAGCATTGCTTTTATGTATTCTTTGTTTTTTAAGTATTTTAAAAAATAAACTATTTAACATTAAATTACTCTTTATTTAAAAAAAGTTCCTGTAATAAACACTGCTTTTTAACCTAAATACTCTCCTAAGCCTGGTAGTATAACATTAAAATAATCACTTGTCTGGCTACGATACAAACAGGTATGACAGTTTGTTAATAGAACTGCACATTTATAAAGAATTTCAACATCACTGATTAAAAGTTTTTGGTTTTTTTTAAAATCAATAAATGCAAATTGTGTTATAATTTTCTGGAATCCCCATTCCACAGCTACTCGAAGCACCTTCATGCTATTGTTAAAAGCTATTTGATGTGGTAATAAATTTGCAGGATGCCCTGGAAATGGTGACAACAGCAATGGACGCAAACCATAGGCTTGGTCTCCATATAATGCATAATTTTCATTATGAGGAAACATTAAATTTTGTTCCAGTTGTTCGTAAAGGTTTGAATCTCTAAAAATACCTGCATCATGCCTTCTACCTGGAAAACCTCCTTTTAAATTTACAATAATACCATCTGGAGACAAAACAGATTGATATTTTACACAATGAATTCTCTTATGTCCAGAGTAATATTCTTGGTTATGAGTTGGACGACAAATCTGCCTTGTGGTACCATCAATGAAGCCCCAACACTTATCAACTGCACCTCCCATATCAATAATAGACTGTGCATATAATCTACATCTATCTTGATTTAGCCAATGATGTGCATTTAAATTATCTAAAAGATGACCATAATTATTGACAATTAAATTGGCAGTGGTTTTAATAATCTGTGATAAAGACTGGGGGGAATAATTAAATAAACTTTGCAATTCAGCCAAACGATTAGGGTAGCATAATCGTCTTAACAGTATGCACAATAGTTCAACACTTGTAAAGTAATTGTAAATTATTGTACCTACCATCTACAGAATTTCTAGTATCAGTAACTACACGATTCGGTATTCCCAAAGCATTTTTAAGTCTTAGCAAATCATTTCGAATAAAACGAAAATTTTTTTTAATATCATCGTCAGTCATATTGTCCAAATTAAAATTTTCATAAATATTAACATTAATTGGTTCTCCAATAACATTATGTAAAATTAATAGTTCGATGTCTTCATCATTTTCACCAGCTAAAATAGCAATTTCCAGTTGTTCTTCCATATTTTAACAAAAGCAATATAATAAACACTAATAAATAAATCAAAATCACTTTAAAATATTAAGTAAAACAATTTCTTCTTCCTAAGACAACTTACAAATTATTAGAAAATTAGAAGACACCAACAACAAAAAAGAAGAATTTAATTACTTGTAAGAATAAAAGCTGGAACTCTTGCAATAGTGTCTAAATATAAAATGTCTTAGATGTCACTTTATTAAAATATCTTTTAATAAAAGCTGCTTTTATCCTTGACAGCAATAACTCTCTATTAATGACACTCTGACGTAACAATCAATAGATACAGGATGTTCTATTTATATTCTAACACTTCCCCTCGAAACGTTTTCGAAGTTAACTAATCCTAGCATATTGACGCAAGCCTCGTATTTAGATTTAGTCAGTCCTTTAGTTAGTATATCGGCGACCATTTCATTCGAAGGTACGTGTTGTGCATTCAATAACTTATCTTTTAAAGCATCTCGAATGAAATGATATCGAACTTCGATATGCTTGGTCCTGGCATGAAACACGGGATTCTCAGCAAGTTTTAGGGCCGACAGATTATCATTGAAGACAGTGATATCATTTAATTTTTCGATTATTAATTCCTGGATGAATCTGTTTAAATAAATCGATTCTTTTGCAGCCTCAGTGAGTCCCATGTACTGAGCTTCCGTCGAAGACAACGCTACTGTCTTGTGCTTTTTCGATTCCCATGAAATGGGTCCATTACTCAAATTGATTTCCCCAATCTGAATCAACAAACCCCTTTATATTTTCAAAAGATTGCTGATATTTAATTCCGAGGTTCATAGTTCCTTTTAAATAACGTAGAATACGTTTCGCAGCTTTCCAATGCTCCTCTTTGAAACAATGATTGAACTGACTTAAGTAACTTACCGAAAAACTTATATCAGGTCTCGTAACAACGGCTAAATAAGTCAGGCACCCCATTAGTTCTCGATAAGGAAACTTATTTTCTTCAGCTCCTATATTACTCTGATTACCTTTGGTCAGTTTTAAATTTTGTTCCATCGGAGTATTCACTGAATTACAATCGCTCATTCCAAAACAATTTAAAATTTCATTTATATATCCCTTCTGATTTAAAGTGATATTTCTTTCATGTCTGTTGAATTCAATCCCCAAACAGTATCCAACTTCTCCCAAACTTTTGATTTCAAATTCACTTCTTAAATGTCTTTCTAATTCTTGAATAGTGTCTAAATTGCGACAAGCAACCAAAATATCGTCTACATAAATTCCTATTAAAAGTAAGTTTTCTCCACTATCCTTGAAAAATATACAGGGATACGCATTAGTAGGAATAACGCCAAAATTCTTTAAAACATGGTCTAACTATTTATACCAGCTTCTTCCTGACTGTCAAAGTCCATATAAAGCTTTCTTTAGTTTACCAACTTTATTTCCAGCGTTGAAGTTCTTAAACATTTCAAGTGCCTTCAGATATATATCATTCGAACAACTTTTTGTTTCCACTAAATTTTGTAATATGTCGTAATAATACTTAGGAGGTTCCATGAAGTTAATTTCTTCAAGTTCTCCATTCAGGTATGCTGTAGTCACATCAAACTGATGTATTTTCATATCAAAATGTACAGCAAGTGAAGTCATAAGTCTTATTGAACCTAAGTAGCTAAGTATAGCCGTCATCAGACCAGTCAGAGAGGGGAGGTGACCTTGACCTTTAACCATTGACCTTGACCTTTGACCTTGTCCGCGAACTTTGACCGTGACCTTCAACTGCGACATTTGACCGCTAACTTTGCCTGCGACGTTTGACCGCGACATCGGATAGCGAACTTTGACAGAATATACAAAAGACTCGAACAAAAGAATCGAACAAAAGACTCGAACAAAACATTCGAACAAAAGAATCGAACAAAAGAATCGAACAAAAGGCTCGAACAAAAGACTCGAACAAAACATTCGAACAAAACAATCGAACAAAAGGCTGGAACAAAAGACTCTAACAGAACATTCGAACAAAAGAATCGAACAAAAGGCTCGAACAAAAGACTCGAACAAAACATTCGAACAAAAGACTCGAACAAAACATTCGAACAAAAGAATCGAACAAAAGGCTCGAACAAAAGACTCGAACAAAGCATTCGAACAAAAGACTCGAACAAAGCATTCGAACAAAAGAATCGAACAAAACATTCGAACAAAAGAACCGAACAAAAGGCTCGAACAAAAGAGTCGAACAAAACATTCGAACAAAAGAATCGAACAAAAGAATCGAACAAAAGACTCGAACAAAACATTCGAACAAAAGAATCGAACAAAATAATCGAACAAAAGGCTCGAACAAAACATTCGAACAAAAGAATCGAACAAAAGCCTCCAACAAAAGACTCGAACAAAAGACTCGAACAAAAGAATCGAACAAAAGATTCGAACAAAAGACTGGAAGAAAGCATTCGAACAAAAGACCCGAACAAAACATTCGAACAAACGGATCGAACAAAAGACTCGAACAAAAGATTCCAACAAAAGACTCGAACGACCTTTGTATAATATTTGAAATATTCTTCTAACCTAAACTTGACAAAAAATAGACGATTGTCCTTTCAAAATATACCGGTGATTTATAATGTGATTTATAAGTTAAATATGGATGACATTTTTAATGCTATATAAATATTTATTACTTTTCATTAAAGCTGTTGAATTTGATTTTACAAGTTTATTTAGGCATTCAACATGAAAACTTGAATTTGGGCAATTAATAGCAGATATTAGTTAAATCAATAAAGAAATAATCACGAGAACGCTGGTTGCTTGAATTATTTTATACATGAGAAATTTATAATAGCCTTACCCTTGTTGAATTAGTTAGGGAAGGGGAACATGAATCGAATATAAAAGTAGTGCCCGCAGTCCAAAAATAGTATTCTAGCTGTGAAATCCGTAGCAAAATAAAGTATTTAAATATGTTTACATGCAATTGTCGGACAACATTTACTCGAGCCGATAATTTGATAAGACATCAGAGGGCAAGCTGCAAGTTTACCGTGGCTCAAACAGATATCTCTAATATTGTTGAAAAGCTGAATATAACTTTTTTAAAGGAAAGAGCTTTAAAGGAACTTATAATTGATCAGATTTTTCCAATTAAGTCAATGGAATTGAAGGATACCGGATTTGGCAAATTTCTTTAAGTTCAGTTATGTGACACGGGGACCAGTGAAGTTTTTCAATGTTGGCTACCAGAACGGGTAACTGATGTGATATGTGAAACGTTCATTGCAAAAGTTAACCTTATAGAAGGCAGATATGCTTTTACCTATCTGGGGGAAAAGACGTGGGCCCCCATTATCCTACAAAACCAGAATCCCTTTTAAAATTTCATTTGGAAAGCTGGTAGGATTACAAAAATGTTATTTGGATTAGATTTCGACATCGGATATAAAATTAATTGTATTATCGATAATATTGTTGGAGATATGGGGACATATCCATACAAAAGAAGACATATATAACATATAGCACTGGAAAGCAGTCGTCTGTCACCTACTTGGTTCTAGAACTAGTTTGGCAGCTGTATAATATTAATAAATAAAACTATGTTATAATTATTACAAAGTCTTTTATCGCAGTGTAATATTTCAAATATCCCAAAATATACACTACCATGATTTTGTGCATACGGTGTATTTTAAAACACTCAGCTATTATTCCCGCCTTAAAATACATGCATTCGTATCATAAATAATTATTCAAGCATAAAATTATTCCCGATCGACACAATTTTCGGTCAATTGACGGACGAAATCGAATTTCCTATGAAACGAAGATTTTTTTGATTGACATTTATTTACGACTTAACAATTAAAATATATTCTACAGATTCTGACACATCTCGAACGGCCGAAAAGCCAATAATCATCGGTCATTTTTTGAGTACATTCTAGACATATAAGACATATTAAATCCCAATAAGTGCTGCTTAATTTGGGCTAAATTTGCGAAAATGACAAATTTTATTAAAAAATGTTAAATTTTATTGTAAAATGTCAACTTTTATTAAATTCTTCGACTTTGACATTAAGTTATTCTGTAAATAATCTAATCATATACCTATAATATATAATAGGACAGTGGGACGGTCGGGAAACCAAAGCATCACTCCCAAGCTTTGTTCGGTACGCTAAAAAGATATTTCGCGAACTAAGTAATAAAAATCATGACTACACATTGCTATTGTTGGCGGATAAAGAGTAAGAAAGTGAAAAAAAATGGATATGGGATATGCCCTAGCAAGCTAACAGTATCCGAGTAGCTCAGCTACGGACAAACGGACAGACAGTCGGTTTTAGTTAACTGAAGTAGTTGAACAGACGCGCATAAATAAGAACCTTCGCTACTTAAATAAGGTTAGGAAATAGTAAATGGATATGGGGTATGGCCTAGCACGTTAACAGTATCCGAGACAAACGGACAGACAGCCGGATGTAGTTAACTGAAGTAGCTGAACAGACGTGCATTAATAAGAAACCTTCGATACGTAAATAAGGTTAGGAAATAGTATCGACGGCGAAAAAGAAAAAAATAATACTAGTTAAAATATCTTAAGTTGCAATGTTTGGCCACGCATCGAGAAAGTTAAAATTATTAGAGTTGATAAAAAAGATATAAAAATTATTGATAAACTACATAATGAAATGCTCGAGATGTAATCGACCTAACAAAGGCTAATACGTATGGATTTCAACATAATTTTGTACACCGTATGATATAAAAACATACGTTGAGAACTAAACAGTAGAAAAAGCGCCAATGTTTCATGTATTACGATATGAGGCAGTATTGATAGCCATCAAGTAAAATAATTAATAAAACTACGATAAATTGTAGAATTCGGCGTGTTAAGCAGCTAAAACATGTGCTATGGAATTAAGAATACAGAAAAATATGTATATCAAGCGAAAATATGGACTTTTTTAGCCCTGAAACCCAATCTTGTAAATATCTGACTTTTAGTTATTCGCGTACTAGTCTAAAAAATTTCGGCATTTATGTTCAACTCAGTCAGTTACATTTTTTACAATGGTATAAATTTTCTTCATATGTATGGATATCACGATCAACCGGTAACAAAGCAGCCCTATCATAGTATTCTGTAAATTAAAAAAGTTCTACGATAACATAATATCGATCTACTTATTTCGTATGAATGTGTGACGTAAAGCTCAAAAACGATTAAAAAGTCTATATATCATTATTAACATGAATTTTGAATGCTTGACGATATCCCAAGTTATTCGATAATAAAGATAACCAAAGATTGGAAAGATTACTATTGAATCCATTCATCAATCACCCCACAACTTTTTAATTATTCGAGTTACACACCAATCTTTCGCAGCAAATTTTAGACTGATTGGTAAAACGGTTGGCTAGTTTATCGGGGAAGCTTGTTGATTACACACAGACACACAGACAGGCGTCACTATCCTTCTCGGGATACCTGAAAATGGATATTTCCATCAGTATCTCAATTTTTTCTGTCGTTCAATATACTTTCCCTTAGATGGGGTCGGAAAAGTAAAAAATTAGATGATAAAATAAAATCGCGGAACTATTTACAAAATAAAAAAAATCAATAATGAAGCCTTTATAAAGCATTTCTATAGATGTTAAAATTTCTATTGTATGCAACAAACCAAAGAAAAAATCCTCAGATAAATTCCTACACTGGCCTATTATTTCGAAACAAACGACTTTTTGAATTTCGAATATGCCATTAATAGGTGATTTTAATAAATCTACCTGTTGAAATATAAGTTTTAAAGTTTAAACTAACACAACATCCAGTAGCATGTTTGAAGAAAATGAATTAACCTCCTATTGTCACAATACAATTGACGGCTAGGTAGTTAAATATATGAGAATTAAAGAGATTTGACATTTATGCTTTCAAAAGTCGGATAATAAAATTGAAAGAGACGATCTTTTCTTAGAAATCCGAGTTGGGAATATTATCAAAATAATTTCGAATCCCACCCCTACCATAGAACTGAGCATAATAAATACCGGGTAGATGTTTTCGAATATTCAGTTTCATTTCGAAAAAGCGATAACTAAAATGATTTTTTCGAGTTTGCTGACTACATAATCTTTATAAAATGGATAGTCGCGAGTAAGATAGAATTCGGTTTTCTAAGAACAAGTCGTCTCTTTCAATTTTATTATCCGACTTTTGAAAGCATAAATGTCAAGCCTATTTAAATAATCGACTATTTTTTTTTACTCGGATGCGCCTGGTTAAAAGAACATCAATTCTCGTTCGGCAAAGAATTTCGGGCCCAAGTTACAAAAAATAACTATTTCGCGCAATTTCGCATTCACCCCACCATACATACTTCACGTATGATTGCTCGAAAAAGCATTTATTTGAATTGAGGTTAGATTAATCAAGTCAAAAATTTAACTGTACCTATTGTATATTTCGGAACAGTCGAAAAGAGGTGGTGAACCCCTATTAATTTCAATTGTCAAACTTTCGGCAAACCGCAGTTCGGCATTTATTTATATGCATAATGGCGTTTATTTTTTTTTTGTCAAGTAAACATTTTGATCTAAGGGATATGGATGACGATAACCTTTTTTCGCATATTTATATCTAAATAAAATGTTAAGTCTTTTTTGATATTAAATTAATTTGAAATAAACAGGACATTTTTTTATATATAATTTTTTTGGTTTCGGATGTGCTCTCTCCCAGAACTCACATACAGAAGTCCTTCAACGTCCTTCTTCCGAGAAGAGACGAATGGGAAAGGGGGGAGATCCTCTTTCCAGGGACGGCTTATGTACTGTACACAGATGGTTCAAAGACCCCAAGTGGTGTTGGAGCCGGAGTGTACAGCAGAAAACCGAGAGTTGACATCACAGTAAGCCTTGGCAAGTATGCTACCATCTTTCAGGCGGAGGTTTTCGCTATAGAATTGTGTGCAAGAGAGTTGGTAAACCATCATCTTGTCAACAAAAGTATTTATATTTTATCAGACAGCCAGGCAGCTTTAAAAGCACTGAGCTCCAGCCGGCTGGACTCGAAGCTGGTATGGAACTGCATCGAATCCCTGGATCGCATTGCTACCAGTAACAGAGTAACCCTACTCTGGGTACCTGGGCATGAAGGGGTGGAGGGCAATGAGAAAGCCGACACCCTTGCGAAAAGAGGTGCAGAATCCGAGTTCATTGGACCGGAACCATTCGTTGGCATAGCCAAAAGCAGTGCTAAAGACACTATCTGGAAATGGGCCGAGAGGAAAACTCTCCAGCACTGGAAAGATATGCCTGGGTTAGCTCACTCTAAGGCGTTTATAGTCAAACCCTCAGGTAGCACCCTATCGCAGATCCTAGAATGGAGTAGAAGTGATCTACGCATCCTAATCGGACTGCTGACAGGGCACTGTCGTCTGCAGTACCATCTGAAGAAGCTAGGTCTGAGTCAAACATCGGACTGTCGCTTCTGCAGTGTGGAAGACGAAACGGCGGAGCATATTTTATGCTCCTGCCCTGCCCTGGAAATGAATAGGCTTCGTACGTTTGGTTTTGTACAGCTGGAGCCTACCGACTTCAAGGAAGCTTCACCTAAATCAACCATAGACTTCGTAAGAAGGTGTGGATTGTATGGTGAATTATAGCCCATAGGGGTGAGCCACAATAGGCCTCTGTTGGCCGCAGTGGAGGGGCGAGCAAACGCTCCACTCACATTGAACCTAACCTAACATATATAATTTTATTTTCAACAAATAACTATTCAATTACATTGTGTACATTTTAATTGAATGCATTATATGCTGTAAATTCAGCTTTGAAACTTGCAAAATTTTCCACTAATTTTAGGTAACATCCTCTTGATGTTTTTCTTCTCGTTCAAGGATTCTAAATGATGCTGTTGGATTTGCATTATGTTCTTTATTTGATCAAGATCATTTTCAGCCCGTGAAATCTGGTTATCCAATTCCGCGTCGTCAGGAGACTGGACTGCTATTCTTCGCTCAAATTCCCCCATCAGGTTAGCGAGGTCGCAGCTTTGCTCGATCGGGCTTTTCAGTAAAATATTTTGTAAAATGTTTATCTTGTCATTCTTCAATTTTAGCTGATTTTTTTTATTGTTTTGGTGATAGCGGAAGCCTTTCGTTTGATAATTGGGCCGACAGGGGTAGGCTTCATGGAATCAGCTGCGTCATCATCGGCGAGGTCGATTTCTACTGTTCGTTTTGTCGATATTGTATCTAACTCGTTTAGGTCTACCATAGTCTGATTAATCTCTTGAGTAATAAAGTCGCTATAATACTCGCGAATATCCATTTTATAAATTTGATATGTAGTCAGCAAACTCGAAAAAATCGTTTTAGTTATCGCTTTTTCGAAATGAAACTGAATGCTCGAAACGATCTACACGGTATTTATTATTCTCAGTTCTATGGTAGGGGTGGGGTTCGAAATTATTTTGATAATATTCCCATGAGATGATAGAACTCGGATTTCTAAGAAAAGATCGTCTCTTTCAATTTTATTATCCGACTTTTGAAAGCATAAATGTCAAAGCTCTTTAATTCTTACCTAACCTGCGTTTGTTGTGTTACAATATGGGAAAATGGTCAGTGACCCACAAAAATTAAAAAAAAGCTTCTATTCTACAGGTAGAGATATTAAAAATCATGTCTAATAATTATATAGGAAAATACAAAAGGATACCTTCCGCCTTTGTTGATGGTATAATAGGCAAGTGTATTTATATTGTGATTTTATTTTATTTTTTTGGAGCGACCATAAATGTCAAATCTCTTTAATTCTCATATATTTAACTACCTAGCCGTCAATTGTATTGTGACAATAGGAGGTTAATTCATTTTCTTCAAACATGCTACTGGATGTTGTGTTAGTTTAAAGTTTAAAACTTATATTTTAACAGGTAGATTTATTAAAATCACCTGTTAATGGCATATTCGAAATTCAAAAGTTCGTTTGTTTCGAAATAATAGGCCAGTGTAGGAATTTATCTGAGGATTTTTTCTTTGGTTTGTTGCATACAATAGAAATTTTAACATCTATAGAAATGCTTTATAAAGGCTTCATTATTGATTTTTTTATTTTGTAAATAGTTCCGCGATTTTATTTTATCATCTAATTTTTTACTTTTCCGACCCCATCTAAGGGAAAGTATATTGAACGACAGAAAAAATTGAGATACTGATGGAAATTTCCATTTTCAGGTATCCCGAGAAGGATAGTGACGCCTGTCTGTGTGTCTGTGTGTAATCAACAAGCTTCCCCGATAAACTAGCCAACCGTTTTACCAATCAGTCTAAAATTGGCTGCGAAAGATTGGTGTGTAACTCGAATAATTAAAAAGTTGTGGGGTGATTGATGAATGGATTCAATAGTAATCTTTCCAATCTTTGGTTATCTTTATTATCGAATAACTTGGGATATCGTCAAGCATTCAAAATTCATGTTAATAATGATATATAGACTTTTTAATCGTTTTTGAGCTTTACGTCACACATTCATACGAAATAAGTAGATCGATATTATGTTATCGTAGAACTTTTTTAATTTACAGAATACTATGATAGGGCTGCTTTGTTACCGGTTGATCGTGATATCCATACATATGAAGAAAATTTATACCATTGTAAAAAATGTAACTGACTGAGTTGAACATAAATGCCGAAATTTTTTAGACTAGTACGCGAATAACTAAAAGTCAGATATTTACAAGATTGGGTTTCAGGGCTAAAATGTCCATATTTTCGCTTGATATACATATTTTTCTGTATTCTTAATTCCATAGCACATGTTTTAGCTGCTTAACACGCCGAATTCTACAATTTATCGTAGTTTTATTAATTATTTTACTTGATGGCTATCAATACTGCCTCATATCGTAATACATGAAACATTGGCGCTTTTTCTACTGTTTAGTTCTCAACGTATGTTTTTATATCATACGGTGTACAAAATCATGTTGAAATCCATACGTATTAGCCTTTCGTTAGGTCGATTACATCTCGAGCATACCATTATGTAGTTTATCAATAATTTTTATATCTTTTTTATCAACTCTAATAATTTTAACTTTCTCGATGCGTGGCCAAACATTGCAACTTAAGATATTTTAACTAGTATTATCTTTTCTTTTTCGCCGTCGATACTAATTACTAACCTTATTTACGTATCGAAGGTTTCTTATTAATGCACGTCTGTTCAGCTACTTCAGTTAACTACATCCGGCTGTCTGTCCGTTTGTCTCGGATACTGTTAACGTGCTAGGCCATACCCCATATCCATTTACTATTTCCTAACCTTATTTAAGTAGCGAAGGTTCTTATTTATGCGCGTCTGTTCAACTACTTCAGTTAACTAAAACCGACTGTCTGTCCGTTTGTCCGTAGCTGAGCTACTCGGATACTGTTAGCTTGCTAGGGCATATCCCATATCCATTTTTTTCACTTTCTTACTCTTTATCCGCCAACAATAGCAATGTGTAGTCATGATTTTTATTACTTAGTTCGCGAAATATCTTTTTAGCGTACCGAACAAAGCTTGGGAGTGATGCTTTGGTTTCCCGACCGTCCCACTGTCCTATTATATATTATAGTTATACGATTAGATTATTTACAGAATAACTTAATGTCAAAGTCGAAGAATTTAATAAAAGTTGACATTTTACAATAAAATTTAACATTTTTTAATAAAATTTGTCATTTTCGCAAATTTAGCTTCAATTAAGCAGCACTTATTGGGATTTAATATGTCTTATATGTCTAGAATGTACTCAAAAAATGACCGATGATTATTGGCTTTTCGGCCGTTCGAGATGTGTCAGAATCTGTAGAATATATTTTAATTGTTAAGTCGTAAATAAATGTCAATCAAAAAAATCTTCGTTTCATAGGAAATTCGATTTCGTCCGTCAATTGACCGAAAATTGTGTCGAACGGGAATAATTTTATGCTTGAATAATTATTTATGATAATGCATGTATTTTAAGGCGGGAATAATAGCTGAGTGTTTTAAAATACACCGTATGCACAAAATCATGGTAGTGTATATTTTGGGATATTTGAAATATTACACTGCGATAAAAGACTTTGTAATAATTATAACATAGTTTTATTTATTAATATTATACAGCTGCCAAACTAGTTCTACAATCTAGTAGGTGACAGACGACTGCTTTCCAGTGCTATATGTTATATATGTCTTCTTTTGTATGGATATGTCCCCATATCTCCAACAATATTATCGATAATACAATTAATTTTATATCCGATGTCGAAATCTAATCCAAATAACATTTTTGTAATCCTACCAGCTTTCCAAATGAAATTTTAAAAGGGGTTCTGTTTTTGTAGGATAATGGGCCCACGTCTTTTCCCCCAGATAGGTGAAAGCATATCTGCCTTCTATAAGGTTAACTTTTGCAATGAACGTTTCACATATCACATCAGTTACCCGTTCTGGTAGCCAACATTGAAAAACTTCACTGGTCCCCGTGTCACATAGCTGAACTAAAAGAAATTTGCCAATTATATCAATCTGATCAATTATAAGTTCCGTTAAAGCTCTTTCCTTTAAAAAAGTTATATTCAGCTCTTCATTAATATTAGAGATCTCTGTTTGAGCCATGGTAAACTTGCAGCTTGCCCTTTGATGTCTTATCAAATTATCGGCTCGAGTAAATGTTGTTCGACAATTGCATGTAAACATATTTAAATACTTTATTTTGTTACGGATTTCACAGCTAGAATACTATTTTTGGACTTAGGGCACTACTTTTATATTCGATTCATGTTCCCCTTCCCTAACTAATTCAACAAGGGTAAGGCTATTATAAATTTCTCATGTATAAAATAATTCAAGCAACCAGTGTTCTCGTGATTATTTCTTTATTGATTTAACTAATTTCTGCTATTAATTGCCTAAATTCAAGTTTTCATGTTGAATGCCTAAATAAACTAGTAAAATCCAATTCAACAGCTTTAATGAACGGTAATAAATATTTATATAGCATTTAAAATGTTGTCATCCATATTTAACTTACAAATCACATTATAAATCACCGGTATATTTTAAAAGGGCGATCGCATATTTTTTGTCAAGTTTAGGTTAGGGGAATATTTCAAATATTGTACAAAGGTCGTTTGAGTCTTCTGTTCGAGTCTTTTGTTCGAATCTTTTGTTCGACTCTTTTGTTCGATACTTTTGTTCGATCCTTTTGTTCGAATGTTTTGTTCGGGTATTTTGTTCGAATGCTTTTTTCCAGTCTTTTGTTCGATTCTTTTGTTCGAGTCTTTTGATCGAATGCTTTGTTCGAGTCTTTTGTTCGAGTCTTTTGTTCTGGTCTTTTGTTCGATTCTTTTGTTCGAGTCTTTTGTTCGAGTCTTTTGTTCGATCCTTTTGTTCGATCCTTTTGTTCGAATGTTTTGTTCGGGTATTTTGTTCGATTCTTTTGTTCGAATGTTTTGTTCCAATGCTTTGTTCAAGTCTTTTGTTCGAATGCGTTGTTCCAGTCTTTTGTTCGAGGCTTTTGTTCGAATGTTTTGTTCGATTCTTTTGTTCGAATGTTTTGTTCGATTCTTTTGTTCGAATCCTTTGTTCGAGTCTTTTGTTCAAATGTTTTGTTCGATTCTTTTGTTCGAATGTTTTGTTCGATTCTTTTGTTCGAATGCTTTGTTCGAGTATTTTGTTCGAGTCTTCTGTTCGAGCCTTTTGTTCGAGTCTTTTGTTCGATTCTTTTGTTCGAATGTTTTGTTCCAATGCTTTGTTCCAGTCTTTTGTTCGAGGCTTTTGTTCGAATGTTTTGTTCGAGCTTTTTGTTCGATTCTTTTGTTCGAATGTTTTGTTCGAGTCTTTTGTTCGAGACTTGTGTTCAATTCTTTTGTTCGAATGTTTTGTTCGAGTCTTTTGTTCGAATGCTTTGTTCGAGTCTTTTGTTCGAGACTTTTGTTCGATTCTTTTGTTCGAATGTTTTGTTCGAGCCTTTTGTTCGATTCTTTTGTTCGAATGTTTTGTTCGAGTCTTTTGTTCGATTCTTTTGTTCGAGTCATTTGTATATTCTTTCAAAGTTCGCTATCCGATGTTGCGGTCAAACGTCGCGGTCAAACGTCGCGGACAAAGTTCGCGGTAAAAGTCGCAGTTGAAGGTCGCGGTCAAAGTTCGCGGACAAGATTAAAGGTCAAGGTCAGGTCAGGGTCACCTCCCCTCTCTGACTGGTCTGGTGACGGCTATACTTGGCTACTAACCTATTCGTGCAACCGGCTCAAAAGTTTCATTAAAATGAATTCTTGGTTGTTGATTGAAGCCTTGAGCTGCCAAACGTGCTTTTCTTTTATCGATTATACCATCCGAATTGTATTTAATTCTTAGCACCAATCTACTTCCAATTATTTCAACATTTTCTGGCCGATCTACAAGCTTCCAGGTATCATTTTTAATTATTGATTTTATCTCACTTGTCATTGCATCAAACCATGCGTTGCTCTCTGGACTAGATAATGCTTGTTTCACAGGGACTTCGGAAATGAAAATATGCTCTTCATCATTCGTACTACACTGAACAATTTGATATTCTTTTATAGGTCTTCCTCTGGAACCAGTTCTTATTAATCTTGGTCTTCCGGGACCTCTTTTCCGGTTAATTGTAGGAATTTCCACACTTTCAGAATAAGTTTCATTTCCGTCAATTGAACATGCAGTAGTCTTCTCATCGAGCGATTCAAGCGGACTGCTTTCAATTTCTACAAATTTTGGCTCTAATTGAGAATTGATTTTACTTTTTTACTTCCGGAATAAAATCTTCATAATGTTCAATTTCTGTTTCGCTGTTTGATTTTTCCACAAACTTGATATCTCTGGTTATTTCTATTTTCCTTTCTGAGCATAACCATACTCTGTATCCTTTGGATTGTTCAGAATAACCGACGAGAATTCCTTCCTTACATCTAGAGTCAAATTTTCCTCTAGTAGGTTCTTTGTTTAAGCAAAATACTTTACATCCAAAATCTCTAAGATAACAAACATTTGGCTTCTTACCTGTCCAAACTTCAAAAGGTGTTTTTCCATTTAAACTTTTAGATGGACATCTATTACGAATGTAATTTGCTGTATTTACAGCTTCAGCCCAAAATGATGTTGGCAAACCTGACTGTAACATGAGACATCTGGCAGTATCTAAGAGAGTTCGATTCTTTCTTTCAGAAATACCATTTTGTTCAGGACAATACGGAACAGTTAGTCTTCTGATGATTCCCCGCTTCTTTAAATAGCAATCAAATTCCTTGCCGGTATATTCTTCTCCGTTATCTGATTGAAAACTTTTCACCTTATATCCCTTCTGGGTTTCCACCATTGCGATATAATCTTTGGTAGCTTGAAATACCTCGCTTTTTGATTTCAGGAACCTTACCTCGCACCACTTACTGCAGTCGTCAATAAGTTCAACGAAATATTTTGCTTTACCATTAGATTCAACTCGCATTGGTCCACAAACGTCTGAATGAATAAGGTCTAATATTAAAGATTTCCTATCAGACTTCTTCGGAAAAGGTTTTCTTGTCATTTTCCCTTCGAGGCAAACTCTACACACCAAATCATTACAAGGTTTGTCAAAATTAAGTCCTATCATAACTCCATTCTTTGCCGCCTCCAATAAATACTTCAAATGATTCTTTACATTTACTGATATAAGCCGACTCACTTATAATACTTTCTTTTATATAATATAGATTACCTACTCTATTAGAAACTAATTTCACGTCGCCATTGGCTGCTATAACTAAAGCATTGTCCCTTCTAAAAACTACTTCAAAGTTTTTATCTGTTATTTTAGTTACAGACAACAAATTAGTACGTAATTCCGGAACGTATAAAACATTTTTCAATGGAATGTTTGTTTCACAACCAAATACATCTGCACTAAGTAAAGAAAGCAGTTCCTTTAGCAGTTATTTCTGCATGACTTTCATTATCAAAATTAAGAACACCACGTTCAGAGTCAATAATGTCTATAAAATTATCAAGTTCATTGCACAAATGTGAAGTAGCACCGTTGTCTAAACACCAATTCACTTTATTTTCACTCGGCTTAGTTTGAAAAACGTTCATAACACATAGACTATCTTCTGTTAATTTAGTTGAATCTCCGTTTTTCTTTACTCTACAATCGGCCTCTTTGTGACCCATCTTATGACATTTGTGACATCTAAATTTAAAAACTTTCGCACTGCTTGACTGTTCCCGATTTTCACTGTATTCAATCTGACCGTCCTTTTTCTTCTTAATATGATAAGGTTTACGGAAATTTTGTTGTTCCTAACATGGCATCTTGAATAGATCAGACTTTGTTTTGTCTAGCTTCACCTTCTTCGATAATTTTCACACGAAGAATTTCAGGCGATGGTAAATCATCTCTTGTTTCTATGGCGCATCGGAAATTTTCAAAACTACTAGGCAAACTATAAAGCAGCAAAATTGCCAATAAATCAGAATTTATTTCCACTTCCATTTCACCTAACTTGTCTACGGCGTCAAAAAACTTATTAATATGTTCACGAACGTCATCTCCTTCGTTCATACGTTGAAGCGTAAGTTGCTTTAAAAGTGTCGCCTTCCTTGCAGGTCCTTTTGATGCGTAAATGGCTTGCAATTTCAACCAAACTTCATTTGAACTGGAACACCCCTTTACTTGTTTCAGTTCCAAATGATTTATTGAAAGAATAAGATCTGATTTCCCCTTATTGTCGTTCTTACTCCAATTTTCCACGGCAACTTTAGACGCATCATCGCGAGCTATCAAAATTGGCTTTCTACATTCCCCATTTACATATGACCAGGCGTCGTTTTTGACTAACAATGCTTCCATCTGCATTCTCCAAGTATCGTAATTTTCTTTGCTAAGAGTTTCAATTCTATACATGTTGCTTCCATTCATTTTATTGTAAAATATAACAATACAATTCTTCACCACCTAATTCAAACTATAGAAGATACCGCTTTCGGGTTTCATGGGTAAACTGGGCCCATAACCTGTTAGAAGCCTGAATCGACTGGAAGTTATAGTTTAAATAAGATGGACTTTGTAGAGCATAAAACAATATATTACTTAACGAAATATGTAATTTTAAAAAGTATAAAAACGTAATAACATAAAAACTGACAATTAAAATGAATATATATTATTAATAGAGAGTTATTGCAACGTCCGTTTTGTAGTTCTTTTAATAAAGTGTCTTTTATTTTGACATATACGCATGCTCACTGAGTCCGACTTTAAGGATATCCTTTATCTAAATACAGGCCATCCCTTATTTTATTTAAATAAAGGCAAGGACATTTTTAATTAAAGGCGCTTTAATTTTGACATAACCTTTAAATTTGCTAAGCATTGAAATGGGCGACGACAAAGAACCAAGAAAAAGATTAAGGTTTAAATACGAAGAGGACGTTATTTTATTGAGAGAAATAGTGTCTCAAAATCCATTTAAAAACGGAAATGATGTATGGGAAAATGTTCGGCAAAGTGTTTTTATCGCAACGAGAAAAGAATTCTCTTTGAAAAGTATTCGCCAACATATTCAAATGTTACTTGAACAATGGGTCAAAAAAGAGGAGAAAAATCAAAAAAGGTAAGTTTGATTGACGTTGTTTTAATTATAATATACCAGTAATCTACTTGTGTGAAACAATTATAAACATTTTTTAGCTCAGGTGTAGAAGAACCTTATTCTGAAAAGGATGTTTTACTACAAGAATTAAAAGATATAACTGAGGAATATAAAAATAATGAACCTGTTCAATACAAAAAAGTCGAAAAACTCCTTTGCACTGCTGGTAAACAAAAAAGAGAAGAAATTGCAAATCATTTTTTTATTAACACCATTGAAAAAGAAAATACCAATCAGAATAATGATCATAGCTACACTATAGCTTCAGTTTCTAACACATATCAAAAGGTTGTGAGTCAAGGTAAGCAAGTATAATATTGGTAGTATCTGAGAGTATAAAAGATTGGTGTAAAACTATATAAAATTAAAACTTTCTTTAGTTCAATCTGCCCACCACCTTTCCTAAAGAGGATCTAAACTATTTTGTTTATACTTCAGTAGTAATACAATTAATGTCTTTGCTAATATAATGCACCTAAATAAAATTATGCATTATCATTTTTGTAGATAAACCTGAAACATTTCATGAAGTTGAAATCAATAGTGAACCATTAGCCTCTCCCACTACTTCTATTATCAATAATATGACAATTACTCCTGGGAAGAAACCAATTAAAGTTAAAAATATTCTTGGTAAGCTTATTTGTAGTTACCTATTATGTAGGTATATAGGAAAAGTAAAAATATAGAAAACTTGTTATTTACTGATTTCAATTTGTCCAATCTGTAATTACAGTTCATTTGTTTTTTTTAGAGCCAATACGAACTCGTGCAAAACGAACTACATACTTAAGGAGGAGTGGAATAGATTATTTGAAAGAAAAAAATGACCGAAGTATGGATATTGAAGAAAAAAAATTAAAATTGGAAGAAGAGCGCATTGCTATTGACAGAAAGAAAATTGACCTAGAAGAAAAAAAATATAATGAGCACACAAAGCAAATGATGGAAACCCAACAGCACACTATAAACATTTTGCTGGAATTTGTAAAAAAATCACTTTTGCCTTGTAGCTGTAAAAGCAATAGCTGTTAAAAATAGACTGAGCATTGCTTTTATGTATTCTTTGTTTTTTAAGTATTTTAAAAAATAAACTATTTAACATTAAATTACTCTTTATTTAAAAAAAGTTCCTGTAATAAACACTGCTTTTTAACCTAAATACTCTCCTAAGCCTGGTAGTATAACATTAAAATAATCACTTGTCTGGCTACGATACAAACAGGTATGACAGTTTGTTAATAGAACTGCACATTTATAAAGAATTTCAACATCACTGATTAAAAGTTTTTGGTTTTTTTTAAAATCAATAAATGCAAATTGTGTTATAATTTTCTGGAATCCCCATTCCACAGCTACTCGAAGCACCTTCATGCTATTGTTAAAAGCTATTTGATGTGGTAATAAATTTGCAGGATGCCCTGGAAATGGTGACAACAGCAATGGACGCAAACCATAGGCTTGGTCTCCATATAATGCATAATTTTCATTATGAGGAAACATTAAATTTTGTTCCAGTTGTTCGTAAAGGTTTGAATCTCTAAAAATACCTGCATCATGCCTTCTACCTGGAAAACCTCCTTTTAAATTTACAATAATACCATCTGGAGACAAAACAGATTGATATTTTACACAATGAATTCTCTTATGTCCAGAGTAATATTCTTGGTTATGAGTTGGACGACAAATCTGCCTTGTGGTACCATCAATGAAGCCCCAACACTTATCAACTGCACCTCCCATATCAATAATAGACTGTGCATATAATCTACATCTATCTTGATTTAGCCAATGATGTGCATTTAAATTATCTAAAAGATGACCATAATTATTGACAATTAAATTGGCAGTGGTTTTAATAATCTGTGATAAAGACTGGGGGGAATAATTAAATAAACTTTGCAATTCAGCCAAACGATTAGGGTAGCATAATCGTCTTAACAGTATGCACAATAGTTCAACACTTGTAAAGTAATTGTAAATTATTGTACCTACCATCTACAGAATTTCTAGTATCAGTAACTACACGATTCGGTATTCCCAAAGCATTTTTAAGTCTTAGCAAATCATTTCGAATAAAACGAAAATTTTTTTTAATATCATCGTCAGTCATATTGTCCAAATTAAAATTTTCATAAATATTAACATTAATTGGTTCTCCAATAACATTATGTAAAATTAATAGTTCGATGTCTTCATCATTTTCACCAGCTAAAATAGCAATTTCCAGTTGTTCTTCCATATTTTAACAAAAGCAATATAATAAACACTAATAAATAAATCAAAATCACTTTAAAATATTAAGTAAAACAATTTCTTCTTCCTAAGACAACTTACAAATTATTAGAAAATTAGAAGACACCAACAACAAAAAAGAAGAATTTAATTACTTGTAAGAATAAAAGCTGGAACTCTTGCAATAGTGTCTAAATATAAAATGTCTTAGATGTCACTTTATTAAAATATCTTTTAATAAAAGCTGCTTTTATCCTTGACAGCAATAACTCTCTATTGACACTCTGACGTAACTATCAATAGATACAGGATATTCTATTTATATTCTAACAATATGTTCTTTTGTAAAATCTTATTCTCTTTTGTTAAATCATTATGTTTTTATGTTAAAACCTTTTGTAAACTATTATGTTCTTTTGTAAAACTTTATGGTCTTATGTAAACTATACGGTTATGTTTATATGCAAATTAGATTAGATCTAGATTTCTATATAATAATTAATGTTAATACTTATTTAAATTATTGATCGTGACGATCAATTGGTTAGGACGGCCGAGTTGTAGAGGTTTTGGGTAGACAACCAACAATGTTTGTCTGTGGTTACATACTTTAAGGATCATTTTATTTGGGTTGGTGACACTGAGAGGGTGGTACGAATGAAAAAGAAGAAGAGGGTTTGGGGGTTTTCAGGCGGGATTATTTGATTATTATGTTTTTAGCTGGTTGAGAGATGGAGTAATTTTATGTTTAGTTTAATTTGTGTAATATAAATAAATACTATCATCTTCGTTTTATTTGATACGACGCTTGGAGGCACAATAATTGAAATACCAAAAATGGGAGTGAAATCCATGTTAACAAGAAAAACCAATATTTGATTTCAAAATTGATTTTAAATCTTGTACACACGGCATGGCTGGTGACAAGAATGTAACACTGTACAAGATATCAAGTCATCCTGATAGACAATCATACAGAGATAGCGACTACAAGTTTATAATGGTATATCAAGGGCATTTAACCAAGTTTGCCCAATCCGTGTCATTTATGAACTATGCGCTCTATGGGAAGATGGCAAAGTCGAAAGAGCCAATCAGGATATACAAAATATAAACTTTTTTTTTAATTGAACTACAATACTTCTCGCTATATTTTATTAAAAAAATATTATATAAAATGTTATTACGGCCAGCCCACACTTCATCTTTGGTGAAGTAGTGCAAACCGTACTATCCCAGCTAAAAAGTTTCGGTTGCAGGAAAGTTGTTGGGATTTATCATTGTGGAAAATGCGACTTCACAATGTGCATACAAATAAGAGCAACCAGTACTTATTGGAGATTGCTTAATGTCCGCAACATCGCATATCGCTGGTAATTACTCAATACATTACAAAGTAAGCATGTAAAAGTTTCTATGGATAGTAACATTTCGACTTCTCATGTTGGAAGTTATTGGAAAGATTATTGAACAAATACGATATTAAATTGAACCTCTTATTAAAGTTATATTCATGGATTATTTGGTAATTACCATCGTGGCGTTGAAGTAGAAGTCTATATTAGTATGGAAACTTTCTGTGATATTTGTTTGGAATATAGCTAATTATAAAGATCATTATTTTTTTTCACTTCTCAAGAGAAAAATTAATAAGTAAAACATAAAAAACTGATAAATATATTTCAAAGTCATCGAATACATATATGTAAAACACAGTAATTTTTAAAAAAACAGATAATAATAATTTTCTTCACAAAACAAATTCCATGTTCCGATTCAGAATATTCCTGAAAAAAAAACAGTATTAAGCTGTAGATTTTTCAAGAACAAAAGAATGAGTTTCAAGTAAGTTTTCTAGATTTTACAAGAACAAAGAATGAGTTGATTAGGAATGATACAGATTAAAATAAAAAAATCTTTCGAGACTTTTGCAACACCATTTTGATTTGCATTGCATCCATGAGACAAATGTGCTGTTAATGTTGCCACTATAATAATCACCATTAAGTAATTACATATAATAAAACTACTGATAAATACTTACTTAATTGATATTATAATATAAATTGGCACACACATTTATACCTCACTCGACTGGAGAAAGACACCGTGACTGGGCGAGAGTGGCGACAATAGTTTTACGTTACAGTACAGCGTTGTTGCCAATGTGAAAAATTTATTTGTACGCATCTCAGACTCAGATTCCTATTATGATGATACTTGTCAAAGTCAAATGTTTCTAGAATGATTTTTTACGTGAAATCAATAAATGTGTTCGTCGTCTCGTCTGATAAACTGAAAGTAGAATTTGAATATTTATCAGCCCTGACAAAATGAATCTAATCGTACATTCAGTTATACTGATAACTGAAAAATTAATAGGTAATCGTAAAGATATAAAGTCAATTTTGAAATTTTCGAAATTACACATATATTTTGTTGTAATTTGTGAAATAAAATATATTTTATTATTATAAATATAATTAAACAAAGAAACAGGTCAAAACGTTATATTTTATATTCAATTGTTTATTCAGCATTCTTATAATTATTTAAGTTTTATTAACCTGTCAAATGCTGATTTAACTATAAGTTATTATTATAATAATTTATTGATTAAGTGAGGGATTTTGGGTCGAAAATACGATGAACCGGGGCTTTTGAATGCCGCTTTTCAATGAAGGCAGTTGTACTTTGGTATAATCAGAATTTAATAAAGTGATTTTTGTAAATTATTCTCGGTGGTTTTCCTGAGCTCGTCCCACCTACCACAACATATTTTGGTGGCAGCGGTAATTTTTTGGCAATTTTTTTGGATTCTGGCGTACCTACAGGCTTTGAAAAGTGTCAGATATATCCTAAAGGTTGAGTGTAGGGCTAATAGTCAAGGAGCTCCATCTAGGGAAGAAAAATTTTAACAATAGAATATTTTATTACTAAGTTTTTTGGTCATCAACAGTATTATAAACTGCAGAAAGGAAGAAAATTCAACTTTTCTAAATGTAGTAAAAATGTAAACTTTCAGGGTCGGCTTATAATTTTATTAAATACAAAAATATTAACAATTGGGTAGAATTAAAAGAAATTTTGCAAAATCAATATCTAGAGCGTAGAACTATAGGTCAAATTCAAACCGAATTGTTGAATACTAGGCAAAAATATTCCGAAAGTATTCGAGATTTCGCGAATAGAATAGAAAGGTTATCATTAGATTTAACAGATGCGTGCATTGCTAGTGAAGCGAATGAAGCATCTGCCACTATTCAGAGTGTAAATCAAAAATCAGCCCTTAAGGCTTTCGAAGAAGGTTTATCAGATCCTTATAAACTAATAATTAAGGCGTCTAGGTTCGATAATTTTAATGATGCAGTTGAGGCAGCATGTGAAGAAAAGAGAAATCAAAAAACTTTTGTTAACAGACAGGCTAAAAGTTTTAAATTTTGTTCCAAATGTGGGAAAAATAATCAAACGTCAAATAATTGTTTTCTAAATAATCTTTCCTCTTCATCATACTATGGCGGTCAGAGAGGAAATATCCCTCCAAATAAAATAAAAATAGAGAGAGTTAACCAAATTGCGCCAGAATGTAAGTACTGCCATAATATAGGTCATACGATAGAACAATGTCGTAAAAGAGAGTATAATAATACTCGAAATCAGTACTCAAATAAAAATACAAGAAATTATTACTCTAGAAATTCAAAGAATGATTCTATGTCTCCAGTTTCTGACGTAAATGCAAATTTTTCTTCAAAAAATCAAATAGAATCAAACACTTTTGGACAAAATAGCCAATATAATTCGGGAAACGCTTCAGCAAGCGGCAGAGCTGTAAGAGTTCGGGATATTCATTCCTACTACATTCCTACTACAAGTTCTGACAATATTACTAACCCCACTGAATCTATCTATATTACAAATTCAGAAACGATTACTAATTCCACTGAATCTATGTACGATACGTTTGCCAGTTCCATTGAATCTAATCCTATCACAAATTCAGATACTGCCCAAGTATTTACTTTAATTCCCATCCACACTGATTCTATTACTATAAATACGAATCCTGTTGCAAATGCTACTTTAAACTTATTACACGATCTCATTACTGACAAGGAAATTGAAAATTCCAATTCTTCGGATTTAGCAAATTCTTCTCTTATCTCAGAATTATATGATGTTTTTACTGAACTTAAAATAAATAATAAAAATTCAAAATCCCTATCTATAAATACAAAGCAAAACGCATCTTGTATCCAATTACCTCTAAACAATTCAGTCATTGACACAGTGAACTGGTTACTTGACACGGGTAGTGAAGTCAGCATAATCAAGTTAAATGTACTAAACGAAAATGAACTTGTATACACTGAAAATAAAGTTCGTTTAAAAGGGATAACCCATGACTTTGTTTCATCATACGGTACTTATTTAGGCCAAATCAATCTCGCGCCAGATGCTCACTTATCTCAAAATCTCCAAGTTGTTCCAAATACATTTCCAATTTCTACTCACGGTATTTTAGGTAAAGACTTCCTGTCATACTACAAGGCCACTATTAATTACAAAACGTCCACATTATCCATTCCATATCAAGGTCAAATATATATTTTCCCATTAAAAAATTCACATTCTGATTTAATTGAAATTCCAGCCAGGTCAAAAGTTATACGCACAGTGAAATTTCCATTTTCAATATGTACACCTAGAATCTGCTTTAACAAGGAAATTAAACCGGATGTTTTTCTGGGGAATACTATTTTTGAAGAAAATGAGTCTCACGACCCAAAAATTTGTTTTATAAATGCAACTGAAAGAAACGTGTACATAGGACCAGAAGATATTAATCAAATAGACTCTGACATTTTAGAAAATTATGACGTTTTAGAAATATCCACCGGTACTGACAAAGACAGAATCACTTGCTTGCAAAATAGTATAAACCTTGATCATTTAAACTTAGAAAAAGATAAATATAATTCGGGATTTTAATGATATATTTTTACTTGAGGGGGATAAACTTACCTATACTGACGCAGTTCGCCATTCAATTCCTATAACAAACAAGAAACCTATTTTTGTCAAGTGTTATCGAATTCCAGATGCTCAAAAACCTGAAGTACGACGGCAAATCAAAGGGATGTTAGACGATAACATTATTGAACATAGTCATTCCGGTTATAATAATCCGATATTAATGGTCCCAAAACGCCCAGATAATCAAGGAAACAAGCGGTACAGAATCTGCGTAGATTTCCGAAAATTAAACGAAATTACAGAATCCGATGCATATCCCCGTCCTAATATAACAGAAATTCTAGACCAATTAGGACATTCTAAATACTTTTCTGTAGTAGATTTGGCTCAAGGTTTTCATCAAATGTTACTTAGTGACGATTCAAAACCGTTGACAGCTTTTTCATTCGATGGCAATCACTATCAATATTTAAGACTTCCAATGGGACTTAAAGGAGCCCCTAGCTCATTCCAAAGGTTAATGAATAATGTCCTTATAGGATTAAACGGTATCACATGTTTTGTCTTTATGGGTGATTTGGTTGTACATGGAAGTACACTATGCTCTCATAATTCCAAGTTAATCGATGTATTTTCTAGATTACGACAATACAATCTCAACTTGCAGCCATCTAAGTGTGAATTTTTGCGAAAAGAGCTCACTTATTTAGGCCACAAGATATCCGAAAACGGTATCCATCCCGATCCTCGTAAAATTGAAGTTGTACAAAATTATAAAACACCTTCATCACAGAAGGAGGTAAAACAATTCTTAGGTCTCGCTTCTTATTATAGAAAACTTATTATAGAAAACTTCGCCAAAATTGCTTATCCTTTAAATAAACTACTTAAGAAGGACGTTAAATTTAAATGGGATTCTCTTTGCGATGAAGGCTTCCATATTCTTAAGGAAAAATTAGTAAACCCTCCAATTTTAAAGTACACAAATTTTTCAGAGAAATTTATTTTAACTACAGACGCATCCCTAAATGCGATTTTAGGTATTCTTAGCCAAGGATAAATTGGTTTGGACTTGCCAATAGCCTATGCGTCACGTGTCTTGAATCAGGCCGAAAGAAATTATAGTGCAACAGAGCGTGAGCTTTTGGCTATAGTATGGAGTTGTCAGCATTTTAGACATTACCTAATTCGATATTTTAACGGATTATAAACCATTAACTTATCTTTTTTCAATATTAAATCCATCAAGTAGATTAATGAAATTTAGGTTAAAACTAGAGGAATTTGAATTCATCATAAATTATAAACCCGGCAGCAAAAATACAAATGCTGATGCTCTTAGTAGAATATATCGAGTTCAAACTCGTTCTAATGGTAATGCTTATCAAAATTTTTTAGAGTACAGAGAAAAAAATGTAATTATTAACCCGAACGTAATAGATTTAGACGAAGGTATAAATAATGACACTAAGGAACATATTATTATTTATTTTACAGATCAAACTTTGTCAACGCAAATTGATTACAACCTTAACACAATAAGATCTCAAAATAAAAATATTCGCGAATTAGCGTTTTTAAAAGAAGGTGAAAAATTCATACTATATCTAATTACAAAAGTTGACGTAGGTCATAAAACCGAGTACGAGGATTTATTTTACTGTATTCTCACACTTAAGGAATTTTGCATAGAAAACAAAATTCGTAAACTTGCAATTTCTAGACATACTTGCCGAATGGATAGTCTAAAATTCGAAACAGTAAAAACAATGTTTAATTATTTATTTAAAAATTTGGATGTGATAATTAACATTTATCACGATCGCGTTCTAAGGGATTTAAAACAAGACGAAATTAGGCAAATTCTAGACGATTTTCATGTAACGCCCAGTGGCGGTCATCAAGGGGTAAATAGAACATTTAAACGTATTAACCAATATTACAATTGGCGAAAAATGTATCGAGATATAAAAAAATATATAAATGTCAAAAAAATAAGGTTTCAAGAAAAACGCGTGCTTCGATGGTTATAACAACAACCTCGCATATCCTATGGAAAAAATATTTTTGGACATCGTTGGACATTTAAATCAAACTGACAACTATAACAAATACATTTTGACATTTATGACTTGACTAAATATCTAATTGCAATACCAATTCCAAATCAGTAGCTCGTCATTTTGTTGAGAAAATAATTTGCCAATACGGAATACCGTACCAAGAAACTTGCAAAATTCTAAAAATTAAACAATTAACTACAACAGCATATCATCCCCAATCAAACGGTAGTTTAGAGAGGTGTCACCGAACGCTAGCGGAATATCTCAGAAACTTTTCAAATAGGGACATGAATAATTGATGTCGGTAAAGCCAGCAGGCACTTGACGGCAGAACTACATGAAATATTTACCAAAATTATCGGCTTTTTATCGGCTATTTAAATGCCCAAAAAATAATTTTTCCGCTCCACTATTTTTTTTTATTTTTAAGGTTCTGCTAGCTTTACCGTAAAGCTAGCAGAATCGCAGAAAATTTTAAATACAATTATACCAAAATTATCGGCTATTTAAATGCCCAAAAAATAATTTTTCCGCTCCACTATTTTTTTTTATTTTTAAGGTTCTGCTAGCTTTACCGTGAAGCTAGCAAAATCGCAGAGAATTTTAAAAACAATTATACCAAAATTATCGACTTTTTATCGGCTATTTAAATGCCCAAAAAATAATTTTTCCGCTCCACTATTTTTTTTATTTTAAAAGTTCTGCTAGCTTTACGGTAAAGCTAGCAGAATCGCAGAGAATTTTAAAAACAATTATAACAAAATTATCGGCTTTTTATCGGCTATTTAAATGCCCAAAAAATAATTATTCCGCTCCACTATTTTTTTTATTTTAAGGTTCTGCTTGTTTTACCGTAAAGCTAGCAGAATCGCAGAGAATTTTAAAAACAATTATACCAAAATTATCGGCTATTCAAATGCCCCAAAAATAATTTTCCCCTTCCAACATTTTCTGCTCCAGTTTTTTTTTTTATTTTTAAGGTTCTGTTAGCTTTGCCGTAAAGTTAGCAGGAGCGTAGAGAATTTTAAAAAGAAAATTATTACAAACAATAAAATAACAATGTACATAATGTACAAAAAGTAATGAATAGTACAAATACTAAACATCAAAATTAATGAAAATTATCCTGATTAAGCCAAGACTCATAAATTTTTATTTACGATGGTGGTAGGGTTTTCCGGGTTTTCCTTACCGTAATGTCAAATGACGCCATTAATCGTCAGTAAGTCGCCCCGGAGCACAAGCTTATAGCTTCTGAGGGTTAATCACTACTTTAAGGGGGTAGTGAGGGGAAGAGATTATTATATTTGACGTTTTCTTATTCGTCCTTCGGTGTCTTTGGATTCATTATTATTTAGGTTCTGATTTCCAATCAGAAAAAACGTCCTTGTAGGAAATTATGTTAAGAAACGATATTACTAAAACCCCCAATTAGTGACGTTCGTACATGATAGGAATTTGTGCGTGCTCTATTTATTGGTAGCACTGCCGTATTATTATTTGCACATCGATGACGTACAACGGTTTTTGTTTTGAATAGACTATACATAAGAAGGTAGATTAAATTTGCCTATGAATATTGTCTAGCAAAAAACGCTGACACGGGCGCCTCTTTGGCGGCGTCGGCGGCACCCTTGCTTAGAAATTAGTATTTGGGTACTGTTCCCTAATATAAACGTAGTTTATTTAAATTATTTTTGATTTAAAATGCATCTAAGATTCTCCAGTTTCATAGTAACAATAAAATTGCACTTGAGATAAAAAATATGGGGTTAATTTGTATAATTATAAATTAACTAATTACGTAAACAGAAATCAAATCATTATCTGTGGATTTAGTGGATTACTAGGTTTACCTATATTGAAATAAAAATATAAAAATTAAATAATTTAGTAAATAAATTTCAATTTAATAGGTTTTTAAAAGAAGTGGGTAAGAGTATTTAATAAAATCATCTCGTTTTCAAATTATAAGTCATTTGTGCAAGTGAAAGGTTTGTAATAACATATATTGAGATATAACAACAAACTCTCTTCATTTTGCTGGTAAAGCTAACAGAACCTTAAAAATAAAAAAATACTGGAGCAGAAAAAATGTTGAAACGAAAAATTATTTGAATAGCTGATACTTTTGGTATAATTGTTTTTAAAATCCTCTGCGGTTCTGCAGTAAAGCTAGCAGAACATTATAAATAAATAAAATACTGGAACAGAAAATGTTGAAGCGGAAAAATTATTTTTTGGGCATTTAAATAGCCGATAAAAAGCCGATAATTTTAGTACAATTGATTTTAAAATTCTCTGCGATTCTGCTAGCTTTACGGTAAAGCTAGCAGAACCTTAAAAATAAAAAAAAATAGTGGAGCAGAAAAATTATTTTTTGGGCATTTAAACAGCCGATAAAAAGCCGATAATTTTGGTATAATTGTTTTTAAAATTCTCTGCGATTCTGCTAGCTTTACGGTAAAGCTAGCAGAACCTTAAAAATAAAAAAAAATAGTGGAGCGGAAAAATTATTTTTTGGGCATTTAAATAGCCGATAAAAAGCCGATAATTTTGGTAAATATTTCATGTAGTTCTGCCGTCAAGTGCCTACTGGCTTTACCGACATGAATAATTGGAATACCCAACTCGCTTATGCTCAATTTACTTATAATAGAACACCACATACAACTACAGGGTATACACCATTTGAACTTTTATTCGGCAGAAAAGCACTCCTATCGTCCAATATTACAAGAGATCCGGAAGTTCTTTATAATTTTGAGGATTACTACAATGAAATGAAATAACGTTTACAGGTATCACACGAAACGGCTCGAGAAGTACTGATTAAGCAAAAAGAAATCTCAAAGAAAAATTATGATAAAAATCACAATATAATTAAATTTAATTTAGGTGATAAAGTCTTATTACGTAACGAATCAAATATTGTAGGAAAATCAAAAAAACTTTTACCTCTCTATAATGGACCATATGAAATAATTGAAATTCATTCCGACGTAAATGTCACAATATTAGTAAACAGGAAAAGGGTTAAGGTCCATGTAAATCGCTTGAAAAAATACTCAGAATAAAAAAAGGGGGGAAAATTAAGGTAGTTTTTCTTTGTTGCAGGTACCTCCTTTAAAAGCGCACCCTTGAGATGAAGGTACTTAACATTATTATTTTCTTTATTTTCTCCTATGACGCTAATGATCCGTATGAAATGTATCCTTTATCACCGAATTCATTCATATATTATGAGAAAATTGGAAATTTGTATTCCTATACTCATGAATGGAAATTGATATCAAATTTAAATTTGGAAGGTTACCATAATGAATATAACATTATTATTTACTATACAAATCAAATAAAACAATTATGCAATTCGGCAAAAACAAAGCAATTAGTAATATCAGAATGTAGAATATTTGAAAAAGTGTTAACGGATTTCATCAGCAGTATAGAAATTCAAGATGAACTCATTTGTGATGCACTGGGAATATCAAATGATTTTAGAGTAAAAAGGGGTTTAATAAATATTGTGGGTAAAGCATCTAAAGTTCTTTTTGGAACGATAGATGAAGATGATGCCCAACATTTTTAAGACCAAATTAATAGCCTTAATGAAAATCAAGATTATTTAATGTCACTTTTAAAACAACAAACGTCAATAATGCAAAATACCATCCATTTTGTAAATACAACTTCGTTAACTTACTTCAATGAATTGAAGGATAAAGTAAATTCGGTTATTAAATAAGTTGATAACTTTTATGAGTTTGAAGAAAGAGAGGAAATTATAATAGATATTATTGAAGTAGTTGCCTTATTTAATAATATGATGATTAACTTCAAACTTAGCCAAAATAATCTAATTGACATTATTCTTCAAGCCCAAAAAGGAATTCTACATCCGTTAATTTTAAGCCCAAGACAATTAGTTATGGAATTAGATGAAATCAAAAATCATTTAGAGGGTGTAAGTTTCCCTCTAAGTCCAATTGTAGAAAACATGCATATTTTATATAATTTAATTAATATTAATACGATTCTTGTAGATAAACAACTAATATTTATAGTATATATACCTTTAATTGAAAGTCAAAACTTTAATATTTTTAGTGTATCTAGTTTACCAGTAGATTTAGGAAATGACACAATTGTCTTCATTGTACCTGAAAGCAAATTTTTTGTGTCAGATAATGACAAACTACACTTTTTTTATATGTCCGAGTTCGAATTGACAAAATGTAAAAAATTTTTGTACAAATTTTATTAATGTAAACAAGATAAACCGATTACACAATTCCTGTGAATCAAAATTATTTTTATCCAGCACTATTATACCACAGTCGTGTACTAAAAAACTATTTCAATTAAAAGAACCTATTTTTATTCAATTAGCTGCAGAAAATTCATGGATATACATGTTATATACGTTTTCAAGGTCATTTAATAATTAAACGCAAATAGGTTATCAACTTCTTCTAAAACTGCTGATATGTAATAGCATTCACAGAATCGCCTACATATGATAAGAAATAATAAGCCGTTTCTGTGGGGGCTGAATCAGCGAATCCTTTTAATATAAAAGGGTAATTTGTAAACAAGTCAGTTAGTTATTATTTGTAATTCATATGCTTATGAGCGTTATGTTGTAACCAATAAAAGTATTTTTTTTTAAAGTTATTTTTCGAAAGTACGATTTAACAAATTGGCGCAGTCAGTAGGATTCTGTGCACAGTGCTAGAACACGGTCAACCCTAACTAGTGCTGGTGGAGACATCCTTTACCAGAGAAAAAGAACCATCGACGGGAATCTGTGGAAGGAACACATAGTGAAATCCCTGGCAGACAACGTAGAAAGATCCAATGCTACAAATACTGTAAGTTTGAATCTGACTCTTTTCTCTAATTTACTGTTTTATTTTTTATTTTTTTATTTGTCTATTATTCGTTGTTTTAAAAACACGGTTCGAATATCTAATATTGACTAAACAATTCTATAATGCCTAACGACAATAATCCAAATGAAAACGAAGGTGGCGAAGTAGTGCCGGAATTAGAACCATACCCAAACAGCACAAGTACGTCCCCCGGACATCCTCGGGACGTCCGTTTTCGGATGCTCGTACGTCCCGCGTACGTCCAATTCAGGACTTTGGACGTCCCCAGGACGTCCTCGGGACAGATTTTGTTAATAATCAAGGAGTCCCGAGGACGTTCGATATTGGTCCTAAATTAGAACAAAATTTCCTTCCTAGGACAGATATAGGACATTTCTAGAACCAATTTAGGATCCTTTTAGGACCAATATAAAACCTTTTTGGGACCACTAAAAAGCCTCTTTAGACCTGTATGGGATCTTTCTGGGACCGTTATGGTCAAATAAATATTAATACAGTATTATTAACGAGTTTATTAAAAAAACAGTAATAACATTTTTTTGTTTATTGTTTTTTCTCGTTCTGTAGATACTCAGTTTCAACCAGTATTTTATTGACAAGTCAGTCTGTACCTCATTATTAGTTAAACTTGTTCTATCATCTGCAACAAAAAATAATAAAAATCATTCGAAATTTTAATATTCTAGAGAGGAGTTATGAATATAATTTGTTTATGTTACACATTATATATTATAAAAACACTTATATAATTCTCCTTACCTTTTGGCAGCAAACGGTACACCCAAAACAACTTTTAAACACTTATTTTTTCTTATTATTATTATTATATTCTTAAATTATTCCTTGACGTTGCCTCTTGCTTAAAAGTGTAATAACTGTAATGGCGGACGGCTCGGGAGTCGGGGAACGATGAAAGATGTCAAAGCGGTGTTGCCAAGAGGAAAGATTTACGTTCTGTATAACTCATGTACAACATTTATTATAACCCGAGGAAAAATAATAGCGAAATTAGCTTTTAATGAAAATTCATTTATTGACATAATAAGAATAAAAACACCTACACGGTCAAATAGTATTTATTCTTAAATTGTGAAATTCTACTTCACCTGGCAACACTAGTCTGCTTGCAACGAATCTCGAGCACCTCGAGTCTCGTACCGCGTGCGCGATGAACCGACTTTTGGATATATCTATGTTATAATTTTTATATCAACCACTCGACTTTGATATTGAATTTTTTTTAAATAATATTTTTAGTTTTTTACAAATTATTTTAAAATGGAATATTTATGGGTTAGTTCAACTTTAAGACATTTTACTTATATTTTTATCCAATACAACCTATCAGCGGCATCAGTTTACGCAGTTACTTTTAATTATTTATGATGAAAAATATAAAAAATCAAAATCACTGGAATGCTCAACAGTGGACCTAAATCGGACGTCCTGGAGACGTACAAGAAAGATGTCCCAGGGAAGTCCAAAATCAGTCGTCCCGAGGACGTCCTGAAAAAGGCCTGGGACCTTCAGACCTGAATCGGATCTAAATCGGAGGTCCTCGGGACGGTCTGTGCTGTTTGGGTACAAACTTAGTGAAATGTTCTCCATAGTACCCGAATATGACGGAAACCTAATTTTTCTTACGACATTTTTACAATCCTGTAGTACTGCCTACAGGATGGCCGTTAACGATCAGCGAATATTTCTTGTTTTGCATATAAAAAATAAACTACGCGGTAGAGCTGCTGAACTAGTAAATTCTAGAAACCCATTAATACAAGACTTACAAAGAATCAGACAAATATCAAACGAATCCCCTCTAACGTTTGTGTCACGACTACAAACACATAATGCAAAAATGCACGGATCCATTTCTAAACGACCATTAAATCCGGATCAAAAGGACGCACAATCAAGACTCGTTGAAACAATGACACTCAATACCCTTTTAACCGGACTTGAACCCAAATTGGGACAAATAATACGCGCAAGCGACCCGCCAGACATGTTAACTGCAATAGCAAGAGTAAAAAGAGAATTTCAATTAAATTACTTTGAAATACAAAAATTCAATAATAGATATTTACGATATAAGTGCGGTATGAACATTATTAATGTACGCATGTGAAAATTGCCCAACGAGTGCGTCAGCACGAGTTGGGCAATCACATAAGTATATTAATAATGTGTTACCGCACGAATATTGTACAATATTTTATCTACAACTCCGAAAATTCAAAATTATATTGAATAAAATTATGTCGGCATATCGTTAAAATTGACTAATTGAGAATACAAGTAATCTGTGAGTATTTTGTAACAATTGCATCGGAATTAATAATCAACTTCTGTCAAAGTGGCTTCTAAAATCTTAAAAATTCTGACTTAATCAATTATAATGTCTTCAAGTGAAGATGATCTTCCACAAGATATTTACAATGCAGCAACCGGCGTTATAGAAAATTTAGTACCACAGAAATCACGTGAGAGATATCATTTAACGTATGACAAATATGAGAAATGGTGTAATTAATTTGTACGATTGCAAAGATTGTACTATAAATATCTATAACAAATAATTTTTTTGTATTGTTTATTATGAAAGTTATATTTGTTCCGTTTTGTTAAATAAATGATTAATTTTGATTAACTATTAGTTCCGCATCATTACCGCACTAGTGCGGTAATAATTTCAGTAACGCACTAGTGCGGTAATATACGTCATTACAAAATTCAAATAAGTGTCAAATTAGTGTCATTACATGACAGTTGTAGATAAACCAATTAACCAACCTATTGTACAACGAAAACCTATAACGAACCAGCAAGAGAAAAATGCTCTTACTGTGGCCGCATAGGTCATGTAATAAATGAATGCAGACAAAAACAGTTTAATTCTCAAAATAATCAACAAAGACATTTCCAAAATCCATCTTTTCAGTATAATAACCAAAGACCTGTACAAAATCAACCCCCGCAAAACCAAAGAATTCAAAATCCGAATTTTGAACGTTCGAATCAATCTAACTCAAACATGCAAAGTCAGTTTCAGCAAAACCGCCCCTCAATAATAAGACCTAACCCTGACTATAGTAATCAACGACCTTCGGCAATTCAACCGAACCCAAATACATTTTCAACTCAAAGAACTCACCATTTACATCTAGAGAAAACCGAAAATTAATATTATCCGGATGATGATGAAAGTCAATATTTGTATAATAACATAGAGCAAAACCAATCTACTTCTTACGCAGAAGAAGACTACTATACTGCTAGTGGTCGATATGAAACAAATTTTCAAAATAATTTTTATTCTGAGGAAACGCAAACTAATTATTATAATGACAATTCTTTTGATGGCTGTTATACTGCTAACAGACAAAATTACGCGATCGATGATCAATATGAAAATGACATTCAAATTGAAAATCAAAACATTAACACACAGGATTTTCAGTACGACCTGTTAAACGGTGCCCCTAGTATCCCGACTACGCAGGAGAGTCACTCGACCCACGAATTAGAATCCGGGATGAAAACTTTGAAACTGGACAGCTACAATCCAAATATCAACTGCCCAGAACAACTGTTTTTGTAAAACCTACATTCACAATAAACTCAAAAAATTTATTTTACATAAAAGACGCTTCAAATAAATTTAAAATTTTAATAGATATAGGTGCAGGCTTATCTATCTTTAAACCGAAAACCTGCGAAAATTATCAAAAACGATCACCTGAAAATTTAATAATTCAAGGAATAACGGATCAGAAAATTTTAATAAATGAATCCGCGTTAGTCCCATTCTAGCAAAATAATCCTCTTAAAGTTTATATCCCTAATTTGGATATAGAATTTGATGGATTACTAGGCTCTGATTTTTTCGAGCATTACCACTGTATTATTGATTACAAAAATAAACAATTGATTACGAACTTTAAAGTATCTGATCTAAAAACTCATAATAACACAAAAAAATTGAAAATAAAATTTCGATAGAACCACGTACAGAAAAAATCTGCAAATTCCAAAGTAACCTAATTAATTCAGAAGCCATATTAACAAGTCAAGTAATCGAAAATGTTAGAATACCAAACGCAATAATAAAAACGAATGAAAACGGCGAATTTCTTACGTCAGTTCTTAATGCAAATGCTATTCAAAAAACGATAAATTTTGACAAAATAATACTAGACCCATTAGAAACTCATCAAATAAACAGTCTTGAACTAAGTTACACAAACGAAACTACAGCGTCAAGTAGAACTAACAGAATAAAAAACGAACTACGACTTGATCACCTTAACGAAGAAGAATATGAACAAATTACAAAATTATGCTTAAAATTTTCTGACATATTCTACCTTGAAGGTGATAACCTTACGTTTACTAGTGAAATTAAACACCCAATAATAACTAACCATACCAAACCCATATATACGAAATCATACAGATACCCCCAAGTTCATAAAGAAGAAGTAAAAAACCAAATTTCAAATATGCTCGACCAGGGAATAATCCGCCCCTCTACCTCACCTTGGAGTTCAAGTGTGTGGGTGGTGCCAAAGAAACCCGACCCTAGTAATAAACAAAAATATAGGGTTGTTATTGACTACAGGAAACTAAATGAAGTGACCATAGACGACAAATATCCTCTTCCAATAATTTCAGACTTATTAGACCAGTTAGGCAAGTGCCAATACTTTACGATACTTGACTTAGCTTCAGGGTTCCATCAGATCGAGATAGACCCTAAAGACATAGAGAAAACGGCTTTTTCAGTCGAAAATGGACACTACGAATTCGTTCGTATGCCCTTCGTAGGACTCGCGGGTTACTATCGAAGATTTATACATAACTTTGCTAAAATCTGTAAACCTCTTAATATATTATTCCAGAAAGACACAACATTCGACTTTGACGACGACTGTATAAATGCATTCGAAACTTTAAAACAGGCATTAATAACATCACCAATTTTAATTTACCCAAATTTTGAGGAAACGTTCCTCCTAACGACTGATGCAAGTGCCTACTCGATTGGCGTTGTATTGTCACAAGGAAAGGACCTTCCTATCGCATACGCGTCTCGTTCTTTATGCGCGGCCGAAACTAAATATTGTACAATTGAAAGAGAACTAACTCCTCGCAATTGTATGGGCTGTGAAACATTTTCGCCCTTATCTATTCGGAAGAAAGTTTAAACTAATTACCTATCACAGACCCTTAACTTGACTATTTTCAATCAAAGATCCAGGGAGCAGACTAGCTCGTTGGCGATTGAAATTAGAAGAATATGACTATGAGGTTATATATAAACCCGGGAAAATAAATAAAAATGCTGACGCCCTTTCTCGAATCAAAATAAACCATTTTGAAGAATGTTCAAAAATTCAAACTAAAATCCTTCATAATAATAATGACGAAAATAAACCAAGCACCAGCAAAGACGTAGATTCCCCTAGTATCTGTACTTCCCCTATGGAACCAGTACCGAATGAAATTCTAGAGGAAATTATACAAGAATTTGAAATTTTCATAAATTCATATAAAACAAAATCAGTTATTGATTATTCAAAAATTCAATTTTCAAATTCTCAAATTCTAGATAAACTAAATAAAAATATTGTAACATTTTTTTGGCAAAACAAAATGACAAAATTACATCACACGAAATAATAGAAGACATATTTGAGGAAGAAGCAGACTTCCGATACGACAAAATTAATATATTAAGTAGTAAGACCGTTAAAGACCGTAGATATTATATAATAGTCCTACCCTATGATCCAGAAATGGTTGTAGAACACTTGTTCGCCGTAATTTACCAAAATAAAAATGACCTATACCTAACAAAAACATTCGTAATTGAAAACAATTTAGAATTACCAATTTTAGAAATATTTTCATTTATTTTTTCCGAAAATGATAAAAAAATAAAAATCTGCCAAAATATTATTAAAAATCCCAGCCCTAACCAAATACCCATTATAATTGACCATAACCACTCGGAAAAAGCAAACCTTCACCGAGGAATCAATGAAACAATTAGACGAATAAAAGAAAAATACAATTGGGACGGACTGACGAAGAATTTATAAAAAACTGTGAAACATGCCAAAAGACAAAAATTTGCAGAAAAAACTTGAGTAATCCACTAGTATTGTGCATTGCAACTTATTGTAGAATAGTAGATTCTGTAACAAGGTTAGAATGAAAAATTCGAAACGAGTGGAAAATTCCGAACGCGAGCGAATGCGAGTGTGAGGAACCACGAGTGTCGAATTTTTTCATTCTGACCGAGTAACAGACTATATTTTCTCCACGATCAAAAAGTATAAATCAAAATTAAATTAAATCTGAACACAAGTTATTTGTTGACATATTTGTATTACATTGTATTAATATTTATAGTGCTGTGGTACACTTACCGAAATTAAAATCTGGTGCATTGGTGTTTTTTCATAATTTACAATTTCAGATATTAAATTCTACATCTACTTCACTTGATTTTTCACTCATTATTTTGTTTAAATTAAAACTTGTTTGAAAATAATTATTACCGTCGCCATTTTATATCTGACACTGACACTTTTGAAGTCCACGGCAATCGATATTGTTTAATTCGATTACAGAAAATCCATTCTTTACCTTGATAAAGAATGAAAATACATGCAAAATGCATAAGAGGCAAGTATTATAGAATAAATATTCAGACTCTAGAGTGTGAATGTTTACATTCTATTATTAAAAATGATTTCAGAATTCATACATTCAGTAATGGTCGTGGAGAAACGAAATACCCAAATTTTATTACAGCGGAAACAGTCCTAGTTATCGACAGATGTTAGAATTTGAGTGAACGACTGTAATCCTTATGTAGTACTTAATTTAGTCTAATATTTAAATGGCCTTATTTTTAAAGATGTACTCTTTTAATGCATTGCACAGTTGAAACGGCAAGCGTTAACACGGTAGAACTGACCATTCTTAACGACCTGGATTTATTTTATTTATTTAAAATGTCGAAACTCGACACATTCATAATGTAATTAAAGATGGCTTAAACTTTTAGCAGGCTTTATAAAAATCATGGTATTTTTAATTTTGATTGATTTTTTTAATTCTAATTATTTTTTTTAAGATTATTAAAAGAATATTTAGGGTTGGACAAGCATTTCAATAAAATAATTAGGGTAGTTTGTTATTAATAAAATTATTTAAGGATCTTGTCCAATTATGGTAGAAGGAAAAACCCAAATTTTGTAATAATCATTTTTATGTTTTTTATTACTTTATTTCTCGTTGTAACGTAAGTACAAAAATTAAAAATTTATTTTCGTCTTTTATTTTATTTGATTTTACAACAAAAGAAATTAAAAATCTATAAAAACTGTAAAATTATTAGAATCACATCTGGAATTTTTTTTGCTCATTCACTAGGCTTTCCCTTTGATAGGACCGGGAAAGTAAGATTTTCGTGTACTACTCCAAAATCAAATTATTAGTTATTTTATTTTCTAAGTACAAAATTAAAAATCTATTTTCATCTTTTTTTTTACTTTATTTCATGTTGTAACGTTAAGTACAAAAATTAAAAATATATTTTCGTATTTTATTTTATTAATTATTTCATTTGATATTGCAACAAACAAAAGAAAAATCTATTTTCATATTTTTTTATTAATTACTTTATTTCATATTGTAATCATGTAAAAATCTATTTTTGTGTTTGTGTAATTGTTAGAATCACGTTCACCTAGTTCCAACCCTGTATGCCGCCTACCCTTGACAATTCCTGGAAGGTATTCTACTATAATTTGCAACCTACTATAATAACTGAAACTCCAAGAACACCCTTTGAAAGAATAAATATTGAATTATTAGAAATTCCAACCAAATATTATGCAGAGACGATCTCACTAAATTTACCCAAGCATACCCCCTAGAAGATAAAACCGCAAAAACAATAGTTAACGCACTACTAGTTTATTTTCAACATTACGGAACCCCATTACGAATTCATTGCGATTCCGGTAGGGAATTTAACAATGCCATAATAAAAGACTTATGTACTCTTTAAGATATTAAGTTAACTTTCTCAAGTGTTAACCATCCTCAGTCTAAAGGTACATTAGAAAGGTTTCATGCCACTCTTATGGAAATGTTAAGAGCTCACCAGCTCGAAAACCCTAACTAACACCCTTTAACAATCCTACCATATGCAATCATCTGCCACAATGTCACAAAGAATAAAACACATGGGTTTACACCCTACGAATTATTATTCGGACACTCTTCCAGTAGACCTCCAGAAGTATTATACGACCAAAAAGAATTAATCACCAAATATGTTCGCGACCTGAATAACTAAATCTTATACTATTATAAATTAGCACGAGCTAATATCGAAAAATCTAAATTAAATGCTAAAACCCGATTCGATAACAATATTCCTCAAAAACGAGCCGAATTCAAAGTCGGAGACAAAGTCTACGTGAAAGAATCACAAATAACGAACAAATTAGGAAACAAATTTAACGGAACTTTTGAAATTTTCTAAAATTCCGCGACCCTTTTAAATCCACAAACAAAACAAAAAACTAAAATAAACTTTGATAATTTAAAACCTTATTATGAGAATTAATTTTCATTATAGGTCTTTACTGCTGGTCACAGCGGCATATTGTCAATTTAAAATCGAACCCATCAATAATACCCTCGGAGTCTTCTATCATCAAGAATCAACCATGAAGATTTCCAATAACAAATGGACACTACTAATCTATAAAGATATTAATGCTATTAAAATTGCTCTAGAGAAAAATGACAAAATTTTAGAATCTATAGAATCGATGATTAACGTAAATAACTCGCGAATGTTAAGTTTTAAAAGTCAAGTACAAACTCATGTAAGTTTGTTAACTCAAATATCTGATTCATTAAATTCAAAATACCGAGAACTATTTGCTGATACTTCGTTATCTCATAGATATAAACGAGGATTAATTAACGGAGTCGGTTCAATTTGGAAAACCCTTACAGGAAATTTAGACGCATCAGATGGAGAATATTTCAATGAATGTATCGAAAAAGTTACTAAAGACGAATACGAATTGGAAAATTTAATGAAAAACCAAATTTCAGTAACAACTTCTGTCATAAAAAGTTTTAACACAACTATACAAAAATTACAAATTGACGAAATGACCTTTAATGACGATCTCCAAGCAATCGAAATAGCACTATATGACATTAGTAACGACCTCTCCTTTTACGAATCACAATTAGAAATAATTAATATTTGCGAAACGCTTATGGAAAGTTACGTATTTTTAGAATCAACTATCGATGACATTTTAAATTCAATTACTTTTGCAAGATTAAAAATAATTCACACTTCAATTATTGCTCCCAGAGATCTAGTACCCTCTCTTCAAGAAATATCTCAATCTTTAACAAAAAATAATCTACACTACCTATTTACCTATCGGCCATTTCCCAATACCTTGATATAATTGAATTATCAAACGGATGCAAAATTAGTATTCGTCCTGAAAATACCTCTTGTCGAACCATTTATTAATAACTTCAAAGCGATTTATCGCAAGAGACGACGATTCAATACTTTATGTAGCCTTCAATAACCTGGACCATTGTAAGAACTTACAATCGCATACGAAAAGCTGTTCTGATGTACTACCCTATCCAATCGACACAAATGCCATTTGTGAAGCACAACTACTTCGATAGCTAGTAGAAGTACCAAAAAACTGTAAATCATCAGTGATCTTTGCACGTGGTTACAACATATTAGAGCTAACCGCAAATCATTGACTAATTTCACTAACCGATCAATTACCAATAACAATTAAATGTTCCGGAATGGAGGTAGAAACGAAGATAATTAACCAAAATTCATAACTCCAACTACAACCTGAATGTAATGGTTTTGTTGGAAGCACAAGAATCCACGCTAAACATTCAACCAATCAATTAAAAAACTTGACGTACAAAAGCCAAGAAATCCTGATACCATATGATTATTGCCAACACCTCACGGAAAAACAAAGACTACCAAAATTGAAGCCACTTAAAATAAACAAATTAGATGTAAATGATCTCAACATCGCCTAGCATAACATAATACTCTAAAGAACTCGATAAAATGGTCAACGAACCCTACGTGAAGAAACATGTTTCATGGTTCACCTATCTTACAATCACCCTTATTATTACACTTGTTCTACTTTACCTATGTTGCAAGTGTAGAAAAATAAAACAGACCCGGATCAGTATTATGTCATCAGGAGGTCCACCCCCGGTACCTCCAAGGAACTTATCCACGAAAATGAAAGACATTCCGCAGTATTCTACCCAGAAGACGACCTGGTGTCCACCGGGACGAATCCTCTGAAGAAGATATTGAACTACGCTCAACTTTAAATTAGAAAAAAAAGTTGATATAATATAATATCAACTTTTTCATTAAGGGGGAAGTTGTTATATACGTTTTCAAGGTCATTTAATAATTAAACGCAAATACGTTATCAACTTCTTCTAAAACTGCTGATATGTAAGAGCATTCACAGAAACGCCTACATATGATAAGAAATAATAAGCCGTTTCTGTGGGGGCTGAATCAACGAATCCTTTTAATATAAAAGGGTAATTTGTAAAAAAGTCAGTTAGTTAACTATTTGTAATTCATATGCTTATGAGCGTTATATTGTAACCAATAAAAGTAGTTTTTTTTAAAAAGTTTTTTTTCGAAAGTACGATTTAACATACATTACACCTCGCAAAGAATATTTAGATTTAAAATGCAAGTCAAGCGAAATTCACCAAACCATTACCTTAGAAAAAAACTCAGGAATTTTGTACTTTTGTTCAGCTTTTGCAAAATCTGTTATCTTAAAGCCTCATCAGCATTTTTCTAGTAATAGTACTGTAACTTATATTCCAAAGGTAAATTTAAAAAATGATATTAGTTTAAATTTCACTAGTCCGGTTTCTCCAGTGGAACTTAATATAAATATTATGAAATATTGACTTAAAAGTACTATGAGCTTAAATCAAAATTCTGTTGCACCATGTTAAAAATTGTAAATATTAGCCAAGATCAAAATTAAGTTCGATAAACTTGGCAACGCTGGCACCATTTAATCGTAAGCTCAAAATTTCTTTTTGTAACATTTTCCACCCTGACTAGTTTTCGGTGGTAATTTGAATGAATGTATTTGATTGGATGCTAAAAGATAGTGGGATGATGTGTGTGTATTACCAAAGAATATAGTATTACCACTTGACATTTGTCATCCTTGTTTGCAATTTGCACATTACTCGTTGTCAATCAACACAACAAATAAAATAATATTTAATATGGAAGGTGATAAAAAAAGAGTAAATTATAAATTATACCAAACCTGGCAAAAAACCTTTTCTCACATAAAGTCTCAAAATAATTGTTGCGATTATAAATGTGACGAGGAATTTGTATCGCATTATCATCCACTACATTTACAATGTCTACAGCATCTACATCTTCAATTTCAAACATGTTGATATAAAAAAACGGTAAAAATGTAGCTGTGATTATTTATAGACACGAATTTTATATGAAAGATGACACACAAACGTCAAATTTTCGTCTTAAGTCGAAAAAATCGGTGACTGGAATTTAAAGTCGGCGTTAAGCCATTTTCGACTTAAAATACAGTGGTGCAACATTATTTTATTCTAATATCGACTTAAGTTCAATATTGATATTAAGTTTCACTGGAGAAACCGGACATAATACAACTTTTCTAAGTTAGAATTTTTGGAAACATCATGTATTGCAGAGTCTAATAATATGGGAACTTTAGCAAAAATTAGTAAAGATCTTGATTCTTTAGAATTAAAGGAAAACAATTTTCAACTGAGATCCAATTGGTCTCAATATAATCATTTTATTTCATATTCAGTTCTAGGGGTATTGATTATTATTATGCTCTGCTTTGTTTTTATTTATAAAAATAAGTATAGGAAATTCATAAAAGTAAAAACTGGATTAGATCCAGATGCTGATAAAGATATGGCTGAAACTCAATTTAGCGAGGCTGAAATAAATACTGACGTATCCGGAAATGGTCAAAATTGCAGCAATCCTATTTACAATTTTAAAAATTACGGAAGAAATGTTGTAATTTGTGAAATAAAATATATTTTATTATTATAAATATAATTAAACAAAGAAACAGGTAAGAACGTTATATTTTATATTCAATTGTTTATTCAGCATTCTTATAATTATTTAAGTTATTAACCTGTCAAATGCTGATTGGGCTATAAGTTATTATTATAATAATTTATTGATTAAGTGAGGGATTTTGGGTCGAAAATACGATGAACTGGGGCTTTTAAATGCCGCTTTTCAATGAAGGCAGTTGTACTTTGGTATAATCAAAATTTAATAAAGTGTTTTTTGTAAATTATTCTCGGTGGTTTTCCTGAGCTCGTCCCACCTACCACAACAATTTTGCTTTCTCACAAAACTGCCGAGGATTTAATTTACCATAATTTAAGAATTTTCCTCCCACTGACAATACCGTATAAATTCCGATTACTGCGACACAGAGGGAACTTCTTAATATAATGTTTTATGCAATTACCATGGAGCTTAAGTTGGGTAATTCGCAACGTGAACAATATGTGGATATTTATGTCTACGAAGCGAAGTCTTTAGTACATCTATGATAATAATAATAATAATAATAACATGGAGAAAATTGATTTTCCGCGAAAAAAAGTCTTTTTGTGTGGATGTATGGACGTCTGTGCGCACGATAACTCGAGAACGGTATGGCCGATCTGGAAAATTCTTTCTCCACCAACCATTACTGAATGTATGAATTCTGAAATCATTTTTAATAAAAGAATGTAAACATTCACACTCTAGAGTCTGAATATTTATTCTATAATACTTGCCTCTTATGCATTTTGCATGTATTTTCATTATTTATCAAGTTAAAGAAGTGTCACTGTCAGATATAAAATGGCGACGGTAATAATTATTTTCAAACAAGTTTTAATTTAAACAAAATAATGAGTGAAAAATCAAGTGAAGTAGATATAGAATTTAATAATATCTGAAATTGCAAATTATGAAAAAACACCAATGCACCAGATTTTAATATCGGTAAGTGTACCACAGCACTATAAATATTAATACAATGTAATACAAATATGTCAACAAATAACTTGTGTTCAGATTTAATTTAATTTTGATTTATACTTTTTGATCGTGGAGAAAATATAGTCTGTTACTCGGTCAGAATGAAAAAATTCGACACCCGTGGTTCCTCACACTCGCTTTCGCTCGCGTTCGGAATTTTCCACTCGTGTCGAATTTTTCATTCTAACCTTGTTACATAATCTACTATTCGGCCATCGGTTTTTATTCAAAATAGGAAGGCTGTATCAGAAGATGAGCTATTTCGGGTCCGAGGATCCTATTAAGTGAAAGTTCCATTCGAGATATTTTGATAAGGAAAGCACATTTAATAATAAATAATAAATAATGTTTATTCAAAGAATATTTATAGGAAAATTACAATATTAATTACATTTGAACAAACAAGAAGAAAAAAATCACTATAAAGGCAAAGCCTGTGCGTGATTAAACAAGTTAACATCAATAATTATAATAATATTAGTAAAGATAATAGTAATAAAACAATTAATTACGAGGAAATTAAAATATAGATCAGAAGCATTTACCATTTGAAATTTAACTATGAGTTAAAAGCAGACAAGAATTATGTCACCTTATACCGCTGACATGATTCTAAAACTGCTGTCCTTGCAAGTTGCCGACAAGGATGATTCCAAGCCAGGGACAGTCAGTCATAATTTATCTCTAATCATATTCAAACGCATTTATTGTAGAAATTTAGAAATTTGTAAAAATAAATTGTTTTTAAAAACGGACTTGAGCCTCATGGATTGTTAATTCAAGTGATAAAAACAGCAAGTATAATAAGGTGATTCACCACGTGAGATAATATGAGAAAGTGGTTTATGCATTGCTTTTATTTTAATTTTTAGTTAGTTATATTAGAAAAGGAAAAAGAAATAAGCTGACGGAACAAGGATTTATTCAAGTATGCTTTGTATTGTTTCTCTTGGAGTGTCAAGAATATATTTTTTTTGTTTAATTTTGAAATACTCTAATTTATTTCCGTTTTTAATAAAATCAATATTTTTCTCTGAACTATTCCTAATAGGTTTAGAATACTTTTCCCAGCGTTCCCTCAGGCTACTATGCCGTATATACGGTGGGACTGTACCAACGACAAGTAAATGGCTTTTAATGAACTAAAGTCCAGTATATCCCGAAGTAGGTACTTCAAATCTATGAATTAGAAATTGAATTTTTTTAATAACATATTTAACATGTTTGTCCCATCTGAAGTGATTATCCAGAACAACGCCCAAGTACTTGAATTCATTCACATATTTTAGACTGACATTATTTAATATATCTAAGGTAACAAAGGTTGGTTTACTTCTCATATTAATATAGGTGGGGAGAAATGACGTTTTTGAATAATTAATGGTAAGTAACTTAAAGTTAAACCATTTTTGAATGTGGGATAGATCTTTTTCTACCATGCTTTTTAGTTTATCCCAGTCATCATGTTTGTAGAAGATACAGGTGTCATCGGCGTAAGCTATAATGTCTCCTACGGTAGATAAAAAGAATAAGTTATTTATGTAAATGTTAAACAGTATTGAACCTTGTGGAACCCCATATGTAATTTATTTACTTTCACTTTTTCTAACATTAACCTGAACAATTTGTTGACGATTGGTAAAAAAAGTCCTGAATAATTAATGTGCTGCCCCTCTGACACCTATATCTTCTAGTGTTTTTAACAGTAAAGGATGACACACAAACACCTTCGACAAATCTATAAAAACACTTAAGGCCATTTTATTGTTGTCCATGGCAGCAAACATTTTTGTGGTTAGGTGTAAAATTGAATTTTGAGTGGATATATTTGTCCTAAATCCATATTGTTTTAATGAGAGAATTTCAAATTTGCTTAAATAGGAAGTCAGCCTTATTTTTAGAATTTTTTAAGGCTTGTGCAAGTCAAGACGCGTCGACTGATATCCATATCGCATGGGCTCGTTGAAAATAAATTGAAATATCTGAAAAAAAATTATGGGAAAAATTCCCATTTTTTGGAATCGGACTTTCTTCCACTGACGGAAACGGGCCGTAGTCTTGAAAAATCGCGGAGAGATTATTCATTTTACTAGTTTTATTTTTGTTTTTAACAAAAATGTCTTAAAACGAATAATAAACAATTTACAAAACTCGTTTTTTACTATAATACTGTAATCCTCGAGGCAAAAATAATATGAGATTATTTGGAAACTAATTAAAACGTATTTTGAAAATTACTTACCGTAACAATCTCTATGGGGTAACGTTTCATTTCTGTCAATTTCCTGTTTGATTTTTGTTTTTTTACACTCTTCTTCTGGTTCTTCAATACTAGTACAGTTTTCAGAATTCTAAAAAATTATCAATAGTTTAACGAACACCTAATCATTGATTACTTATTACTATACAAAAAAATGAGGGGGTAATCCCACCAACTTTCCGAACTCTCCTAATAAAGTACTTGTTTAATCGATTATTTTAGTTTTTCTGCATCAAAATACAATAATAAAATCAGTTTACAAAAATTAAAAAAAAAAATAATTTTTTCTAAAATTTTTTTTTAACTTTTTATAATTTTGTATAATTTGAACAAGTATTATTTTAAAATTATGAAATATTTCATACATAATGTACTTTTTGATCCCTTTCGGATGTACTATTTACTTTTTTCATTTGTTTTATCATTTTCGATAAAACAAATGGATAAAAAAATATATTTATTTTTTAATTTTGTTTATAAGAATTACAATGTTAAATTTGAAGAGAACAAAATATTTTCTAAATTTAGAGTTTTATATAACCTATCGAATGGTATAAATCCCATTTTAATATCTTTAATATTTTTAAAGTTATTCAAAAATTAAAGTTTTTGCCAATTTTTTTTAACCTTTAATTATTTTGGATAACTTCTACAAGTATTATTTTAAAATTATGAAATATTTCACATATATGTACTTTTTGATCCCTTTCGGATGTACTAGTAACTTTTTTCATTTGTTTTACCATTTTCGATAAAACAAAAAGGCAAAAAATTTAAAAAAATTATTTATTTTGGTTATAACAATTACAATGTTAAATTCGAAGAAACTAAAATATATTCCAAATTTAGAGTTAAATCCCATTTTAATATCTTTAATATTTTTAAAGTTATTTAATTTTTTTTTAAATTTATATTAAATTTCAAAAATTTTTCGCTATTTTTTTACGAATTCTACAATTGTTTGAATAAAATTTTGAAAAAAAATCATAATTATAGCGTTTTTTAATTCAAATTTAATGGTATTTTTTTTAAATCTTTAATATTAAAAATAAAACCTTGTTTTGAATAGAATTAAAATCAATAAATAATTAATATCTTATTCAATTTTATTAAAATGGGAAACAGACCTTTTTTTTAGGTTTTCTGGATCAAAATACATTAATAAAGTTATTTTAAAAAACCAAAAAAAAAATCAAATTTTTTGTCAAAAATTCATGGGTCCTTTGAATTCTTTCAACTTTTTACATTTGTTTCTACAACTTTTACAAATACTACGTTAAAATTATGAAATAATTCACATATATAGTGTAACCTCCCACCCCCTGGCCATTTATCTCATGAAAAAGGCGAGTACAAAGTAACAAACCGATGGCCATTTCGGTAAGAAACTTCGATACTCAAATTTATCATGAAATATACCCGATCGTCTAGTATTGTTAAAGGACCCAGTTGTGATGTACTTTTATTCGTCATAGTAAAGTTTGCTGCAAGTAAAAAAAATAAAACACTGAATAACCTTCAAATCGTATATTCTGTACTTAAAACCTTTTTTGATAATTACAAAGATCAAAACCTTGAAACATTATTTACTCTTGTACTCTACTTGTATATGAGGACCCTTTATAGAGACCCGCCCCTGGGTGGACGAAAGAGAAGATATTTGTCACATTTTACCAATTTGTATTTTGTGTTTGTGTAATTATTTTTTATATTTCTGTTTGCTTTTATTTTACAACCTTTTTATTTTAGCGATTTTAAATCACGTGTATTTACTATGGTCAATAATGTCCTAATTATTCAGGTAGGAAGATGGGATGCCCGCGGGTCTATTTCCGTCTGCGACATCCCTCATTGGGAAAATTTCACGGGGAGGGGAGATCACGTTGCCTCCTACCGCCGTCCCAAAATAATTAATTCTTTTTTTTGTTTAATACCATAATAGACATAGTAACAATATTGACCAACTCATAAAAACACAAGAATTTCTTTGTGTAATGTATTGTGTATTGTTGCAATTGGAAAATGAGACTCCTGACTTAACCCTTCCGCACACACAACGGCGCGCCGCTGTGAACTGTCAATTAAACAAATGGTTTACTTGTCCGGACGCAAATTAAATATGAATTTTCTCCCCCGGATTTTGAATTGGGGGTGTTTTTGAGACATTTTATTTAGATAGATATTTTTATTTTGTAACGAATTTTGGATTATTTTTCTCTACTTATTTTCTCTTTGCTTTTATGGGCAGTTGTTTTCTATAGGATAGGTAAAGGCCTACAAATAATTATAACGGGGTCGAAATTGGCGATAGACACAGGTCTACAAAATAATTGATGTTTTCGTCGATGGGTAATTTTACAGGAACTGATTTTTTTCTATCTGGATGGTTTTATATTTATTCTTTATTTTCAGACTGCTTTCACTTCTTATTTCACGCCATTTTATACCTAGAAATGATCTCATTTCGTGATGTAGGCATTGTAACTGCGTAGTGAGAATCTACCCTATTGCGACTCGTAATCGCCAATTTGTTTGTTATCGTAGATAACTGCATTCCAGAGGACAACTTTTTAGCTATTTTGAGCCTTTTACGAATTTTAAGAGAAATATTAGAAGCGTAAATTTTATACAGGGAAAAATAAAATTAGAATTAGATTAAGTCACCTAGGGTAGGAACGTTTCAATAGTACTTTTGGTTCCCTTTCGGATATGCTATGTACTTTTTTCATTTGTTTTATACTTTTTGATAAAACGAAATGGAGAAGTTTCATGGTAGTGATAATATAATATGTTTTCACATTTAACTAAAATATAGGCAAAAACTAATAAATCGGTAAAAAAAATGAAATCGGTCAATAAATAACCGAGAAATATAATATTAAAGTTGTTGATTTTTAGCGTGGATTGTGGTGCGTGTGAGGTCACATATCCGCATAGCCAAAGCCCCTTTCTATATAAACCAAACTCTTTATTCTATACCAAAGCATGATTGACGCATGTTTGACTTTAATTTTATTTTATTTCTATCATCGTAATTTATTAACTGTCACACAACAAAATATAGTCCAAGAGCCAAGTACTTTTTTGCGCAATATTCTACAGAAGAATAGTATAGATCATTTTTTGTAGATAAAAATTTTCTTTATAACTTTTATTTCTTTTTTTTTTCTGTACAATGCAAAAGTATAGGTTTTTATTTAAAAAATCATGTAAATCTTTTTCCCGTAAAATTTAAAGTTTCAGAGCTATAGCTACGCAAAACTTGTACCACGTAAATTATCCATGAATATTTGGCTCGTAGTGTATGGAAAACATTTAATAACGCATAATAATAATAATGATAATAATATTAATACTAATGATAATAATAATTATAATGATAATAATAATTATAATGATAATAATAATGATAATGATAACAATAATAATACTGATAATGAGAAGGAATGTAAATGAGCATAAAACAGCTCAATTATTGTTTTAAAATAAAAATGGAATCAAACATTTGATCTAAAAAATGTGGCACGTTATTTCACTGGGCCAATTTGAATTTATTTTCAGGGGACCGCTCTGAACCTTTTAAAAGGTCTAATCAAACCAATGCGGGACTGCGGAAACATGAGCCGAATGTACGTAATTTCAGTTGTTATTTCTTATTTAAAAATAAATATGAAGAGGAAATTTTTTTGTTGCTAGCAGCAGAACATGATGAGAAAAGTAAGTTCAAATTGTATTTCATCCCATACTTTATCTTTCTTCCTTATATGAGAAAGATCATGTAAAATAGAATACCTTTATACAATTTCTATAATTCTTTCTGTCTTTGACATCTGGCACGCCTGTCTATAAACACAAACAAAACAGAAATGACCTGCGCCAAGAGTGCGAACCGAGGAGGGAAAATAGTGCACGCTGCGAATAGAAATAATTTCGCAGCACGGTACTTCGCTTTGTTTACAATTTTCCCGTCTCGTATACTAGTTAGGATAGATGACGTCAGGACGGAACAAAATTATTAAGTCAAACCGCAACTTTAAAATGTTATAACTCTGTTAGTTTTTGAGATATCTTAATTTCACGTTCACACTTTTGTTCAGTTTTGCTTTATTTTTCAGTTTAATTCATAAAAAAAATGGTAAACTTCTCCATTATAAAAATAAAAAAAAAATTCTTTATTTAGGCTATAATAATTACATTTCTACATTTTAATACCTTTATAATTTTTTAAGTTTTTCAATTTGGTTTAAAATCGTAATATAATTTAAAATTTTTTTAGCCAATTTTAAAGATTCCACAATTTTTATAATAAAATTTTGAAAAAAATCAGAAATACAAAATTGATTATTACAAATTTAGTGATATTTTTTTTAAATTATTTCAAAATTAAAATATGAACTAGCGGCGAAACTATGCAGAATTCGAAAAAAAGTAAAGACGAAATTTGCAGAAAACTTTATGTTCTACAATTTTGATTTCCTGTCTACTTATTAATTTTCTTACATCGCATTCATCTGGCACTGACATTTTGAATAAATTAAAAAATTGTTCGTATCTTATCTTATTTTTTGGAATTCTAAACTGTTGCAATTAAAAATTTATGCTTAATGAGAAACCATCAAAAAAACATCGTCATTATATTTGAGAAATAAATGTAGATGTCACCGGAAGTGATATTTTCATTCCTGTTAAACTAAAAGTAGTCCATTATTGTCTAATGGGGAATTTAACAAAAATATAACCTCATATTTTTTCTTTATTAACAGTTAGAATAAATCAAATAAAACCCATTGATTTTAATTATCTATCGTAATTTGAGCTATATTTTTGAGTACATTAATTTAAAAATTCAAATTTCTAATTATTTAAATACCTATTTCACTATTATGATCGTGCAATATGTGCAATGAAGTGATTAACTGCAAATGTGTAAAGAAGAGAATACGAAAGAAAAACAGCTGTTAAATCTGACTTATACAGACAAAGATGGAGAAAACCATTATATGATTGGATAAAGATGAACATTTTAACCAAACACTGTGAATTCGCATTCAAAATCGAGAGAGATAAATAGATTTTAGAATCCGCTGTTAGATAATGATAACGACTATTTTAACGAGAACAGGTAAAAATTTGCTGTTTGGTACATAAGTGCTGTATACCCTCAGTAGTTTCCTCTGTACTTGTCTCTTCAATATACAGGGTGTTTCATTGGGAAAGTGACATACGTTAACTACAGTTAGGGGACAAAACCCCCTAACTTAATGGGTCTAACCCCTTTAATAACCAAGATATCTATTTAGCTTTATCTATTTTATTGCATGGTTCATAATTTTCTAACCACATTGTATATATTCATGATATTTGACGGGCATATTTTGTTTAAAGTGCCCAATCAAACAATAAATTTACAATAAAAGAAATCCAGGTCCGAATAAAAAAAATATTATAAAATATTCCGACCCACAAACAACACCCTGTATATCAGATTTTCCGGTATCCTATTTTTTAAATAATACTACGGGTATATTATGAATTAATTTACCTTAGATTTGTCAGATTTAATTTCGAATTTGCAATAAGCTAGCAAGTCTTTTTCAAATGAATTTAAATCTTTTCCTGTCCTCGCTTTTTTTCTTGTTGCGGATTTCCATTCAGTGAATACCTACAACATATATAGCTGTGTTAAATAGTAATTATTAATCAGCGAATCGGCTCAATTTCTTGTGCAATATTTGTCCAATTGGGAAGCCACTCTAGCTGTTGCCATATTAACCAATAATAGGTTTGTTCCAACACGAATTTCTGCATGGTTCCGAAACAGTTTTGAGATCGTTCTCGTTCCATTTTATAAGCATGCGCGAACTTCGGATAGTTTCGTGACGGTACAAAAGTATTTAAACGTTGGATCGGTTTATGTACAATTTATTATAACCTAATAAATTGAATATACAGTACATGTGTACTTGTTTTTACCTAAATAATTTTAATATCTTACTCTTGTAAACAAATCAAATGAGTAACAGCACCAGAATCTTTGATAGATAGAAGATGAAATGAAGCATCTCAAAAACTGCTGACAAGATTCTAAATGCGCATGTCAATACATACAGTCACTAATTTTTAGCATGTACCGAATTTACCATCCTGAAACCTAACAAACACGATCACAAGTTTGGTTGGAACACAAAGGGGATCATCAGATTACCGTCGCCTCTCGGTTGGAACAGCTTTTTTCTACAGCACATGCACATGACCGTACGGTGACGGTCTTTTGACGTGTTGGAACAAACCTAATATAAACTTTACGCATTGGAAATTTATAACCAAAGGGCAATATGTACTTTCATAAGTTGATCACGTAGGATTGAAATTTTATTACAACTACATTATACTATAAATATTTCCTTTAATGTTAATTACCTTTTTCCATTCCTTTTGAGAACGCTTTGGTCCTTCCTCGCAGTCATTAAGTTTGGAAGTTAAATTTTCCCAAATTTGTATCGAATGAATAACTCCTTTCGGGTCAGACTTGCCACTAAGCAGGAAACGATTTTCTTGGGCACAATTCATGTAAAGTTGAAATTGCTTTTTGGTTGTTCTTTTTTTCCAGGACGACATTTTTTGCCTTCAAAATAAATCATATGTAGGTACTAACAATTATTGCAAAAGGTTATTTATTTATTAGATGAAAATCTCCTTAAATTATTTGGCCGAACGCAAAACTAGTGAATCTAAAACTAGATAGGTGATAACTCTTCAATACAGACAACATGCATTTGTATTTTTAAAATATCGATAAAATTGTAATATCTATATAAATTGCACTCTCATTAATAAAAAACAGTGAGATACTTTTAACGCTTTTCTAATAAGTTCACGTACTATCTAAGGTTTCTATGTATTAACTTTCTCTAGCGAAGCCGAAAGTTAATAATGCAAGCCCCTCTGTCTCTGTGTGCGTGTGTCAACAAGATTTCTTCGGTTGTAGATATCCGATTGACTTCATATTTGGTACACAGCAACTTAGATCTAGAGTTTATAGGCCACGGGCCCACGCCTAGAAAAGTTTGTGATTACCTTACCGTTAATACCTCGTATATATGTTCTTTATGTCGAGTCGGACAAATGTCTTATTTTGAAAATGCTGGGTAGGGGGGGGGGGGCGTTTTTTCTGCATGAAACACGTAATTTTAGCGCGTCCGACAACAAGTGCCCTTCCAAAAATTTGTCGGACAAGGTTAGAGAAAAAGGTGCAAATATGAAATATGAGTGTAATAGGCGACTGAAATTAAGATCGTAGCGCCAGACCGGTGAAAATCAGAACTACTCTCTGGACCATTAGCGGATTGTTTACATTGTTTGGGTGTGGTTAAGTTATATCTTATTGAGTTTTCAAAGTGTTTGGGAATACTTTCATGCTTTTTGTATTTTAAAGTGGTTTAGTATTGTGTTTTTGTAAGGTACATTATGAATGTGATTTGATCGTGGACAATAATCTGTTAAACAGTAAAGATATTCAAGTGCAAAATTACTGTTTCTTTTATTGAATTCTCATAATTAAACCTGTGCATGTAAAACTGTATACCTACTTATTTTCAGTGTTTCCGAGATGAAGCTGAGTATATTGGTATACATGCGGTATCTAGGTGGAACTGAAAATTCTAAATGCATAGTCGAAGGGGAAAATATTTTAAATGCAGGCCATATTTTGGCTGGCCAAATAGAGGCAAATGATGATTTTATTCAAGTGTATGCCTTGTGTTTACAGTCCACAGCTCTCAATTCTGATCCTCATGAAATAAAGGGTATATTAAACATCCAGAACTCCATAACTATTATAGTAGGTTGCAAATTATAGTAGAATACCTTCCAGGAATTGTCAAGGGTAGGCGGCATACAGGGTTGGAACTAGGTGAACGTGATTCTAACAATTACACAAACAAAAAAATAGATTTTTACATGATTACAATATGAAATAAAGTAATTAATAAAAAAATATGAAAATAGATTTTTCTTTTGTTTGTTGCAATATTAAATGAAATAATTAATAAAATAAAATACGAAAATATATTTTTAATTTTTGTACTTAACGTTACAACATGAAATAAAGTAAAAAAAAACATGAAAATAGATTATTAATTTTGTACTTAGAAAATAAAATAACTAATAATTTGATTTTGGAGTAGTACACGAATATCTTACTTTCCCGGTCCTATCAAAGGGAAAGCCTAGTGAATGAGCAAAAAAAATTCCAGATGCGATTCTAATAATTTTACAGATTTTATAGATTTTTAATTTTTTTGTTGTAAAATCAAATAAAATAAAAGACGAAAATAAATTTTTAATTTTTGTACTTACGTTACAACAAGAAATAAAGTAATAAAAAACATAAAAATGATTATTACAAAATTTGGGTTTTTCCTTCTACCATAATTTGACAAGATCCTTAAATAATTTTATTAATAACAAACTACCCTAATTATTTTCTTGAAATGCTTGTCCAACCCTAAATATTCTTTTAATAATCTTAAAAAAATAATTAGAATTAAAAAAATCAATCAAAATTAAAAATACCATGATTTTTATAAAGCCTGCTAAAAGTTTAAGCCATCTTTAATTACATTATGAATGTGTGGAGTTTCGACATTTTAAATAAATAAAATAAATCCAGGTCGTTAAGAATGGTCAGTTCTACCGTGTTAACGCTTGCCGTTTCAACTGTGCAATGCATTAAAAGAGTACATCTTTAAAAATAAGGCCATTTAAATGTTAGACTAAATTAAGTACTACATAAGGATTACAGTCGTTCACTCAAATTCTAACATCTGTCGATAACTAGGACTGTTTCCGCTGTAATAAAATTTGGGTATTTCGTTTCTACAATAATTTGCAATGCACAATGCTAGTATGTTGTGCTCCTGTAAACCAGGAAATAGTGGCAAATGCAAACATATTTCAGCGTTTCTGGTCAAATATGTTAGGTAAGAAGATTGCTCTCTTGAACAACCATTTTTCATAACTTTATTTTCAGAAATGTCGTTGAATCTTTGGAGAAAATTTCTCCAACAGATAAATTAAATAACTTTAGTTAAAAAATTTCTTTTTAAAAATGTATTTTCTAAAATACAAGATTTAGTCATTAATACTTTGAAGGCTAGAACTAGACTGAATTATTTATCTAATAAGCTATTTTACTTATATAACGTCTCCCTCTTTAGACGAAAACAATACAGTCGGGGGGTTGTTTTCGAGTTGATTGTTTCCCTTGGGCGGATCTTCATGATTTTTGGATTTCTTCTTCCTATACCACAGGTAGGCAATGGCCGCTACAGCTGTTACCAATAATAGGCTAGGTACATTCCAAATTACAGGGTGGACTGCCTTTTCTTGTACATTTTGAAGGCTAATGGCTTCTCTCTGTAATTCTTGAATGGCTTTAAAATTTATGGAATGTAATTTCAGAGGCGGATCTTGGTTAATGTTTTGGTGGGTTGTCGATGGGCTCCACTCTCATTTTGGCAGTATTAGCGGGTTTCCTGCTGTTTTTTCGTCCGTGTTTTCATATAAAGAACTTCCTATTCTTATGCTACATCCTTTTGGAATTTTGAGTATTACATTGACTGTAGCATTTAAATTTCCAGAACATATCTTTCTGTTTAATTTAGCACACCGGTTTCTAGTTTGAGTGTAAACGTTGTCTCTCTGTTATCACTTACGTTCTTTCTCCAAGTGATCAAGATACGTTGTCGACTATTCAGTCACATATTTCTTCTTTTCCTGTGGTCTTAAGTTTCGTAGTAACTGATTTCTGTTGTTATGATTGGCTCTGAGAAATGACGTAGCAGACACGCGTATTTCCTTTTTCCGTTTGGGCTGTCTAAAGGTGACTTGTTGGTGAATGCTCGTTGAGTCTACACGCTACCATTTAAAAGTGGGATTATAAAGTAGATTTTCGCAACACCATACCACAAGTCGTTTTGTTTGTTGAGCAAGGCAGAGGATTTCATCTCGCGAGCCTGTAGCAATTTTGGTTGATTATAAAACAGATGTAAATGCCCTTTTTGTAAAAAGGTGAGTAAATTGTCTTTCGTTTTTATGACATATTTTTTATGAACGCATGGCGTAGTTTCTTGAAGCTAATGGATTTTTTCCATTTAGGGTCGTTCCTCTTCGTTCCTCTTTGTTCCTCTTTGTACGAACTGGAGTTTTGCAGAATAGAATCTATAACTCGTTCTTAGTCGTTAAAAGGAACTCTTATGGCTATCAAAAGACGGTGAACCACTTTTTTCTTTCGTCCGGCATTTTGGATTAGTTTGTATCTTGTCATCATGGATTATGGTTCCCGGCTCTGTGGATTCTAGCAGTCTTCTACTATCCAGTTTCGTTATTAAGATTTTTTGGGAAATTACTACCCAGCACTAGCAACAATTACCTAGGACCACTTGTGATCACGACATCCAAGATACATGAAATTTACAAGTTAGACGTTTTCGCCACCATCTTGAAGTCGGTAACTTTTTAAGATTTTTTTTTATAATTCTCGTTTCCTTTTATTTTTATGTTTATATATAAATAATCAGATCTTTATGTGATAGACTTACTGTCAGTAGATAGAACGTCCATTAACTTTAAAGGTTCAATAAGTAAAGGCGATGACGTTTAGAATAAAACTTTACAAGTTGATTTCTTGTACAATTGTCACAATCTAAACGTCATTGTCATTAGTTACAGAACCGTTAAAGTTAACGAACGTTCTATCTACTGACAATTACTCTGTTTATTTTAAAGTACATTTATTAATTTGATACAGTTTTACATATGTAAACTTGAATACGTAACGTTACGACATCAGGTAATTGAACATAAGTTCACTCCTTTATGTGGTATGATCTGTAGGTACACCTTATTACCATCACTTTAATTTAAATAATTACAAATAATGAGATTTAATTATAAACTCTGATTTAAATAGGTGACCTGTTTTAACATAAAATACTATCACATATGTACTTCATCACTACTTAACCACAATATTTTATTTTTTATTTACTGATTTATAATTATTTACAATTTCATATATTTACATATTTCTGTACATAGAATCAATATAAGTATCGATCAAGTTTATTTCGTTTCATTTGTGAGACTGTTGAATTACGAACTTTAATTTAATTAACTATTTCAAAGGTTTTACAAACTTCCTAAGACGAAGATAAATATCTGAAAAGTTTGTATGGCGCCCATTATAACATCTTATAAAGATAAAACTTGTACCAGTTAATAACCCACGGGCTCCCGACTATAAAAGCCAGCCGTTCGCAAGTGTAACATCTACCGATCCTTTAGGAGAAGTTGACGTTACATGACGTCGACTATGGATATTTTGTTCTTTTCGCAATTTGAATTTTTATAGGATTTTTTCAGTAGGTAATATGAGCAGATATTTGTTATTGACTTGTTCTATTACATGATGATGTAGAACAGCTCTATTCGTTTTGCAATTTGGTTTTTCGACTTTGATTAGGGCTGTGGACAGGTATCATTAGTAAGATCCTCATGATGTTCGCAGAAGTAGATGCTCTCGAGTTGGGGGCATGGTTGTTCTACATACTGTTGGAGATTTGTACCGAGTATGAGGAAAGGACTAGGTGGAATGATAATTGAATGTTGATAAGGTAAGGTAATTATTTGATAGGTTAGGAAATCGCTATCAATTAGAATAGGAATATGAATAGCAAGCGTTAGTTTTTGATTTTCGAATCTTACTTGTATGCCTGCTAATTGATAATAATTGTACGGATTTTTAAATTTAATTACTTTAGTTTCGCCATGAATGGTCGAAACATCATTTACCAAATTAATTAATTGTTTAAGTGATATAACTGACGTATGTAAATTACCTAAATATGCAAATATAATGGCATTTTCTAAATTGTCTAGGAAACTTATCAGATTCTGACAATTCAAAATAATTACTTGGTCGAGTGCATTGGGTAATCTGATATACATAAACATTTGGTCGGTAAAATTGTTAGAATGGTTATAAATGTCGTCTAGTCTTTCTTGTAACAATAGTTGATTTTTAAATAATTTATTTATTGTTTTGTTATAATGATCAATGAGTTGAATATTGAGGAAGTTTGTAATTTTAGTTGATGGGAGATTGAATTTAGATTTTTTATTAATTTTTGAATTTGTGAGTTATATTTGATTTCGTCTTCGTGGTCTAGGGTTCCAAACAGCCATTTACTGATGGATCCAAACCCGTTGAATAATCCCCGTTTATTTCTGTTTTTGTTTAGAATATCAAAATAGAAGAAATTGTTTAATTTGTCTGCCGTATTATTCATTAAATATTTTGCATGTTCGAATAAATTTTGTATAAGCTGTGAATCCTCAAATTTTGTAAAATTAAAAGATATTTCTAATTTATCGTAAAAATTTTCTATATTTCTTAATTGGGTTATTAATAAATCAGTATCAACGAAGTGCAAAATAGTATATTGTTTAACGAGCAAGGAATAATAGTTATTTCCCACGAGTATGAAGTTTGCAGCATGAGCCGCAGGCGAATGCTGCAAATCATACGAGTGGGAAATTAGCATTCCATGCGAGTTAAACACTATACTTTTTCTACGGCTGTAATAGATAATAGCGAAATGATTTAACAAATAACATGAATTTCAAATTTAACGTCATTCAAAATTTCTATTTAGGTACAAGTAAAATATCAATTACACTTAGTATAAATGAGAAGTCTTGAAAAATGATTTGTAGGACTTTTCATATTTTTCCTTAGATAATTCTGGAATTAAACTTAAACATGCCTGATTTTAAACGTTTAGCTATATAAATATACGAAAATAGAACTGTCATTACTTGAAATTGACATTCCATGAAAGACCTGATTTATTGAAATAATTACACAATAAATTATTGTGTTATCAGATACGGAAATAAAATTGGAGACATACAATGTACCTTATTGATTTATCAAGAACAGTTAAGAAAGAGCAGTTTTGTATTATAGCCGTAGAAAAAGGTATGTTTAGTTTCTATTAATTTTGTTGTTTCCTAATTCTAACGGTAATAAGGGTGTATTTAATTCTTGTATTTCTACATCGCTAGTTTGTATTATTTTTGGAAGTGGAAGGTTGAGGATTAGGAATATTATTGTCCATGTCCTTATCATTCTGTAAAGATATTTGAATGTTAGTGAGTGGGTTTTTCACCTTTGACTTGTAAATTGTACGGTTTTTTGTTGTTAATAATTTCTTTCCGGAATATTTCTTAACCAGTGATTTTACAAAACGAGGTTTTGATTTATTTCTGGCCGCTTCTCTATTTTTTATAAATATATGTTGTCTTTTGGTATATTCTACCGGGTCTTCTCTAATTTGATTATGTTTTTCTATTACGCGTTCCTTTTGTTTTACAGTGTCATCATGGATGTTTTTGTATAGTGTTTTAAGTCGTGATTTTCTCTCGTTTAAATACTCGTTAATTATATGTTCGTCTGTCAGATCGAATGGATCTATAGATTTTGTGTTGCCAAAATTATGTCAAATAGTTTTTGTCCCGTAACACTATGTATTGAAGAGTTATAACCTATAACTGCAAACTGTACAATTTGTTTAATTTGCATATTGGGGAGTTAATGAATGTAGGATGCGAAGTACTTTTTTAAAAAACTTTATTTTGAAAATTACAAATTTGGACCGACAAACAGAAAAATAATTAAAAATATGACTTGAATTTATGAAAGCTAGTTACAAGTGATTTCTAGAATAAAATTATAAAGCGAGATTAAACTGTATATTGCTGAATCGACAAAGATAAGATTTTCCTGAAATATTAAATTAAATATATTCTTTGTTCTTCACAGTGTTGGTGTCATGTAACTCCTCCGCCCTTAGAGAGAAATTCTGGGGGTAGTTGCAGAATTTCGTAGAACTCGCTGGGGGTCCTCATCCTGGAAGTCTTCATGTTGAAGTGGTCTTGAAAATTTCTTTTTATAAAAATAATGAAGTATTGCTGCAATTGCAAATGCTGCACAAACATATAAAATAATTGTCCATATACTAATACTATGAAAATTAATTGGTTTTTCAAAAATAGTTTTTATATTATTACTTTGAATATGTAAAGAGTCTTTTATATTCTTAACTTCGTCTAAATCAACACTGTCAAGTTTTAATGGTTTAATTTGAATGATAGAATTGTCTATTGAATTTTTAAAGTCCACACTTGGCAAATTAAGAGTTTTGAATTCCCGTTTAATATTTTTGTAGGTTTGAATTTTAAAGTCTTTTATTTTCACTGTACAAAAAATGTTTATTTCTAAAACAAATGTTCCTTTTAATGACATAGTGTCTATAGTTTTACCGCACTGAATTATTACTGATTGAGGTTTAGGTAGAATCACAATCAATTTGTTGTCCTCCAGCTTCTGGAATTTTTCTTCTGAAATTTCAACAGGAACGGCTTGGCATACCGTCAAATTAGAAAGGAATTTTAGCATTCGAACTTCACATGGTAGATTTTCTTTAGAAATTTCTTTTGGAACGTTTTCGTGACAAATAAATTCTTCTGAAATTATTTCTTGACGCTTGGTGTCTGACGTCAAATAATTTTGCTCGTTAAGGGTTAAATATTTATAAAATGGAATAATGACTTTGAAGGAACCATTTTGTGGAGTGGGCAAAGAATAGAGATGATAATAATTATAATTTTCGCTTTCTACAATGGGAATATCAATAATAAAAATAATTTGATTATTTTTAGTATAACTTTTAATGTTCATTATTTTTTCAAACATTAGAATATTTTTTATATCTGGTTCAAAGGGTAATCTATTTTGATTTAAATGTTTGCTAATTAACTTTATTTCATTAAGTAATTCGCTGGGTTCAACAATTGAGTTATGGAACGTATTAATTTTTGAAAAGGTTATTGCAATTTCCAATTTTTCTAGCATATCATAAATTACTTGCAATGCTACTGTGATTTCGGGAATTATTAAATATTTAATTATTTCAAAATTTTGATTATCTTTAGTTTTGATGAATTTACTTATTTCATTAGTTTTAGATTCAATTCTAGCTTGATTGCTTGCCAAAATAGACGTACTTGTGTTAAAAGTTTCTATTGAATTTTGTAAAAGAGTAATTTGATCACTAATTAATGTTTTAATTTTTTCTTGATTATTTGTTAATATTTCTATTGCTTTGTCATATTTTTCCGCGTCTGTCTCGTCTAAATTTCCGGTTAAAAATTTTATTACGCTACCAAACCCATTTATAAGACCTCTTTTGTTTCTTTTATTTTTATTACTAATTGAAGGGTTTAATTGATTTATTTGGCTTTGAATTTTATTATCTAGTGTAATTGCAAGTATATAAGAATTTGTAAATTCGTCTTTAAACATTATGTCAAATGTGTTATTTGTTATTTCTTTGAAAAATTGTCTTTTAACGTCTTGAAGTTTTATTGATATTTTGTTATATTCTGAAATTATATTTGTGATATCAAAAATTTGAATAAAGGACCAGTAATTAACTATATTTTGAGCAGATCCTAATTTTAAAGGAAGAAGGCCAGGATTATTTGTTAGGTTATGGATATTTTCTTGTCCAAGTCCGTCCGTACACTTGAGGAGCCTGAAATAATATTAGGTTTTCTTAATTCTTTAATATGCAATATTTCTGATTTGTCTTTATTTTTTGTATTAGAAATTTCTACTCGATTTCGATCTAATATATTTATTATTTTATAAGGACCTAAAAATTTATTAAACTTTTTATTTCTATCTTGACCTGGGTTTTTCTTATAAACGGTTTGACCAATAACGAATTCTTGAGATTCGTCGCCTTGAGAATTATTTTTGGAAATAATTTTTTGTTTCCTTAAATCTAAATTAGTGCTTACATTTTTGTAAACATGTTCGAGTTTTTACCTCTCGCCCTTCAGATAAGAGAGGTATAGGAATCATGCTAAAAATTGGGTAGTGAGTTTTCAATGGATAAACACGTTTTAGGGTCTCTAGAATACGATTTTAATATTTTCGCGATGATGTCTGTGTGTGTGTGTGTTAGTGTGTGTGTGTGTGTGTTAGTGTGTGTGTGTGTGTGTTAGTGTGTGTGTTTGGATGGATGTTGTAGTAACGATAACTCAAAAACTACTGAATGAAAAAATTTGAAATTTTGCATACACGATTCTTATACCCTAGATTAGATCTGATTAGATTTTGGTGTCAATCGGAAAACCGGAAGAGGCACTTGCTATGGGTGATGACGCCATTATTATACAAAACGGCAATAAAGTTTTACACATATATTTTGTATACCCTATAGTTTATTTTCATCCCATTAAAATTTTAGAAACTTTTGCCATTGTTGCCAGATTTACAAAAAAGTAAATTTTTTTCATACTTTTTTGTGCCACCGTGTAAATTTTTGATTCAAACATGGCGAGAGGTCATGTGGTGGCCACATCAGATTTTTTCCTATGATTTTCTGCGTAATCTGAATAAAAGGAATTTGGTAAAAATATTTCATTAGGATTTCTACTATGTGTATGTCCGAAAGTAAGCTCGAATGGAGTGTAATTTGTAACTGAATGAAGAGAACTATTATAGCCTATTATTGCATAGTCCATTAAATTGTTTTCTTTGGGATATATTTCTTTTAGTATTCTTAAATGTTCAATAATGGTTGAGTGGAATCGTTCTACTATACCATTTGATTCATGATGGCCTGGAGTTGTGAAATGAATTTTTATTTTATGTAAATTTAATATTTCTTTTACAGTGTCATTGTTAAATTCTGTCCCGTGATCAATAACTAATTTTTCGGGTATTCCGAAAGATGAAAAATATTTAATTAAAGCGTTACTAATGTGAATGGCTGTTTTACCGGCTACTTCATGTGCTTGAGCAAATTTAGTGAAAGAGTCAACTAACATTAAATATATTTTGTTATCAAAAAAGAATAAGTCCATATGAACTATTTGGAACGGTTTTGATGACGTTTCTGTCAATAAAAGAGGAGAATACGGATTTTGTCGGGCGTATTTTGTACGTTGGCAGATATCGCAAGAATTTATATAGTCTGTCACAGATTTTTTTATTCCTATCCAATAATAATTTTGTTTAATTTTTTCTAAAGTTTCTACTATACCTCTGTGGTTGGTTTTACTTTCATGGTAATTTCGAACTAACATAATTTGTTCTTCTTCTTCTTTTACAGTATTTATACGTTTAGTGCATTTTATTAATTTGGGACCTTTTTCTGAAAATTGTTTTAAATAAACTTTGTTAAATGAATTGTAAAGACTATCAGAATGAAACCACATACAGTATGTCTTTTTAGAGATAGTGTAATCTCTTAAAAACTCAAAGATTAAATTTTCATTGTCTTGTTCTGGAATTTCTAAGGTTATAATTTTATGATGTTCGTACGTGTCATTGTTAACTTTTAAATTTTGATAAATTTGAGGAAATACTAAAATTTGATTAACTTTGTTATTAATGATTTCGTCTAAAATTGTAATTCCATCATTTGTTGTTTCTGTTGCTGTGGTATGTTGTGTGTAAGATTTTGAGTTGTCATTAGAATTATTGTCAGGTAGATTTTTTGTCGGTTGTGTCACATCATCTAATGAAGTCAATATTGGCTGAGTATTGGGGTTTTCTTCAAAAAGATTTGGAAACAAATTTCTATCTAGATTTTCAGTTTCTGGTGGCCTAATCATGGTTTCGGCAATTCGTCTTAAATATTCTAAAGATTCATGATCAATATCTCCAGGATTATTGATTAAGGATTCATTTTCTAAATCGTTTATTGAAATTCGCGAAAGAGCATCGGCTGCACTATTATGTTTACCTTTTTTTTGATAAAATTGATTTCTTTTAAATATTGTTAACTCTTCTGGTTCATAAATTATTGGTACACAAAAATATGGAGTAATTAGTAAGTTTCTGTCTAAATCTAAGGTAGCTTTTAATCGTTGTAGCAAATCAAATCCGATTAATCCGTCATATTTTTGACTAAATTTAAATAAGTGAAATTTATGTGAACTATCAACGTTGAAAATGTCAAAAATTGGTATATCCATAACTTTGTTCTGATATGAAATATTGTGAGGTGTTTTTATCTGAAAATCTTCATTATATATTAAATTTTGAAAATGTTTATTTGCTAGTTCTGGATTCATAAGACTACGAGAGCTTCCTGTGTCTACTAAAAAATTTGCTTTTAAAGAGGGTATGAAAATATATGGTAAATTTGAATTTATTATATTTAGATTAATTATGTTTGATCGGCTAAAAGGCCGTTCATCTGAAAATTTACAGTATTAGTACTTGGTTGAAAATTTTGGTTTGATTGAACATTTTGCGGGTTATTATCATAAATTTCGACAGTATAATTTTTTTGAGTGTAATCTGTGTAATGTTGATTCTGCAATTGTTGACTTGTATTTTGATTAGTGGTTTCAAAAGGGTTTTCAAATTCTTGGTTAGAAAGTTCAGTTGAAGTGAAATTTTTTTGGGGACGTATCGGGCTATTGCTCGAAGAAGTGTCCATTGGTTCAGGTTTAAAGGTACGTCTAGAAATATTTGAATTTCTTCCAAAATTTTGTTGAAATCTTTGGTTAAATTCATTTGGTCTAGGAAATTGTGTTTGTCTTTGATTAAACGGCATGTTTTGACTGTAATTTGATTGCATGAATGGTCTGGGGTTAAAATTGTTTTGCATGGGTGGTCTAGTAAAATTATTTTGAAAATTTGGCATGGGTCGATTATTTTGAAAATTAGAGTTTGTGTTTTGATTCATTGGAGATGAATTAAATTGATAATTAAAATTTGGCTGTGTGCGTGTGTGCATGGGGCTTTGAAAATTTCTAGCAGGTATCATTCTTTGAGAAGGTTTAAAATTATTTTGAGAGTTAAGTGAATTATTGAGGTTTTGACTGTAGAGAAAATTTTCTTCTTCTACAACCAAAGACATCGCTTTTTCTAAGCTATCAGGATTTCTAAGTCTTACGTTATTTTGTAATTGACCGTTTAAACCACGTATAAATGTTTTTAAAGCTAAATCGTCATAACTACGAAGCCTTATTACTTTTTCTGCTTCTGTTATGTGATTAAGTAAATTAAGTTTTGAAACAATTAAGCTACGTGCATCTTGGCATCGCATTCCAAAATTATAAGGTGTCTCATTTTTATGAGGTTGCAAAATTATTAAATCTTGTATTAGGCAATCTAAGTTCCTTTGATCACCAAAGCACAATTGTAAAGCGGTTTTTATTTCTTCCCACGTTTTTAACTCAATTCTAGAACCCATTAGCGTTAAAGCCCTACCAGTTAGTTTTCCAATTATGGCTCGTAAAATAAAAGTATTTATTTGAGGATTATTTCTTTCATAAAAAGTTTTTACTAAATTTTCACAACTGTCTATAAATATTCCTAAAGTATGTGGATTACCCTCGTAAGTGGGGATAATGTCCACATTTAATTTTAGTAGTTGATAATCAGTCATGTTTTCGTTATTTAATAAAATTCTGTTAAAACTATCAATCAGATCTTCAATATCTGAATTCATAAACTAAAATTACCACTATAATAAAAATTAAGAATAACTCTATAACTCCAGAAAATTCCCAGTAAAAGTTACGAAAATAATAAAAATAAAATAAAAGAGGGGGTAAAAAGGAAAATGCAAAATTAAAATGACTTACAGTAAAATTCCGAAGAGTGTTGGAACCTGCATTTCGTATCTACTCAATTTTCGTTTTTCTTGAAACTTGAAAAATTCTTCTTTTCTTAACTAAAGCATGGGTTACCAAGTGGATTTAGGCGATTTTGTCCTTCCTCCGTGGTAGAATGGCTCAAGACTTCAATTCCGGCGATTTTTGTCCAAAATTTCGATCGAAGAGCTGAATTTTCTGTTGTAAATCCTTCTTTTTGTGCACTGTTTTGGTTTCGGCGATGTTTATCCTCCACCAACACTTTTTTTCTCACAAAGTTTTTTCTTTACACTTCACGTGCCGCGTAAACGATTAAAATCGACCGAAAAACACGATTTTTGTTGTTTTTCGACGGGCAATCCTACTGACTGCGCCAGTTAATGGCTGTAGGATGCGAAGTACTTTTTTAAAAAACTTTATTTTGAAAATTACAAATTTGGATCAACAAACAGAAAAATAATTAAAAATATGACTTGAATTTATGAAAGCTAGTTTACAAGTGATTTCTAGAATAAAATTATAAAGCGAGATTAAACTGTATAATGCTGAATCGACAAGGATAAGATTTTCCTGAAATATTAAATTAAATATATTCTTTGTTCTTCAAAGTGTTGGTGTCATGTAACTGGGGTGTTGAATTTTTAATACTCCTAATTTTCTAAGAGAGATAAGTGAAACCTTTCTACTGGACTATTGCTGTTTGAATTTTGGGGTGTCGTAAAATGTAATTTTATTTTATGTAATTTGCAAAAATCTTTTAATAGCTCGCATTTGAACTCTGTTCCACTATCGGATACTATGGAATATGGTATGCTAAAGTGTGATACAAAAATGCTCAAACATTCTATGACTGTGGCTGAATTGAGAATAGGTTCCACGATATATGCCTGACCATATTTTGAAAAGGAGCCGAAGATTGTCAAAAATTTGGTTTTCATAATTTGAAATACGTCTATGTGAATAGTTTCGAAAGGTTTACTAGGAGTGACTGTTAATGAAAATTTTATTTTTGGTGGATGTCTATCGTATTTTGCTTGATTACATATTTCGCATAGGTTTATATATCGCGTGATATCGAAATTTATATCGGGCCAATAGCATTTAATTTTTAAGGCATTTTCCGTTTCATTAATACCACGGTGACATGTCTTGGTTTCGTGGTGGTATTTGATACAATTTTCGCGTTCATCCACGTTTTCTACGTCTGTTACGAATTTTCTAGATATTAACAAATTATAACTATGATTTTTTTAAACGTATTTTGTAATGTTATTATGAGTAAAGGTATTAAGTCAATTATTGAGTCGTGTATATAAATGCAGTAAAGTTTTTTGGGATCTATATAGTGTTTGAAAAGTTCAATTATTTCATCGGTAATTTGTTGTCGATCGTCTGTTAAGTAGGCCATAATCCGAGATTTATTCCCGAAGTGTGTACTATTAATAACTCGAAGACGTGTTTATCCCGGTTTAATTATTAATTGTCTTTTGTAGGAATTTGTTGTGTGTTCTGTGAACGGAATTTCTAAAATAGGATTTTCTGCTGCTGAGTGAATAGTCTCAATGTCATCATTCGATTGAATATTTTGGGTATCATCGTTAGTGATACCTAAAATGTCTCGCGCTTGCGCTCTGTCTGCGTCGGTGAAAAGTGATTGGTTCATTAAGGTCGTCGAAATTTTCTACGGGTTAGATTAAATCTTCTAAATATCTATTAGTTACTTGATTAATATCGTCCGGTTCGCCTAACAAGGAGTCGAAGCGTCTGGAGAATTCAGATTTTGTTCGTTTTCTGTTGTTAATTTCAACTCTACTAAGTGCATCGGCATTTCGATTTAATGTTCCTGGTTTATAATGAATTTCATAATCGAATTCGGCTATTAATAAACACCACCTTATAAATTTCGAATTTGGTTCTTTCATATTAAATAGATATTTAAGTGGTTTGTGGTCCGAAATTATATTTATTTTTCGCCCAAATTAATAACATCTGAACGCTTTTAAGGCAAAAACAATCGCTAATAGTTCTTTTTCAATGGTACTATAGTTTTCTTCAGCAGAATTTAGAGTTCTGGAAGTATATGCAATAGGTAGATCACTACCTATTTTACCTTGACTAAGCACTGCTCCAATTGCAAAATTTGAAGCATCTGTAGTAACGTTGAATGTTTTATTAAAATCAGGATACTGAAGTACACGGGCGTTTGTTAGTATAGTTTTACACATATTAAAAGCTTCTAAAAATTCTAAGATATGTTCTATTTTTGCGCCTTTTTTTAAACATTTTGTTATCGGTTTCGTCAACTTGGCGAAATTTTTGATAAATCTCCATTAATAACCAATTAACCCTAGGAAGGATTTAATTTCCTTAGTAGATTTTGGCAATGGGAAAGCTTTAGTGGCTTGTATATTTTTTGGGTTGGGTTTTATTCCCTCTGGATTTACTACGTGTCCCAAGAATTCTATTTGTTTATGTAGAAATTCGCTTTTGTCTAATTGGATCTTCAATTTTGTTTCTCGTAAACGTTTAAAAACTAATCTCAAATTTTGAATATGTTGCTTTAGAGAGGAGCTAAAAATTATAATGTCATCCATATATACAAGGCACACCTTGCCTAGTAGATTTTTAATAACATTGTCCATGACCCTCTGGAAGGTTGCAGGGGCGTTCCTGAGACCGAATGGCATTCGTGTATATTCATAGTGACCGTTCTCTACTGTGAAAGCTGTTTTTGCTATGGAGTTGGGTTCCATCTGAATCTGATGGAATCCAGATGCCAAATCTAAGGTCGTAAAATATTGACATTTTCCCAATTTGTCTAAAATATCGGTGATATTTGGCATTGGATAGCGGTCCTCGATGGTCTTTTCGTTCACTTTTTGGTAATCTACGACAATTCTTGTCTTTCTACGATTACTAGAATCTTGCTTTTTTTCAATTACCCAAATATTACTTCTCCATGGACTTTGGCTTGGCCTAATGATTCCATCGTCTAACATTTTCGAATTTTGTCTTTGGGCCTCTTCTTTGTATATGAATGGTGTAACAAACGGAACCTCTGGGATACCAGGCGACCTCCCAGAGTATCTAGCCTTGCCGTGGCATGCGGGACTCTGCTTCGGTCGACAAAACCTTTCCCTAGCTACTCGTGGGACTCATATGGATCCAGGTACAAAAACAAAAAATGGGGGGGGATAATCCTCCCACTGCTTCAGATAATGCTGAACAAATGGAGGTGGCGGAAACCGCCACTTCACAGGTTATATCTCCGAAGAGGAGGAAAGGGTATTGTTATCATCCCCTCAAACCTCTTCGGTGGATGAACAAAAATCAGAGGAGGAGGAGGTGGCCCTAAAAGCCGTCGCAAACCTCGAATTGAATGAAATAAGGAGGTTTGCTGGTGCGACGAGAAACCGTCTCAGCCGGATGCTGAAGAGTGACGTCAAATATGAGGACGCCCTATCAACAATCCTAAAGGAGTTGGACAGCAAGCCAACAGGAGGACAAACCTCCTCTGGCGAGTCGTGAAAACCATACCGGAAAAGAAGCAGAGTGGAGATAAATCTTCCCCTGCTTCGGCAGCCGGAAAACGACTGCGCTCCGATGGCAGCACCCCAGAATCGACGGCGAAAAATCCTCGAGATGCGGGGAGGCAGCCGGAGCAACGGCGTTCATTCAAAGCCATGGCAGAAAGTGTCAGAGTGGGTATAATCCATCCTGAACACCCAAATGCCCGGTTCTCGAATGAACAACTTAAATTGATACAGAGGTCTGTAATGACTGCTGTTCAAGAGGCTCCGGAGGACGAACCTCAAATACGGTTCCTGAGCTGCCCTCAACGGCCACGGATACTACTCCTCGACTGTGCCGACGCGATGACGGCGGAGTGGATGGAAAATGTCGTAAACGACCTTTCTTCTTGGCACGAAGTCAGACTCAAACTGGTGAAGAAAGAGGAGATTCCGAAACCCCACATCTGCGTGGTCTTCATCCCTGAGGATGCTGGCGCATTCAGACAGGAGGGGCATCAGGTTTTAAAGGTGCTTCGCACTATGAACCGGGGCCTGAACACTCTGGAATGGAGTGTTCTGCGCAGGGATCCTGCAGGTCCCGGATAAACATGGACCTTCGCCGTGGATGATGCATCCATGGTGGAGTTGGAGAGGCTGGAGCTCCGGCCCTTCTACGGTTTTGGGCGGGTGCAAGTCCCAAATAAACCTCCCGGGACCGTTTCACAGGCCTCTAGCGATAAGGGGAAAAAACCACAATCGCTAAGGGGGCCGAAGGGGAAGGGCTCCGGGAAACAAACAAAGGGTGTGGGAAAGAAACATCCCCCTCAACCGCCAAAGTAGACTAATGGCTGCACACGTCTCCTTTCTCCAGTCAAATATCCACCATGACAAAGCGGCGTCATACGTCCTAGGCAGGGTATTTCGGCTGGAGAACATTGATGTGGCACTGATCCAGGAACCCTGGATTTCCAGCGCCGGCAAAATAAGCGGCATGGGAAACAACTCTGGTAAACTAGTTTCGTATGCCGGTGGTAAGCCAAGGGCATGCATGCTTATCAGAAATAACATTAAGTATTTTATGTTAACAGGTTTCTGTACCCCAGACGTGGTTGCAGGCCAACTAACGATCCCGGTGGAGGACAGCAGGCTCGAAGAAGTAGTCTGCTCGTCATACTTCCTAGGGGATGGTAATGAAGAGCAACCTCCTCCTTCAGCTGTGCGAGAGTTAATCGCCTTCTATAAGAGGAACAACAAGCAACTGTTTATTGGATGTGATGCAAATGCCCACCATTTGGACTGGGGAAGCACGAACATCAATAAAAGAGGTGAGTCTCTATATAACTATATAATAGGGGAGGGTCTTTCGATAAATTACGAAGAGGCCGAACCAACTTTTGTGTGTAGAAATTGCATGGAAGTTCTTAATATAATAATAAGTACTCAGTTTATGAGTACCAAAATCGTTAATTGGCGGGTGTCTACAGAACCTTCATGCTCGGATCATCGACATATCAGATTCGAGATGAGGGCAGGGCGCAGGCCTATAGTGCAATTCCGTGATCCAAAGTGTACAGATTGGAGCGGATATAGAATTTCCCTTCGAACGTACCTGAAGAACGGCATTGCATCAATAAAAAATCAGGCTGAAATAGAGGCGGCGAGCGATCAGTTGCAGGAAGCCGTACTCAGAGCCTACCAAGAAAACTGCCCACTTAAGGAGAATAGAGACCATAGAGGTTTACCTTGGTGGAGCAGATCCTTGGACAAAAAGAGAACAGAAGTTCGACGTCTCTTCAATCGAGCTAAAGAAACAGGGTGCTGGGACACGTACAGATCGGCTATAACAGGATACACGAAAGATATTCGTAAAGCCAAGAGGGAGTCTTGGAGGAGATTCTGCCAGAGTATAACAGATCTACCTGCTGGAACAAGACTCCACAAAATTATCTCTAGAGATCCGAATCAAGAGGTAGGGTCGATAAAACGACCTGATGGCTCTTTTACGGACTCCAAAAGGCAGACGTTAGAGATCCTCATGCGGAATCACTTCCCTGGAGGATCGTCCGTAACCCTTTCCATTTCAACCTGGCTCGTCTATACGACCAGTTAAAGAAGACTGGAGGTTTGTATCAATCCTATGGGCGTTGAAGTCTTTCTCCCCATACAAATTACCAGGAGAAGATGGTATTTTTCCTGCCATGTTGCAAAACGGGACAGAGGAGCTGTTGCCTCTTCTAGTGAAACTATATCGTGCGAGTCTGGTATGGAGCTACATACCACAGGGCTGGTCGATTTCTAGGGTCGTATATACTATTTAATTGAGCAGTATTGCTATCTAGGAAAGCATAAAAGATACAAAGTCGGCTAAATGGGATAAAAGTTGCGTATTGCAGAGACGATTTTAATGATTTTTTAAACTTAAAGTTATTCCGATTAGTTTCGAAGATAATCTTTTCAATCTGGCATCGTTGTTAAGAGAGATATCGAAAAAATGTTTTAATGAAATTTGTTGTATTAAAAATTTGTTATAAAATGCTGATATTGAATATTTATCACAACGTTTCGTATTCTCGGAACCATCATCAACTTCTTTATTTGAATACGGACCTGCATACCACAAATAATTCATTTAAATCAGCTTTTTATTCTGAATTCAACCATGTAACATAGTGGTTTATCCTTGTTTTGGATATATTGTAGCCCAAAACAAGTACCTAGTTATTCCCAGTAATTTTGTGAGTACGGACCTGTACCGCATTTTTTTTTTTTGTTCACCTTAGGAGTCAGAATCAGTATTTGTAGTTCTAAGAAACAATAAACATGAAATGTACCTAATTTATTATTTACAGAAAAATCCAGAAAAAACTAAATTTCTTATTACATAGTTAAACTAAAAATATTATTATTAAATTAAACATTGATTAAATTAAACTTTTAAATTTTAATTAAAACAACTATTACTGTCTTCATTCTTCATAATGTCCTCTAAACCTGAATTTGAAACTAAAGAAATTGTTCAAAGTGTCCTCCATGTTCCCTTATGTACAAATCTACCTTTGTGGACATTTGTCTTATACTCGCAGTTATCATTTCGAGCGTTATGCTCTCAAATGCGTCATTAATTCTTTGACGTAATTCATTAATGTTATTATAGATGCCTCTATAGTAAACTTGAGTTTTAAAATATCCCCATACGAAATAGTCCAGTGGATTCAAACATGGCGACCTAGGTGGCCAACGGACCGGTCCATATGTGCCAATCCACCTTCTGTTAAATGTTCTATTTAGGAACCCTCTAACTCCATTAGCATTATGTGGTCCGGAACCATCCTGCATAAAATATCTTATAGCTCCTCTTTTTCATTTAAATTTAAATTGTCCAACATGTTTTCCAGTAAATCTACATAAATATTTTGATTTGAATTTCCGTCAATAAAAATAGGATCAATAATTTAAACACACAAATTTAAAGAAAATCTGGCTTGAGGTCTTACTTCCTGCACTAAACGTGGATTTTCTCCTGCATACAAATGTTTGTTTTTTCTGTTGAAAACTCCAACGTTAGTGAACGTTGAGTCGTCGCTCCAAAAGACTTTTTCGTTAAAAGAATTATCAATATTTAATTGATGCTTATACCAGCGACAAAATTGTAATCTTCTATCATAATCACCGGGATGTAAATTTTGTACTTTTTGGTGCTTGAAATCATGATATTTATACCGCTTGAGAATTTTTTTTTACATTGGACGCACTAGTACCACATTCTCTTCTGATTGCTCTTGAAGACGTTTCTGGATTTATATTGACCTGAGCCAAACATTAATATTGTTGACTTGGTTGTGCTTCAAATATTTTCCCTTTTGCTTATTAACGTTTCCGTTTAAATGCATATTTGTCTTCTTTCAGTGTATAATTCTAGATATTTATTGGCAGCATGTGCACTATTTCTATTTGATTTGATGTATGCATCGTACATATCTTTTCTTTCATTTCTATTGTACCGAACCGTATTTAAATTTAAATTCACTTAGGAAAAAAGATATTTAAAGGTTATAAATAAGTCAAAATGTGACACAGAACCTCGTAGTTTGCGTGTCATTTCAAATTAATAAATCTGACATGCCAGGCTGACTAGATCATAGAATGAAATAATTGTTAAATGAAACATCAAGCTCTAGTAGACTTTAAACATATTTGCCACATTTTTATAGTTTAAAATTGAAATCAATGTAACATTTTAGATTTTGTCTATGTTATTTGGTAGACAATGAAATGCAAGGCATTTAAATGAGAAAAAAAAACAAATAATGTGGTACAGGTCCGTACTCAAAAAAATACTGGGAATAACTAAGTGTTTGTTTTGGGCTACAATCTATCAAAAACAAGGATAAACCACTATGTGTATTAGGGGAGAGGAGGGGAATGGTACGCATCTAAGCAATATTTGCTCTAAATCACATAAATTAATTGCTGAAAGCTGCATCTTTACCTCAGTTGTTCAATTACATGTTCTCTTCAACATAGTCATCGTAAATTTTCTCTAAAATAATAAGGACTTGTGTAAAATATACAAAACCAAATTTAATGCTTTGCGTATCATTGCCCTCCATGGTGGATAATTGTACGCACCTTGTCGGGTAATGATACGCAAAACAAAATTGTTTGAAAAAATGTTATTTACTTATTTATTTTAGAACTTAACAAATTAAATTATAATTTGAGAGTAAGGTCCCTTTTCGCAAAATGTTTTTTATAACAAAAGTCACATTTATAATCAGTGGCAGTGTCCCTTCCGCTGCATTCCGCATGTGCCCATCGTCCACAACTAACACACCTATACCAAATTTCCCCGTCTTTTCCGAAATCTTCGCAAATCAAGCATATCTCTTTTTCGATTGAACTTACATCCATGTTGACTATGTCATCCAGTTCATCATCATCGACAAGATCTTTTTCGTCAACGTTGTCGTCCTCTGAAGTATCAGAATCTAATTCCATATTTCTTGAGTTTGTTTGTTTTTTACGTAATGAGATTTTTACTTTAACATTTTTATTTTTGCTTTCTCGAGCAGCACTAACTTTACTCTTTTTTCGTTGCTTCTCTTCGAGAATTAATTTCATTGGTGTTGCCGTTAATATCTCCGACTTTCCCTTGGTACTTTTTTTAGTTTTTCCTTTCCCAGAATATGACGGTAATGGCGACAGTTCTTCAATGCTAGTCTTTTCTTTTGCTAAAGCACCTGTCTTTAATTTGTTTTCAACACATGTTTGAGCTTTAGCTCGAATATATGACGTTGACGGACCCGGTTCAAGTTCATTAGTAGAGTCCAAATCATCAGTTACAGTCGGCAGATATTGGCTAGCAGCTGCAAAATCCTCTTTTGTAAATTTATCAGGATTATACGGATAGATTCCTGATGAATTAAAACCTGATATAGCCTTCTCCATGGTCGCAATTTTAACGTAGGCATTATTAAATATTTCTGCTAAATCTTGAAAAGATATTTTTTCTTGCTTGCCAGTTTTTAAGAAAATATCGCACTCCCTATTGAAAGCGCATTTGAAAGGTCCAAAAAATGAAGTGTCAAGAGGCTGCAAGCGGTGAGAGGTGTGTGGCGGTATTGACAACATCACGATTCCGTTATCTCTACAATACTGATAAATTATAAGCGATATATGGCTATAATGGTTATCAAGCACCAGCAAAACAGGATTTGCTGGACTTGAATTGACATAAAGTTTAAAATGCTGTAACCACTTATGGAAACATTTTTCATCGCTCCAGCCATTATCAGTAACTGCATAAATACCCTCCACTGGTCCATTTTTCGTTAAAGTGGGAGACATTCGTTTTCGAGGAAATATAAGTAGTGGTGGAATAAAGCTTCCAGAAGCACTCATTGCGCATATGGCTGTTACGTTTTTTCCACGTTCCCAGGATATTTTAGATCCAAACTGTTTAACACCTTTTGGTCCTAGTTGCTTAGTAGGCTTCTGAACCGTCGAGATCCCTGTCTCGTCAACATTAAACATTCTGCTTGGCACAAATTTGTATTTTTGTAACAGATTTGCCAGGTTTGAAAAAAAAATTTTGACAGATTCTTCATTAAAAGCAGTTATTCTGTTCACACTTGTTCCTTCAGGTTTTCTTAAACTAATTTGAGGATTTCTCTTAAGAAATAATTTTAACCAATCTTTGCCTGCTTCCTGACGATTTTTATTAAAATCATGACGTATGCCATTGGTTTCTGCATATTGAAAAGCAATTTTTCGTAACTCCATCGGTGTTAATCCATGAAACAATTTAGCTAACTTAAGCACGTGATTGGCCATTAGAGTTTCAGTCTCGGCTGAGAATGTAGAAGGCCTTCCTAATCTTGGACCAGAATTGTCATTCTTTTTTCTTCGAGCTCTCAGTGTTGCTTCGTGAATATTAAATGACCTGGAAACTTCGCGAATTTTTCTACCAGAATCTATTGCCGCAAGTGCGTTATGTAAAGTTTCCTCGGACCAACCAGCAATATTAGTTTTTCTAGCGTACTTGTTAGGCATCTGAAATAACATTAGAATCAACGACAGTTATCTAAAATATCAATTCATGTCTACTAATTTATTTTCGGACACTCACGGGTAATGGTACGCAGATTGAGGGTAATCGTACGCAACCGCGTATCATTGCCCGATTTGACGCCATTAGTGTTATGAGCTGTTTAAAAAAAATGAGTTCTTATTTCTACGATATACTTACGTTATTTACTTCAGTATAGGCCTATTCTTTCACTAAAAAAATTAGAATGACTTTTAAATAGATACAGCGGATCCTATCTTTATTTTATTCACACACAAATATTATAAAGAAAAAGCCAAAAAGTAAAAATGACGCGATTTCAACAAATACAAGCATGGAACTGAAATGTACCACACAACTTTTGTTGAAATACGTACGAGCCACGAGTCTATCCGTTCAGCGGCGATATTCAACGATTGCCTGACCTTATAGGTGCATGCGTATAATTACCCGCTGCGTATGATTCCCCTCCTCTCCCCTACATGGTTGAATTCAGAATAAAACTATGATTTAAATGAACTATTCGCAGTATGCAGGTCCGTATTCAAATAAAGAAGTTGATGATGGTTTCGAGAATACGAAACGTTGTAGTACATATTCAATACCAGCATTTTATAACAAATTTTTAATACAATAAATTTCATTAAAACATTTTTTCGATATCTCTCTTAACAACGATGCCAGATTGAAAATAAAATATTGGGGTATTTCGGAATATGTCGATTATCTTCGAAACTAATCGGAATAACTAAAAGTTTAAAAAACCATTAAAATCATCTCTGAAATACGCAACTTTTATCCCATTTAACCGACTTTGTATCTCTTGTGGTTTCTTAGATAGCAATACTGCTCAATTAAATAGTGGCCACCCTGTATACGGAAAGCGGGGAAGGTAAATAATTCTCTGCCTAAATCCTTTAGACCGATCAGCCTTACCTCGTTCGTACTAAAAACTCTAGAGAGAATTCTGGATAGGCACATTAGAGATGGGAACTGCAGGGAAATTCCCCTCAACCCCAGACAATATGCCTACCAGGTTGGCAAATCCACAGACCCCAAGTGGTGTTGGAGCCGGAGTGTACAACAGAAAACCGAGAGTTGACATCACAGTAAGCCTCGGCAAGTATGCTGCATTCTTTCAGGCGGAGGTTTTCGCTATAGAATTGTGTGCAAGAGAGTTGGTAAACCATCATCTTGTCAACAAAAGCATTTACATTTTATCAGACAGCCAGGCAGCTTTTAAAGCTCTGAGCTCCAACCGGCTGGACTCGAAGCTGGTGTGGAACTGCATCGAATCCCTGGATTGCTTTGCTACCAGTAACAGGGTAACACTACTCTGGATACCTGGGCATGAAGGAGTGGAGGGCAATGAGAAAGCCGACACCCTTGCGAAAAGAGGTGCAGAATCCGAGTTCATTGGACCGGAGCCATTTTTTGGCATCGCCAAAAGCAGTGCCAAAGACACTATCTGGAAATGGGCCGAGAGGAAAACTCTCCAGCACTGGAAAGATATTCCTGGGTTAGCTCACTCTAGGGCGTTTATAGTCAAACCTTAAGGTAGCACCCTATCGCAGATCCTAGAATGGAGTAGAAGTGATCTACGCATCCTAATTGGACTGCTTACAGGGTACTATCGTCTGCGGTACCATCTGAAGAAGCTAGGTCTGAGTCAAACATCGGACTGTCGCTTCTGCAGTGTGGAAGACGAAACGGCGGAGCATATTTTATGCTCCTGCCCTGCCCTGGAAATGAATAGGCTTCGTACGTTTGGTTTTGTACAGCTGGAGCCTACCGACTTCAAGGAAGCTTCACCTAAATCAACCATAGACTTCGTAAGAAGGTGTGGATTGTATGGTGAATTATAGCCCATAGGGGTGAGCCAAAATAGGCCTCTGTTGGCCGCAGTGGAGGGGCGAGCAAACGCTCCACTCACATTGAACCTAACCTAACCTAACATAAGTATTTAGGATTTAAATGATTTACTCGTATTAAATTCCCAATGTCTTGATCTAACTGTTCGTAGTTGTGCCACTCTCTAAGTGCATAAACTTGAATAGGTTGTTTTAGCGTAATTGTAATTCTCATATCAGTATTGTTAACAATTTCTGTTTTAGCCAGTCCGTTAGTAGAGTTAGTCAAAGTTTCTGGGAAATAAAGTTCATCATATTTCATTTCTGGTACAATTATCTCGCCATTTGGGTGATTGACCGGCACCTGTACGGCGACTATTTCATAAGCGTCAACTGATATAGTATATTGTATTCTGTTTATTTTATATAAAATTGGTATTTCAATGTTTTCATTTTATAAAATGCTTTTACTTAAATCTACAGAAAATTGTAATTTATGTAATTCACTTAAACCTAATAATCCATCAAAATGATTATGAAACTTAAATACTATAAAGTTTAGATTAATATTTGAATTAAACTCAGAAAATGCAGGAATTTTCAATTTTTCTTGAGTTTGTTTTTTACCTATAGCTTTATTAATTGAAGTCGGATCATTGTAAATGTTTTCTGGATAATATTTCTCAACAATAGGCGGACTTAGCATGATAGACATACTACCCGTATCTATAAGTAATTTTAGAGGCGGCTTATGAATAACAATATAACGTAAATCGGTGGAATATGAATTTGAAAAAATATTCACGAAGTTTATTGTTAAACTCATCGTTTGTATTTGGAAAAATTTGGTTATTTTCTAAACATGATTGTTGGTTGATTATTTTGTCTAGGCCTAAATGTATTTTGAGAAGTGGTCGACATGGGTTGTAAAAATTGTTGGTTTTGTCCTGGTCTAAAAGTGTTTCTTGTTGTAGTCAACATTGGTTCCGAATTACCAATGGGCTTTTGTCCTGTCGGTGCAAATAGATTTTTCGGTGGTCCAAATACCTGTATATTTGTCGGATAGTGTCTGTTTATTGTACCAGGTTGTACATGAATAGGTTGTCTAGGAAAATTGTTAGGATTTGGATTTCTGTAGAAATTTTGATTTTGATTATTTGGGACAAAATGTCTTTGTTGATTGTTGTTTAAATAATTTCTATTATTTGGGAAAGGAAATTGATTTGGAAAGGTTTGAGTAGAATTATACGATGTATTATTGAAATTTTGGTTTCTATTTTGAATAGAATTTGGCTGGGACTGCATAGGCCGTACGTACTTTGAATTATTTTGCGAATATTGAAAATTTTCTTCATCAATAATAAATGCAATAGCTTGTTCAATATTATCTGTTCTTTTAAGTATAATAATATTCTGCAAACTACCGGAAAGATTTCTTAATAATGTTCTCAAAGTCATTTGGTCATATTGTATTCTATATATGTCTTTAGCCGCTAGAGGCATTTCTGCGTCTGAAAAATTGTTAATTCTACCGATCAAATGACTTTTCAAAACTTGTAGTCTTCTTTCAAAGTCTATTGGTTGTTCATTTTTTTGCGGATGAGCCATTAATTCTCTTTCAAGACATTCTAGAGATCGTCGATCTCCAAAACATTGTTGCAATGCTTCTTTAATAGCATCCCAAGAATTTAATTCAGCGCGTGAACCTACCAATAGATTTGCTCCATCTACCAGTTTTGACTGTATTACTTTAATGATATAATTTCGAATTGTAAGATCATTTATCGCCCTGTACGTATTTACTACAAAATCGTAACTGCTAATAAATTGACTTAAGTTACTTTCATCTCCATTATATAATGGAATCATCATATCAATGTGCAACTTTAACGTAAAAACATTTACTTGATCGTTAGCCATTTCTTCTAAATTTACTGCCCTATTAAAATCTAAAATTAAATTTTCTATTGTGTTATCATAGAAAATAATATTATTTTATTATTTTTTTTCAAAATCATTATTTATTTAATTTTTTACTTATTTTCAATTAACCATAAACTATTCTAAAATGTTTTAAGAAAAAAGATATTTTTTTTTCAAAAATAATTTGCTTATTTTCAGTTTAAATATAACCTATTCTAAAATATGATTTGCGAGGATAAATCCTAAGAAAAAAGAGGATAATTTAAAAGGAGTACTCAGTACTTACCTCAGAAATTTCGGTTATCCAATGAATCCAGTTCTTCAGCAAAGGTGTTACCACAGGAGAAAGTTCTTAACGCCAAAGAGTTGAAACTCACGTATATGTCGGAAAATCGGACTCGATGCCGTGGCTTTTCGCAAAATTACTGCGTTATCCTACTTCGACTGCGCCAATTAAATAACTTTAGTTAAAAAATTTCTTTTTCAAAATGTATTTTCAAAATTACAAAAATTAGTCGTTAATAATTTGAAGGCTAGAACTAGACTGAGTTAAAAAATGACTCGAACTGAACATGATAAAAATGCAACGTAACAATTTATATATCTCATAAGCTATTTTACTTATATAACGGATATTAAATGTGTTTGGTTCACACAGAAGGCAATTACCAAGGACAAATACAAACCAGTACAAATAGATGAGATGCCTTGTTTGAAAAATAAGATCAAAAATACAGTTATGGTTGATGTTGATAAGGAAGCAATACTCAATTTTTTTTTTGTCAAAGTGTCCCCAATTCTGCTGTAGCTAAGCATAGGCAGGGTAGACGAGAATGTAATGATGGAGTGAGCTCGTCTCTGGAATGTTCCCATTCACATCAGACTTACAATCAAGTAATCCTCAATTACGCCTGTCAATCAGCTTGCATGATGTATTTAACATCCGTTAAAATACAAAAACCGAAAACATGTTGTACAGAACTATTTTAGAATATTTTTCCGGAAGATGATGAACAGATTGTCATATATTTTTATCCCAATCAGTTAAATAATAAATATGTGAAGCATGGTTTGAAATGGGAGCACCGTGTCCGAGAAGTATTTCAGAAGAGTACAGGGGCAGATATTATTGAATGCGGGATGGTAATTTCCCATTCAAATAAATGGCTTGGGTATTCCCTGATGGGATAATATTTTTAGAAGGAAATCCAGCGTACCTTCTTTAAATAAATTGTGCTTTTGAATGTAAAGTATTGAAAGTATTCAACAAATTATGATCCAATATTCATATTTATCATTCAGAAAATGCATTTTATCAATTTTCAGGAAGTACAAAGACTATCACAGAAGCTCTACAAAAAATGTCTTATGTGATTCAAGAGAATGGAGAATTCAAATTGAAAAAACGTCATAAGTATTATGGACAGATACAAATGGGAATGGCTCTACTTATTTTAACTAAGACATTTTTTGTCATGCTTCATTTGAAGACAGTATTTTGGTGATGGAAATAGAATTTGATTTTGAATTTTCAAGAAATATGTTATCCGTTATTAAACAAAACTATTTCAATAAAATGCTCCATGTTCTCTGTAAGAATAAAAGTTAATTTAAAATGTTTTAGGTATTAAATAAAAAAAATTCCTGTCGGTAGGGTCGACAGGGGAGGTAGATTTCTATTGTCTAAATTTGAGCATCCTTCCCCACTTCACGATATGGTCAGATCGAAAAAAGTTTCAAACAAATAAATTTTATAATAATTAGGACATGAAAAAAGTCTAATGACCTGTTTCAATATTTTTAAAAATAGCGGAGATATGAATTTTTTGAAATTTCAACCCCCTCCAGGTCCATCCCCTTAGGTCCGATTAAAAAAAGTTTCAGACAAATTAATTTTATAATAATTAGAACATAAATAAAGTTTTATGAACTGTTTCAATATTTTTGAAAATAGCGGAGATATATTTTTTTTTCAAATTTCAACCTCCTTCAGTTCCATCCCCGTGGGTCGGATAAAAAAAAAATTCAGGCCATTTTCAAAAATATTGAAACAAGTCACAAGACTTTTTTTGTGTTCTAATTATTATAAAATTAATTTGCCTGAAATTTTTTTGTTTGTTTGAAACTTTTTTCGATCTGATCATATCGCGGAGTGGGGAAGGATGCTCAAATTTAGACAATAGAAATCTACCTCCCTTGTCGACCCTACCAACAGGAATTTTTTTTTTTGTAAATTTAATGACTAACGACACTTAGATTTTTTTCTTTTACTTGTACCACAATTGTTGCGAACTCATTATTAAATCAAATAAAAATAATCATCTAAACACAAAACACTCTTAAATAAATCTTCAACACATTTAAATACATCCACACGCACCTTAAACTTCTTATCATAACCTTATTTTCATTGTCAAACTTACATTTGACAATAACCTTCTACCTTTCAATCACAGTCAACCACAATACATACATAAATAAAACCATATCAATATATATTTTGAAAGTATTTGCTGTGTGATTGCGAAGTAGAGTAAAATATTGGGAAGCAGCAAGAATAAAAGAACAAGTGTACTCTTTTAGGATTTATTAAAAGCTTTCGAGCGTGGTTACGCTCATCATCAGGGAAGCTGTAAGTGATGAGCAACAAATTGGTACAATAAATGGGGTTTTACAGAAAAAAACATACCCCTAGTGAGATTGTTGTTCACAGGTTGTAAACTTAAAAATTGTTAAAATACAGATTAAAAACACGTCCACATAATAAAACATTGTAAAACTTGTTAAAAAATAAAAATAAAAATTGTTATCAAAAGATTTTTTGTTTAAAACCGTATTATTTAAAATTAATAAAATATTAAAAATTGAATAGCCAAAAGCTGTATGCTATTAAATTTAAATCAAGTTTTTTTTTTCATCGTTTTTTTGATTTTATACATTTAGCGCCAAATTTGAAGTTCATTTTGACGGACGGTCTCCTCCTTGAAAGCCACACAGACCACAAAAAGGGAAGGGTTAAAAAAGGAGCAATAGGGCAGTCTCATTAGCTGTTGCATATGTCACTTTCTTGTGTATGAACTTTTTTTTTGTGGGGCTGTGTAATGTTTGACATATCGTATAAATCATAACCTACTTGATTTCATCTGTCAATTCATTACCTGCCATAATATGTAGCATTAGCTTATTCGCTGTGTGCAACTTGCCATGTGGCGACACCTTTAGGCTAAAATGTAAAACTTTGTCCCGTACAATCAAAATTAAATGCAGCCATTTTGATATTTAAAAGATGAATATATATTAAGAACTGCTTTTGAGGAAATAAAGCCTGATATAAAATTTAAACAAAATGCCCTAAAGAACGATGTAAAACTGGCATTTCGTCACATATGCTTGGTGGAGGAGAAAATTCAACAGAAAATAAAAATAATAACTGCGATATGCGTGCGAACAACGTCGCAGTCAAAAGAAGATTATAAAGTTTCATTAAATATAAATATATTGCGCTTTGAAATACATATTTTTATATGTTTATTATTATTTAGTATTCACAATATGTAATATGTTTATTAAAACGAACCGTGAGCTTTCTTTTGCCCTGATTCCAATTGAAAATTTTGTTCCAAAAATTAAACTCCTTCGAGTGATTCTATGACAATGAAAATGTTACTGCTGTTTGCTGACCACATAAACTAAGTAACGAAGTCAACATTTTAAAATTTGACTGGTTTAAGTGATAAAAACTAAAATTATTATTAATATATCAGTACGTCATTTATATTAAATTAAAGACTATATTTTTGCGTTGGTTCGATAGTTATGCGGTTTAATACACGGGATTTGGACAATTAACTTTTTTATTTTTTTAATTATAATTTTGGATAATTTTTATTCAAAAAATCTAAAGAAAACCTGTTTTTCATTTTGAATGAAATATTAATCAAAACACTGTAGGTAAAAGCTTTGTTTGTCGTGACTCGGATTAAAAACTTTGTCCGCGAAATTAAACTGCTTCGAGTGATTCTGAATAAAGATTATCCAAAATTACAATAAAAAAAATTAAAAAAGTTATTTGTTAAAAAAAAAATTAACAAGCATTTGGGGGACTCGAACCTACGACCTTTGTAGCGTATGGGGTTGTAAACCCTTTAAGACACAATTCAAAAGCTCAGATTAACTTACCGGGTGAATCTCGTCGTTATATGGGCCGGCATGGGCACTTCACACACACACTTGATATTGCTCTCGATGTGAACTGGTACCAGGTACAAATACGACTGTGTGTCCTTTTACACTTGAATATAGCCAATCTGAGCTGATTCGCGATAAAAGTATTAAATTAAAATTAAGAGGCAATCCATGCCGCAACATTTCCTGCCCCGCGAAAATGTAACAATTCTAAATTTAAATGAAAATATCCAAACATTTAACCAATGAAATTAACTACTAGTTATAGCAAAAATAGAAAAAAAAATGAATACAAAACATAAAAATGAATAACCCCTATTTTTAAAGCGACAAAACAGACATAAATAAAATTGTATAGGATTAATCAAGAGGCAGAGGACACAATTTGACCAACGGCCTTTTTAATGTCCCATTAGACGTTTTAACTGAAGCGACTCTGGCTATTCCGTCATCCCCCGGGTGTAATTCCGAAACACGACCTAATAACCATTGATCAAAATTATCAACTTTGATTAGTACTAAAGTACCTATATCCGGAGCAGCACTAGAATTAAGCCATATGCCTCTTTGCTGCAACGTATGTAAATACTCACAGTGCCACCGTCGCCAAAAATCCTGATGAAGGCGCTGCATTAATTGCCATCGAGATAAGCGATTAAGCGGTATAGTAGTATAATCCGGAATAGGAAAAGCGGAGACAGGTTCTAAAGTTAAAAAATGCCCAGGAGTAATTGCCTGAATATCTTCGACATCATTACTCATGGGAGTCAGGGGTCGCGAATTTAGAAGAGATTCTATTAGAGTTAAAGTAGTATAAAACTCTTCGTATGTTAGAATTTGTTCACCAAGAACTCGAAAGAGGTGAGTTTTTACACTCTTTACCCCAGCTTCAGCTAGACCGTTAAAATGTGGTGCTCCGGCGGGTGATGGATGCCACTGAATGGTTTCACACGCGGCGGCTTGTTCCATTAATTTTGCGAGTTCACGACTGGCACCTAAAAAGTTGGTACCACAATCGCTATATAAATGAGACACCCTACCCCGACGAGCGATAAAACGTTGTAAGGCTGCCAAAAATACGTCGGAAGATAGGTCACTTGCTAGTTCCAAATGAATCGCTTTAGTAGCGAAACAAACAAAAATACATAAGTACGCCTTACATGTTCGTACTCCTCTATATCGACTCGTAACAATATTGAAAGGTCCACCGTAGTCTACTGAAGAATGGGAAAAGGGCTTGACTTGTGAAACTCTCGAGATTTGGAGATAAAATCCAAAAATGTTGGGACAACAAATAATAAGTTGAACGAAAACTCGTGTGAAAGAGAGTCTCGTGAAAGAGAGTCTCGTGAAAGTGACGGATTAATAAAGTGGGTAACTCACTAGAACGGGGTAACAAAATTGGATGCTTCGAACAATAAGATATAGAGGCATGTTTCAGACGACCTCCTACTCGAAGAATATTGTCGTCATCAAGAAATACTTGCAATTTTCTAAGAGGTTTAGATAATTTGTTAGTGTTTAATTCGTTATCAAAATGCAATGATTGCGTATATTTGACTAATACAAGTAGAGCAGAATATAATTCACTACTTGCGAGAGGGCCTACTTGTTTATTGAGGGGATTTTTTGTATTAAATGCAAAGCGGAGTATGTAGGCAACAGTATTTCGAAGTAGAGAAAATGAAGAAAAGCGATTTAGAAGTTCACCTAAGAAATCATTATTTGGCGAAACGGAGAGCAACACTACCTTCTTTTCTTCTCCGGAAAAAGTAGGTAAATCACTAGAAAATTTAGGTTTAGGCCAATATTCTTGGGATTTTGATAAAAATGACGGTCCTGTAAACCATAGCGGATGATTAACAAATTCAGAAGGCAACAGACCTCTAGAGGCGGCATCGGCGGGATTATTAGCGGAATCAACGTAATTCCAAGAAGTGGAAGGTAAGTTTTCTTGTATAAATTTAACTCGGTTGGCGACAAAGGTTTTCCATCTGGAAGGAGATCCATGAATCCAATGCAAAACAATTTGAGAATCGGACCAAGCAGTAATAGTATCAAATTTAATAGATTCGGCGAAGCACGTTAAGGTGTAGTTCATTAACTTCGTAAGCAGAATAGCAGCCGAAAGCTCCAGTCTAGGTATAGTTAGTTTTGCCGTAGGAGCAATTTTGGATTTTGCGCAAACAAAACTCGTATGGATAAGACCTTTTATGTCAGAAATCCTAAAATAAACGACGCAACCATAACCTTTCTCACTAGCATCACTGAAGCCATGCAATTGATACTGCAAAGGGGCAACTAGAGCGGAATTATTTGCAAAGAAACGGGGAATTTTAAGATTAGCGTGGGCAGGAAGATCATCGATATATTTCTTCCATGCAAGAATAATAGACCTATGTGGAATATCATCCCAATTTAAATGAGCTTGCCACAAAGTTTGAATGAGATGTTTGCAGTAAAATGTTATAGGACATAAGAAACCTATAGGATCATAAATCTTAGCCAGTTCCGATAACAAAATGCGCTTTGTACACTTTATATCGGAGTTAATATTAACAGAAAATGAAAAGCAATCGTGAATGGGATTCCATTGCAAGCCAAGAACTTTTAAAGGACTATTTTCAGTATCGGTTGAAAATTCGAGAGGATTTTTTGATAAATATGAAGGTGGGAGATCAGCAAGTAACGACATATCATTGCTTGACCACTTTCTTAATTCAAATCCTCCTCGTTTCATGAGCAATATTAGTTCAGAAATTAACCTGCGAGCATATGTGACAGTAGGGCATGACAGAACAAAATCATCAACTTAGCAAGAATTGCGAATAGCGTGTGCGGCTAAAGGAACATTTCGTCCTTCATCAACAACCAGCTGTTGGAGAACTCGAAGAGCCAAGAACGGAGCACTATTGAGGTCATATGTCACACGGGTTAAACGATAATCTTTAACTTCTGCATTAGGTGAAAATCGCCAAAGAATTCGTTGATAATCACGATGAACAGGGTTAACAAAAATCATTCGATACATTTGTTTTATATCTGAACAAACTGTGTAACGATGTAAGCGAAAATTTAATAAAATTGCAACAATATCTTGTTGAAGTTTAGGACCAACGAACAGATGGTCATTAAGTGATGCCTGATTAGGTAAGCTAGCGGAGGCATTAAAAACTACACGGAGCTTGGTAGTAAGATTATGAGGTTTTACCACTGCGTGGTGGGGAACATAGTAGGAGCGAGCAGAAATATCTTGTGTTGGTATGAGCTCCATGTGATTCAAATCTAAATATTCTCGTAAGAAATCGGAATATTGAATATGTAATTCAGGATCTTTAAGCAGGCGGCGTTCTAAGGAAAAAAAGCGAGATAATGCTAAAGTGCGAATTCCAGGAAAGGTAGGCAACATATCATCTTTAAAAGGAAGAGAGACCATATAATTTCCTTCTTTGGTCCGCGAATGAGTCTCAGAAAATATTTTTTCACAGCGGTCTGCTTCACTTTCGTGAATTACAGTCTCAGGAACACTTTCTACTTCCCAAAATTTTTTGAATGTATTATTAAGAGTACTATGTTGAGTAAAATGGCAATAAATAGTAGAAGGAAGAATCTTAGCACTATGAGAAATTTTTCCTAGAATTACATAACCAAACACGGTATTAAGAGCATCTGGAGTAAAATTATCACCTATAATGAGGCCATTACATAGAATTTTAGAAAAGACATCCGCTCCGAGAAGTACATCAATCCTTCCCGGCCTAGAGAAATTTGGGTCAGCCAGTTTCAAATTAGAAAGATGCTGCCAACCTTTAGTGGATACAGGAAAGTCAGGAAGATGATCACAAATGTTATGTACTATAACGGCATCAACATTGAGCGCGATGCGGGAATCATAAACTGGTTTACAAGCGAAAGTAATACGGGCGGTGTCCAGGGTGGAAGACATAGATCCCAGACCTTTCATATCAAGCAAAAATTCAGATTTAGGAAGGTTTAAAACGTTAGCAGCCTTGTGAGTAATAAAAGAACTCATACTTCCAGAATCAAGCAAGCAGCGGTAAGTGTGGTAATTGCCTGAGTTATCTAATACGTCTATAAGAGCGGTAGCTAGCATTACGCGCGTATTGTCGGAAATAATTCCCTGACCAATAAATGAAGTTGGCATCTCAGCAGCGATATCAGAACTTTGAGGAGTTGCTGTTGTATTTGTCAACACAGAAGGATTGGAGTTAGAAGGGGCGCGGTGATTTTGCAAATACTTAGACGTATTCAAACTGTTTTGTGAGCGGTCAAAATGCAGTAGACTATGGTGAGAGCTTGAATTACAATATCGACACTTATGTGTAGAGCGACAATTTCTAAGATCATGAGACGAACTCAAACAATTAAAACATAAACGATTTAATTTACAAAATTGGTGTCTTTCAGCGGGCGATTTATTAGCAAATGTTTCACATGTATACAATGAATGATTTCTTTTACATAAAAGGCAGTTACTGGAAGGCGATTTAGCATTATTACTAGAGAGAAATGTCCGAGTAGAACGAGGATGATACTTTGTTTTATTAAGCTGCTGAGTTGTGCATGAAGGAGAAGGTTCACTTAGAGTCATATTATCGAAGGCCAAATATTGTTCAGTTAAAAAGTTTATTAAAGTTTTGTAGCTAGGAACAGTAGTGGACGGAATGGTAAGTTCGAAGCGCAATTTGGTTTTTTCATCTAATCTTCGAATTAACATCATTGCTAACACAAAATCCCAATGATCAACAGGAAAGTTCATTACCTTCAGGGCCGCAAGATTCTCTTCAAAGGTGTCTATTAGCTTTTCCAAAGCCGCGGTATTATCGCCCTCGATTTTTAAAGTACTTTCAATCTCGTTCCAATGCGCCTGGGCACATTTTCGATTGTTGAAATAGCGTTTATTAAGCGTATCATATGCAATAATATAATTATCAATAGTGTTTGGCAAATGTTTAATTAATGAAAGCGGTTTTCCTTCCAAGGAACTAATCAAATAATCAAATTTCTCTATCTCAGACAAATTAGTTTTATTATGGACTAAATGATTGAAATGATCAATAAAAGAACGATATTCTTTAAAATCTCCTTTGAATTTTTTTAATTCTATTTTAGGTAAGCGTACATGCGAAACGTCAGCGTGAAGCGCTGTTGAATTTAACAATGCATTATTATTAGAGGTAATATTAGTGGATACCTCGAAAAATTCGGAATATACGGCTTTAATTTTGTAAAATTCGGCAAGAAATCCTTCTTTTATTGCATCTTCAGAGGAAGGATCTTGATCTGGCGTGGCAAATAAAATATTTAGTATTGAGGTGTGCTGCTTCAAAAAGTTTTCTTTTAAGTCATCAATATCTAAACACCTAACTTTAAACAAAGTTCTAAGCGATTTATCAGTTTTAGCGCAATCAGCGAGGTTACTTATAACACTAACTTCATTTAAGCATGAACTACGTAAAGTTTGATATTTTAGTAGCGAAGTCATATTTATGAAATTACTATATAATCAATTAAATAATAAGAACAATAGCGATAGCAGTTTATAAATAGGTAGCGCGGTACGAAACCAACTCTGTTTCAAAACAAAATTCAAGATCAAAATATCCGTTCAACGGCGAAATTTTTAAGCGGTAGCAACTATATACGATAAATATTCGACTTTTAAGCGGTAGCAACTATATACGATAAATATTCGATCATAAGAAAACAGTAAGAAAGAGTACAAAGCAAATTACAGTGAGACGAGAATGGATGTGTGAAGCAAACGATGATAATCCGTGCGGACGACGAAACAGCGAAAGCGGGGATAGAAAGAGAACAAGAATGAAGCGAGAAAGCGTTATCACAGATCGCGCACTAAAGGCTAGCGGTTTTTTGTGCCTCTGTATCTTGTTTTTGTAATACAAATGGGTCTGTTTTGCGAATTTTAAAAATGATTTGAATCTAAAATAATTAAATTAAGTAATTATTTGTAATAATAAAAATGAATTTTATTGATTGCAATACTAATGTTTCATTATTAGAGTTAAATGGACAAAGAAACAAGATATTTAATTTTAATTAATAAGACTGAGAGCTTATTTTTTCTTCTTCAGCCTTCCCCCACAAAAAAAACAGTATCCGGCTCGAAGGACCAAAAATGTAGCGTATGGGGTTGTAAACCCTTTAAGACACAATTCAAAAGCTCAGATTAACTTACCGGGTGAATCTCGTCGTTATATGGGCCGGCATGGGCACTTCACACACACACTTGATATTGCTCTCGATGTGAACTGGTACCAGGTACAAATACGACTGTGTGTCCTTTTACACTTGAATATAGCCAATCTGAGCTGATTCGCGATAAAAGTATTAAATTAAAATTAAGAGGCAATCCATGCCGCAACAACCTTTCAAATCCAAAATCCCGTGCCTTAACCGCACAACCATTCAACCAACTTCAAAATATTGTCTTTAATTTAATATAAATGACGTACCGATATATTAATAATAATTTAATTTTTAGCGGTTAAACTAAGTCAAATTTTTAAATTTTGGCTTAGTTACAACCCGGTTCTTGTGGTCAGCTAACTGCAGTAAAATTTTCATTGTCATAGAATCACTCGAAGGAGTTTAATTTCGCGGACAAAGTTTTCAATCCAAGTAACGACAAAGCTCACATACCTACGGTTTGCTTTATCTGTATTCACATTTGAATGGACTTTAAAATTTTATTGGGCCCGTTTAAACGATTATTCTGACAGCCCATGACACAACATCCCAGCAAACAGAGTCACGTCCACTGACGTCTTTGTCACGTAGTTTTTTGGTTGAAAATTTACGTCCGCTATGGTACCAAATAAAAACGTGAATCATACGTGCCTATTTTGGTTGAAAATTTACGTCCGCCCTGATACCAAATAAAAACGTGAATCATACGTGCCTATTTTGATTGAAAATTTACGTCCGCCCTGATACCAAATAAAAACGTGAATCATACGTGAGTATTTTGGTTGAAAATTTACGTCCGCATTGATACCAAATAAAAACGTGAATCATACGTGCCTATTTTGGTTGAAAATTTACGTCCGCCCTGATACCAAATAAAAACGTGAATCATACGTGCCTATTTTGGTTGAAAATTTACGTCCGCCCTGATACCAAATAAAAACGTGAATCATACGTGCCTGTTTTGGTTGAAAATTAACGTACACCTTGATACCAAACAAAAACGTGTATGATACGTTTCTTTTTAACGAAACATTTTGAAATCACTGATGGTTTTAAAAAGAAGCGTTGTTATAGTATTTTCATTTCAATTTTATAATTTAGTGAGTGTAATTGAAATTTATTGCAATTGTACATTCTTAATTTACGTGAATTTTACGTCCCAGATCAACCACCTATAAACGTAGGAATTTTATGAATATTACCGACAAATGGATGTAATAGCGAGCAATTTTTTAGTGTTCCCATCACCGATGATGGCCTGTTTGAATAAAAAATGACTTTATAAGTTATAGTCTAACTAAAATAATTTACATATAAACTTGAATTTTCGCGCCATATATTAACTGTCTACGCATCCGGTCACGAGTCACGGCATACGAGCATGCTCACAAGTTCACATATCTCTTTGTCTCTTTGATAATTCATTGGCTCGATTTTATTGATGAAATTGATGACGTTGGCGGCTGGCTTGGCGTTGGTGGCAAGTGATTATATCTCATTATTTTCTGTGTTAATTGTCTGTTAGATAGTGATACTGTGTGTAAGCGTTGTCTGAGAATTTAATGTTGTATCGGGGATATCAGGTTAATGTAAATAGGTAATGGAAGTAGAACAGGTATAATAGTTTTGTGTTGATGCAATTTACAGAAGAAGATGGAGGTACTTTATAGCGTTAGTATACATCATAGGTGGATAACTCCTCGAACGAAGGTGTATTTACCGCCATATAAAAACCAAATTCCTTTAGTTGGTTTTGAAATTTGTTTAGTACTCAATGTTATTATAAATAAATATTTATTTATCAATTTATTTTTTGAAACCCTACACTGCCATTCTCTAGATAGTGATTATATAAAGACGTCCTGAACCCTTCGAAAACACGTGTAATTTTGGCCACCAAAAGACGTCCTAGAAATGTAACATTCTCACGTGTATAAAACGTCTTTTAATACACGTATAAATCTCGTCACCAAAAGACGTCCTAGAAATGTAAAATGCTCACGTGTATAATACGTCTTTTAATAGACGTATAAATCTCGTCACCAAAAGACGTCCTAGAAATGTAAAATACTCACGTGTATAATACGTCTTTAAATAGACGTATAAATCTAGTCACTAAAAGACGTCCTAGAAATGTGACATTTTCATGTTTCTGGCACGTAATATATGTACGTTTAATTTTTACGTCATTTGGTTAATATATTACCAAAATTTCACGTGATTAAAACGTGACTCTGTTTGCTGGGATATTTCTGCTGGACTTCGGTGAGCTTTCCATATTGTTGTTGAAATTTTGGTCAGTCGAAAAATGTTCGGGACAAAAGTTCAGGTACTGAACACGGCAAGTGCCAGCATCGGCTGTCAAGATGCTCCGCCTTCTCGAACACAGCGAATATATCATAGCCTACTTGATTTCAACTGGCAATTCATTACCTATTATTAGTGTTAAGATATACCGAACATGGTTATTCTTGAGCAATTTCCATAAGAGACATTTTTCTTTCAGATTAAAATAATATTCATTTAATTGAAATTATTTAGGCAGAATTCTACCTCTAATTATTTTTATTGTAGGTAACGCAAATACAAAATTGATAAGAATTAGCTTATAGGTAATGCCCTTCAGCGAGGACGGTAACATTATTACGACAATATTTTTAATTACTGCACATAGACCAATGTAGAGCCTTTCTGAAAAGACTAAATTTGTTTATTTCCTTAGAGGCTAATTAATCTACTTGAAGGTTGACAAAAAATTCCCAACATTTACAAATTTCTTAAGATATATCGGGATAGGAAAAAGATATCGACATGTAGTTTTCGCCATTACGTTCCTAATTTCGTCTACTTTTATATTCTGTTATTAAAATTGCATATTTCTATTTAATATTTTCCAAAGAGAACTAGATTTCTAAAAAACTTTAAATAACGCCCTCTAACGTGCCCGTTGCTTATTAAGTAGAGTTGAGAATATAACCATTACACTGGTGGAAAAAAGCACTTTTTAACAAGACTAAATTTGCAAAGATCGGTTAAGTAGAATCGTAGTTATGGTCGCTTTTTCATAACAAAGTTCCCACTCTCCCCTACCTCTTATTTGGATAGTTAGACCAAAACTTGTATTATAAAATATACGCATACTTTTTTGAGTAATACGCTAATCGTTTTTGTTATGCTTCTTATTTTGTAAAATTTTGTAAAATTTGGCTTTTTAAATATTTTATTCAATAACGCCCTCTAGCTGTAGACCTACAATTCTATAAGTAATTTCCAGGTTTTCCAGTGAACAAAAATCGTTTTGGTTGTTCAAATATTAACTCAATAATTTAAAGATTTCAAGAAAGTGTTCCGACGAACACTGTACAGTCTAAAGCATATATCTGGAAACAATTTATATTGTTTAATAATCTTTTCAAATAACACGCGAGGTGAGAATTTTTCTGAAAACAATTTGTTATTTCCTTACAAATTATGCAAATTTCACTCAACAAAATCCTCCTAGAATACTTACTATAACGTTTCATGCATTTTAAGGAGGATTCTGTTTCGTGACATTTAGACACATAATTTCCAAGGAAACAACAAAATGTTCTCCAAAAATTCTCACCTTGTGGAATTATCCTTGAAAAGTTCTCATTTTAGCAAAGTAGTATAGAAAACACAAACTAAATGTATTTAAAGAGGTCCGAAAACAAGATTGTAATATACAGATTATACTATCGTGGTCCATTTTTTTAAACAATTTGCGGTCTCCGATTTAAACAAAAATCTTTATTGGTTTCGATAAAAAACTAATTTAAAACAACTATTGCAATATAAATAATGGATATTATAGGAATGTATCAGTTTATTAGAAATAAAAAAAAATGTCTATTTAATCGCTGTAAAAATTGTAAATTATTGTCAGAATTAATGAGGTAATTCATTTTTAACAATAATTATTTTCTTTTATTGGTCGAAGGATACGTAATTTTGAATTTTTTTGAAGCCTGAAGAAATAATTATTAAGGAATAAAGCTTTGTTATGAAAATACAAGACAAAAATATATATAGCAAGGAAAATATAAAAATTCGTTCTCTTTTTTAACAAAAATAGAAAAAAACGACTCCTCTTCGAAATTATAAATTCTGATTGTCGCCTCTATTTCATCCAAATCGAAAAAAAAGAATCAACGCGAGCAATCTAATTGTTTAAGATTTTTAAGAAAAAATTCGTTACTCCGATGTGAACAAAAATTGTCGATAAAGTAGTTTAAGAGATGCAGATTTTGAAAAAAAATATAAGTTCTTGTTTACCTCTTGCAGTTTTGAAGACCAAAAATTTAAGAAAAATTGATAGGCTAAACGTGTAATAATCTCAAAATAAAAACAATTAATAGAGTACTTACTAATATACAATAATATACGATTCAAGGATTAGGCCTCCCTGTATACATATTTTAATAAATTAATTCAATAAAAAGAAAATTTTTATATGTTTGATTATTGAAAATTACGAAGTCTCTTCGAAATTTAAATGCGGATTTTTTTTTGTTAACTGGTAAATACAATTAGTATTTAAGTACAGCATTTACTGAAACTGTGCTTAAATATTGATATACAATAATTAGATTAATCACCTACCTCTTTAATCTGTAAATCTTCAATAACCAACGTCAAACATTTAAATGATGCAATAACTGTCAAGAGAACTTAAAAAGTGTCTTTCATTATAAAATACTGGGTAGCCTAGATTTTTCGAATATTTATAGAATAGTCCAATAAAATTCGTAAAAAAAAGCCATATTCGTAAATGAAATATACTACCCTCGCCGATTTTTTATATTTGATGGGGTGCTACTACACAGAAAAAACGCTATTGTATTTGCAACAATAGTCTTTCATTTAAAAACATTCCCTTTACCTCAATTAAAGTAAATATACAATCAACAAAATATTCTTCAATTAATTTGAGAAGTATATTTATTTTAACTATAGAATAATGTTTAAGTGGTAAGCATAAATATAATTACGTGAAAAAATACAGTTATTCAAATGGCAAGACACTAATTTGACACAATAACATTTAATACTTTCTTCAAAAATCTAAATTTATTTAATTGAATGAAAATCTCTACTCAAGAAAACAATATAACTAAATGATGTAACTATAGTTTATAATCCATAATTAGTAATTATAATATTGTTGTGCGAAAAGAGAAATATTGTAATGAAATACTCTGTATGAGTTATTTTTTATAAGTTAAATATTATTTATTCGTTAAGAGGTTTGAATAACATAAATAATTTGATTTTTGAATTTTATAAACAGAGTTTATTGTTAAAAGTTTACTTTTAAAGCATTTGGTGTATAAAATATTTAAAATTAACAATTGTGGAGTATAAAAAAAAATCTTATTTGTAATATCATATCATTATTATAATATGAATGATTATTATTTGTATAATAATTTAATATCGAAAAGTTATATTTTGGAAAGAATATTAAAGTAAATTTTTGCAGTATAATTAAAAAGTAAATGGCAAGTTTGTCAAAAGTGATTAACAGAAAAAAATTATTCATTAATGAAGTAACAAAAAAAAAAAATTAATTTTGGAGAGACGACAGTGGAATAAAAAAATAATAAACAGAGGTCAGAAATTTTTTATAAAAAAGTCACAATAATTTAGCAAAAGTTATTAATTGTAAAAAATAGTTAAAAACCAAGATACACCAATAAAAACAACTATTGTTAATGTTAGTACGAGAAAAGAGTTAAAAAAATAAAAAAATTTGTCAAAAGTTTAAGAGAAGTTTATTTTGGAAAAGATAAGTAAAGCTGTTAATATGATGGAGATAGTTTAAAAGAAAAGGACTAATAGTAAAAGAAAGTAAGGAGGAGTGTAGAGATTTAATAATTTGAAAGCGGAGATCAGGAAGGCAGGTTAAGAAGAGGTATTTAGAAGAAGTGATTGGTCAAGGTGCAGAAGATTGGAGTGGAAGGCGAATAGAAGGACTTTTATTAAATTAGTTTTCTTTATTTTTTTGTAATGTTTATTTTTTTTCATATAGAACTCACCCCAAATGGAGATCATCATAAATTCATTACAATATATTCATTTAATTTTGGTGAAATTCGATCTAAGTTAAAGTACGATATCTTTAAATATTTCCATAACAGGATAATTTATTATTTCAGATTGAAGCTGATTTCAAATGTATGTACCCATGTAAAGAGCTACAGCTATTGAACAACTGGCATTTATTTTTTGAAATACTGTTGGTGTTCAAAAGAACAGAAATAAATAATTCAAGAGACACAATTTTGCAAGATCTAATAAGCTGACTTGAACAAGTAGATTTATCACAAGGTATGAAGATATAGTTATTTTCCTAACAAGTGCGGAAAGTTATACTTTTCCGCACGCAATTGCAGTTGCCCGAACGACGCGAAGCGGAGTTCGGGCATGCAATTAAGTGGAGAAAAGATACTTTACGCAAGTGTTAGGAACAATATTTTTTCTACAAGCGCCTAGAATTAAAAAAAAAATTACCAAAAAGTATTTTTTCTACAAGCGCCTAGAATTAAAAAAAAGTTTTAGCAAAAAGTATTTTTTCTACAAGCGCCTAGAATTAAAAAAAATTTTAGCGAATAGTATTTTTTTCTACAATAGCGTGCGGAAAAGTACAACTTTCCGCACGCAAATGCGTGCGGAAAGTTGTAACTTTCCGCACGCTTGTTGAAAAAAATAATTTTATATTGAATTAAATAGCTATTTGTGTATTAAGAGCGGAAAGTGATACTTTGCCGCTTGAGGCAGAGAGTTGCCCGCGCGACGCGTAGCGGAGCGCGGGCAATCTGCCGAAAGCGGCAAAGCACTTTCTGCTCGAATTGCACACAAGATTTTTTCTACGATCACATTATTTTTAGACAAATAATTAAAAAAAAACATGAAAAATACACTTTTCATAAACTAAAACTGAAATAATGACGTTTCATTAATTTCATAGTCTACTATTTGCACAAAATAGTAAGTAGGTACTTAAATATTCAATCACTATTGCATATAGGTGTACCTAGGTGTATCTAGGTGCACCTTCTGACTGTTATATTTTACTAGATAAATTTTATAAAATAAAGTTTAATTTCGTTCGAAATATCTTCAAATAGTAATATTTCAACTAAAATATTCAGACTGCCCTACATTTTGTTTTAATATACCTATTATTTACTACCTTTCTTTAGTTTATTGTAAATGAAAACAGGCGAGCGGAAAAGTACGCGCTAGAGCAACAATAATGTCAAATTATTACAGATCACGGAAAACATCAACTTTGCGGTTAGATTTGAGTGTGCAAAAGAATACTTTGGGTAGTGATCGTAGGAAAACATATTTATGTCATTTTAACTGTATTTTTCCATAAGTTATTATTGGCATACATTTTTTTGTAAGTATTGCATCAGTAACAAAGTTATGTATAATTTTTAGGTAGATTTCCATATATGGAATCTACCTGTTGTAATCGATTCAATGACGGGACCCAGCACCGGGAATAGGGGCGCTACGCCGTTTGTGACCTTCTGAATAAGAATCAGTATATATATATATATATATATATATATATATATATATATATATATATATATATATTGTAATAGTATGCCATATTTTGTTAAAAAAATAAATATACCTAGTAGACATTGACAATACATACAAATTAAATCTAATTTATTTTAAATTAAGTTTATCTAATATCTAATATTATTTATAGAAAGAAACGATAATATTAAACTTATCAATTTTATTTAAACATAAGATAAATAACAAACTAAAGAAAACTAAAATAAATATAATGTAAAAAATTATTTGTAAAGTTTATTCTCCACAAAATAGTTAACAACTTTAACCAAAAAGAAGTTTTGATTATAAAAAAAATATGAACTGACATTTATTAAAAATTAAAATGATAAAAGACCAAAAAATTTAGGAAGAAGAAAAAATTGTTTTAAAAAGAAAGTAGGCAGGTTTTAGGGAAGAAGAAGCTCTCTTTTTGACGGGACTAGGAGGAGATGGTTGATCTGTCAATGAAAAATAAGAAAAATATTATTTTAATTAGTTTGTGGGGAGAAAACTAGTAAAACATTTACCTGTACTCATTATTTACCCGCATACACATCCCTTTGGTATTCCACGAGAATTTGTAAGTCAAAATTTGGATTTATATTTATTTATACGAATGACCAGTTGGACTAATGGCGGTCATCATCTGCCGTCAATTCCCCAAACATGGTTAAGACTTTTAAAATCCGGACACGACGAATTAGAAGTGATAATCTATAAATAAAAAAAAAAAACAATCAGATCTTGTATACCAAATATAAACTAAATAAGTGCTTTTAACATTTATGGAACTTTTTTTATTATTTAGTTATACAAGAAGAGAAACAGTACTTACGTGTTATATAATAGTTTGTTCATTTTACTTTGCTGGTTTGGCGTCAATATTAGGTTAGGTTTTCTGTAATTTAGTTTTCTATAGTTGATTTTTTTATGTTTGAGCGTTTATTTAATAATTAATATGGTGAAAATTTATAAAAAAAACTTGTCACAAAATTATATTTATCGTTCTATTGTAATAAATAATGTGTTTTGAAATCGTTACTATTGACTTGACTTTCTTCTAGTAAAATTGTTAAAAAGAAATCTACCATTTATTTCTTAATGACATCTAGTGAGAAAGCTATCAAAGAGTTAAGACGTCAAAAGAGGTTCGAACATCATTATACCCTGAGATATTCGTTTTTTCCAATAGATGGCGCCCACAATTAATATTTCTATTTGGAACATACTTTTTAGAATAAAAAAGAGATAAAGGAATAAAACAATATAAATAAATTTAGTACAATTTGACAATTAATTATTACAAATTGGCGTTCTTAAATTTATTAGTAGTTATAAATTATTACAATATATATATGATCCAAGGTAATGATTGTTTAGAAGTCGTTGCGTGCCCGCTAACGCGCAGGCGCTTCTGACTTGTTTTAATTTAGAATCAAGTACATAAACAAGTCAAACAGAAGCGCCTGCGCGTTAGCAGGCACGTGACGACTTGTAAACAAAAACGCGATTATAATGAAGCATAAAAGTTGTCTAAAATCTGTTTTCAAATATCGATTCAGCGTTAAATTTCACGTCATAATGCTATTTTTGAAACCGGTAGTATCACTTCCGGTTCTGGTTTGTAAAACCAGTTTTGAAACCGGAAGTCAGAAAAATCAGAAAATCCATTTGGGAGCTAATCAAGGTATGCTGAGGTTAATATTACCGTTTACCGTTGGTCTCTATCTCTTTTCGTTTCCGAGTTATAAATGCGGGCAGGCCGGCAGACAGAGCCGTATTATATATAAGACTTCTCCTTTACCCAGGTAGCAGAGTGACGTGTTAAAGACGTTGAAAATTGGTGTATTCTCGTCAACTGACGTAATTTGGGCCAAAACATGACGTGAAAAAAACGTTGTTAGGTGGACGTTTTTAAGACGTCATAAAAAAACGTAATATATTCGTCGAATTTTGGTATTAGTTTTCGAATAAATATATAAAATCGTATTTTTTAGAAATTTGTTTATACCTAGTCAGTGCACACCGACATTCCCAATAAAATTAAAACAGAAAGTTATTTTTACTCGGAAAGATTTCGCGCGAAATCGTAGCCTTAACCATGTATTGAATAATATATTAGAAAATAAACTTAAATATAACCAACAATTATTATTACATAGACAATAACGAAAACAGAACTTTATAAATTCCTAAGGAAATTTATTAGAAATCACTGTCTTTGCGGTGGCCCAGTGTTGCCAGTAGCCTGATAATTATCGATATCTAACATAATTTTTCTTAATCTTGCTTACGAACTGATAAATCGATAATGATAACCTATAATGTAGCTAATTAGATAGAGATAAAAATATCAAATAAATCAATATATCAATTTTTTTCTGATAGTTTATCCTGGAATCTACTAATTTTGTGGTCATATTCCAATAATTTTAGACTAGACGTTTGACGTCTGGCAACCCTGCGTCCGCCTTTGCTGTATCGAAGCTTTGGCGCAATACAAGCCATTTTGTTGTGTGTTGTGCTTTTGTGGTTACAGTTATTATTTAATTCAATTGCGATTTTCATTTAAATAAAAAAATAATCAAACTACTTTTTAACCACGGCTGCTGGAGTTAGAAAATATTGTTCTTTCAAATTCATATGATGAAAAATTTTAAAATGGGGTGCACGTGTGCGAGTGAAATATTTATTACAAATATGCTTTGCTAATTCGTACTAATCGTTCACAGGTAAATTTATTATTACTATTTAATATAATATACAAATTAATTAAGTTATAAATCGTTCTCAGAATCCTAACCCTACTTTTAGGTTAAACAGGAGTCTCGTGCTCTTGTTTTACAATAATTTATTTGATACCAAGTTACGATCTATAATTAATATGAGCTGTTTATCAAATATACTAAACACTATCGACAATTTAAAGTTAAAAACCAGGTAAGCCCTAAGACTAATGTCATTCATATAATTTAGCTTCTTTTATTTTCAGTACTTGAAGACAGTTCAGTAAATGAAAAGATCTTTCTTGTTAGTTAGTAGACTCTAGAACTAGTATGATGTCCTCTACGCCCCTATCACTGATCAATAGTTTACCGGATCAAAAATGGAAGGAAGGCGGCTTTGAATGGATTATATCCTGTCTTAAGTTAGCCAAAAAGCAGTGGTAAAGCAGAAAAACATAGAACGAGCAAACATAAAACCGATGAGACAGCAAGATGGTAGCGCTTATTGGGAACGCTCAAATCATTAAGTTCTTGTTGTGCCCCCTTCTTGATGTAAGGGTAACAAAAGATATATACAACGTTGGAGAGAAGAGTTACAGAAAGCGCGCATACGTTAGACATAAAAACTTACCCAGGATGTTGGATGACCTTACAAGTGATTTCCTACAGGTTAGTGTTTCATATATCCACCTTAAAAGATATGCAGTATTCTACCATACAATTTAAGAAACACTTTAACCATTTATTTCTTTTTTAGGCATTTAAATCCGTTACCGGTTGATTTTATTAGCACATGCTACAATCAGGTTAGCACCAAAAAAGGAAGAGAAAAGAAAGGAAGGAATTCAATCCATCAAATGTCACATTCAAGAAAAATTAATTAAAAGAAGAATTAATGATTTAACTGTGAAAGGAAATGTCAATAAAATATAAAGTAAACAATAGTGAGATTATTATTAAAACAAGGTTTGTAGTATCCTTTTTATAAATAAATTGGGAATACATTACTCTATTAGGAGACTTAAAATTTGGCCTAAGATTTTAATGCCTAAAAAATTTTAGCCCGTAACACGATCTCTTAACAGGACTAATACTAATGTAAAAATCTGATGTGGCCACCACATGACCTCTCGCCATGTTTGAATCAAAAATTTACAAGGTGGCACAAAAAAGTATGAAAAAAATTTACTTTTTTGTAAATCTGGCAACAATGGCAAAAGTTTCTAAAATTTTAATGGGATGAAAATAAACTATAGGGTATACAAAATATATGTGTAAAACTTTATTGCCGTTTTGTATAATAATGGCGTCATCACCCATAGCAAGTGCCTCTTCCGGTTGTCCGATTGACACCAAAATCTAATCAGATCTAATCTAGGGTATAAGAATCGTGTATGCAAAATTTCAAATTTTTTCATTCAGTAGTTTTGGAGGTATCGTTACTACAACATCCATCCAAACACACACACTAACACACACACACACACACTAACACACACACACAGACATCATCGCGAAAATATTAAAATCGTATTCTAGGGACCCTAAAACGTGTTTATCCATTGAAAACTCACTACCCAATTTTTAGCATGATTCCTATACCTCTCTTATCTGAAGGGCGAGAGGTAAAAAGTGATAGACTTTGTCGAAGAAGATGGAGGAGGACTAGTGGTGGTTCATTCTTAGTGGCTACCCCCCTGTAGCTTCTCAGTAATGCTCAACATGTTATTATATTTTCAGTTTATTTTTTATGTTTCTATCAATTAAGATTTATATAAGAATGCGTTTTCATTTTGCTAATAAATTATACAGGTGTCTTGCAATATTGTGAAGATTTTTGAACTGAAATACCTTCGAAAGAGTGCCGTTTTGACTACCTAATCGTCTTTAATAATCTAAAAATGATACTCCGTGTGCATGTGTTTAATGAAAAATATAGTGGGAATGGGAAAAAATGCATTCAGACAAAACCTCTCTTTTATCGTATCTCATTCGAAGTTATTTTAGTTTAAAAATCGTCAAACTACTGTTGGATATCCAGTATTTGAATATAATTTGTGTAATTATTTCTTTTATGAATTCCGAGGATATTATGTTTTTTACAGTAAAAAAATACAATTATTAAATCTAAAATAACCTCAAAATGGATGTTTAATTATACGTCAAAAAAAACGTAATTTTTACGTAAAAAAAGACGTCATTGGTCTGTGACTTATGACCCTGTTTATCGCGTGTTTTTCACGTCATTCATATACGTAAATAATGACCACTATTCAACGTCTTTAACACGTCACTCTGCTACCTGGGTAGGGTTTAGAGTCTAAAAATAAGCTATGGGGATCAGGATCAAAAACGTAAAGAGCAAAAATATTTTGTTAAATGAGCAGGCAAAAAAAATAATAAAAAACTAGTAAAAGGATAATCTCTGCGCGATTTTTCAAGACTACGACTTCGGCCCGTTTCCATCAGTGGAAGAAAGTCCAATTCGAAAAAATTGGAATTTTTCCAATATTATCGACATATCTCGGATAGAAATTTCACTTAAGGCGGGACCGGGATCCTCGGACCCGAAATTGCTCATCTTCTGATAGAGCCTTTCTTTTTTGAATAAAAACTGATGGCCGAAAGAATTTTCCGGATCGGCCGTACCGTTCTAGAGTTATTGTGCGCACAGACATCGTTAATAAATTATCGGCCTCAATTTACTGAAATTATATTCACCCAAACAAAAAAAATGTGGTAGGTAATTTAGAGGGTTATTTTTAAACAAAAAAGTCTACTTCTAGCTTTTTTATTTATTATTTTTTCTGATTTCTTCTGAACCTTCTGATATTTTCTCATTTTTTCCGATTTTTTCTGTTTTTTTCTGATTTTTTAGGTTTTTGTTTTTTTTTTCTGTTACGTGATTCTTCCAATATTTCTCATTTTTCTGATTTATCTCCTTTCTATGTATAATTATTTCGTAGTTTTACCACTTGAGTTTGTTATTACTACGGCCGCCAATACTTCACTTTGGGTGGCAAACCGTGTAGTATTGAAATCGTGCAAGAATCTCAAAAAATTTTTTTGCTCCAAATGACTTAAAATGTCATGAAACGTGGAAAAAATTGATTTTTCGCGAAAAAAAAGTCTGTCTGTGTGGATGTGTGGATGTGACAATGTCTGTGCGCACAATAACTCGAGAACGGTACGGCCGATCCGGAAAATTCTTTTGGCCATCGGTTTTTATTCAAAAAAGAAAGGCTCTATCAGAAGATGAGCAATTTCGGGTCCGAGTATCCCGGTCCCGCCTTAAGTGAAACTTCTATCCGAGATATCTCGTTAATATTGGAAAAATTCCAATTTTTTCGAATCGGACTTTCTTCCACTGATGGAAACGGGCCGTAGTCTTGAAAAATCGCGCAGAGATTATCCTTTTACTAGTTATTTATTATTTTTAGACTCTAAACCCTAAAGGAGAATTCTTATACTACGGCTCTGTCTGTCCGTCTGCCCGCATTTATAACTCGGAAACGAAAAGAGATAGAGATCAACGGTAAACGGTAATAACCTCAGCATAAATTGATTAGCTCCCAAATGGATTTTCAGATTTTTCTGACTTCCGGTTTCAAAACTGGTTTTACAAACCAGAACCGGAAGTGATACTACCGGTTTCAAAAATAGCATTATGACGTGAAATTTAACGCTGAATCGATATTTGAAAACAGATTTTAGGCAACTTTTATGCTTCATTAGATAATCGCATTTTTGTTTACAAGTCGTCACGTGCCTGCTAACGAGCAGGCGCTTCTGACTTGTTTTAATTTAGAATCAAGTACAAGGCGATCTGTTTGACTTGTTTATGTACTTGATTCTAAATTAAAACAAGTCAGAAGCGCCTGCTCGTTAGCAGGCACGTAACGACTTCTAAACGTTACCTTGGATCATATACAGTGCGTCCGTAAAGTATGAAACAAATTCATTTTTAGCTAAACAAGCCATTTTAAGAAATAATCCTCAAACACGTCGATTTTTGATTTTAATTTACCGTATTTTAAAATAATAATCTAATATACAGGGTGAATTACTTTCGAGTAATGAAAGTCACCGTCATTTTTTTTAAATGGAACACCCTATATTTTTTTATATTTTTAGACTCGTCCGGTGAAGCTGATTTCAAAAACCTATTACACTTATATTCTAAAGTAAATAGTTTTGAAGTTATAGACAATTGAAAATCGCATTTTTTCAAATTTAAGTGATTAAACGACATGAAATCGGATAAAACGGTTTACATGTCCCTATCTTAAGTTTTTGAGTTCTAATTTATGGCATAAGAACAAAATGTATATAGGGTGATCAAAAGTTCTTAAATTTCTCATGAGAATCGATTCCTACGATTTCAAGAATTGGGTCCCAGGGATGTACCAAGTTCCAACAAAGGACATCAAAGGGACACTCTAGGGATGTTCCAGGGACATTACTGGGATATATGAGGACTTCTTCGAATGTTCTGTTTTTTTTTCATGAAATATTTCATGGAAAATGTGGAAAAATAAATAAATCCAAAGATGTTCAATACAAAACAACTTTACTGCAAAAATCACTGGTTTTAGTTTTTGAGGATAAAATTACAGAACGAAATTTTATTGAGATTTGTGTGTATAATTTGTATCATCCTTGGAGATTCAGATTAAGGGTATTATGCATTAACAATATTTGTTCATGCGAAACAGTCACATCCCAGAAATTCTTGAACAATTTTTTTCAATTTCTTGATAAAAAGAAAACAAGATTTTTAAACAGTTTAGATATTTCTTGATTGGATATCAGAAATATCAGGGACATGAAACGGACAACCTATGCATATACCAGATGGGTCATCCACTGGATGTCCCAATCATGTCCTTGTACCGCGTTACATAAAAAGGACATACCTCTAGGATATCCCTGTGTTGTTAGGGAACCTATATGTCGCTTCTAACGTAGCGTATATGATCTAAAGCGCATTATCTCAGGAACCATGAATATATCTCAAATGTGTTTTCAAATATCGATTCACGTCTGAATGCTATTTTTGAAACCGATAGTATCACTTACGGTTCTGGTTTGTAAAACCTTGAGCAGTTTTGAAACCGGAAGTCATAAAAACCTGAAAATCTATTTGGGAGCTATTCAAGCTATGCTGAGTTTATTATCTTGACCGTTTGTCTTTTTCTCTTTTCGGTTTTGAGTTACAAACACGGACAGACAGACCAGACAGAGCCGTATTATAAGGCTTCTCTCTATAAACTTTAGGGTTTAGGAAGTCTAAAATTTATCACCACCAATAAAGCGTTTTCTGTTATTTTGCAAACTGTATATTTTAAAAATATTTTAAGAATTGAAAAATTATTCGCAAAGTTTATATTTAATTATAAACTTTATTTTTGGAAGAATAATATCTGAAGCGCATTCAGTTCACTAGATTTTTTTTGTTATTTCGTTTTTGTGTACATATTCAATTCCAACTATATACAGATTTTTTCCTCTTGCAAAAAAAATTAAGTTTAAAAAGTGAAAGTTTTTTCAAACAATGTTCCAGCATACAATGCCTCAACCAAAACACCTTTTCAGAGTAAGACATCTTGCGGTATTTTTTTGTTTTACGAATTACTTGCTAGAGAGCCATCTAGTGTTTACTAGAAAGAAAAAATAATCTACCTGAGAAGTTGCAAATATTGCCGCCATAAATCTGGTGCGTCGCCACGTACCGATATATATCCGTCTCATCTTTTACTTCTCTGTTTTACTCATGAGGTTGAAAGACTATTCTTTATTCAGACAACGGTCACGAGAGGCTAAAGAGTCCAGGCCGATCCGTAATAATGCGCATGTCCTGAAATAATACGCGCCATTTGAATAATCCGTTCAAACGCATAAGATTTGAAAATTTTATAAGATAAGATTTTTTAACTAACTTATTTCATTTTATTGTCAGTATAAATATAGCCTTTTATTGTATTTTTGTTTTAATTGTAATGTGGTACATATCAATCCTAAGTAGTTGGTTATACATTAGAATTTCAATGAAGTATATGGATTTTTACTAGATTGGATATAAGTTTATATAGTAAACAAACTTAATTTAGGTAAAGTATGTAAAGTACTCCGTTTGTAAGAAATTATAATAATATAATACAACCTCATATTAAATTAGTAGAAAAAAATAAAACAGGACATGTCAGAAAAATCTGATGTGGCCAGCACATGACCTCTCGCCATTTTTGAATCAAAAATTTACAGGTTGACACAAAAAAGTATGAAAAAAAATTATTTTTTTGTAAATCTGGCAACAATGGCAAAAGTTTCGAAAATTTTAATGAGATGAAAATCAACTATAGGGTATACAAAATATATGTGTAAAACTTTACTGCCGTTTTGTATAATAATGGCGTCATCACCCATAGCAACTGCCACTTCCTGTTGTGCGATTGGCACCAAAATCTAATCAGATCTAAGTTAGGGTATCAGAATCCTGTATGCAAAATTTCAATTTTTTTTATTCAGTAGTTTTTGAGTTATCGTTACTACAACATCCATCCAAAAACACACACACACACACACACACACACACACACACACACACACACACACACACACACACACACACACACACACACACACACACACACACACACACACACACACACACACACACACACACACACACACACACACACACACACACACACACACACACACACACACACACACACACACACACACACACACACACACACACACACACACACACACACACACACACACACACACACACACACACACACACACACACACACACACACACACACACACACACACACACACACACACACACACACACACACACACACACACACACACACACACACACACACACACACACACACACACACACACACACACACACACACACACACACACACACACACACACACACACACACACACACACACACACACACACACACACACACACACACACACACACACACACACACACACACACACACACACACACACACACACACACACACACACACACACACACACACACACACACACACACACACACACACACACACACACACACACACACACACACACACACACACACACACACACACACACACACACACACACACACACACACACACACACACACACACACACACACACACACACACACACACACACACACACACACACACACACACACACACACACACACACACACACACACACACACACACACACACACACACACACACACACACACACACACACACACACACACACACACACACACACACACACACACACACACACACACACACACACACACACACACACACACACACACACACACACACACACACACACACACACACACACACACACACACACACACACACACACACACACACACACACACACACACACACACACACACACACACACACACACACACACACACACACACACACACACACACACACACACACACACACACACACACACACACACACACACACACACACACACACACACACACACACACACACACACACACACACACACACACACACACACACACACACACACACACACACACACACACACACACACACACACACACACACACACACACACACACACACACACACACACACACACACACACACACACACACACACACACACACACACACACACACACACACACACACACACACACACACACACACACACACACACACACACACACACACACACACACACACACACACACACACACACACACACACACACACACACACACACACACACACACACACACACACACACACACACACACACACACACACACACACACACACACACACACACACACACACACACACACACACACACACACACACACACACACACACACACACACACACACACACACACACACACACACACACACACACACACACACACACACACACACACACACACACACACACACACACACACACACACACACACACACACACACACACACACACACACACACACACACACACACACAGACATCATCGCGAAAATATTAAAATCGTATTCTAGGGACCCTAAAACGTGTTTATTCATTGAAAACTCACTACCCAATTTTTAGCATGAATCCTATACCTCTCTTATCTGAAGGGCGAGAGGTAAAAAACAAAAAAAAGAACAATATACATTTATTTAAATTATTTTAAAAATATACTTATTTCGTTAATAAAATGTACAAAGTGTTCTAATGCATAAATTGAAGAAAAAAAACATTTTTTATAGGTATTTATGATCGTAAGCAGCTGAAGTAGAAATAAAGATTTCTGATTTGTGCACTAGATCATTTATAAAACTTGTTGCTTCTTTTTTTGTTGGCTTTTCGTTCTGAGTTTTCATAGTCTTTCGTTTCTTGCGGGTAGATGAATATCGCAACTGTGGTCGAATATTTTTATTGCCATTAAATCTGTCTTTTTTACCTCTCGCCCTTCAGATAAGAGAGGTATAGGAATCATGCTAAAAATTGGGTAGTGAGTTTTCAATGGATAAACACGTTTTGGGGTCCCTAGAATACGATTTTAATATTTTCGCGATGATGTCTGTGTGTGTGTGTTAGTGTGTGTGTGTGTGTGTGTGTGTGTGTGTGTGTGTGTGTGTGTGTGTGTGTGTGTGTGTGTGTGTGTGTGTGTGTTTGGATGGATGTTGTAGTAACGATAACTCAAAAACTACTGAATAAAAAAATTTGAAATTTTGCATACAGGATTCTGATACCCTAGATTAGATCTGATTAGATTTTGGTGCCAATCGCACAACCGGAAGTGGCAGTTGCTATGGTTGATGACGCCATTATTATACAAAACGGCAATAAAGTTTTACACATATATTTTGTATACCCTATAGTTTATTTTCATCTCATTAAAATTTTCGAAACTTTTGCCATTGTTGCCAGATTTACAAAAAAATAATTTTTTTTCATACTTTTTTGTGTCAACCTGTAAATTTTTGATTCAAAAATGGCGAGAGGTCATGTGCTGGCCACATCAGATTTTTTATTAATAATTTATGATTATTTTTCTGCAGTTTTGTTAAATTGTTCACTACAGTTAAATGTTGACTGATCTGGTAAATGACTTCATCATCTAAGTGTGCTAAATCTAACTGCTGCAATTTACAAAAAGTAGCACTTATCATTCCTTCTAATTTCTCGATTTGTGCTGTGTTTGAAAATGTATTGTCAACAACAGTTGATGTAAAAATGTTGTCTCCAACAGTTGTTGAATTAGAAGGATATATATTCTTTTCATTGTTGCACATAATATTTTGAACAACATAATGAATATGTTTACAGATTGTTAAATTTGTGTTGTAGTCAGTACAAGTACATGAATACATGTGTATACATATATTACAACTTGAACAGAAATCTTCACAACACTTGCTTTTATCATTTATTTTCTGCACTTTATATACAGTTCCATCTCCTTTAATGATTTGCCAGAAGTCATTGTGGGTTTCTATTCCATATTTTAAAGTTAATGCCTCATTATGTTTTTTTTTTTAAATATTAGTGGAATGACTGGTATTTTTTCCTTTTGTGATTTTTATAATTCTCTCTATACTCTTATCTCGAGTATATTTTAGCACAACATGCAATCCTTTGTCCAAACGTCTGACTGTTTTGCGCTCCAGATAAAAGTATTTAATTACCTTGTGCATGGACTCTAGATGCATGTTTGTATGAATGCCATAACCTTTTCTAAAACAATACGCCCACTTTAGATAATTAGTTGTATAATTATCTCTAAAATAAACCCCAAAATCAGCAGTATCTTCATCTTCTAATATATGTTGTACAGTGTTACCCAATGCAACTGTAAAGTCAGATTCAGAAGTATGTTGCTGTAGAACCTTTATAGCCTTATATACTTCGCTTCGTTTTTCCACTGACCTAATTTTATTTAAATTATTTTGCCATGCTCTATCCACATGCCATGCACAAAATAGATGATGAGGACAAGAACCCATTGTTAAAATCCAGGCATTATAAAATTGTTCTGCCATCCCAGGTAGCAGAGTGACGTGTTAAAGACGTTGAAAATTGGTCATTATTTACGTATATGAATGACGTGGAAAACACGTGATATACAGGGTCATAAGTCACAGACCAATGACGTCTTTTTTTACGTAAAAATAACGTTTTTTTTGACGTATTTAAAACATATAATTAAACATCCATTTTAGATTAAAAAATTGTATTTTTTTACTGTAAAAAACAAAATATCCTCGGAATTCATAAAAGAAATAATTACACAAATTATATTCAAATACAGGATGTCCAACAGTAGTTGACGATTTTTAAACTAAAATAACTTCGAATAAGATACGATAAAAGAGCAGTTTTGTCTGAATGCATTTTTTCCCGTTCCTACTATATTTTTCATTAAACACATGCACACGGAGTATCCCATGTAAAAATAAAAATTCGCAATGATTTCCGCTCTGTTTAACTGGAAGGACAAGTTACTTAAATTCATTTTTAGATTATAAAAGACGATTAGGTAGTCAAAACGGCACTCTTTCAAAGGTATTTCAGTTCAAAAATCTTCACAATATTGCAAGACACCTGTATAATTTATTAAACTAAAAATATAATAACATGTTGAGTTTTACTGAGAAGCTACAGGGGGGTAGCCACTAAGAATGAACCACCACTAGTCCTCCTCCATCTTCTTCGCCAAAGTCTATCACTTTTTACATTATTATTAGTCCTGTTAAGAGATCGTGTTACGGGCTAAAATTTTTAGGCATTAAAATCTTGGGCCAAATTTTAAGTCTCCTAATAGAGTAATGTATTCCCAATTTATTTATAAAAAGGATACTACAAACCTTGTTTTAATAATAATCTCACTATTGTTTACTTAATTCTTCTTTTAATTAATTTTTCTACTTAAAGATGCCAACCCACTAACCAGATTTGGTACATATTGACTTAAAAAGGTTAAAGGCCTTTCTTGAATGTGACATTTGATGGATTGAATTCCTTCCTTACTTTTCTCTTCCTTTTTTGGTGATAAGATGATTGTATCATGTGCTAATAAAATCAACCAGTAACAGATTTAAATGCCTAAAAAAGAAATAAATGGTTAAAGTGTTTCTTAAATTGTATGGTAGAATACTGCACATCTTTTAAGGTGGATATATGAAACACTAACCTGTAGGAAATCACTCGTAAGGTCATCCAACGTCCTGGGTAAGTTTTTGTCTAACTTATGCTCGCTTTCTGTAACTGTTCTCTCCAACGTTGTATATATGTATATATTTTCTCTTCTAGGCCCTCTTTTGTTACCTTTACATCAAGAAGGGGGCACAACAAGAACTTAATGATTTGAGCGTTCCCAATAAGCGCTACCATCTTGCTGTCTCATCGGTTTTATGTTTGCTCGTTCTATGCTACCACTGCTTTTTGGCTAACTTAAGACAGGATATAATCCATTCAAAGCCGCCTTCCTTCCATTTTTGATCCGGTAAACTATTGATCACTGATACGGGCGTAGAGGACATCATACTAGTTCTAGAGTCTACTAACTAACAAGTAAGATCTTTCCATTTAATGAACTGTCTTCAAGTACTGAAAATAAAAGAAGCTAAATTATATGAATGACATTAGTCTTAGGGCTTACCTGGTTTTTAACTTTAAATTGTCGATAGTGTTTAGTATATTTGATAAACAGCTCATATTCATTATAGATCGTAACTTGGTATCAAATAAATTATTGTAAATCAAGAGCACGAGACTCCTATTGAACCTAAAAAGTAGGGTTAGAATTCTGAAAACGATTTATAACTTAATTAATTTGTATATTATATTAAACAGTAATAATAGATTTACCTGTGAACGATTAGTACTAATTGGCCAAGCATATTTGTAATAAATATTTCACTCGCACACGTGCACCCCATTTTAAAATATTTCATCATATAAATTTGACAGAACAATATTTTCTGACCTGTGTTTACTACTCCAGCAGCCGTGGATAAAAAGTACTGTTTTATTTTTTTTTTGTTCATCATATTTACTTTTTTTTACAACAAAACACGACAAAATGGCTTCTATTGCGCCGAAGCTTCGATACAAGCCAAGCAAAGGTGGACGCAGTGTTGCCAACGTCAAACGTCTAGTCTAAAATTATTGGAATATGACCATAAAATTATAAGATTCCAGGATAAACTATCAGAAAAAAATTGATATATTGATTTATTTGAAATTTTTATCTCTATCTAGATTAGCTACATTATAGGTTATCATTATCGATTTATCAGTTCGTAAGCAAGATTAAGAAAAATTAAGTTAGATTTCGATAATTATCAGGCCACTGGCAACACTGGGCCACTGATGTTTGCACCGCAAAAACCGTGATTTCTAATAAATTTCATTAGGAATTTATAAAGTCCTGTTTTCGTTATTGTCTATGTAATAATAATTGTTGGTTACATTTTAGTTTATTTTCTAATATATTATTCAATACATGGTTAAGGCTACGATTTCGCACGAAATCTTTCCGAGTAAAAATAACTTTTTTGTTTTAATTTTATTGGTAATGTTGGTGTCCACTGACTAGGTATAAACAAATTTCTAAAAAATATGATTTTATATATTTATTCGAAAACTAATACCAAAATTCGACGAATATATTACGTTTTTTTATGACGTCTTAAAAACGTCCACCTAACAACGTTTTTTTCACGTCATGTTTTGGCCCAAATTACGTCAGTTGACGAGAATACACCAATTTTCAACGTCTTTAACACGTCACTCTGCTACCTGGGATGTCTGACATAAATATTTTTGGTTCCACTGTAGAACTCATTACTTGTCTAATTGTGAGGAATAACAATTTGTATACAAGTGTGTCTTTCCGGTTGCTGAACATATAAGCTACGGGGAATCCTTGTCTGAATTCATCAATAACTAATAGATTTGTTAATTCGAAATCATAACCATTAAGACCATGTGTACCATCTATAGCCACTATATTATTCCCAAAATCTTTAAACATCATCTTTTGAGATTTGTTCATGATGATTAAACAAAAATCATTAATTTCTAATTCCCCTGTTTCCATTATCTCTCCTTGTCTTTTATAGAATAAAACAGGATTATCTTCTTTACTTTTGGAATAACATTCTTCTACCCATAAGTCTACCGATGTAGCATCATTTGCATGTCTTTTGCCATCCCGAATCTCAATATTATATGCAGTTTTAATATTTCTAATATTCTTGGATGTAAGTAGATCCAGTCTTCTAAGACTGTGTTGTATATTATCTCGCGTAGTTTCCAAGATCCTGAAACACGATTTAAAATAAGTTCATTGATAATGTTCTGCACACTGTAACCCTACTTACTTCACTGGTTTGATGCCACTGATTAATTTTGATGCAATCTCCTGTCGATCTTCTTTAAAAAGTCTTATATGCTGCAATTCAGTTGAATGCCCATAATGAGTTTTTTGCCACTGAATATGTAAACCATCAGATTTACTAATTAACTTAATTTGGCTAGTACATGAGGTTTCCATCTTACATGTACCCTGACTTTTTAGTAAACGTTTATATATTTTGTTTTCACCTCTTGCTTGTTTCCCTAAAAACAATATTAAGTAATATTTTAAGCAGTATGGTGAAAAAATACGAAGTAATTACCTTTCTTTGTTCGATTACAATTAAAATATGAGACAGTTTCTCCATTAGTACCGCTAAATTTTGATTTAAAAATATAGCTTGAATTATTTTTACTTTCAATTGACGACTTCCACAGATGAAATTCTGAAAAAAAAAACAAATATTAGATTAATATATATTGTTGATATAACTGAATGTCTAAATACATACCATTCATATCTTTGACAATGACTTCGTCACTATAAAAATTAAGATTGTGTGTTTCTTGTAAGTGACTAATTAATCTCTTATTTTGCTGAAATGAAGCACTGCAGCTATTCTCTAAACATTTATAACTCCAAACACTTTTATCATAAGATACGGATTTTGTCTCTAAGTTGTGCACATTACGGATATGTCTGTTTTTATTTGATTGTGTTCAAAAAGCAATATTACATATATCATACAAGACTGGCATGATGTAAAAATAATTTTTGAACACGATATATCAACTTAATATCAATACAAAAAAATGACAAAAACAATTAAACAAAAAAGTAAAAAACGTAACCTCACTATATACTCAAATCCACTTATTGACAGATCTGACATCAACATATGCGCACTGCTACAGATCGGCCTGGGCTCTTTAGCCTCTCGTCAACGGTCGGCTGTTACGAATGGAAGAAAGTATTTATTTGCGTTTTTGCGCGTGCGTACAAGAAGTACCTAACTTCACTTCATTTCCAAAAATGAGGTTTTCTCGTTTTTATGAATGTAAAAACAATAAGAAAGAGGTTTGAGTTTTTTGCAGTTCATTTTTTCATTTTAATATAGCGAAAAGATTAGGGAAAACAACTGTGAAACAGTATGAGGAGCTGCTTATTTTTGTTAGGTAAAAAAAAATTTTTCTCACGGGAAAAATAATTAAATATATTAGATCAAAAATTAAAATAAAAAATTCTACCCATATAAATAAAAAAACAGATTTAAATATATTATAATGAAATCATTACGGGGTTTGTAACCCGTTTTGGCATTCTTTAATTTTTTATTTAGAATATCAAAAAAGCATATAAAAAGAAATAATTCTTTCGTATTCCATTTTCATAGCTACCTTTTATTTTAAAACTTACGAGGATTTTGAAAAAAAATCGAAAAAAGGAGCTGGACTAAATTTTGAAAATATTTAATTTTTATCTTGGATATCAAAAAAGCATATAAAAATAAATAATTCTTTCGTATTCCATTTTCATAGCTGCCTTTTATTTTAAAACTTACGAGGATTTTGAAAAAAATCGAAAAAAGGTGCTGGACTAAATTTTGAAAATATTTAATTTTTATCTTGGATATCAAAAAAGCATATAAAAAGAAATAATTCTTTCGTATTTCATTTTCATAGCTGCCTTTTATTTTAAAACTTACGAGGATTTTGAAAAAAATCGAAAAAAGGTGCTGGACTAAATTTTGAAAATATTTAATTTTTATCTTGGATATCAAAAAAGCATATAAAAAGAAATAATTATTTCGTATTTCATTTTCATAGCTGCCTTTTATTTTAAAACTTACGAGGATTTTGAAAAAAATCGAAAAAATGTGCTGGACTAAATTTTGAAAATATTTAATTTTTATCTTGGATATCAAAAAAGCATATAAAAAAAAATAATTCTTTCGTATTCCATTTTCATAGCTACCTTTTATTTTAAAACTTACGAGGATTTTGAAAAAAAATCGAAAAAAGGTGCTGGACTAAATTTTGAAAATATTTAATTTTTATCTTGGATATCAAAAAAGCATATAAAAAGAAATAATTCTTTCGTATTCCATTTTCATAGCTACCTTTTATTTTAAAACTTACGAGGATTTTGAAAAAAAATCGAAAAAAGGAGCTGGACTAAATTTTGAAAATATTTAATTTTTATCTTGGATATCAAAAAAGCATATAAAAATAAATAATTCTTTCGTATTCCATTTTCATAGCTACCTTTTATTTTAAAACTTACGAGGATTTTGAAAAAAATCGAAAAAAGGTGCTGGACTAAATTTTGAAAATAATTAATTTTTATCTTGGATATCAAAAAAGCATATAAAAAGAAATAATTCTTTCGTATTTCATTTTCATAGCTGCCTTTTATTTTAAAACTTACGAGGATTTTGAAAAAAATCGAAAAAAGGTGCTGGACTAAATTTTGAAAATAATTAATTTTTATCTTGGATATCAAAAAAGCATATAAAAAGAAATAATTCTTTCGTATTTCATTTTCATAGCTGCCTTTTATTTTAAAACTTACGAGGATTTTGAAAAAAATCGAAAAAAGGTGCTGGACTAAATTTTGAAAATAATTAATTTTTATCTTGGATATCAAAAAAGCATATAAAAAGAAATAATTCTTTCGTATTTCATTTTCATAGCTGCCTTTTATTTTAAAACTTACGAGGATTTTGAAAAAAATCGAAAAAAGGTGCTGGACTAAATTTTGAAAATAATTAATTTTTATCTTGGATATCAAAAAAGCATATAAAAAGAAATAATTCTTTCGTATTTCATTTTCATAGCTGCCTTTTATTTTAAAACTTACGAGGATTTTGAAAAAAATCGAAAAAAGGTGCTGGACTAAATTTTGAAAATAATTAATTTTTATCTTGGATATCAAAAAAGCATATAAAAAGAAATAATTCTTTCGTATTCCATTTTCATAGCTGCCTTTTATTTTAAAACTTACGAGGATTTTGAAAAAAATCGAAAAAATGTGCTGGACTAAATTTTGAAAATAATTAATTTTTATCTTGGATTACAAAAAAGCATATAAAAAGAAATAATTCTTTCGTATTCCATTTTCATAGCTGCCTTTTATTTTAAAACTTACGAGGATTTTGAAAAAAATCGAAAAAAGGTGCTCGACTAAATTTTGAAAATAATTAATTTTTATCTTGGATTACAAAAAAGCATATAAAAAGAAATAATTCTTTCGTATTCCATTTTCATAGCTGCCTTTTATTTTAAAACTTACGAGGATTTTGAAAAAAATCGAAAAAATGTGCTGGACTAAATTTTGAAAATAATTAATTTTTATCTTGGATTACAAAAAAGCATATAAAAAGAAATAATTCTTTCGTATTCCATTTTCATAGCTGCCTTTTATTTTAAAACTTACGAGGATTTTGAAAAAAATCGAAAAAATGTGCTGGACTAAATTTTGAAAATAATTAATTTTTATCTTGGATTACAAAAAAGCATATAAAAAGAAATAATTCTTTCGTATTCCATTTTCATAGCTGCCTTTTATTTTAAAACTTACGAGGATTTTGAAAAAAATCGAAAAAAGGTGCTGGACTAAATTTTGAAAATAATTAATTTTTATCTTGGATAACAAAACAGCATATAAAAAGAAATAATTCTTTCGTATTCCATTTTCATAGCTGCCTTTTATTTTAAAACTTACGAGGATTTTGAAAAAAATCTAAAAAAAGTTCTGGACTAAATTTGGAAAATAATTAATTTTTATCTTGGATAACAAAAAAAGCATATAAAAAGAAATAATTCTTTCGTATTCCATTTTCATAGCTACCTTTTATTTTAAAACTTACGAGGATTTTGAAAAAAATCGAAAAAAGGTGCTGGACTAAATTTTGAAAATAATTAATTTTTATCTTGGATTACAAAAAAGCATATAAAAAGAAATAATTCTTTCTTATTCCATTTTCATAGCTGCCTTTTATTTTAAAACTTACGAGGATTTTGAAAAAAATCGAAAAAAGGTGCTGGACTAAATTTTGAAAATAATTAATTTTTATCTTGGATTACAAAAAAGCATATAAAAAGAAATAATTCTTTCGTATTCCATTTTCATAGCTGCCTTTTATTTTAAAACTTACGAGGATTTTGAAAAAAATCGAAAAAATGTGCTGGACTAAATTTTGAAAATAATTAATTTTTATCTTGGATTACAAAAAAGCATATAAAAAGAAATAATTCTTTCGTATTCCATTTTCATAGCTGCCTTTTATTTTAAAACTTACGAGGATTTTGAAAAAAATCGAAAAAAGGTGCTGGACTAAATTTTTAAAATAATTAATTTTTATCTTGGATTACAAAAAAGCATATAAAAAGAAATAATTCTTTCGTATTCCATTTTCATAGCTGCCTTTTATTTTAAAACTTACGAGGATTTTGAAAAAAATCGAAAAAATGTGCTGGACTAAATTTTGAAAATAATTAATTTTTATCTTGGATTACAAAAAAGCATATAAAAAGAAATAATTCTTTCGTATTCCATTTTCATAGCTGCCTTTTATTTTAAAACTTACGAGGATTTTGAAAAAAATCGAAAAAATGTGCTGGACTAAATTTTGAAAATAATTAATTTTTATCTTGGATTACAAAAAAGCATATAAAAAGAAATAATTCTTTCTTATTCCATTTTCATAGCTGCCTTTTATTTTAAAACTTACTAGGATTTTGAAAAAAATGGAAAAAATGTGCTGGACTAAATTTTGAAAATAATTAATTTTTATCTTGGATTACAAAAAAGCATATAAAAAGAAATAATTCTTTCGTATTCCATTTTCATAGCTGCCTTTTATTTTAAAACTTACGAGGATTTTGAAAAAAATCGAAAAAAGGTGCTGGACTAAATTTTGAAAATAATTAATTTTTATCTTGGATAACAAAACAGCATATAAAAAGAAATAATTCTTTCGTATTCCATTTTCATAGCTGCCTTTTATTTTAAAACTTACGAGGATTTTGAAAAAAATCTAAAAAAAGTTCTGGACTAAATTTGGAAAATAATTAATTTTTATCTTGGATAACAAAAAAAGCATATAAAAAGAAATAATTCTTTCGTATTCCATTTTCATAGCTACCTTTTATTTTAAAACTTACGAGGATTTTGAAAAAAATCGAAAAAAGGTGCTGGACTAAATTTTGAAAATAATTAATTTTTATCTTGGATAACAAAAAAGCATATAAAAAGAAATAATTCTTTCTTATTCCATTTTCATAGCTGCCTTTTATTTTAAAACTTACGAGGATTTTGAAAAAAATCGAAAAAATGTGCTGGACTAAATTTTGAAAATAATTAATTTTTATCTTGGATTACAAAAAAGCATATAAAAAGAAATAATTCTTTCGTATTCCATTTTCATAGCTGCCTTTTATTTTAAAACTTACGAGGATTTTGAAAAAAATCGAAAAAAGGTGCTGGACTAAATTTTGAAAATAATTAATTTTTATCTTGGATTACAAAAAAGCATATAAAAAGAAATAATTCTTTCTTATTCCATTTTCATAGCTGCCTTTTATTTTAAAACTTACGAGGATTTTGAAAAAAATCGAAAAAATGTGCTGGACTAAATTTTGAAAATAATTAATTTTTATCTTGGATTACAAAAAAGCATATAAAAAGAAATAATTCTTTCGTATTCCATTTTCATAGCTGCCTTTTATTTTAAAACTTACGAGGATTTTGAAAAAAATCGAAAAAATGTGCTGGACTAAATTTTGAAAATAATTAATTTTTATCTTGGATTACAAAAAGGCATATAAAAAGAAATAATTCTTTAGTATTCCATTTTCATAGCTGCCTTTTATTTTAAAACTTACGAGGATTTTGAAAAAAATCGAAAAAAGGTGCTGGACTAAATTTTGAAAATAATTAATTTTTATCTTGGATATCAAAAAAGCATATAAAAAGAAATAATTCTTTCGTATTCCATTTTCATAGCTACCTTTTATTTTAAAACTTACGAGGATTTTGAAAAAAATCGAAAAAAGGTGCTGGACTAAATTTTGAAAATAATTAATTTTTATCTTGGATAACAAAAAAGCATATAAAAAGAAATAATTCTTTCTTATTCCATTTTCATAGCTGCCTTTTATTTTAAAACTTACGAGGATTTTGAAAAAAATCGAAAAAATGTGCTGGACTAAATTTTGAAAATAATTAATTTTTATCTTGGATTACAAAAAAGCATATAAAAAGAAATAATTCTTTCGTATTCCATTTTCATAGCTGCCTTTTATTTTAAAACTTACGAGGATTTTGAAAAAAATCGAAAAAAGGTGCTGGACTAAATTTTGAAAATAATTAATTTTTATCTTGGATTACAAAAAAGCATATAAAAAGAAATAATTCTTTCTTATTCCATTTTCATAGCTGCCTTTTATTTTAAAACTTACGAGGATTTTGAAAAAAATCGAAAAAATGTGCTGGACTAAATTTTGAAAATAATTAATTTTTATCTTGGATTACAAAAAAGCATATAAAAAGAAATAATTCTTTCGTATTCCATTTTCATAGCTGCCTTTTATTTTAAAACTTACGAGGATTTTGAAAAAAATCTAAAAAAAGTTCTGGACTAAATTTGGAAAATAATTAATTTTTATCTTGGATAACAAAAAAAGCATATAAAAAGAAATAATTCTTTCGTATTCCATTTTCATGGCTACCTTTTATTTTAAAACTTACGAGGATTTTGAAAAAAATCGAAAAAAGGTGCTGGACTAAATTTTGAAAATAATTAATTTTTATCTTGGATTACAAAAAAGCATATAAAAAGAAATAATTCTTTCGTATTCCATTTTCATAGCTGCCTTTTATTTTAAAACTTACGAGGATTTTGAAAAAAATCGAAAAAAGGTGCTGGACTAAATTTTGAAAATAATTAATTTTTATCTTGGATAACAAAACAGCATATAAAAAGAAATAATTCTTTCGTATTCCATTTTCATAGCTGCCTTTTATTTTAAAACTTACGAGGATTTTGAAAAAAATCTAAAAAAAGTTCTGGACTAAATTTGGAAAATAATTAATTTTTATCTTGGATAACAAAAAAAGCATATAAAAAGAAATAATTCTTTCTTATTCCATTTTCATAGCTGCCTTTTATTTTAAAACTTACGAGGATTTTGAAAAAAATCGAAAAAAGGTGCTGGACTAAATTTTGAAAATAATTAATTTTTATCTTGGATTACAAAAAAGCATATAAAAAGAAATAATTCTTTCGTATTCCATTTTCATAGCTGCCTTTTATTTTAAAACTTACGATGATGTTGAAAAAAATCGAAAAAAGGTGCTGGACTAAATTTTGAAAATAATTAATTTTTATCTTGGATAACAAAAAAGCATATAAAAAGAAATAATTCTTTCGTATTCCATTTTCATAGCTGCCCTTTATTTTAAAACTTACAAGGATTTTGAAAGAAATCGAAAAAATGTGCTGGACTAAATTTTGAAAATAGTTAATTTTGATCTTGGATAACAAAAAAGCATATAAAAAGAAATAATTCTTTCGTATTCCATTTTCATAGCTGCCTTTTATTTTAAAACTTACGAGGATTTTGAAAAAAATCGAAAAAATGTGCTGGACTAAATTTTGAAAATAATTAATTTTTATCTTGGATTACAAAAAAGCATATAAAAAGAAATAATTCTTTCTTATTCCATTTTCATAGCTGCCTTTTATTTTAAAACTTACGAGGATTTTGAAAAAAATCGAAAAAATGTGCTGGACTAAATTTTGAAAATAATTAATTTTTATCTTGGATTACAAAAAAGCATATAAAAAGAAATAATTCTTTCGTATTCCATTTTCATAGCTGCCTTTTATTTTAAAACTTACGAGGATTTTGAAAAAAATCGAAAAAAGGTGCTGGACTAAATTTTGAAAATAATTAATTTTTATCTTGGATATCAAAAAAGCATATAAAAAGAAATAATTCTTTCGTATTTCATTTTCATAGCTGCCTTTTATTTTAAAACTTACGAGGATTTTGAAAAAAATCGAAAAAAGGTGCTGGACTAAATTTTGAAAATAATTAATTTTTATCTTGGATATCAAAAAAGCATATAAAAAGAAATAATTCTTTCGTATTTCATTTTCATAGCTGCCTTTTATTTTAAAACTTACGAGGATTTTGAAAAAAATCGAAAAAAGGTGCTGGACTAAATTTTGAAAATAATTAATTTTTATCTTGGATATCAAAAAAGCATATAAAAAGAAATAATTCTTTCGTATTCCATTTTCATAGCTGCCTTTTATTTTAAAACTTACGAGGATTTTGAAAAAAATCGAAAAAATGTGCTGGACTAAATTTTGAAAATAATTAATTTTTATCTTGGATTACAAAAAAGCATATAAAAAGAAATAATTCTTTCGTATTCCATTTTCATAGCTGCCTTTTATTTTAAAACTTACGAGGATTTTGAAAAAAATCGAAAAAAGGTGCTCGACTAAATTTTGAAAATAATTAATTTTTATCTTGGATTACAAAAAAGCATATAAAAAGAAATAATTCTTTCGTATTCCATTTTCATAGCTGCCTTTTATTTTAAAACTTACGAGGATTTTGAAAAAAATCGAAAAAATGTGCTGGACTAAATTTTGAAAATAATTAATTTTTATCTTGGATTACAAAAAAGCATATAAAAAGAAATAATTCTTTCTTATTCCATTTTCATAGCTGCCTTTTATTTTAAAACTTACGAGGATTTTGAAAAAAATCGAAAAAATGTGCTGGACTAAATTTTGAAAATAATTAATTTTTATCTTGGATTACAAAAAAGCATATAAAAAGAAATAATTCTTTCGTATTCCATTTTCATAGCTGCCTTTTATTTTAAAACTTACGAGGATTTTGAAAAAAATCGAAAAAAGGTGCTGGACTAAATTTTGAAAATAATTAATTTTTATCTTGGATAACAAAACAGCATATAAAAAGAAATAATTCTTTCGTATTCCATTTTCATAGCTGCCTTTTATTTTAAAACTTACGAGGATTTTGAAAAAAATCTAAAAAAAGTTCTGGACTAAATTTGGAAAATAATTAATTTTTATCTTGGATAACAAAAAAAGCATATAAAAAGAAATAATTCTTTCGTATTCCATTTTCATAGCTACCTTTTATTTTAAAACTTACGAGGATTTTGAAAAAAATCGAAAAAAGGTGCTGGACTAAATTTTGAAAATAATTAATTTTTATCTTGGATTACAAAAAAGCATATAAAAAGAAATAATTCTTTCTTATTCCATTTTCATAGCTGCCTTTTATTTTAAAACTTACGAGGATTTTGAAAAAAATCGAAAAAAGGTGCTGGACTAAATTTTGAAAATAATTAATTTTTATCTTGGATTACAAAAAAGCATATAAAAAGAAATAATTCTTTCGTATTCCATTTTCATAGCTGCCTTTTATTTTAAAACTTACGAGGATTTTGAAAAAAATCGAAAAAATGTGCTGGACTAAATTTTGAAAATAATTAATTTTTATCTTGGATTACAAAAAAGCATATAAAAAGAAATAATTCTTTCGTATTCCATTTTCATAGCTGCCTTTTATTTTAAAACTTACGAGGATTTTGAAAAAAATCGAAAAAAGGTGCTGGACTAAATTTTGAAAATAATTAATTTTTATCTTGGATTACAAAAAAGCATATAAAAAGAAATAATTCTTTCGTATTCCATTTTCATAGCTGCCTTTTATTTTAAAACTTACGAGGATTTTGAAAAAAATCGAAAAAATGTGCTGGACTAAATTTTGAAAATAATTAATTTTTATCTTGGATTACAAAAAAGCATATAAAAAGAAATAATTCTTTCGTATTCCATTTTCATAGCTGCCTTTTATTTTAAAACTTACGAGGATTTTGAAAAAAATCGAAAAAATGTGCTGGACTAAATTTTGAAAATAATTAATTTTTATCTTGGATTACAAAAAAGCATATAAAAAGAAATAATTCTTTCTTATTCCATTTTCATAGCTGCCTTTTATTTTAAAACTTACTAGGATTTTGAAAAAAATGGAAAAAATGTGCTGGACTAAATTTTGAAAATAATTAATTTTTATCTTGGATTACAAAAAAGCATATAAAAAGAAATAATTCTTTCGTATTCCATTTTCATAGCTGCCTTTTATTTTAAAACTTACGAGGATTTTGAAAAAAATCGAAAAAAGGTGCTGGACTAAATTTTGAAAATAATTAATTTTTATCTTGGATAACAAAACAGCATATAAAAAGAAATAATTCTTTCGTATTCCATTTTCATAGCTGCCTTTTATTTTAAAACTTACGAGGATTTTGAAAAAAATCTAAAAAAAGTTCTGGACTAAATTTGGAAAATAATTAATTTTTATCTTGGATAACAAAAAAAGCATATAAAAAGAAATAATTCTTTCGTATTCCATTTTCATAGCTACCTTTTATTTTAAAACTTACGAGGATTTTGAAAAAAATCGAAAAAAGGTGCTGGACTAAATTTTGAAAATAATTAATTTTTATCTTGGATTATAAAAAAGCATATAAAAAGAAATAATTCTTTCTTATTCCATTTTCATAGCTGCCTTTTATTTTAAAACTTACGAGGATTTTGAAAAAAATCGAAAAAAGGTGCTGGACTAAATTTTGAAAATAATTAATTTTTATCTTGGATTACAAAAAAGCATATAAAAAGAAATAATTCTTTCGTATTCCATTTTCATAGCTGCCTTTTATTTTAAAACTTACGATGATGTTGAAAAAAATCGAAAAAAGGTGCTGGACTAAATTTTGAAAATAATTAATTTTTATCTTGGATAACAAAAAAGCATATAAAAAGAAATAATTCTTTCGTATTCCATTTTCATAGCTGCCCTTTATTTTAAAACTTACAAGGATTTTGAAAAAAATCGAAAAAATGTGCTGGACTAAATTTTGAAAATAGTTAATTTTGATCTTGGATAACAAAAAAGCATATAAAAAGAAATAATTCTTTCGTATTCCATTTTCATAGCTGCCTTTTATTTTAAAACTTACGAGGATTTTGAAAAAAATCGAAAAAATGTGCTGGACTAAATTTTGAAAATAATTAATTTTTATCTTGGATTACAAAAAGGCATATAAAAAGAAATAATTCTTTAGTATTCCATTTTCATAGCTGCCTTTTATTTTAAAACTTACGAGGATTTTGAAAAAAATCGAAAAAAGGTGCTGGACTAAATTTTGAAAATAATTAATTTTTATCTTGGATATCAAAAAAGCATATAAAAAGAAATAATTCTTTCGTATTCCATTTTCATAGCTACCTTTTATTTTAAAACTTACGAGGATTTTGAAAAAAATCGAAAAAAGGTGCTGGACTAAATTTTGAAAATAATTAATTTTTATCTTGGATAACAAAAAAGCATATAAAAAGAAATAATTCTTTCTTATTCCATTTTCATAGCTGCCTTTTATTTTAAAACTTACGAGGATTTTGAAAAAAATCGAAAAAATGTGCTGGACTAAATTTTGAAAATAATTAATTTTTATCTTGGATTACAAAAAAGCATATAAAAAGAAATAATTCTTTCGTATTCCATTTTCATAGCTGCCTTTTATTTTAAAACTTACGAGGATTTTGAAAAAAATCGAAAAAAGGTGCTGGACTAAATTTTGAAAATAATTAATTTTTATCTTGGATTACAAAAAAGCATATAAAAAGAAATAATTCTTTCTTATTCCATTTTCATAGCTGCCTTTTATTTTAAAACTTACGAGGATTTTGAAAAAAATCGAAAAAATGTGCTGGACTAAATTTTGAAAATAATTAATTTTTATCTTGGATTACAAAAAAGCATATAAAAAGAAATAATTCTTTCGTATTCCATTTTCATAGCTGCCTTTTATTTTAAAACTTACGAGGATTTTGAAAAAAATCGAAAAAAGGTGCTGGACTAAATTTTGAAAATAATTAATTTTTATCTTGGATAACAAAACAGCATATAAAAAGAAATAATTCTTTCGTATTCCATTTTCATAGCTGCCTTTTATTTTAAAACTTACGAGGATTTTGAAAAAAATCTAAAAAAAGTTCTGGACTAAATTTGGAAAATAATTAATTTTTATCTTGGATAACAAAAAAAGCATATAAAAAGAAATAATTCTTTCGTATTCCATTTTCATGGCTACCTTTTATTTTAAAACTTACGAGGATTTTGAAAAAAATCGAAAAAAGGTGCTGGACTAAATTTTGAAAATAATTAATTTTTATCTTGGATTACAAAAAAGCATATAAAAAGAAATAATTCTTTCGTATTCCATTTTCATAGCTGCCTTTTATTTTAAAACTTACGAGGATTTTGAAAAAAATCGAAAAAAGGTGCTGGACTAAATTTTGAAAATAATTAATTTTTATCTTGGATAACAAAACAGCATATAAAAAGAAATAATTCTTTCGTATTCCATTTTCATAGCTGCCTTTTATTTTAAAACTTACGAGGATTTTGAAAAAAATCTAAAAAAAGTTCTGGACTAAATTTGGAAAATAATTAATTTTTATCTTGGATAACAAAAAAAGCATATAAAAAGAAATAATTCTTTCTTATTCCATTTTCATAGCTGCCTTTTATTTTAAAACTTACGAGGATTTTGAAAAAAATCGAAAAAAGGTGCTGGACTAAATTTTGAAAATAATTAATTTTTATCTTGGATTACAAAAAAGCATATAAAAAGAAATAATTCTTTCGTATTCCATTTTCATAGCTGCCTTTTATTTTAAAACTTACGATGATGTTGAAAAAAATCGAAAAAAGGTGCTGGACTAAATTTTGAAAATAATTAATTTTTATCTTGGATAACAAAAAAGCATATAAAAAGAAATAATTCTTTCGTATTCCATTTTCATAGCTGCCCTTTATTTTAAAACTTACAAGGATTTTGAAAGAAATCGAAAAAATGTGCTGGACTAAATTTTGAAAATAGTTAATTTTGATCTTGGATAACAAAAAAGCATATAAAAAGAAATAATTCTTTCGTATTCCATTTTCATAGCTGCCTTTTATTTTAAAACTTACGAGGATTTTGAAAAAAATCGAAAAAATGTGCTGGACTAAATTTTGAAAATAATTAATTTTTATCTTGGATTACAAAAAGGCATATAAAAAGAAATAATTCTTTAGTATTCCATTTTCATAGCTGCCTTTTATTTTAAAACTTACGAGGATTTTGAAAAAAATCGAAAAAAGGTGCTGGACTAAATTTTGAAAATAATTAATTTTTATCTTGGATATCAAAAAAGCATATAAAAAGAAATAATTCTTTCGTATTCCATTTTCATAGCTACCTTTTATTTTAAAACTTACGAGGATTTTGAAAAAAATCGAAAAAAGGTGCTGGACTAAATTTTGAAAATAATTAATTTTTATCTTGGATAACAAAAAAGCATATAAAAAGAAACAATTCTTTCGTATTCCATTTTCATAGCTGCCTTTTATTTTAAAACTTAAGAGGATTTTGAAGAAAATCGAAAAAAGGTGCTGGACTAAATTTTTGAAAATAATTAATTTTTATCTTGGATAACAAAAAAGCATATAAAAAGAAATAATTCTTTCGTATTCCATTTTCAAATCTTTTTAAAAATAGTTGAATTTTTAAAGAACTCGACGAGAAACGATTTGAATTTGTCAAATTTGGAGGAATTGGAGATTGGTTCTCCGTTACCAAGTAAGGTCTGAAAATTTGACCAATTCAAATTGTTTCGTATTTGGTTTATTAAAAATCCTAAAATTTTTTAAAATGTAGTGTTCCACACATCATTTATTTTTATGACATATTTCTCTCGTCCCTATAGTTCCCCTAGTACTAAACTTTCTGTAGCATTGTTTTACTACTCTTATTAAAATTAGTTATTGTTACATTTATTGAACACTGGACCACATTTCAGATGTGGATAACCTTATGGATTTATTAATTAATTATTTAGAATGTAATTTGCATAAAGAGTAGTTGGGAAAAAGGCTAGTAGGAAGAAATTTTTATAAAGAAACGCATCGACAACAAAATCTTCTAAATATCGATCTTTTAAGTGCCGATTTTTTTGGGAATCGATATTTAGACCTTCGATTTGAATCGATTCATTGAGAACGTCAAAGATTTCTGGTTGTATTTCAGCTTGTTGCATTTTCGCTATTTGACTTTTTACAGATTCGGCTTAAGAAGTATATTTTATTGTAGTTAAAGACAATTTGATAATTTTTATGAAAATATTGGCAATACTGTATTTGGTAAATTTTTAGGTTGTTATCGTATCTAGTTTTACAATGAGGAGATTTTAAGCGCAAAAGGCTTTTCAAATTCTTAATCTGATTATTATAAAATACTATCAGATTTGCTTAAGAATTCAACAGTATAATGCGAAATGGAGATTTTAAAATAATAATAATAATAATAATAAATGTCTTTATTTGTACATAAATACAATTATTGTACAATTTGCTTGAGCGAGATTTAGCCCGAGGCTACTCTTACATCTAACCCTTAAATATAGATAAGAACATTAACAACAAAAAAAAAACTATTCTAAGGCTATATAATATGAGTAAACTCAATAGAAATAAACATAGATGATATCAAATTACTGAGATAACAAAAGTTGTTGGTTTAGGGATGTTTTAAACTTTTTAAGATAATGCAGCTGTTTAATATCGTTGTTAAGATTATTGTAGAGAGCAACTGCATTATAAGAGAAGCTACGCTGGAAACTTGCAGTAGAATGTTGTGGCATTGTTAATGTAAAATTATTTCTTATATTGACTTCGTGCGTCGAAGTACGGAATATTAATTTGCTACTTAAGTATGGTGGTATTAAACTCTTTAAAATTTTTAAAACTAGCGAAAGAAATACGTATTTAAATAAGTTGTTGACATTTAGCCAACCAGTTCTGGAAAAAGCCTGTGAAATATGATCAAATTTCCTGAGATTATTAACGAATCTACAACATGTATTTTGCATAATTTGAAGGCGATTTTTGTTTGTTGCTGTCAAACAAGGATAGTAAATAGTTAAACCATAAAGTATTTTAGAAATTACCAAACTTTGACAAATTTTAGCTTTTGTGTATTTGTTACGGAGAATATGTTTGTTAGAATATAGTAGTCGAAGTGCACAATAACATTTTTGTAAAACATCACTTAGATGTTTATCAAACCTCATACATTCGTCAAAGTAGAGACCCAGATTTTTTGCTACGGATTCATGTGCGATCATCTCATTTGATATAGTCAATAATGTAGTATTTTTTATTAATTCATAATAATGTTTATCAGTACAATATATTAGCATCTTGGATTTAGCAGCATTGATGTGCAAGTTATGGGTTGAAGAGTAAGCATTAATTGCTTCCAAATCACCATTTATTAAACCTACAGCATTAACATAATTACTAGGATAAAAATCAAAGTACAATTGTGTATCGTCAGCAAAAAATTGAGCAAAAGAGTTGCTAATTTTCGTATAGAGATCTGATGTATAAAGCAAAAATAAAAGTAGTCCCAGAACTGAACCCTGAGGTACACCGGACTTTATTGTAGCAGAAGTTGACATCTGATTGTTAATGATAACTTTTTGTGATCGGCCATGTAGATACGATTTTATGAATCCTAAAGAAATATCATCGAATCCATAATAAGAGCATTTGGCACTAAGAAGCCTGTGATTTATGGTGTCGAACGCTTTGCTAAAATCCAAAAGTACTAGTATACTAGCCTTTCTTTTATCAATGTTGTTTAAAATTTTATCGGATAGATATGATAAAGCAGTTATGGTACTATGTCCTGGTTGAAAACCCGCTTGATGAAAGGGTAATATATTATTATGAGAGAGGAATTCATAAATTTGAGAATATGCGGCACGTTCTAGGATTTTTGAAAATAAAGGAAGAAGACTGATGGGTCGCAGTTCATTATATGACTCTGGATTGGATTTTTTAGGAAAAGGAAGAACCAAGGCCTCTCTCCAAGACCTAGGAAAGTAGCCTTGCTCTAAACACAAATTAACAATATGTAATAAGTAAATGTCGATTACAGGCAAGCACAGTTTTAGCATCGACATGTTGATTCCATCGCTTCCTCCAGCATTCGATTTAATATTTTGAATGATTTTATATAAAATAGCAATAGGGATAGTTGTAAGATGAAATCTAAGATTTCTATTATAACTATTATTTCTGTAGAATAAAATTGAGTTAAAACATTCATGATCACTGTTTTGGAACACAGACACAAAGTGATTATTTATTTCAAAGGGATTGGATAGTACAGAAGGAATTTCAGTATTTTTTGCAGTTTGAATTTTCATGTCTTTTAAAGCTTTATAAAATTTCGAAGTTGAAGACTGTTTGTTTAGATATTCTATGTAAGCTGATTTTTCACGTCTTAATGATGCTAAAGCAAAATTTCGAAGTCTCTTGTAAGTATTCCAGTTTTCAATGGTTTTATTAACTTTATATTTTTTTAAAGCATTATCTCGTTCCTTAAAAATTAATTTTAAGACAGGTGTTAACCACGGTACTTTGGACTTGCTGATTCTAGCAGTACGAAAGGGACAGTATTTATTGAATAGCCTAGTTAAATTATTAGTTAAATGATCCACCTTACTATCAATATCATTAAGAGATAAAATATGCCCCCAGTGATTATCTCGAAGGTCTTGGGAAAAAGCTTCTTCATCAAAGTTTTGATAATCCCTATAAGTTATGTATTTATGGTTTTGTGAAGTATAATGAAGTTTTAAATGGCAGTAAACTAACTGATGGTTTGTAAAATGATCCACATTTATAGTATCATAATTTGTGCATAAATATGGAATATTTAAGAAAATCGGATCAATTAATGTTTCTGAATGGTCGGTAATATGAGTAGGTTCGTCAATAATCTGAACAAGTCCGAAAGTATCGAGACATTTACTCAGTGAAAATCAATTATCGTTTAAATTTGATATTTATGCAGAGAAATTCTCAACTTAAAAATAATGTTTTTTTTTTCATTATGTCAAATATCTTAAATTTAGCGTTACCAGCCATTTGAGGATTTTAGTAGAGTTACTATGTAGTACACCTCACACTTTAAAAATATAAGAACGAATATCATATTTTCTAATTAGGGTGATTGCGCCATTTTGCCGGCCACGCCCAGTTGTCGGCCGTTTTTGTCTTTTTCATGAAATAAAAATAAAATGCTAACTACATATTCGAAAATTTCGCCAAAGATTCTTCCATACTTTTCCTTTAGATTTACCTGTTTGTCATTACTATCATTATTTTCCTGTAAGATTAGTAGATGGTGGTCCAAGTGAACGTTGTTGTGCGTTGATCAAATAAAAAAAGGAGTGGGCCATACTTGTTCAACGATAATTTCAAGTCAATTTTTCTAGATCTACAGAAAAAAATCGGCTGTGTCACCCCAGAACTTTCCCGGCTCGACCGTAGAGAATATGTTATTTATTATTATTATTTTAATTACAAAATACTAACTGTCAGTAGATAGAAAGTTCTTTAACTTTAACGGTTCTGTAACTAATGACAATGACGTTTAGATTGTGACAATTGTATAAGAAATCAACTTGTAAAGTTTTATTCTAAACGTCATTGCCTTTACTTACTGAGTCTTTAAAGTTAAAGGACGTTCTATCTACTGATAGTAAGCATTACAATAATTTGATATTTCAATGTTGATAATGACATAAGCTGCGCATGGGCACGTTGTATATGACACTGCTACAATTATGATCTCCTAAAATCATGTGTGAAAACTATTGGGAATTCGGGAAAAATTTTCATACAATAGTTGTAGGGAATTTTATGCTTTACAACTTTGCACTGAAACGTTTTGCACTAAAGAGCATGATTTACCTCAAATTTTAAAAGAATGGAAAATCCTAAATGTGTATTTTTCTCGCCATCTAGCGGGGAAACTATGAGGAATTCGATAAAAAGTTAAACACAAAAATTAAAGAAAATTTGATGCTTTACAACTTTGCACCAGAAAATTTTGCACTAAAATGCATTGTTTGTCCTCAAAATCAAGCAAAACTAGAGAAAACCTACATGAACGTTTTTTACGAGCCCTCTAGTGGCGCAACTATTAGAAATTCTAGAACAACTTTTAGACAAAAGTTGTGCGTAATTTTATGTTCTAAAACTTTGTACTACAATATTTTGCACTAAAGTGTATTATTTGTCCTCAAAATCAAGAAAAACTAGAGAAAACATACATGCACATTTTTTACGCGCCCTCTAGTGGCATAACTATTGGAAATTCTGGAAAAAGCTTAAGACAAAAGTTGTTGGGAATTTTATTCTCTAAAACATTGTACTCCAACATTTTGCACTAAAGTGCATTGTTTGTCCTCAAAATCAAGAAAAACTAGATAAAACCTACATGCACATTTTTTACGCGCCCTCTAGTGGCGCAACTATTGGAAATTCTGAAAAAAGTTTGAAAGAAAAGTTATAGGTAATTTTATGCTCTAAAACTTTGTACCACAACATTTTGCACTAAAGTGTATTGTTTGTCCTTAAAATTTAAAAAAAGTAAAAAATTGTTACATGTGCATTTAATCAATGTCGGTCTTGAGGACCTTCTACTGTACCAATTTAAACCAAAATCTAATGGTCGCATTCTAGGTACACACCGACCCTCCTTGATTGGTCAAACGGTTCGACAGTTATCGTGGAAGATTACACACAGACAGACCATACGCTAGAAATGGTTTCAATCTTCTTGGGGGACCTCAAAATGGATATTTTTTTTTTGCTCGTTCACCTTACTTTCCCTTTGATGGGCCCGGGAAAGTAAAAAACTTATGTAGGGAGTTTCTATATGTGTTGAACTACCATTTTGTGGCTAGAAAAATGTAAATAAATTATTTTTCCTTTAAATTGAGGGCTGGCCGGTATAATGGAATCTCAAAACAACTATTTTCCCATTTGTGGGCCACGGTAGCGGCCGAGAACTGGATAATTGAGCTGATCATTCGTGAATATTTCATGACAAGGTCCAATGCTATGGACATTTATCGTTCTGTCCTTTTTGAAGTTCAAATGGAAGTTGATACTGTAGTTTCTGGCCACCAAAATGTCATATATGAAATAAATATAATGATTGATTTTATATTTCCGAGAAAAGGTATAGTGTGTGCTAGTTGTCGGCTAGCACCTTTTTCTACAGTATATTTACGGTATACAACTGCCTTCGAAAACGACTGTTGTCTACCATCCAATCAGAACAAGAATATAATATATATAAAGGAGCACAATATGGACATTCGAGCAGTCTGTCGACTAAACGGAGTTTCAAGATCATCCGTCAAGGAAGGATCGTAGAGAAAAAATGGAAAACTGGGAGTAGAATGGTGCAAAAAATTTCCAATGGCTATCCCTTCCTAGAAATGGCGTATCAGCATCTTACTTAAAGAGGAAGAGAAATCGAAAAAAAAACCAAATAAATAAGAAATAGATGCAAGATCAGGCCAACTTTGAAGGCAGAGAGATAAGGGAAGTTGCAGGAAATGAGAGTGGAAGTTACAGGAAATGAGAGTGTTTAGGAGGAAGAAAATTACTGAAAGGAAATCAAAATTGAAATCCAAACCAAATCCTGGGCCAAAGCAAAAATGTTTCATGTGCGACCATGTTCTGGTCAGTGATATAGAGGGTGAGGGAGAAAAAAAGTATTGGCTGAGACAGCTGTATAAGGTGGTACTACCTGTGATTTTCTCCCTTATTCTGAAGCTACCAAAATATATGCAAAAATTGTACCTGATCGCAAGTCGCAACTTCCTACTTTTTTATTTATATATTTCTTTTTTGTTTTAAGGAAGAGTATTTTATTTCTCACTTTTTTATTAATGTTTTTACCTCTCGCCCCTCTGTGCTTTACAGGTTACGAAAAACTATACTGCAAAGTTTAAAATATGTCCCACGGACTCGAATATTGGGCTTCCAAATCTGTTTTTTTTTTCCAAAAACGCCTCAAATACGATGTTTTAGCAGAACAGTTACAACATATTTGTAGCTGAAAATGGTAACGCAATTACTATTACAACTTTTTCGTATCATGTCTTAACATTGCTATATTCTAAACCAGAAGAGGTGCGAAGACTATTAAATGGATAAAAAGTTAACTATATTGGAGAGCATGACGCTGGTAAAAAAATCTCTATTGTTTCTGGCCGTTCTCGAGTTAGTTATGCATGGAAAAGAAAAAAATCTATTTTTGGTTTTTCCGCATAGAATTTTTATTTTGAGAAATATCAAAAAAAGTAAAAGGAAAGTCTTATTGTATCTAAAAAATGGTGTTTTACTGATCTAATAAATCTTCTACACGACGTTTCGTCCCTTTACGGTGACCATCAACTTTTTTTTAATACGGACTTGACTTTTTTTATTAAAAATGTTGATAATAAACCCTTTAACTCCAAATTCTCTGATATATCATACTTGTCATTTTAACGACGTTTTATCTGAACTAACTACCATCATCAGTGACAATAATTTTTAATTATGGTCTGTATTAACAATAAACAATAAATTGATGGTGGCCGTGAAGACACGAACGTCGCAACGAATATTTATTAGTACAGTATAACAGCATTTTTTGGGTACAATAAAACTTAAAATAAAATTTTTGGTTTTCCCTGTATAACTGGAGAAACACGAGAGTTCCTATAGATTTTTTCAGCCAATGTAATGTTCTCTATGTCCATTTAATCATATTCGAATCTCTTATGGTTTAGACTATAGCCATATTAAGAACATGATAAAAGAAACCGACTAGATAGCCAGCAAGTACCTAATAATTGAAACACGCTGTATGCATTTAAAAAAATAATGCTTCTCAGGTTGTAATAGTAAATTCGTTACTAATTTTAGCTACAAATATGTTACAACTGTACTGCTATAGCATCGTATTTGAGCCGATTTTGGAAAAAAATCCGATTTGGAAGCCCAATATTCGAGTCCGTTGATAAGTTTTTAAACTTTGCATAGTGCAGTTTTTCTTTGACTTATGACCTAGCATATAATACGAAATCTGGCCGTTTGTTATAAAGTTATTGAGAATTTATCAAAATTGAGGTTTAATGGTTTTCAATATTATAGCGATTTTATAAATAAAATAGCAACACTGAATTTTTGGTAAGCCTTGTATATACAATTATTATATTTTTTAAATACCAATCCTATCACTAAATTCTCTCATAAAAAAAATCCAAGATATGCTGTTGTTTTCTTAAAAATTTAAGAAATTGAAATTAAAACAAAATTTCCTACATTCCCGTTTATCCAACTTTGACCACCAATATCTCGAAAACTGGTCATAGGATTGGTTTAAGATCATGAAGACATTTAATCAGAATCCTAAGATTTACAACATACTAAAATTTAAAAAAAAATTGCCGAAAGCCATTTTCCATAAGAGAAGTGAGGGGTCCTTTGCTAATTGCTATCAGTACTTTAATTGTAAATATAATTTTATTATTTTTACCTAGTTTTATTCTTTCAAAATTATTCCATTCTTAACAAGATTAGATTACCGAATAGAACATATAACAAATGCAATATATAATACACTTTATTGAAATTGTCTTTAATAAAATAATATATTCCTTAGGCCGGCACTGATATTATATCTTCAATCAGTTCAATCTTTGGCAGCGATTACCGAAACGCTGATCATGTAGAATTTTCCTTCGCTTGTCCTCGATATAATTATGACATTGTATCTCCGCTCTCTGTCGCATTCACTCATTCCATTTTCGTGCTCGTCAGCCGCGGTTTAAAAAGTGTTAAGTGTTTTTGAAAGTTCAAAATTCCAAAACGGGGACATTTTTCTCCAGATCGAGGTAAAAATAGTGCAATGAAAAAGTTTAAAAAGCAGTTACGTGAAATGCAAGAACAATTAAACAGAATGCAGAGTGGTGAATCTAGTGCTAATGAAAGCTCAAAAGGTATGTTCTTTTTGTGTATACTTAGTTATAAACATTAACTATTATTCGTAAAGGAAAAAACGTGCGTTATTCCTTCTGAATATTGGTTAATGGAATAAATAAATAAAAGAAAAAAAAAAAAAAAAAAGTAGATTCGGTTTTAATTAAATTTAATTCTTCCTACGGCGAATGCACTCATATTCTTATAATAATAACACACTGTAAGAAAAACAAACATTCAGGTCATAGGACCCACTTAAATAAACATATATACAGAATAGTGTATTAATTATTAATTCTTTTTCGATCAGTAAAATAAACATTTGAATTAGTTTTGGTAAATATTCCAACACCGAGTAGTCGAAATATACAGAGTGTACTCCGTAAACTGTTTTTTATACCAACTTATAAATATCATTCCAAAGCGTAAAGTGAATAACGTGCGTTATTCCTTTACCTAATTATAAAAGCAATTTATTGAGTGTAAAGTGAATAACGTGCGTTATTCCTTTACCTGTTTAAAAAAAAAAAAAATCATTGTACTGTGTGTAAAGTGAATAACGTGCGTTATTCCTTTACCCAATTATAAAAGCATTGTATTGTGCGTAAAGTGAATAACGTGCGTTATTCCTTTACCTAATTATAAAAGCAATTTATTGAGTGTAAAGTGAATAACGTGCGTTATTCCTTTACCTATTTAAAAAAAAACATTGTACTGTGTGTAAAGTGAATAACGTGCGTTATTCCTTTACCTAATTATAAAAGCATTGTATTGTGCGTAAAGTGAATAACGTGCGTTATTCCTCTACGTAATTATAAAAGCAATTTATTGAGTTTAAAGTGAATAACGTGCGTTATTCCTTTACCTGTTTTAAAAAAATCATTGTACTGTGTGTAAAGTGAATAACGTGTGTTATTCCTTTACATAATTATAAAAGCATTGTATTGTGCGTAAAGTGAATAACGTGCGTTATTCCTTTACCTAATTATAAAAGCTATTTATTGAGTGTAAAGTGAATAACGTGCGTTATTCCTTTACCTGTTTAAAAAAAAAAAAAAAAAAAAAATCATTGTATTGTGCGTAAAGTGAATAACGTGCGTTATTCCTTTACCTGTTTATAAAAACAATGTCTTGTGAGTAAAGTGAATAACGTGCGTTATTCCTTTACCTAATTATAAAAGCAATTTATTGAGTGTAAAGTGAATAACGTGCGTTATTCCTTTACCTATTTTGAAAAAAAAACATTGTACTGTGTGTAAAGTGAATAACGTGCGTTATTCCTTTACCTAATTATAAAAGCATTGTATTGTGCGTAAAGTGAATAACGTGCGTTATTCCTTTACGTAATTATAAAAGCAATTTATTGAGTTTAAAGTGAATAACGTGCGTTATTCCTTTACCTGTTTTAAAAAATCATTGTACTGTGTGTAAAGTGAATAACGTGCGTTATTCCTTTACATAATTATAAAAGCATTGTATTGTGCGTAAAGTGAATAACGTGCGTTATTCCTTTACCTAATTATAAAAGCTATTTATTGAGTGTAAAGTGAATAACGTGCGTTATTCCTTTACCTGTTTAAAAAAAAAAAAAAAAAAAAAAAAAAAAAAAAAAAAAAAAAAAAAAAAAAAAAAAAAAAAAAAATCATTGTATTGTGCGTAAAGTGAATAACGTGCGTTATTCCTTTACCTGTTTATAAAAACAATGTCTTGTGAGTAAAGTGAATAACGTGCGTTATTCCTTTACCTGTTTATAAAAAGCAATGTTTTGTGCGTAAAGTGAATAACGTGCGTTATTCCTTTACGTGTTTATAAGAGCAATGTCTTGTGTGTAAAGTGAATAACGTGCGTTATTCCTTTACCTGTTTATAAAAAGCATTGTATTGTGCATCAAGTGAATAACGTGCGTTATTCCTTTACGTGTTTATAAGAGCAATGTCTTGTGTGTAAAGTGAATGACGTGCGTTATTCCTTTACCTGTTTATAAAAAGCATTGTATTGTGCGTAAAGTGAATAACGTGCGTTATTCCTTTACCTGTTTAAAAAAAAAAAAAAAAAAAAAAAAAAAAAAAAAAAAAAAAAAAAAATCATTGTATTGTGCGTAAAGTGAATAACGTGCGTTATTCCTTTACCTGTTTATAAAAACAATGTCTTGTGAGTAAAGTGAATAACGTGCGTTATTCCTTTACGTGTTTATAAGAGCAATGTCTTGTGTGTAAAGTGAATAACGTGCGTTATTCCTTTACCTGTTTATAAAAAGCATTGTATTGTGCATCAAGTGAATAACGTGCGTTATTCCTTTACGTGTTTATAAGAGCAATGTCTTGTGTGTAAAGTGAATAACGTGCGTTATTCCTTTACCTGTTTATAAAAAGCATTGTATTGTGCGTAAAGAGAATAACGTGCGTTATTCCTTTACCTGAAAAAAAAAAAAAAAAAAAAAAAAAAAAAAAATGTTCGCAAGTGACGCGTCCTTTCGGGTAAACTGCTCTATACCTACTTATAAACATCATTCTATTGTTCGGAGTGGGAATAACGTGCGTTAATTCTTCTGAATACTTACTGGAATAAGATCATGCAATCCTTTCAGTATTGTCACATACATTAGTAAACAGAATATACATATTAAAAATACCGGGCGGTATTGTCTTTAATGGAGAGGAGATAAAATAGAACATGTCTTTTCTCTTTACAGACTTCAGACAGCGAATCACAGGGTGAGGTTTTTAGAAACTTCGATCCAGCGCAGGCACCAGTAATTGAAACGCAGGCGCCTTTAGACTCGCATACAATAACAATCGAAGGAAACTGTGACCAACCGGCTGATGGTCTACCAGAACAAAACATTACTGTCTTGGGCGAAAAACCAGATTGCTATGAGACAGAAGGAAAGCCTATTCATGAAGAAATCCTTGTTCGTTGGAATTCATATTTGACAAAAGGCATAGCGAAGGAACAACGAAAGGAACTTTATACCAATTACAAAATTCCAACCAACTATAGATCCTTAGTTCCTCCCCAGATTAATGGCGAAATTCACGCCTGCCTGCTAAAACCAGCGCAGGAACACGACAAATACATGATGGCACTACAACAACAACTAGCGCATGGACTATCAGCAGCGGGAATTGTCATGGATAAAATGCTACCTATCCCCGAACATTCAGAAAATCTGAAGATTTTGGCGGATGCCTGCCAATTATTTAGCAATGTCCACTACGCCATATCAGCTCACAGAAAATATAAAATAATTCCACACTTAAATAACGATTGTCAAAAAGTCGCAAAGACGTTAAATATGGATGAATTTTTATTCAACAAAAAATTCGCAGAAGCAGTAAAAAATGAACAGACTATAAAAAAAGCAAGTGCAGATTTTCAAAAGAAAACTTGGCAACCAGCTCTTCCCTTACCAGGACCTTCAGGTATACAATCAACGTATCATTTAAACTACCAGCGCCATCAGTACAAAGGGAGAATGAAGGACAAGAAAAAAGAAGAGAGACCGTCGGACCGTTACCCAGACCGTTACTGCAGGCAGAAGAGAGAGACCAAGAAGCACTACTATCGGAAGTAACTTCCACTCCAGAGGTAAGCCGCTATGCTGGGTGTCTTTCGGGTTTCAGAAAGACTTGGAAGAACTTGACACAGGACCGAGCGGTCTTAGGCTGGGTTAAAGGAATATCTATCCCATTTACCTTAAAACCCATACAAACAATCGAACCATCTGTTAAAATCCCAAAAAAAAATTGATTAAAAATTATGAACAGTCAGTTAAAAAATTATTAAAAATAGGAGCCATTGAAGAATGTTGTCCAGTAATATATCCTCTTATTTTTTAATTAAAAAGCCAAATAAAAGCTACAGATTCATTTTAAACTTAAAAAATCTTAATACCTTTATTCAAGCTCCTCATTTTTATTTGGAGGACTACAGAACTGTTCTGAAGCTTTTGAATAAAAATTGTTTTCTTTCAAATATTGACCTAAAAGACGCATATTTTTTAGTCCCGGTGAAAGGGAAATATAAAAAATACCTAAGGTTTAGATTTAATAATATCTTATTTCAATTTAATTGTTTACCTTTTGGTCTTAATATAGCCCCTTACATATTTACCAAACTCTTGAAGCCAGTAACGAAGAGCCTTCGACTTTCAGGTATACTTACAGTTTTTTACCTGGATGATATTCTAATAATAAATGAAACCAAGAAACAATGTTTAAAAGATACTCTAACAACACTAAGGCTACTTAAAAGTTTAGGCTTCAGAATAAATCGGGAGAAAAGTACATTAGAACCTCAACAATATATAAAATTTTTAGGCTTTAACTACGATACCATAAATATGCGGATTTTTCTCCCCAGTGAAAAAATTAAGTTTATAAAAGAATTAATTAATAAATTTAAAAAGAAAAACAAAAAACACACTGTCAAAGATTTTGCTAGATTAATAGGTAAATTCGTATCTTCCTGTCCTGCTACAAGTTACGGTTTCACTCACATAAAACCTTTCGAGAGAATAAAACATGTTTCACTAGAAGGAGATTATCGTAATTACCATAGGAAAATTATCATTCCGAATTCATTATCAGAAGAATTAGAGTGGTGGCAGAAAAATGTTGGACTAGGCCAAGCTATAAAACCGCTATCCTTCTCGCGAGAAATATTTTCAGATGCTTCACAAACCGGTTGGGGGGCTTTTTCCAACGGAATTAAATGTCACGGTTTTTGGGATAATCATGAATCCAAAATGCACATTAACTCCTTAGAAATTAAAGCAGCATACTATGCCTTAAAATCCTTTGCTAAAAACGAAACAAATGTTCGCATATTATTGAGGGTAGACAACCAAACTGCTATTTCTTGTATAAATCGAGGTGGAAGCATTAAATATTTAAATTTGAATAATATTGTTAAAAAGTTGTGGAAATGGTGTGAAGAAAGGCAGATCTTAGTTTTCGCCAGTTATAACTCTTCGATAGAAAATACAAATGCAGATAAGGAATCAAGGTCAATGGTCATAGACACAGAATATGAACTAAACGACACAGTATTTAAGGAGATTGTAAACAACTTTGGCTATCCGGAAATAGATTTGTTTGCCACAAGAATAAACAAAAAATGTGAAAAATTTATTTCTTGGTTTCCAGACCCCGAATCCTTTTCAGTGGATGCATTTACCCTAGACTGGTCAAGATATTACTTTTATGCTTTTCCTCCTTTTGCTATGATCACAAGAGTTTTAGAGAAAATAATACAAGAAAGGGCTTCAGGAATCCTGGTTGTCCCTTACTGGCCAACACAACCATGGTTTCCATTATTTAATAAATTGTTAACCAAAAAACCCCTTAATTTCAAACCAGAAAAATTTTTACTTATTTCTCCTTTTAGGAAGAATCATCCACTCCACAACAAGATTTCCCTGGTGGCAGGGAGATTATTCGGAGGTCTTTCTTGAAAAAAGGTATTCCTGAGAGTGCAATCGAAGTAATGATAGCATCTCTAACAGAAGGTACCCTAAAACAATATACAGCCTGTTTTAGAAAATATTGGACATTTTGTATGAGTGAGAAACAAGACCCTAGTGTATATAAGTTACAGAATTATTTAAACTTTTTATTATATAGTTTAAATAATGGAAATTCGTTTTCAGTTGTGAATTCATATAGGTCAGCGCTAAATTTAATATTTAACCCACTAGAGCCCAATGATGATAAAATAATAAATAGATTTTTAAAAGGGGTGTCCAACATTCGTCCGTCAAGGCCAAAATACACTTCAACATGGAACCCCGATCCTGTTTTAAGACATCTGGAAAAATTTCATCCCTTAGAAACTCTGTGTTTAGAAGACTTGACACACAAACTTGTTACTCTAATGGCTCTAACATCAGCCAGCAGAGTACAGACACTTTCTCTAATTAGACTTCAATATATCAACATATTATCAGAAAGAATAGAGATTAAAATTCCAGATACAATAAAGACAACTGCCTCAGGTAAAAGACAACCTCTTTTAATTTATTAAGAAAACTCAATCGTGTCGTAAGGCAGAACAACATCTAATACTGACACATAAAAAACCAATCCATAAGGCGTCTTCACAGACGATAAGTCGTTGGATCAGAAAGACGCTAAATAAAGCTGGAATAGACACATCTATATTCTCTGCTCACAGTGTACGCCACACATCAACTTCCGCTGCCTTTAGAGCAGGCGTAACTATTGACCAAATAAGGACTACAGCAGTTTGGACACCTTCTTCTAATATTTTTTTTAAATATTATAATCGCCCTCTCATACAACCAAATGACAAATTCGCTAACACTATTCTTGAGTTATAAGCCTTATGAATTAAAGATATATCATGTGGTTCTCCATATTTTAGCTAGTAAGTTTTTTTTATAACACTAGTTTTAGGGTAAAGATTGTTTTTCGTTTATTTATGTTTGTTATGTTTACATAAATAAATATATATTCAGAAAATCGCCCTTTTTGCTCTGAACATCTACAATGTCATAATTATATCGAGGACAAGCGAAGGAAAATTAAAAAATTAATCGACTTACCTTAAGGAAGATTAATTATAATTTTCCGAGCTTGTCCGAAGATATAATTATTACCCTTCCCACCCTAATATATGTGGATACATATTATTTAGTTCCCAGGTTTTTAGGCGATTTCCTTAACTCGCACTATAATGGAATGAGTGGAATGCGACAGGGAGCGGAGATACAATGTCATAATTATATCTTCGGACAAGCTCGGAAAATTATAATTAATCTTCCTTAAGGCAAATCCTCGTAAGTTTTGAAATAAAAGGCATCTATGAAAATGGAATACGAAAGAATTATTTCTTTTTATATGCTTTTTTGTTTTCCAAAATGAAAATTAATTATTTTCAAAATTTAGTCCAGCACCTTTTTTCGATTTTTTCAAAATCCTCGGAAGTTTTGAAATAAAAGGCAGCTATGAAAATGGAATACGAAAGAATTATTTCTTTTTATATGCTTTTTTGATATCCAAGATAAAAATTAATTATTTTCAAAATTTAGCACCTTTTTTCGATTTTTTCAAAATCCTCGTAAGTTTTGAAATAAAAGGCAGCTATGAAAATGGAATACGAAAGAATTATTTCTTTTTATATGCTTTTTTGATATCCAAGATAAAAATTAATTATTTTCAAAATTTAGTCCAGCACCTTTTTTCGATTTTTTCAAAATCAAAAAAACTGACTCATCACAAAGGGTAGTAGTCAGTCTAGTAACTCAGCTGCAAAGGTTCGCTAAAAAATATTTATTTTAAAAAAAGTTACAGTGAAAAAACTGTTTTTATTTATTAACTTTTAACATCCTGTATTTCGAAAACTAAGAGGAGTTTTGAGTATTGGTTCCTGATCTCGATATTCTTCATTTCATGACCATACCATAAAACCATAGTGTTGTTAAAAATACTTTTAAAAATGTATTTAACTAAAAATAAAAATACTTTTTCAAAAATGTATTTACCTTGTATTTTAAATACTTCATTTAACAATGTATTTAAATACAAATACTTCTTCGTTGTATTTAAATACAAATACAAATATTTCTGCCATGTGTATTGTTTAAGGCTCCGATTACAACAAAAATGGCGGTAAAATAACACATGCAAAAACATCAGTCATTGCGAAGACAGTAATTTAAAAAAGTAAAAAGATTGTATAACTTTTTCAAGTTATTCTAAATAAAGCAAATTTTTAATACGATACAATGTTAAATAAGTGGGTAATTAATTTTTTTAAAACACTAAATTTATCGTGAATGGTTTTTTCGACGGCATTTAAATTCGTTTCATAATTCTGTAACTAAACTGCTTCATAGAATAGCTCATATATTTGACAATCTTCATTTTAAATATTAATGTCAGAAAATGATTATTAAAGCCAATTACTATCTTTTACTGGAAATTCTTGAAATAATAACAAAACCGCCATTTTGTCACTAGATTATAGTTCACTGGTTTGACCGCCAGAGTTGACACTGAATTTTAGTAACTTTGTGATCGGAAGTTAGGAATTTCTTCTTTTATACTGAAATTGAGACTTTTCTTGCGACGCATTCTAGCCATTATAGAAAACAGGGTTGTCAATTCTAAGGCAGATTCGATTTGGGCTGCGATTAACACAAAAATGGCGGCAAAATGACACATGCAAAAATATCAGTCATTGCTAAGACAGTAATTTAAAAAAGTAAAAAGATTGCATGACTTTTTAAAGTTGTTCTAAATAAAGCAAAGTTTAAGCTTTACTATGAACAATTTTTATTATAATACAATGCTAAATAAGTGGTTAACTGATTTTTTTAAACAACAAATTAATTGTGAATGGTTTTTTCGATGGCATTTAAATTCGTTTCATAATTCTGTAACTAAACTACTTCATTCAATAGCTCATATTTTTAACAATGTTGATTTTAAAATAATATTGTCCAAAAATAAATGTTAAACCCAGTTACCAACTTTCCTGGAATTCTGATATATACTATTTGCAAATATATGGCGATTGGACTTATAATTTTACTTTTTTGAAAATGTTCGTGATAAAAGTATTGTTATTTAAAAACAATTAAGGTTTAATATTTTTATAATATATAATTAATTCTAAAAAAATCAATTTTTCAGTAGCTTATTATGATGGTTTGATGATATTGGAAAGAGAAAATCCATTATTCTAAAATTCTACTTCTTGTCAGAACTTTATTTATACTTGTTATTTGCAACAATAATTTTTACATTTTTTTATATCTGTAGCCTTTTTACCCCAATAGCTGTGATCGTCTTTTAAAATTTGGTGACAAGTGTAGAACTGGCCATTCTTAACGACCTGGATTTATTTCCGTTTGTGCTCTTGTGTTATTTGTTGTTAATTGTTGTGTAATTAAGATTTTTTTTAATTTTGATTGATTTTTTTAATTTTAATTATTTTTTTTTTCAAGATTATTAAAAAAAATATTTAGGGTGGGACAAGCATTTCACGAAAATAATAGGGTAGTTTGTTATTAATAAATTAATAAAACTATGTAAGGATCTTGTCAAATTATGGTAGAAGGAAAAACCAAATTTTGTAACAACGGAAGCAATCGTACTTAACGATCATTTTATTGGGTTGATGAGAATATATACAGGGTTGAAGTGACCATCGGTCCAAGGATATTTTCTTATAATTTGCAACGGACTTTAACAACTTAATGCGGATTTTGTCGTTTCAAATATCTAATTTAAAATGTATAAGGATTAAAAGATTAGGATGTGCCGAGTTTGATGCCGCCAGTTTTTTTATTACTTACTTTATTTTGTACATAAAATTAACAATCTTTTTTATGATTTTTATTACTTTATTTCTGGTTGTAATGTAAGTACAATAATTAAAAATTTATTTTCGTGTTTTATTTTATTTGATTTTACAACAAAAAAGAAATTAAAAATCTATAAAATCTATAAAATTATTAGAATCACATCTGGGATTTTTTTTGCCCGTTCACTATGCTTTCCCTTTGATAGGACCGGGAAAGTAAGATATTCGTGTACTAATCCAAAATCAAGTTATTAGTTATTTTATTTTGTAAGTACAAAATTAAAAATCAATTTTCATGTTTTTACCTCTCGCCGTTCAGATAAGAGAGGTATAGGAATCATGCTAAAAATTGGGTAGTGAGTTTTCAATGAATAAACACGTTTTAGGGTCCCTAGAATACGATTTTAATATTTTCGCGATGATGACTGTGTGTGTGTGTGTTAGTGTGTGTGTGTGTGTGTTTGGATGGATGTTGTAGTAACTATAACTCAAAAACTACTGAATAAAAAAAATTGAAATTTTGCATACAGGATTCTGATACCCTAGATTAGATCTGATTAGATTTTGGTGCCAATCGCACAACAGGAAGTGGCAGTTGCTATGGGTGATGACGCCATTGTTATACAAAACGGCAATAAAGTTTTACACATATATTTTGTATACCCTATAGTTTATTTTCATCTCATTAAAATTTTCGAAACATTTGCCATTGTTGCCAGATTTACAAAAAAATAATTTTTTTTCATACTTTTTTGTGTCAACCTGTAAATGTTTGATTCAAAAATGGCGAGTAGTTTGAGGTTATGTATATGAATTAGCAGTTGTATTTTAGAGAAATCATTGTGAATTATTAATTTATCGACTTTATCTTCATATTTTTTGTAATTGCGTTTTGACTATTTTACTTTTGTTTCAGATTTTCGAACTGGTGTAAATATGGCTATGTGTTTTGTTCCTGATTGTAATGTAAACATAAGTGAATAAAAGACATGTAAGTTTTTTGTGTTTGCAACAAAAACAGCGGAGAGAAAAACTTGGATTAACCCAATAAGTTATTCAAATACTATTATTAATACATAAACAAAACATTCTAATGTAAAAATTAATTTTGCAAGAGACAAGATAGAGAACCCTTGAAACATTGCTTAGTTAACAGATGCCATTTCATTAATATGGATAGAAAATATAAACAAACTTTATTTGATTTTAGTGTAAAGCGAATGTTCAACTTTGAATCTCCAGAAAGACAGTATGTCATAATATTACATTAATTAGACATGAAAAAAGATGATTATTTATTATTTTTAATAATTATGTTTCTTTTTAGTAAACGAACTGCAAAGATAAAAAATTTTGATGACAGTTTCGTCTCTGCTTTGAACTCAGAGGTAGCAGGGCCATCTGAAAGTATTGAATCTAAGACAGCAGCTACAAAGGGAGCTAACCTACTTCATCAATTAAGAAAAGGAGAATGAATCCTTAATATCAGATGATAAACAGTCCATTCATTTAGTTTATACCGATATTCAATTAAGAGGTAGAGCTCAGACATGACCTAATAGAAGCCTCTCACTGCCTGTCTCATTTTGAACAAGAAAAAATAAACGAGAATAAGTAGTTTGCAGCTTATTTCAGTTCTTAATTGAATATCGGTGTAAACTAAATGAATGGACTTTATTGTTGTATTTTGTCTTTTAGTTATTGTTTAACGAGTGAAGATGTACAAGATGCAGAAGTTCCATAAACTTTGAAAGAACCAACATATCTTAGGGAAATTAAAACAAAAACAAAATTACTTTTTAAAAACAACTAACTTGGAAATATTCAACAAAACATAAGACTACATTTTGATTATGATTTTATAAAAGATGATAACGATAATACAGGTTTACCCGATCCAAAAGTGTTTGATGCCTTATGTAATTTATTAAGTGACCTAAAAATTAAATATTATTTTAACTGTTTATTTATTTCAACTTAACTGTTTTTTATTATGTCAATAAATAATATTTGTAACAAATTTCCATTAATGTATACAATTAACAATAAAAAAAATTAACAGGTTTTTGAGACTAACAAATAATATAAAGTCCTTTTCAATTTTATTTCATTTAATTTCTAATTGGAACTTTTATTAATTGCCGAACCCAACAAAGTTTTATCGAAGGAAAGTATTGCAATCATGATTTTTTAGCCATACCCAGATTTTAACGGATCTTTACGTTTTGAGGTTACCTTAATCCATTTATACCATTTTTAGCATGATGTCTGTCTGTGTCAAATTTTTAATTTTTAAATTTTTTCAAAAACAACAGCTAATCCAACCCCGTCCGATGTCCCATGGACTAAATCTCTTCCAAAAGTCGATCTCTCTCTCTCCAACTACAAGAAGCATGAAACACCAAACTGTTTTCTTAGACAAGCTTTCCTAAACAAGATCAACTCCTTTCCCTACGACACTATCCTCTATACCGATGCATCTAAAAGCAAATCTGGTGTTAGCTGTTCAGTCACTACCAATAGTACCATAGTCAAAACAAGTAAATTGCCACATTTTGTAAGTATACATACAGGTGAATTATTTGCGATTCTACAAGCCATAAACTATTTAACAGCAGATACAAAAATGGCCGCTATATGCTCTGATTCACTCTCATCTATACACTCCATTAATAACATCTTCACTCAACACCCCCTAGTAGAAGCAATACATGACTCTTTAAAGAAACTCACGCAGCAAGGAACAACTTTAACATTGATCTGGATCCCTTCACATGTAGGCATTACTGGTGACGAGTTAGCCGATCGGGCCGCTAAAGAAGCTTTATCTTTAAATCTAGACGAAGAAACTATATATTACCACAAAGACCTGCAAAATCATTTTAAAGAGTTTATTAACTATTCCTGGCAAAATCAATGGAATGAAAACTCATCAAAACTCCATGAAATCCACCCTAGTATTCTTCCGTTAAAGCTGCCCTATGTCAAAACTGCTCCAGTGTACTATCAGTCAGGCACATATACTCAATGAATGCATACGTTATCATAATGAAAGGAAACATCATCATCTGACTGGAAATCTACAAGGGATCCTCAGTACAACAGGACAACTTACTGATCTCATCAATTTCCTGAAGGATACCGCCCTATATAATACCATATAATATTTTATAGTGATACAAAATACTTTATAAATTATCATATGTTTACCAATCTCTGTATCTGTTACTAATTTTAGTATTGTAAAACATAGTAGCTGTGTCAATAACCGCGCTGTTGAGACACGTTAATTAAAAAAAAAAAAAAAAAAAAAAAAAAAAAAAAAAAAAAAAAAAAAAAAAAAAAAAAAAAAAAAAAAAAAAAAAAATTATTTCATTTAATTTCTAATTGGAACTTTTATTAATTGCCGAACCCAACAAAGTTTTATCGAAGGAAAGTATTGCAATCATGATTTTTTAGCCATACCCAGATTTTAACGGATCTTTACGTTTTGAGGTCACCTGAATCCATTTATACCATTTTTAGCATGATGTCTGTCTGTGTCAAATTTTTAATTTTTAAATATTTTTATCCTATTAAATTATTTTTTTGTTTAGGTAAATTTTAATATTAAAATAAAAAAAATACTATTAAATTTGTAAGAAAAACTTACAAATAATTTTTTTCATAATTTTAAAATATTATTTGTAGAAGTTAAAGTCAAAAATGTAAAAAGTTTTGACAAAAAATTAGATTTTTTTTAGTTTTTTAAACTAACTTTATTTATGCATTTTGATCCAGAAAATCTTAAAAAAAGCTCTGCTTCGCATTTTGAATAAAATTGAATGAAATATGAATTACTTATTGATTTTAAAATCATTCAAAAATTTTTTTATACCTTGTGTAAATGGGTCATGGGCCACCCCTATAACATTTAAACGTGTTAATAGATTTATAGCAAATTTTTGTCATTATAATAGAGTTATTATTGGATGTGTATGAAATGTTTCATAATTTTAAATTATTATAAAATAACTGTTGTTATCTTATACTATTAATTTTACAGAAAATTTCACACTTGATAAAAGTTTCTAAATCTAATAAACTTAATAAATTGATATCAAAGATATACAGGATGAAATTAAGAGTATGTATGATTTCAAAATAACTTTTTTGTTTGTATCTCGTGTACTATTAATTTTAGAGAATATTGAAAATATTCATTAAAATTTTTATCAGAATTGATTAAACAATTACTTTACTAGGAGTGTTCAAATAGTTGGGTGGAATTACCCCCTTTTAATTTTGTTATTGCATTTACTAATAAAACGTCTCTTTCAGATTCTTATATTTTAAGCCTTCAATTTTATTAATACAAAGTTCTTTTAGTATCTTTCAGATTTTTAGTATTAGATCATAAATTCCCTTAATCACTTTCTTGTTCATATTTTGAAATATTGTTACTATTTTATTGTATATATTTTTCTTAACATTAGCATGATTGTAAAATTAGTATTTGTAAAAAAATAAATTTAATAATTAACTTTAAACCAAATCTTTTATTTCTTTTAAGTACATACAAAATATTTATTTTAACAATTAATATATGATTTGTATCACTAATTACCTTTATTACAGTCTTTTTCGGCGTTTTTGAGTTTTACGTTCACATATTCATACAAAATAAGTAGGCAGAAGTGAAATACCAGTGACAGGGCTGCTCAGTACTGTTGTGAGTTATACCCCAATTTAAAATCACTTATATTATCAGTCTTTCTTTTGAGTACATTGTGCGACTGGACATTCATTACAATTTCTGTTACCGTAGTACTTTCTTGTTTTATTCGCTTAAAACTACGAACACTAATTTTTAATGCATCTGATACGGGCATATAAGGGTTCGTTGTTCTCTTTCTCCTTGGTGACATATTTAATGTAATAAGTATATGATGAAAAATTCAAGGAAATTATGCCAAATGTTAATATAAGATCGCCAATACATATTGTTTAAAAGATAAGATTTTTCTAGTAATGTAGTAAGAAACACCTCTTCTGTAGTTTATTAGTAAGAGTCGATTTTTATACACTACACAATACACATCACAATATGTATTATTATTATTTGAACTGCACATTTTCATAAGATTACTGTACAATCACCAAAGTCCCACTTGTCAAAACGTATTTTGATCACGTTTGTTTTAATTCGCACGATTCAACTTAATAAAAATGCTTGAAACTGAAGAACTGGTTTTAGTTAATTCTAATTTGTTTTGTTTAAATAGTTTAAAATATGTTGCAAAATAAACGACATGATTCTATAACCTAACAAAACAGTCAGCTGATAATGACAAATAACACTATGGCAGGTCATATTTTTAATAAATTTCATTTGTAATCTTGGTTGTATAAATTGTTAAAAATGCTATTCAAAAAGCGCCACTTTTCACGCAGAAAATGCCTGAACTTGTGTACCGCAAGTTGCAAAAGTTTTTTTTCTAGAATACAAATCTCGAGAAATATAAATTTTTGAGATTTAATATTTTCAGAAATTAATACTGGATGCCTCATTTAGGACATCTCCTTTTCGCGTTAAAATTGGTGATCACAAATTGTCAAAAACACACCTTCACTAAATGATTGATATCTTCTTTATTACTGCTTAGATTTAGTTCAAAAAAGGAGAGTCCTATTCCAATGTGTAAGCTATTATAGGTATAAATATTTCTACACACAAAACTTTCGTTCTCGAGATTTGTATTCTACAAAATCGTCAATTTTTCTCGTCAATTTCAGTATTGCCAACTGAAATCGTGACAGCCCGTTTCGACGCCCCTCTTAAAAAAGTACCAAGTCAATTAATGCCCATATGCACCGTATTAGAATAAGCTTAGCTTAAGCTTAAACCCGCTTAACTCACATATTTGATATGCACCGAAGCAAATATTGTATTTAAGCGAGATTAAAATTAAGCTGTCAAATTTGGGCGCTTAAATATTAAAGCTAAGCTTATAGTAAATATAACCTATAAATAGTGAGGTTGAAATAAACTATAAACCCACTTGAATTGGTTTTTTATCAGTGCTTTTACGATCCGCGAGTTTACAATTTTTTTGCGTTTACCTATTACCTATGGATATCGAGGAAGAAATCTTTTTGGAAGATGATATCGATATTCTAGATATTATCGAATTTGGGTTTCCACGTCGATATAACACGAGACATAATTATATTGAGGATATGGACGATATGAGTTTTTTTTGCCGGTTCAGATTAACAAAACAGGCGGTGCTATCGGTATTAGAACTGATAGAAGATCAGTTGGAATTTGAAAATGATTTGTAAGTATCTTGATGAAGACAAACGATAAGATACTTTTCACCCGTTATACATATTTATTTCAGGAATAATAGTGTATCCCCGGTTAATCAGCTTTTAACAGCACTTATGTTTTATGCAAGTAGTGCCCATCAGATAAACATTAGTGATTTTATGGGTATGAATCAAAGTACAGTGTCCAGGATTGTAAAAAAAGTGTCAGAAGTGATAGCTAGTCTACGCAATCGCTTTATTAAAATGCCATCAACTCCAGAAGAGGTACTATCATGTCAGAACAATTTTCACCATATAGCTCGATTTCCTCGTGTCATTGGATGCGTTGATGGTACTCACGTTAAAATTTGTTCACCAGGTGAGCATAATTCATATTATTTATTGATCTACAGTGTAATTCTAATTTAAGGTGGAGAAGACGGAGAAATCTATAGAAATAGAAAATCGTATTTTTCTCTTAACGTTCAATTGGTATGTGATAGTGGCTTAAAAATTAATAATATTGTAGCCAGATGGCCCGGATCCGCCCACGATTCAACAATTTTTAACAACAGCCGTTTAAGAGCTAGATTTGAAGCTGGTGAATTCAGATCTGCTATTTTACTTGGTAAGTATAACTAGTAAAAATATGTTTTTCTTTCATAATAAACAGTATATCAGAAGACTAGTAGAACTTAACCTACCTTACCTAGCAATTTATATAGTATATCTAAGAATTATATAAAATTTAAAAGAATTACATGTGTCCTCACTCAGTTTACATCTTGATATTTTTTAGGTGATAGAGGATACTCGCTAAAATCATATTTATTAACTCCACTTGCAAATCCTCAACAACAAGCAGAAAGGCTGTATAATGAATCACATATTCGTACCAGAAATACCATAGAAAGAACGAATGGTGTTTGGAAAAGAAGATTTCCAGTATTGTGTTATGGGTTGCGATGCAAAGTTGAAACTGCTCTAAGTGTAATTGTTGCTACGGCAGTTTTGCATAATATTGCTTTGACGATGCATGAAGATGTTCCACCTGCTCCTGCAGATATTAATGGAGAAGAACTGGACTACCTGATCCAACAGGGTGATATTCCCAATATAAATCTACAGCAAAATGTTAACTATGACTTCAGAAATGATATAGTAAATAATTACTTTGCTAATATAGGGAGGTAGCAGTTTGTAACTAAAACCTTACTGTGGTTTTTTAAAACAACGTTATTTAGATAAATAAAAAAATTTAATAATTTACACAAGAAATATAAAAAAAGTTATTGAATAACTAGTAACATGTTTCACAGTTAAATAACTTTTGTTATATTTTTTGTAAACATAAAACATTGTGTAAATTACCTGGAATCATTAGAAATCAATAACTTTCTCCTTTGTTAATACTTGTAAACCTTTCGAGGAATGTTAATAGCTTTTTAAAATTATTATAAATCTTCTAAAAAAATTGTAATCCTTTAACGACTCTAATGAATGTTATTTTCAATACTTTACACCATTGTAATACCTTTTAATCTTAGTTGTAATATATATTTTAGGATATTTTTGTTAATATTTGTCTGATACAGTTGTTATACAACGAAACACGTTACATAGTCATTAAATAACTTTTGTTATATTTTTTATGTAAATCATAAAACTTTTTATTCTTCTAAATATATGAATTTTCATCAAGTAAAAGCCAACACAGTTAAACAGTCAAATAATGTCTTATTTATTCTTGAAGTGTTAATAAAACTATTCCAAAGTCCTTTTAATAGTATTTTTGCACTCTCTCTTAACACATACAGTAACCTGAAGAAAAAAATATCCTTTTTATATATTTATAAGACAGTGGAGAATTTGGGTTCTATGGGGCAGTAAATTAAAACGATAAAATATAACATAGATTTATTAAAAAATTAATGCCTTCACTTCTTTTTTGAATTAAGATCAATTTGTAGAAGCTCAATTTCCATTTTACGGTTTTTTATAATGAGTTCATTTTCCACTTTTGTGTGTTCAAGTTGAACATCGATAAGCTGCAGTCTTTTATCGAGTAAAATGTCATATTTTTTAGCAATCTCTGATGACGTTAGTGGTTTAACGATTGTTGTTGGTCGTCTTCGACTACTAGCTTTTTTTGATATCTGAAAATGTTACTTTAATTAGAACTAGCTGAATAAGAAGAAAAATAAAACTGACCTTATTTTCAGAATCACTCATAAGTGCAGCAGTAGTGGGTGTTTGTAACAGAGATGGAGTGTATGTTTTCCAATTATTTGAAGCAGCAACATTATTGTATTTGGAAGGGTCACCATCATCAGCAGAAGTGCTCTGAAATGCAAAATTTAAATATAAAAACATCTAATATAAAATGTATACCTACTGCCTGGATTTGGTCCATTTGAATTTTCTCTTCATCATTTTCATTAAATTCGATAACAATGTTATCATCCCTTTTATTAATGACTTCAATAAATGAAGTATCTGCATCGTCATCAAAGGGACTGTTAATGCCCACAAGAGTTTTGTTATTTAAAATTGATAGTAGGATGTCATCGCTATCGTCTTTTTTTATTTTTGGTGGCGGACCACCTCCTGTTAGCATTATTTCTTTTCTCTCGTCAGCCAAAGCCTTTCTTAAGTTTTTTTTACGATTTTCATAGAACTTTTTTAAAGAACTATAATTTCTATATATTCCGGAAGTCGAAGAAGCGTTGAACTCATCTTCAATTAATTGCCAGGCTTTGGTTTTTTGATCGGTGGACACTCGATCTGTTTTTTTGTCCTCCAACGTCAATGCATATTTATTTGCAATTAAATTTAACAAATGTGCAATTTCAGCTTTCGTGAAATTTGGCACACGTGTTTTTTGAGAACTACTACTACAACTCATAATTAAACTATTAAACACAATAGAAAACTAAATAAAAATAAAATAAAACAATACAAATGCACATCCACAACCGCCAGGGTACAAATCACAGGGAGGTGTGGCTGTGGTAATGGTACAATTACAATTCAACAATTGGTACAAATAACGAAATTGTAAGTTATTTTTCAAATTAACTGGGAATAAAAGAAGAAGAGCATATATTTACGATGTTGCCATGTTTATTGTAGGCTTAAAGAAGCCGAGCTTACACTTATGCGGTGCATAATGGCAGATCCAAAGCGAAGCTTTAAATTTTAAGCCAGCTTAGCCCTCAGAGTAAATATATATAGAGAGGGCATTCTATCCTTTTTTATTAAGCCAACATCTAGTTAACTTTTGTTGACATCGTCCTCTAGAGATTCCATAAGCGTACTTTCAAGCAGGATAATTTAAAATCATACATTAAATAGTTTACAGTTTGTGAATTGATTTGTATTATTTTTTAGTGTTATAGGTTGTACCGTTGTCTGTATATTCAGACAACGGTTGTACTAAATATTTTTGTAAACATTTTGAACTATTTTAAGTGATTTTCTTGAGAGGTTGCTAACCATGAGAAAGAAATGTGAAAAATGTGGTGCTTTTCTCAAGCCATTAGATAATCAATCTTACACTTCACAAGTAAGTTAGGAAAGTAGTTATATATACCATTCACATTTTTTTATGTTATTCGCATTTACTCCTTACTGTAAACAAGGTTTTAGAAACAATAAAAAATATTATTTATTTGATTCCATTATTAAATACGTACATTTAATATAAATTTACAAGCATTTGCTATGGTTTTAATGTTAATATATTTATCAGTATTAAAGAAAATACAACTTTATCGAAATTATATAACTTCTCACGACATATTTAATTCAAATGTGATATATTAATAACATGTAAAATACCCAATTTTAATTTTCTATTTTTTGCTATAATAAATAAAAAGTTATAATTCTTCGCGTCGCCACTGTCTAATACTTCACGTCAATTTTTATTGTTGATTTCGTCCTCTGCACGAGATTTTTCTGCGCGTCTCACGTCCGTCGCCTACAAACTTTGCCGAGAGAGAGGGCTAGATGTTGGCTTAAATTTTGTAAATGACATTAGATATACAGGGCATATCTAGTAGTTCCTTTATCTGAGGCTTAGCCAAGCTCCGCTTAAGCGCCAGACGGTGAATATGGCCATAAAACACTTTCATATCATATGTCATCTGTCAATTGAATACGACATTTGGCATCATCGCGGAGCCTTTCCTGTGGTTAGTCGCTCGTACAAAGAAGACCTTAGATAGAAAATAAATAATCTTCTTTTTTTTTCCTTTTTTAGGTCTCAGCTGCTAGGGCTATTTTCTATTGGGTTTTGACAACTGATGTGAATTATGTGGAAGTGTTGCTTCGAACCTCAGATAAAGGAACTACTAGATATGCCCTCAGAGTAAATATATATATATATATAGAGAGGGCATTCTATCCTTTTTTATTAAGCCAACATCTAGCCCTCCCTCTCTCTCGGCAAAGTTTGTGGGCGAGGGACGTGAGACGCGCAGAAAAATCTCGTGCAGAGGACGAAATCAACAATAAAAATTGACGTGATGTATTAGACAGTGGCGACGCGAAGAATTATAACTTTTTATTTATCTTAGCAAAAAAAATAGAAAATTAAAATTGGGTATTTTACATGTTATTAATATATCACATTTGAATTAAATATGTGGTGAGAAGTTATATAATTTCGATAAAGTTGTATTTTCTGTAATACTGATAAATATTAACGTTAAAACATAGCAAATGCTTGTAAATTTATATTAAATGTACGTATTTAATAATGGAATCAAATAAATAATATTTTTATTGCTTCTAAAACCTTGTTACAGTAAGGAGTACCTAATGCGAATAACATAAAAAAAATGTGAATGGTATATAACATAAAAAAGAAAGGAAGCAAAATAAAAAATTATCAAATCTTATCAACTGATATTATATTTAAAATTATTCAAAAACTACTTTCCTAACTTACTTGTGAAGGTAAGATTGATTATCTAATGGCTTGAGAAAAGCACCACATTTTTCACATTTCTTTCTCATGGTTAACAACTTCTCAAGAAAATCTCTTATAATAGTTCAAAATGTTTACAAAAATATTTAGTACAACCTATAACACTAAAAAATAACACAAATCAATTCACAAACTGTAAACTATTTAATGTATGATTTTAAATTATCCTGCTTGAAAGTACGCTTATGGAATTTCTATAGGACGATATCAACAAAAGTTAACTAGATGTTGGCTTAATAAAAAAGGATAAAATGCCCTTTCTATATATATTTACTCTGAGCTTCGAACGTATGGCCTTCAAAAAACGTATGCTCAAGAATAGCACTCCTGCTGCACAATAATTTTTTTTAGATTTGCGAATTCTTCCTAAACTGCATTTTTTCCACGTTTTCTTTGTCAAAATCCTTAAAAATGCTGGTCATAAATAAAATAAATAAACTTTGATGGTAATTGACATTAACAGAAAGACAACTTTTAATTATGTGAGTTGCTTTGGTTAGGCGCATTTTATTTGGATTTTTACGTGGTCAGTTTTGACCCTTTCAGACGTGATCCAAGTGCACAAGAAATACAGCTATAAATAATACGATAAGTTGTATTTTGTGATATAAGGTAGGAGGCCAAAAATTGCGAATTCAAACGAACGCTCCTAAGTGTTAACAATGAATACACTAAGATCGATATAAAAGAAGAGTGGCTGTAAAGTTTTAAAGTCGGTGTTTAAATGAAGATGTAGATTTTTTATTTTAAGGTTATGTATTAATATTTTTATTGAAAATACAAATCTTTGCAATGAAAACATTAAATATTTAGCAATAACTACATTAAGATGGCGAGGCCCGACTCTGCACTTTTATGGAATGCTCTAAAAGGAATAATTTGTGTATATAAACCAGCGGAAATTTCAGTTAAAAGTTTAAGAAAAGCTCTTATAACTAAGATATGCAATGATCTCAGCGAGTTAGATGTTGAACTACGTTATCCAACTCCAGAATCAAAAGTTTTACCTATTTCGGATGGCTTAAATACATCTTTGGCAACACAAGACAATTCAGAAACTTCTATGGTAGACGGTATTCAAAATATATCAAATAATTTGGATTTAAAATACCATCCTCTAGTAGTTGGCCCCAGATATCGAGATGAAGATTTAGCCGTTAGTTGGTCAAATTATTTAGGATGGAATACAAGTGGTGTTTTACTTTTTGGATTGAGACAGGGAACACAAAAGGCTAAATTTATTAGAGAAAATCGATCTACACGAGCGTATCGGATTAGTGGAGTGTTTGGAAAAGCCACTGATAATGGTTTTAAATCTGGAAAGGTATATTTTTTTTTAATATTTAATTAGTTTTATTTAAGTGATGAGAATTGTCAGATTTCAAAACAAATAAAACCAAACTAGTAGCTGTGTTGACCAAAATTTTTTTGTTTAATTTCTTAAATCAAGGTTATAAAAATAGATTTAGTAAGTTTTTGGTTAGTTTGTACATCGAAGAAACGGTATAATAATAAAACGTGGGTATCTCTAATGGTTCATTCGAATTTTAAATCCCTACTTTAGGACTAAAACTTACTTGTTATTATAAAAGTACCAAAGTAGGATGTAAAATTTCCCAGAATTTAAACCCAACCACGTGCCGTTCGCCGTTTTATTATACCGTTTCTTCAATATACAAACTGTGAACAAATTACTCTATTAATAATGAACTTGCATTTTTATCTACCATTTATGTAAATGACAGTCCTCAATCTCTAAAGAACAAAGTGAAACATGTTTTTTCAATGACCTTATTTAATATTTTCAATTTACATTGGAACTTAAAATATCTCTATTACTCGATATATAGGTAATTAAAAAATCTGACAAAATAACCACATTTTGATATCAAAAACCAATGAGCTTAGGAAGAATCATTCACTGGTTTTTCATGTCATCTGATATTGTAAAAATAGCTACTTAGAAGTCATTAAAACATCAAGTGATTGGGGAATCAAATTTTTCGAAAATAATCTTTTATTAGAAGTGGTGAACAGGATATTAACTATTAATAGTAAATAGGTCAGTGAAGTTGGCACCCACTTTTGCGAATTTTCCAAAGATTTTGTGTGCATTCGTTTGTCCATCGATTGTCCATTATTGTCCACTAATTATTTTTGTTTGTCCGCCCTTCGTTTCAAAATGGTGGCCCAAAAACTATTTTTTGCAAATTTTGCTCTCGGCACCTACAAATTGCAAAAAAAAATTTTACTGCACAGGTCGTTTGTTTGTTGTTTGTCCATCAATTAGTTTTGTTTGTCCACCCACCGGTTAATTATAATTAATTAAATAAATTTAAAAAAATTGTGACATTGTGAAGTTGAAAATTTTTTTCTTGTATTCGTTTGTTTATCGTTAGTCCAAGATTGTCCATCTAAAATTTTTGTTTGTCCAAACACCATTTCAAAATCGACACCTTAATTTTTAAAGATAGAAAAAAACTTTATAAGGTTTTTTATTGAAGGTCAAATAGCACTTAATATAGCCTATACAATTTTTTTAAAATAACGTTTTAATACCAGCGAAAAAAAATTTGAGCTAGAATTGTGACCTTGACAAAGGGGAGGGACCAAAAATGAGGAAAATTAAAAAAATCCTTATAGTGTGGTCTCTTCCTTTTCTCACAACCACAATTTTTTATCTAAATTTTTGAAAAAATTCACACATTTAGAATATTTTTTTCTCTCTCTATCTGCACTTAGTGCGTTTTAATAGCATCTATAGTTTTGTTGTTGGAGGGGTTAAACAAAAACTTATTTATTATAATCTACAATTACCTATGTATTTTTTTTTTGATAAAAAATATATTAAAATTATTTTAATACCTGTTAAAAGAGTAGAAAATTCTATAAATGAGAATTTTTTCAAACTTCTTAAGCAAAAATTATGACCTTGAGAAAAGGGAGAGACCAAAATAAGAAAAAATATAGTTATGGTCTCCCTATTTTCACAACCACAATATTTTATATATAATTTTGATAAAATTCACTTTTACATAGAATATTTTTTTCTCTTCCTATCATTTAACACGTTTGAATAGTATCGATAGTTTTTTTGTTACAGGTGTTAAACAAAAAATTATTTATTAAAATCTGCAATTATCTAAGTTATTATGGTCTCTCCCTATTTTCAGAACCACAATTTTTATCTAAAATATTTTTTTCTATTTCTATCAACATTTAAAACGTTTTAATAGCATCGATTAATTAAAAATTGAGTCTACTTTGGGCTTAATTTCTATTAAATATTTGAATGTAAATTTTCTTAAATAACTACAATCAAAAAATAACAGTTATTTATGTAACATAGGTATAAACATCTGTTTATACCCGTGGTGCAAACAAACTGTTATGACATACTAGTTATTGCATTCAAAATATAAATATTTAAAAAAAAAACCTGTTTTTGTCTTTATGCGCGTTCGGGCCATAAAGTGCAGCATAATGAACAGGACCGTACATAGAAAAATTCTTTAAGTGTAGTTTATTGTCAAAACCTTGGTGTTCTACATGGTTGAATAGAGAAAAAAATGAGGGTTTCAAAGATGAAATAAAAAGTACAAGTACAGGTATTTAAAAAAAATAGTTGAGGATGACCCTTCAAAGACGAAACGGTATTTTACAAAATTGGAAACGAAAATCGCCAATTTCGGTTTTTCTTAAATATCTCGAAAGCCGGACCTGATATTTTAATTTTGAAAAAATCTATTAATTCGTCTTGAAAATACACATCTTTTTCAACATTTAACCAATATTGAATCTATTTCGGTTTATGAGATCTCTGTATACGCAAATTAAATTCGATCCACCCTGTATACTCCAAACCCAGCAAAAAATTATTTATTTTGTTACATAGTGTTATAAATTTGAACACAAGAAGCTGAAGATTGTCTACTGGAATTTTATTTGTAGATGTTATAAAAAATCATTTGTCTGTTCTCGTCCAGAGAATTTAACCAAATGAGAATTAGCTTTTTGCCCTTCGTTTTGAAATGGTGCTTGGACAAACAAAAATCTTTGGTGGACAATCTTGGACTAACGATGAACAAACGAATGCACAAAAAAAAATTCAAAATTGAAAAAAGGGTGTGCCAACTTCATAATATCACAAATGCGGTTAAAATTTTTTTTTGTGGGTGCCGAGAGCAAAATATTTGCAAAAAAATTTTGGGGCACAATTTTGAAACGAAGGGTGGACAAACGAAAATAATCAGTGGACAATAATGGACAAACGAATGCACACAAAATCTTTGGGAAATTCGCAAAAGTGGGTGCCAACTTCACTGACCTATAGTAAATGCTCGAAAAAAATTTCTGATAATAATTCAAGTTCTACTTAGTGGTATTTATTATAAGGGATAAAACATGTAAAATCTGATTTTTCATAATGGGTGTCCTATTTAACTTTTCAGGGTTTTGATCGCTCAGTACTCAAATAGTTTTGGGAATAGAAACATGTGAATTTCGCCAGTTTTATTGTAATTTATAAGTTTTTTTCTCTCTGTGAAGGTTTAGGAAATTAAACCTAAAAATATTTTTTTATTGTCTTGAAATCTGACAATCCTAATCTGAATATAAAATAATTTGGTATTTAAATTGATTATTTTATTTGAAGGTAGTAGAAAGATCGACTTGGAGATATATTCAACAATATCATATTCAAAGAATGTTATCTGCAATGCAAGCTTCTCACCAAACAAAAATGTACGAAGTATGTGGAGTAGATATGAATTCGCAACTTGCTTATGAATTGGCTGCGAAGGGTCCTATTCGTCCAGCAAACTCGAAAATTCCTATTATTTATGGACTAAAGTGTTTGGAGTATGAAGGTCCCAATTTTACCATAGAAGTTCAATGTATTAATGAAAACGAAGATTATTTAACTACTTTGATTCATGAAATTGGACTTAAGCTTCATTCTACTGCTCACACTATATCAATTAAGTGCATTAGACATAGTTGTTTTACTTTAGAACACGCATTGTTACCGAAACATTGGAATTTACAAAATGTTACAAAAAATATGGATATGTGTCATAGGTTATTGTCAGAAAACGAAGAAATACTTTATCAAAGTAGTGCAGCTTTAGTGTAAATAAATAAAAAGCATTACGATTTAAATAATTTATTTATATTTATACATTTAATGAACATACTATAACATTAAATCTTAAGGACACCGACAACTCGAAAATTACATTCTAAAACGTGCTGAAAATTCTAAAATTCACTATACAGTGAAAATAAAAAACAGAATGATAGTTTCGTTGTGTTGGTAAAAATTCAACAAGAAGAAAAAGGTGTCGTACATGTACCACATAGTATATTTTATGTATATATGTTACATTTTTCAGACATCAAAGGTTTTTTATTTTCTTTAGGATCGGAACTTACTTTCTCAATTTTCTTTGTCATTTTTTTTAAGAATCTGTTTTCAATATTTACAAATTGACTATCTCTTAGTTTTTTTTTTAACCTTTCAGTACGAAAAAATATCACAGATTCATATGAAATCAAAGTAAGTTACAAATGTAAAAAACGACGTTTGTTTTACAAAAAATGGAAGAGTTAAATAGAAATAACATTTTAGGAATAGGAACAATAAAAATTACAATTTTTAAAAATCATATTTTAAATAAAACAAAAAGGAAAGAAAAATAAAACAAAATAAAAATAAATGAATAGTACTTTTTATTAATAAAGAGTGTAACAAAAACCTTTTTTCATAAATACATTTATTTATAATCACAAGCCAAAAAGCTTTTTGAAAGAATATTAGACAAAATACAGAGTGTTTAATAAATATCATTCAATTAATTGTTTTACTATCTTGAGCTGCAGAAAGAATAAATGAATACCAATAATTTAGTCAGAAATAATAAAATTTTGCTACATAAGAAACAATATGAAACTGCCATTTTTGCACAAAATTTGTAGTGAAAATGGTAAATGATTTGTTTTTTTCTTCTTAATACAAAATATACTTTTAATCAGTGTTTTATTGGCAACGACAGAAAAATAAGTTTACATGAACGAAAATTGATAAATAAATTGAGAAATTAGCATTTTCTAAAGTGGTTTCATGAAATAACTTAAACTTAATATTTCGTAAGTCGCTCCATTTGAAGTCATTTTCGTAAAACAAGACATTGGGACAAATGCGTTTAAATAACTTAAGGAAAATAATTATTTTATGTAATTAAAGAAAAACAAAATCTTTCAGTCATATGAGAGAATTAACACGTAGAGTGCCACAATGGAAAAACATGTTTGCGGCACTCCGTGGCCAAGATTTTTTATTGCATACCTTGGTCAATATTCAGGTTTTTTATCTCCCTTATTTCAAATTCATAATTTTTTTGCCCAATTTTCCCGATTTTCAATTTTGGACGACGTTGATCCCCCATGTCCTGAAACCAACTGCGCATCGTTCTGGCCAGTGCCAGGGGGGGGGACCGACGCGCCAGCGCGTCTACACACGCTATCGTCGGCTCATTTTGCTGGTGAGTTTCGCTGCTTCAAGTGTTGAGTCTTAATCCTACACACGATGAGTAATTACGAAAAAGAACAAGATGAATTGGCGAAACTATGGGAAGAAGTGTTTTCTGCGAGTGAGGATGACTGTTCCCCCGACGTCAGTGAATATGAGCCTTCGGATTCCGAGTTGTCAAGCTCTAAAGAGGACCCAGAAACACCTAGAAAGAAAATTAGGATCTCTCAGACCCCAGAGAAGAAATCTCAGTATTTTTCCGAAGACAATATGCCGAGCAGTTCTGCAAAAAAGGTTGTGTTTCCTGAAGATTTAAACGCAAGTGACAAATTGCATCAAGTTACAACCTCAGCAAACACAATATTGATGCATATATTGAACATGTTATTCAGCAGAATATGAATTATAATGATGAGACGCTGATAGATGAATCTGCAACTGGACACGAGAATGAAGCGTTTTCTTGGTTTGACGTAATCGGTACGTACAAAAAGGAATTTCCATATACAGTGACTGATCCTGGCATTCGACCATCCTTTTACGATTTGTATGCAAAAGCTCCGTACGACTGCTATAAAACAATAATCACTGACGATATAATTAATTTGTTTGTACGAGAAATGAATATATATGCCGAACAACAGAAGGCGCAAGGTCAAGCACAAAAGCACGTATTCAACGCTGGAAGGGCACGGATGGATTGGAAATGAAACAGTTTATTGGCTGTATTATGTGGATGGGTCTTGTGCAGTTACCCTCAGTTTCATCCTATTGGTCAAGAAGCAAACTGTACCACAATTTCATAAAAACAGTTATGCCTAGAAATCGTTTTCAGCTATTGTTAAAAACTTGGCATTTTGAAAATAACGACAACGTTCCAGAAGGCGACAGATCATAAAAGATAGCACCTCTTATTACAAAACTATTAGAGAGTTTTCAAGCTCCAATTGTACCAGGCGAGTTTATTTGTATTGATGAGACCCTCGTGCCTTTCAAAGGTAGACTTAAATTTAAGCAGCATATCAGCAACAAGCGCTATAAATTTGAAATTAAGCCTTTAACGCTATGCTTTGAAAATGGTTACCTTTACGATCTTTCCATATATTGTGGACAGGAAAGAGAACCCAATCAAGAACAGTCAGTACCCTCTTAATATTGTTTTGAAACTCGCAGAAAATTTATTGAACCAAGGTCGCACAATCGTCGTGGATAATTACTACACATCTGTCGAACTAGCGTCTAAACTCCTGGAAAAACAAACGTACATCATCGGTGCTTTACGAAGTAATCGAAAGAACAACTCGAAAGATGTGGTCCAAAAAAAAATTAAAACGAAGGGAACAGATTGCTCAGGAAAACAACAAAGGAATGTTTATAGAGAAATGGAAGAACAGAAGAGATGTTCTAATGTTGACAACTAAATTTGTTCCGGAAATGGTTATTCAAAAGAAAAGATCAGGTGAAAAAATCAATCCAAGGAGTATCATTGAATATAACAAACACAAAGCTTATATCGACATATCGGACCAAATGAAAGCCTACAATTCTTCTCTACGCCGGGGAGTAAAATGGTACCGGAGGTTGGCAATTGAATTAGTAGTTGGTTCGGAATAGTAAACGCGTACACAACAAATAACTAATGACAAAATGTTAATCACCACATTTCGAGCAGAAGTGGCCAAGGGCCTTCTAAAGTGTGAGGAAATCCCAGTTCTCGATAGCAACCAGGAATCAGGACGCCAAATTGCCAAGAACAGGACCCCTAAAACTAAATATAGGTGTAACTTATGTCACAAACACTTTTGTTTGTAATGTTTCTTTGAATTACATGTTTCTAACTTGTGAAAATTTGTTACTAGACTTTTTTTTATCCTATAAAAAAGGATAATCATGTTTATACCAAAACCAACTGAGCTCCCATTCTGCTTAATACCTCTCTAATAGACTGCCATATAGTTTGCATCGAAAGGTCGCATCAACGTAATGCGACCGGGCCATAAAGTAATTTCTGATCCGTCGGATCACATAGATCCCCGCGTCTCACCAAACAAAATAATTTTAAAGTAGTTTAAGCGACGAAAGTGAAATAATACTGGGCTCAAATGAAGATGTGTTATCCTCGTGTGTAAGAGACGTTCTGTATACTGTAAGAGGTATGTAAATAAACAAAAATTAATATTGTTAGAAGATTCCATTTCTACTGACTTGCAATTTGGAAGATTAGGTTTAGGAAAAAATGCGAAGATACCACACGGAAATACAAAATGTGAATCATTTAATTCATAAGATTTAAACGAGGCTTCTGTAACTACTACTTCGTTTGCTGTCACTGAAGATTTATATGGTTGGGAAATGGGCACGAACGGCCAACTTGGGTTCAGAAGAGGAGGACAATTGCAAATTAAGGACACTAATAAAAAGCAAACAACTACAAGAGAAAAAGTATTTAGAGTTAGCATCGGAGTGCAACATACGGTCATTTTAGCTGTTTAAAACGTCCAAAATTGTCACGGGGATGTTATATAGGTTAAATGTAAAATATTCCTAAAAATTCTAGATTATCCAAAGAAAAATAGCATAAAGAATAGTAATGCAAACATAAAGATTATAAAAAGTCGAAAATTAATAATAATAATAGAGAGGAGACACCTACATTGGTCACAATTATTTAAAACAATTACTAGGAAATAAGGAATAACAAATTTTAGGTACTATCAAAAACAAGATCCGAAAGGAATCAAAATCTGGTATCCTCAGAGTCAAATGATTTTAATAAAATTTGGGAAAAGTCCAGTTGAAGTAATGATTCTTGTTGCTAAAAAAATAATTGGTAATAGTTAAAATGAACTTTTAATAATACTGAAAATCTCGCAGCTACGGATGGTAATACTTGTTAAACACTCTATAAAACATTAGAATATGTTAACAATTTACGAAAAATATAAATCAACCCTAGGTAGTAATTTAAAGCTTGTTTTGAAACTTAAAATTAAACAATTGTCACGTTAACGTTAACATAACGTACTTGACAACAAAATATTTACAAAAAAAATTGGAATTTTTTTTAGATAATATCCGTATACAAATATTTCAACGTATACATAAAAAAATGAGCAAAATCAAATATATCTTTTTCTAATACTATAAATTTAAATGGAACTGCAAAATTAACACAGTCCACTTTTAATACTATATTTGCACCAAAAACTTAATAATATAACTCTTCAAAAATTTAAACAATAATTCTCCGAGACACGAAGGACTCTTCCAAAAATTAAATTAAAGAAAAACAGTTAAAAAATTTAATATTAAGTCAGTTTCCCAACTAAAAAAAAAATAATTAAATAAAAAGTACTTTTATAAATAGAATATATTGAGCTATTTTCATTTTGAGGACAAAAATTCAAACTGAAAAAGTTACTTTGTAAAAAAATTAAATAAAAAATATTTCTATAAAAAAAGTTGAATTCTGGTCCACAAAAAAATAATTAACTACGTTTTTTATCTGTACAACATTATTAGTTTACAATTCACATTGTCTTTTATATCTTTTTTGCCTATACAAAAATCGGGAACTATTTTGAGAATAATTTTCCTCGAAATAGTACCAAAAAATAATACCTTGTACTCTTTCACAGATATCTTAATACCCATGCGAAATTACATATTTGAGAAGCAGCGAAATAAAAACATTCCCGTTTTTGATAAATTTTTACCCTAGAATTAAATTTAAGTAAAAAAAATATTTAAGTATTTTCTTTCTGAAATCTTATTTAACACTTTTGCTGCTAATAATGAGATGTATTCCAGATAATTAAACATTTTCTAATAGAAATATGAAAAAAAAAGTATAATTTGAAAGGTACTACAAATTAGCGTCACCTCAATAAAATATCAAATATGTAGCACAACTAAATCTGGAATTATATGGTTTTGTTTAAAAGTGTATATCCAGTAAAATTATCATATTTATTCTAAAATAAATATCATTTTTCTTCCTTTGATCTGACTATATCCTATTTTAATTCTATTCTAATATGCGACATAGTCAATTCATTTAATTACACAATGATATAAATATAATTCTGACTCTTCAGGAAAAATGTGGTAATCTTAGAATGGCCCAACTTTACCAATGACATGATGGAGATCAATTAAACTAGAAAATCTAGAACAAAATTTTGAATGGTCTACATCAATCTACTGCCTTAGTGACTAATTATTCGAAATGCTTTATTTAGAAGACGAAAGTGATAAAAATTATGGGTTGAAATTTCAAAAAAGAAAGAAAATGAACAGTAACAGATAGAAAATGAAAAAGAAGGAAAATCCAAAACAAAAGAAAATTATTAAAAAACAGAAATATCAGACACTCAAAAGATGTGGAAGTAATAAAGATCCAGCGTCCTTATGGTTTAAATATTACTTAGAGAAAGTATGGGTAAAGTATAAAAAAAGAACGTTCCCAAACTTTAGTGAGACATTGACTGGTTCTTCTTGCCATCAAACAAAATATTTCTAAAAAGTTTCATTTCGCTAAGAGAATGAGGTAATGTTATCAAAAGAAACCATAAGTAAAATAGGAACGCAAACTTAAGTCATTGAAAAATATAATTATGATAATAAGAAATATAAAAACACAATTTCGTGGTATTTAGCTATATATTAATAAATGTTATTTTTATCAGATTTTTTCAATCTCGCAATAATTTAACTTTGTTTTTATACATTGACAATAAGTAAGATTAATATAAAGTTTGACATGGAATTAATAAAAACTGTACTTTTAAATAATTATAATATTTTAAAACATATGTAACAACACTGTAAATACCACGTTTGATAAATATGCATTTTTTGGTAATTGGGAGTTGGAAATGAATTGAAATTTTGGTAGCAAAATTAATAAAATAATTAATGTCCTTAATCAATTTAAAAATAATGATCAGATAGAGTCAACTTTAAATTCTACAAGTCTTGCGATTAATAAGAGAAAAAAAAAGATGAAACAAAAATGAGGATGTCGGACCAGAAAGAGTGAGACCCTAAAAAAAATGAACATTTGAATATGGAAAAATTGGGAGATTTTGAAATAAGGGACATTTTAAAAGAGGAGAATATTTTGAGAATGAGAAATGCTCAAATATTGCATTGGTACATTTTAAATAAAAAGAATCAAGGGACACAAAGATCAAGAAGGAAATATATCATAAATTGCTTATGGAGAGACCAGTAAATGGATTAAATAAACTGAAAAAGCAAACAGCCAGAAATCAGAAAAAAAAATTTTCAAATGAAGCAGCATATAAATATTATATGTGGCTTAGAAAAAATGTTGATAAAATTTGGGTTCAGAAATATATATTGTTGTTTTAGATGTCATCTTTTTAGTTTATTTCTATTAAAGTGACCGTTGCAGCAATAAATAAAAATAAAAAATTTGATAAATTAAGGGATTTTTGTAGATATACATTAAAACTGAAAGAATCCTTTAATAATTCACAATGCCGATTTATTATGAACTTAAATAAAAAAAAATCTCTGAAGTATTTTAATTGACCTTTATTCCAAAAAATAAAAATGTAAATATTTTACTTTAGCCAAAAATTAATAGGAAAATAAAATATTTATATGAAAATAAACAGGATAATCTTTCCCTAAACCACTTAAGGGAAATTGACGTGTTAAACAAAAACTACTTGTAACGTGCTGCTACGGAACTGTAATTGAAATGAGAGGTTGGACCCTTATTATAGTTTGTGAAAACTGAAAAATACTTATGAATTAGAAAAATTCTTAAAAATTATTAATTTTTTTTTATAGATTTTCAATATAATTCATCAAATTGGAAAATTCTAGAATATTTACTGATTAAGAAAGTATTATCAAACATATAAGGTAAAAATGAGTTTATATAGAATTATTTTACTATATTAAATTTAATATTTTTTATTCGCTGCTTTCTTAAAAATTTCTCTTTCCAAAAAATTTTGGTCACAAGGCTTAAATCCCAAAACCGAAAAAAAACATCAATCAACTCAACCCCATCGCTAGCTAAACTTAAAAAAAAATTAGTACGAGATCACGAGCCAGCACTGATCACAAACGTCCGTGAAACCCCCTCTCTATCTCTTTCATTCATGCCCCCAACTCATAAAAAAATATTTATTTATCCTTCCCTAATCCTAGAATGGAATGTTCCATCAGCGAGGAATTAGGCTGGTGGGCGTAATTCCTAATCTGGTGCAAACTAATCAGCTGATTAGGGAACCCGTTAGACGGCTGGCTTTTGGGAATATCCAGGCTATTCTGTTTCTGAAAACTCAACGGATCGTATAAATACGGTCTGTTTGGTGCCAATTGGTGGTGGTTTAAGTTCAGATGCCCGGACATGGAGTTGATCGGCGTAAAAGCGGAGTTAGTGTTGGATTTCGAAATGGACGTGTCGTAGGAGTTCCCCAGGTTAGCGTTTGGAGTGCCAGGAGGTGCGGGTGGGTTTTGACCGAGCTGTTGCCGGATGATAACCAGGTCTTCGTTTTGCTCGAGGATCTGCCTGGGAATGTCGTTGGGATATTCGTGGATGTTTTCCGCGCTGTCCGGACTTACTTTAGGCCAGTACGGGTGATCCAAGCCTCGGTGGTTCAACCCCGGGAAAAATTCTGTTTTAGAAAAAAAGAAATTCAGAATTAGTAAGTTTTATAACACATAAACAAGAATGAATATACAGGGTGTCACAAATAAGAGTGATCGATTTTACCCAAAAGATTTTTATGAAGTTTGTTTACATTTTATCCCGCCAATACAGGGTGATCTACTAATTTTTTTCAAAATATGTATTATTTTAAATGGAACAACCTGTATGTTTTGATGGTATGTAAAAGAGCTAAACTGCGCCACTTCTTTGTACAATTTATTAATAAAGATCTTCTTTTAAGAAATGTATAATTTGATATCTTTTGCTTTCCTAACAACAAAGATATTCGAGATTTCATGAACCACCGCATTTTTCCTTACGAAAATCCTAACAGTAAATAAAAATTAACAAATCTGACAAATAATTTATTCACCAACTAAACATCACAAACATTTAATAAAACTAATAATGTAATTAATAGTAATAAATATTGTAAAAGTTACAAAAATACTGTATGTGCCTACTCGCTTTTTTGTATTTTTTGCGATTTTTTTTCATTTCTGCCACTTTATTTCGAGTTTTTGCGATTTTTTGCAATTTATGCAATTTTTTTGACATTTTGTAAGATTTTTTGCAATATCTTTTGCCATTTTTTGTGTTTTCGATTTTTCCCAATGTTTCATGATTTTTGCTTTCAATTTTTTGTAATTTTTGATATTTTGTAAGGTTATCTTTTTCTTCTGTGATTTTTTCAGATTTTTTGCCATTTTTTAATTATATATTTTCAAATGTTTTCTGTTTTTTTTCACCATTTGCGATTTTCTGCCATTTTTGAGATTTTTTTACCATTTTTTGCGGGTTTTTGACAATTTTGCGATATTTTGCAATTTTTTCTTATCTTTTTGTTTTTCTTCTCTAATTTTTTTCATATTTTTTGCCTTTTTTTAATAATTTTCAAATGTTTTTTTTTATTTTTTCGATTATTTGGGATTTGCTGCCGTTTTTCGATTTTTTCCGATTATTTTCCATTTTTTGAGATTTTTTTGGAGTTTTTTTGTAGTTTTTTGAGATTTTTTTGCGTTTTTGCGAATTTTTGATAATTTGTTCGATTTTTTAATTTTAAATTTTCAAACGATTTTTCTACTATTTTGTTTCTGAATAAATTTTTTGTAAAATTTTTATTTAATGTCTTTTTTCCTAGAAAAAATGCAGTGTTTCTTGAAATTTCGAATATCTTTGTTGATAGGAAAGCAAAATATATCAAACTATACATTTTTTTGAAAGATGATGAATCGCTCTTTTAAATGCCATCAAAATATACAGAGTGTTCCATTTAAAATAACACATATTTTTCCCATTTATTTTGACCAAAATTAATAGATCGACCTGTATTGACGGGATAAAATGTAAACAAACTTCATAAAAAATTTTTGGGTAAAAGAAAACAATTAGTGAAAACCCGATTTATTTAAAGCAATTAAGACGTTGTGCATTTACATTTAAAATCGATCACTCTTATTTGGGACACCCTGTACAATATTGGTCTATCTATCCAAAAGATATTAATTTACACTATAATAAGCCTTGGGAAATTCCTGTATTTTATAAAAAAATATATTGTTCATAAAAAGTCCTGCATCGCATGGAAATCAAATTTATAAAATATTTGATGATTTACAAGAAAAATCAAAAATATTGATTTAAACTGAAGAGTAAGGGACTTTATAGATACATACATACTAGATACTATTGATAATTATTTTTATCTTGGTATCTGAAATTAAAAATATCTACTGCTTCCCGAAAAGTTTTATAATTTTTTCTACCAATTTGAACAATTTCAACTTTAAATTCCCAATGATGTATCTATTCTCGGGATGAAATTTATAGCATTTTTTTTTAATTACTGGTCATAATTAATTAATTATTAATTTCTAAATAATGCAGAAATTTTTATTACAGATAATTTTTTTTATGTAATGCAGAGTAAAGATTTATCCCATTTGAATAGAACTTTTTAGGACATGTTGTATATAGGCATTATGTTAATGTTTTTACAAAATATATATTTTTAGAACATTGATATTATTTTTCTTAATAATAATTACAAAACAACGCGACCATTTTAAAGAAAATCCATAATTACTATTAATTTAATTACATTGAAAACGTAACCTTTTTAATTCTAGTTTATTTTCATTGACAATTATTTGATATAGTCCCTAACTTATCTTATATTTTCATATTAAATACTATCACTTTTAATTAAATAAAAAGTAACCATGAATAAATATCAGTTAACTGTTGATTATAATGCTGAATAATTTATCCATTATGTAGAATTAAAGATCTGTTATAGTTATTAATAAAAAAAAAGAATTACTTGACTTCTTTTATTTTAAATTAAATTTAGAAATTCTGGAATTTAAATATATTTTGTTCTGTAAAAAAGGAAAACTTTTTATTCAAAATGTTTCTATGTAAATTTTTATTTCTATGGTCATTATATAATTAAACTCCGCTGTATTAATCTGTGAACCCTTGAAATGTCCCAGCTGAAATTACCTACTTTTATTTTATGTATTTTCATCCACTGAACCCAAAATCCAAAAAAAATCACAAAACGCCTAATTTTTTTAAACATTTTTTACCTTATAGGGACATTTCGAGAACAAAACAAAACCAAAGTAGATGGCGTAATATGTAAAAAATAAAACTAATTTCATTTGTAAATTAAATTAAATTAAAATTATATATATATATATATATATATATATATATATATATATATATATATATATATATATATATATATTTTAATAAAATCTAACTTCTGATTGGTTAAAATTTCGTTGTCAAATGTCATTCGTAAGTAAGTAAGTAAGTAAGTATAACAGAGCGACATGTTTCATTTTCAGCGACTGACCTACAGCCTTGGAGGATTGGTGGAACTAAACTGAATTTGGCGAGTAGTTTGAATATTCTATAATCTGAAAATGAAACATGTCGCTCTGTTATACTTACTTACTCTATGACGAATGACATTTGACAACGAAATTTCAACCAATCAGAAGTTAGATTTTATTAAAATCATTATATTTCGCTAACGATATATTCTGGAAAGCTCAATAGAATTTTGTACACATATTTTATCATTGAGAAAATATTGAAGTAGATTTTGACCAAAAATAATCCTTCCCAGTTGGTAGACCTTTTTCTAGGTTGGCAACATTGAGGGAATTCCCCCATTGACTGTGGGGAATTACGTCATAAAATTAGCTGGCAATGAACTCTGAAGTTAGTTACGACTCATCTCACACGCGGGGAAGAATTTTTCAGGTTATGTTGACATTATAACACGTGCAAGATGAGGCAGTCAATCTAGGACGTCACCCGACACACGACTTCACGACTAGCGTTCCAAGTGACAAAATATTAAACAATAATTTTGACAGATGTGACTTAAAATCATTTTCTTTATGAGATTTCGTGAATGTGTATACTTTAGTTCTGTAATATTAATAATTATAATACGAGGCGACACACTAATTTATATTTATTTTATTATGAAACGTGATTCGCTTAAATAATAAGTTTGAACATATTTAAACAAAAGCTGTAGTAGCTGCATGGCATAGTGCCCACTAGTGGTGCAATGGGTCCGGGGATCGAATCCCACATCTCCTTCTAATTTTTTTTAATTTTTTTTTTAAACACAGGTTGGATTTTTAAGACTTCTTTTAATAAAATAAATATTTTTTTTTAATTCCGCAGGGTAGCTTTGGTCAGTCAAAACTTGTAATAAAATAAATATCAAAACTTCTAATAAAATAAATATAAATTATTGTTTAATATTTTTGTCACTTGGAGCTCTACATTGACCGGCTCGTCGTGCAAGAGGTGGGAAATTACGTCACTTATTAAGGGGCCTTATGTATTGTGATATAACATACACCTTATTTACAAGTCGTAGAAAAATGTATTTTCTTTTAGTCTTAATCAACATATTTTATTTTCCATTGTCAAAATATGAATAATATATTTTTGAGAAACTCGGCATAAAAAATTCTATTGCCGAAATAGAAATAAAATCGACCGTTGTTTCAAATTTTACAAAACTACACTAAAACGGTTATTTACGGTAATAAGATGACGTAATTTCATATATGTAATACTCCTATATCGCCAACGTCCTATCTTTGCCTGTAGAAACAAAGCGTTCCGACAGAAGCAGATGCAAGATCGGAATTGGGTGCCAACGCGCATGCCCATATACATAAATTGCATTGGCATCGTGTCCCGTGGTGAAAAAGAAACTTAGAGCAAAGGAAAGTTAAGCAAACGTAGGCGATTTTACAGCTGTGACGCCTATGACTATGGAGGGTATAGAAGGAGGCCTATCTAAACGTTATAAAAAGTGGCCCGATTTTGGAAGCCACTTGGTGGCGCTGTTGATCGACTGTTGATGACAGTTTAAGCGAGTTTTGACATTTCCTTTGACTTTTTTTCAAATAATAATTTTAATTCATTACGTAAACTTTTAAAAGATATGTATTTTATAAAAATTGGGTGGCTCATTAAATAAAAAACGTTATTTGAGATTATGGATCTAATCAATCTACAAACAGTTTTTCAACATACGATCGTCAGCGCCGCGTCGATTATTTTATGTACCATTAGTTGCGTATAAAATTTTGACCACATTTTAAACGTGTTGTCCATTAGAGATTGCCCTCCTTCTATACGCTCCATACCTATGACTATCCGAGACTGCGTGAGAGAGAAACGATCGTCTACACTCTACTATCGGCGACACACTTCTCTCTCAAGCTGGCTATATATCAGTATTACATATATGAGTAATTTGTAATAATTTTTTAATACCAATAGTACAGAATTCTATTTCCCAATGATAAGTGCATCAAATATTGATGAACTAGTAATATTTTATGTTAGTAAGTTGTTTACCCTGGGACGTGTTGCCTTGTAATCTTAACCAAAAATAACTGATAGCTGTAAATTTTATGTATGAAATTTAGACCATTAATGCTTCGCTGTAGTATTGTGTACATATTGTTTTGTCTGGCGGGGAATGGCAAGGTGTGGTGAGACGTATAAGGGGGAGCCACTGAGTGCTGTTTTAAAAGGTTTTAATTTGTTGGTTTAGTCATTATTTATATCTAGATAAATTTATGTTTAAAAATAATAAACAGCAATAAACAGTTCGTATAACCTGTTAACCGTTATGCGTATATTTAGGGACATGCCCAACGATGAGAAATGTGCTATTTCGAGAGAAAGAGATGAAACGAAGGTTCGGTCAAGCTCTCATATCTTTAGAGAAGTTTGTTTAAACTTTTCACATAATTTTCGAAATTTCAATGGGCTGCAATTTCCCAAAGTTATTCGCTCTTTATAGAAATATATAGATGCAATGTATAGATTTAAGTCTGTAATTTTAATATGTTGCTCATGGATATTTAATTTATTTAATTATAATTTTTTTTAAATATTGTACGTCTGTGGTTTTTGAGTAATTAATATTCAAAGTTGTTTACAATTAAACAAAAAGTGAAGTTAGGTTAGGTTCTCAAAAATTAGACGTGGAAATGTGTTCAAATTTTGTTAATCCAATTAGAATTGTAATTTTTGTTTAATCAATTAATCAATGAATACAAATGAGTGTGCAAAATATAATTTTCATATGCGGTTGTAGGAAAACACATATAGGTACCAACCTAAGATAAAGCAAATCTAAAACACAGTATCTGTATGTTTCTGGCTAATGGAGTTAAAGTTATTTAATATTTCCCAATAATTAAGTCAATGTTGGTTACTGTGTTTTTCATTGGGGCAGCCGAATTGTGAAGGAAAAAAGTATACTTAAATTGCGCGTCGCTGATTGGTAGGCGTGGAATGATTCTAGAAAAATCGAGAATAAAATAAAACGACAAGTGAGGCACGATCGGTGTGCATCGCTTAGTAAAAAACAGTTGAGAAAATTTTAAATATCCATAAATGGAAATATTTTAGGATGCTATCATTACAACTTCGGTTACTTGTGTTGTGTTTTTTGTGCGTTTTAGGTATTGCGTTATGTGAAATTTACTCTTTTCGTGAGGATATTATCGCGTATTATAAAGATTCTTAGAAAGCATTGAATAGCCAATCTGATTTTTTGGAATTTTATGCTATATAACAGTCTGTTTCAGGAGAAGATTCACCGCTTCTAATTTTGTTAATAATTAAGATATCCGAACATTTTTTATTTGACAGATTGCAGGAAGTAGTTTTTCATGTAGCAGTCAAATATATAATAATGTCACTTTTCACTTGCGATTTTTTCTGAAACAACAGAAAAAATCATTTTTGGGCCAATTACTAAAAAGCAACCCCTCTTTAAATTTGAAATTCTTGGACTTTTTTACATAGCTAGGTATTCTATATCAAATTTTTGCTGTCATCTGTCAAAACGCATATCATTTTAAATTTTTAAATTATCTCTGGAGCGCTATAAATAAAAACCTATACATTATTAGAGTACAGAAAAAAAGTTTTAAATAAAAGTTATAGAGAATGTTTGTATCTACAAAAAGAATCTACTATTTTTCTCATACGATTCAGGATTCACGAGATATTTCACAAAACGTGTTTTGCAAGATGGCGGCTGACGATCGCGCCTGACCGTCGCGCCAACTTGAATTTACTTTTAGGCGACACCCTTGAATATGATGCAACAATACAATTTGATCTGTAGAAGATTGCAGAAGAAAAGTACCTGGTTCTTGGACTATAGGTAATGCTTTTCGTAGAAGATATTATGTAACTCTTAATTGTCTGTGTATTATATAACATCTTAGTATTGACGCTGGTAAGTTTACTGGTAAATTAATATTATTTCACTGACAAACCGACAGAACGACATAGACATACATTCCGAAATATTAAATTGTGCGGTAGATGCTATAGCATTCCCAGATGCTTAAAATTTTGTGCTCAATTATAGTTAATTGTATAATTTAAAGTAAATGTTAATCGGAATAAAACCTCTGACTTAGGTAAATAAACGGATATCAAATTTTGCAAAAGAACTGATATTAATTTTGCGTTAAGCAAAATGCATTTCCATTTTGAAAAGTACTCTACTGATATTATTTTAACCAAAGTTAGTAAATCATTACCTATACCTAGAATATTAGAAATATTATTTTACGAAGTTTTACTAATTCTAATTAGTAATTAAAACCTCTGATACCGTACATAAAAATAAAGGGGAAAGCCGGGGAATATCGACCTGCGGCTAATTTCGACTGGGGTATTTTTATAATAACAGAAACGTAAGCAGAACTTCTGGTATATGCTACAAGGTCAAAACAAGTAGTAGAACCTACACATAAGCTCAGTCTTTAGTAGAGCTGAGTGGTTTGATTGTGTGTTCCTAATTTGTATTTTATGTGAAAATTTTATAATTTTTACCAGTCTTTTTGAAAGGTATGTTACTTTTATCTTTGTCTATTTGGTTAAATATTTTAATGTAATATAAATATAGATGTATATTGAACAATTCACACCTATTTACATACCCTTTTAATGTAAGATTAGGTGAAGATCCAAATAGTTTATATTCGATGTTACAATCTGGCAAAATCGATCACATTGATCGGTATACCCCGTCAGATTAGTCGATTTTACCCACTACGTGATTCTTACAGATACGAAGTCGTTTTACGTGTTTAAGATATTGTTGAAGAATATATATCATCACCACAAACCAAAACCAAATAATTTCATTAATACTACACCTCCACGTAGTGCACCTAAAACAAATCTGAAATCTAGTTTGGAAAGTTTAAAAGGTCTTACAAGGAATCATTTTAAACATCATCTAGTGATTCTGAAAGCGACTTAGTAGAAGTCTTTGATACTGAAGCCACAGATGATGAAGATAAAACTGTTGAACCGAAAAATAACAAATCCTTTGAACAAATAGCTCCACCGCCAGTATTCTGCGAAAAAAAGAATTCTAGAAGTAAAGGAAAAGAAGAAAGAAGTGAATAAAATGAAAAAGTCTAAAATTACTGTTAAATAAAAAAGTTCAACTTCTACAGAACGATGCAAACAAAAAGAAGTTAAAAGCGATGAAGGCGAGAAATGTTCCGTATGTGATGAATTTTTCAGGAATAGAAGGATATGTGGTGGAGATGTCGGAAGAGTTGACATTGGGCACATGCAGAGAGCACATCTGCTGCAACAGCTGCAGTTTACTTCTGCGAATTTTGTTCAACTACTTGATCGATATTAACCGAAGTAGTGGTCGATACTACCTTTATGGGTGCGGTTAATATCGACCATGTAGTACATCTAAAATTTGTTTATTTGCTTATGTTTAGTTAACACTTTTTAGTTTTTTTACACTTTATTACCTTTATTAATGTTCTATTAATGTCATCGAATAGAAAATATACATTTCTTTCTTTCTAAATCCGTTGCATTTAATTTTTTGGCTTAGGTGGTCGATATTCCCCAACTTTCCCCACAAAAATTTTAAATATTTTAATTATTGGTATCTTGTGATGTCACTGATTTCTTAACGTAAATAACCTATAGATATTAATCGTATTTTTAACATATATATAAAGATTATTTCATTACAAATGGAAAATAAAACGTTTATATTGTTAAGTTAATTATGGATTCTCATTCAAATAAATATATCAATTATTTTTTTTTTGGTAACCAAATCTTGGTACCGAAACATTGAGAATAGACCAACATTAAATATTATAAAAAAACAGTAAAGCAAGGTAAAAACTCACCTAAGCCAGGTCCTATTGGCGGCCTTTTGTCAGTCCTTTCGGCGTGCTTCTGCATGTGCTTGCTCAAATAGGTCTCTTGGGTGTAGCTCTTGCCGCAATATTGGCAGATATGAGTCTTGAGGTGTTTGCTCTCCTTATGTTTGGGTATGTGTTCGAGCAACGATGGCTCGTCGCTGAAACATTTATAGCACGAGTTGCACTTGTACGGTTTGTCCGTTTGATGGCACCTCGAATGCGACTGAAGATTGCTGAGTTGGGAGAACGCCTTTTGGCAACCCGGATGCCGACATCTGAAACGAGATTATTTCATTTAAACAAATAGGAAACGATGATCCAATCACTAAAATATTGTTAATATAAAAAATGATCTAGTGAATTTTTTTCTTTCTTTGTAATTTGATCAAAATACATTTTTCTAAAATATTTTCCCAGGCCATTTTGTCGTTGCCAGAGAGGCACTAAGGCACAAGATCTTTTTTTGGCAAACAGAAACTCACTTGACGTTACCAATACTGATAAAAAGTTATTGAACAGTAAGTACATGTGCAGAATATATCACTATTTTTAAACTATAAACTTCTCTTTACATTTTTGTCTTTAATAAAATACTACAATTTAGTAATAATCAACATTTTATGATTTGTAGTTATTTATAATTGTTAGTTTCTTAGAAATATTAAAGAACTGTTGTGCTTGGTTTTTATCAGATTTGATGAATTGGTTGATCGGGTTTTGTAATTCTGTGAACTTTCGTGTTCCAACGATTTTAATATATTAAACTGTTCTAATCTCTTTGTAAGTATGAGATTTAGTATCGTTTCATTGATTCTAGACTACTGAGAAGATTTATTCGTAGTTCTTATGAAATAAAGAATAAAAATTTTTATTAATAATTTTAGCCTACAATATATAGATATATATATATATATATATATATATATATATACAGGTGTTTTAGAACTATGGGATCATACTTCTAGGGGTTATTCATTGCAACAGTAGAAAACATTTGAGTATAGGGACCCATGTCCGGAAAAGTGTCACTACGGCCCTAAGACGCGTTAAAATTTAGAAAGACGATGAATCACAATTGTTCAAAATGTCAATGCCAATGTTTAAAAATTTTATAGCTGATGATTTTAAACAATTTAGCGGCGTTTGTGTGTTGTTATCTTTAAAAACGATAACAGAGATTGTTTTTTGTAGCTGCGTTCCTTAGTTGTGCTATCGTATTTCTGAAGTTTGCAGAATTTAACAAAAATTAATTGTTGCTAATGGAAAACTTTACCAATCAAGAATTGGAGGATATGCATTTGGCATACGGAGCAACAAGCTGCAATGCACGAGCAGCAGCGCGGTTGTATCAAGAACGTTATCCCGAACGACAGCATCCGGGATACAAAAAGTTTATTGCTATTCATCGGCGGCTCTCCGAGACAGGCATGTTTAAAACCAACATGCATGATACTGGTGTTGCTCAAACCGTAAGAACGGTCGAATTTGAAGAAGAGGTCCTTCAGCGACTTGCCGACGAACCATCAAGTAGCACACGTCACATTATCCTTACCACTTCCCGAAAGTTCAAGGATTGACTGCAGCCGATTATCATCCTAGAGTTCAATTTTGTCAATGGCTTCTTCATCAAATCGCTGCACAACCAATTTTTTTACGCTATGTTTTATGGACCGATGAAGCCTCTTTCACAAGAGACGGTATTTTTAATAGTAGGAATAGCCATGTTTGGGACAATGAAAATCCCCATGCAATTTTTCATATAACACATCAGCAACGTTGGTCTGTCAACTTATGGGCAGGCATTGTTGATGATTATTTGATTGGGCCTTACCTTCTACCGGAACGGTTAACAGGATCTATTTACCGGCATTTCTTGGAGGAAATTCTTCCAGAACTTCTTGAAAATGTTCCAATAAACGTTCGACAGCAAATATGGTTTCAACATGATGGAGTGCCGGCTCACTTTGCTGTACAAGTACGTGAGGATTTGGCTCAGCGGTTTGGGCACCGTTGGATTGCCAGAGGTGGAGCAGTTTCTTGGCCTCCTAGGTCACCCGATTTAACGTCGCTAGATTTTTTCCTGTGGGGACATGTAAAGTCTTTGGTCTACGAAACTCCAATAGAAACAGAGCAAGACTTAATTGGACGAATTACAGCAGCATTTGAAATCATTCAAAATGAGTATCAAATTTTTAGTCAAGTCCGCCGAAAATATGTGCGACGTTTAAATCGGTGTATTCAGGTTGGAGGAAGACATTTTGAACAATTGTTGTGATGATATCATGTACAAAAGGCAAAAATTAAATGCATTAAATCCTATTTAGGCAATTCATCGTCTTTCTAAATTTTAACGCGTCTTAGGGTCGTAGTGACACTTTTCCGGACATGGGTCCCTATACTCAAATGTTTTCTACTGTTGCATTGAATAACCCCTAGAAGTTTGATCCCATAGTTCTAAAACACCCTGTATATACTAATTACAGAAAAGTGATTCGCTGCAATTCTGCTGCATCTTTATAACCCAAATGAATAGGTATTTGCGTATTGTTTTCGTTGAAGGTTAAATCAATTGTTCAAAATCTTGATTTGGATATATGGATTTCATTTAATTGAAGTACAGCATTTCATCTTAATTCTTGACATTCAAAAACTTCAGTCTCAGTCATGTAATGCATAAATCGTTATTCACACCCAAAAGGAAAAATATACAAGAGATTAGAATTCTTTTGTCTCTTATTTGAATATGTATTTGAAGCGGTGGATAGGTATACATATATTTTTAATATCAAGGTCAGCGTAGTTAATACCATTCCTCCAGACTAGGCGTTATCAAAACTTTCGCTGTTGCAATCTTGTGTACCGTTTTTTTATTATTAAAGTGTTTGGTGGATTTACTGAAGCGTAATAAATAATTGCACTGTAATTATATGCAATGACTAATAACAACAAACTGTAAAAATGTGTTGCTTTTTTTTCGTTTAACAATTATTACAAATATAAAATATTAATAAAATTATATAGTTACTGTCACATTAAAAATTCTTCCAGATTGCAATTAAAAAATAACTTCAACAATAACTTACTTGTAAGGTTTATCTCCGGTGTGCGTGCGGATGTGCTGCTGGAGGTGGCTGAGCTGCGTGAACTTCCTTTGGCATATTTCGCACCTGTAGGGTTTTATACCTAAATGTATCCTAGTGTGTTGGGACAAATAGGAACTATTGGCGAAAGCTTTGCAACATTGTGAGCACTTGTACGGTTTGGCTTCGCGCATATGCGCCTGCGTGTGTAACTGGAGTTCCGCTTTCGAACCAAAAACCTGGAAAAAATATACAAAATTACATAAAGAATGTTAAATCTATATCAACGCATTTCATAATAAAAACACATTTTCTATAATTTGGTTTATTAAATAAATGTAGAACAGTAAGTACCATCGGGGTGTCAGTCATTTTACAACGGATTTCGGAAAGGCTAACTGTTACGCCACTGGTTCTGTATAATCTTATAAATTGCTTATTCACGAAAACCACAAAACAAAATGTATCCTATTTATTTCAGCTACCGAAATACAACAATAAAACGAAAAATAATTCGTTGTTTTTTTTTTCGTGAATGTTGCGGCTCGCCAGTCCGTGGACAGTTACAAGTTGATGTAAAAAGGATTAAAACTCTTGATGTATCATCTATCATTATCACAGAAATTTAAGACTTTAGAGAAAGATATTCAAAAAAAAATATTTATTTTTGGAAGGGTTACCAAAAAAGTTTAAATGGAAGAATTACAATTTTAACAAACGTATTAGATATTTACGATATAAGTGCGGTATGAACATTATTAATATACGCATGTGAAAATTGCCCAACGAGTGCGTCAGCACGAGTTGGGCAATCACATAAGTATATTAATAATGTGTTACCGCACGAATATTGTACAATATTTTATCTACAACTCCGAAAATTCAAAATTATATTGAATAAAATTATGCCGGCATATCGTTAAAATTGACTATTTGAGAATACAAGTAATCTTTGAGTATTTTGTAACAATAGCAACGGAATTAATAATCAACTTCTGTCAAAGTGGCGTCTAAAATCTTAAAAATTCTGACTTAATCAATTATAATGTCTTCAAATGAAGATGATCTTCCACAAGATATTTACAATGCAACTATAAATATCTATAACAAATAATTTTTTTATATTGTTTATTATTAATGTTATATTTGTTCCGTTTTGTTAAATAAATGATTAATTTTGATTAACTATTAGTTCCGCATCATTACCGCACTAGTGCGGTAATAATTTCAGTAACGCACTAGTGCGGTAATATCCGTCATTACAAAATTCAAATAAGTGTCAAATCAGTGTCATTACGTGACAGTTGTAGATAAAAAATATGAAGTTAACCCTTTAACTGCGGCTGTCGTATATAAATGATTTGTCAAAAACTATGTTGTGATGTCGTCGTAAATAAACAATTTTGTTACTTAACTGCAAACTTTTATAAATCTTACTTTTTACATATTTTTACATGTTTTTACATAGTTTTACAATTTTTTATATATTTTTACATATTTTACGATTTTTTAAATTTTTACAATTTTTTTAAATTGTTGAAATTCTTGACATTTGTCAAATGTTTAAAATTCTTAATTTTTTTAAAATTTCCGGGTTTTTTATAATCTTTGGAATTCGTGAAAATTTTTGATATATTTTTGATATTATTAATTTTTTTGATGTTTTTTGAAATTTTTTATATACTTCTGAAATTTTTGAATTTCTTAAAATTCAGATTTTTTTTAAAAGCTTTTAATTTTTTTTTAAATGTTTCTGAAATTCTTAAAATTCATGAAGTTTTGAAATTTTCATTTTGCAATTTTTAAAATTTTCGAAATATTTAATATATTTAGATATTTTCGATATATTTTAGACTTTATCGAAATTTCTGAATTTCTAGACATTTTTATTTTAATTTTTTTAAATTTTCGAATTTTTGGTATATTTTTTAAATTTTCAAAATTTTAAATTTCTTAAAATTTAGTTTGTTTTTTTATTTTTGAAAATTAATAAAATCATGTTTATTGGTGTATTATTTAAATTAACTCAACATTCCACTGATGACAAAAAAATTTAAGTATGTTTTTCAATATTTTTTGTCTCTAGAGCGTTCAGCACTGCAAAATTTTGCCCGCAGTAAAGGGTTAATATTTAATAGTAGTGTTTTAATAATTTCACAAAAGAGGAAAGACAGATTGGCTAATTATACAATTTGAAGTTAATACAAGTTATAAGAAATCAGATACTTTTTATTTGCAATTTTGAATTTGAGTATTATATAACAGAATAGCCCTTTATTATTCTTTTAAATTTCAATTTAAGTATTGATAAGTTCGTATTTCCTAAATAAAAAATCGAAATTATATATTTGCAGATATTAAGTGTTTTATTTCAGATTTCTGTGTTCGAGTGGTTTAACAACCCTCAGTAAAATTACATATAATCAAAAATGCTAGAATCATCTGTTTTTTATATTCTTTTAGAAGCATTCAAAAAAATTAGCACAACTAAAATGGTTTAAAAAATATACCCCAAAAAAGATTGATATGTACAAAGTTGATAGTTAAAAGTATTTTAACTGGTACTTTATCCTTATCTTTATTATAGAGATAGGGAATTGGTTTTCGTCTTAAAATGTCCTTTGACCGACAAACGTGGGCAACACCACACAAGAGTAAATTACAAGTTAAACTGTGAACAGCGAATTGGTTTTTGACTTAAAAATGTTTACCGATTTATGTGCATTTAAAATATGTTAAAGTATTTTAGTGCATTCCTTTTGACGGACAAACCGCCTCCAACTTGTGCACCACCATACAAGAGTAAAGTACAATTTAAACTGTGAATAGCAAAATATTTGAGAAATAAAAATCAGTGTCATGTACCACAAATATAATAAAAACAAGGAAACTAGTTTCGGCTAATAAGCCATCTTCAGGTCTAGAAAAAATAATACAATCGTTCGACAAGTGATGCAAAAATATTTGGTTCCTAATTAACCATTGCAAGTCATTTCTTTTATCACGATATATTCTAAACCAGAAGAGATACGAAGACGGTAAAATGGGCAAAAGTTAACTATTTTTGAGAGAATTACATTGGTCAAAAAAAATCTACAATAACTCTCCCCCTTCTCAAGTTATACAGAGAGAACTAAAAATGATGTATTTCTAAGGATGGGAACATTTTCTTAATTATGCATAAATAGAAATCAATTTTGAGATTAAATAACAGTGACAAGGCAACGCAAGTGAAAATAGTAGTAAATGTCCACGGGTCGGTAGATCAGTGATCAAGAGTTTGGCTTGCAATCAAGAGATTGCAGGTTCGAACCATACCAAAAATAAAAATCCATTTCTCATTTTTCAATAATAAAAAATTGATTTTAATTATCATTTACACCATTTACTCTTGGGTTCTAACCTAACCTAACACCGGCTTCACAGAACTTTGATTGCAGCGAGCGGCGTTTCTGTGATTGGTTGATCTTGTATTCCCCTCAAACCCTCCACATGAACACGATGCTGCTGCTTGATGTTGAAATGTTTGTAGTAGTTAACTAGTCAAAGAGTGAAGTTAGGGTTTTTAATGATCTTTGGTTAGTTCTAACTAAGAATAAAATGACTGAGTTTGTAATGGCCCATTTTCAGGGTCTACCTACAACATTCGTTTTTCTGAATATGAGATAATGAAATCTAATACTGGTAAGAAGTTTGTTTTTACATATACCTTATATTTTCAAAATAATTATATTTTCTTTTTTCAGGAATTATGTCAAAAATATGACGAGTTAGCTAAAAGCGGTCATATTAAACCAGTGAGCGATTAAAGTGATACTGAGACTGCAGCAAAGACCAATATTTGAAAGTTTTTTTCGAATACGCCATTTCCTCCAATACGCCAATAGAAAAAGAGCTCAACAATCTCATATTTACTTTAATCATATAAATATTTAGCGTACAGAATACAAGCATCTGTGTAGTTTATTCTAGTCATTTCTTCACCTTCGTTTTCATAGATCTCAAAATACCTGAGACCATTTATTTTGCAGCGCGCCCCAAAATATTTCCACCTTGTTTCAAAATTACAGTATTGGTGGGGAGATGTCGCGCACTGCAGTCGAATTTCTGTGAACACAATCTAACAGTAATAAAGCCTATATAGAATAAACACAATTGTTCTTTTCTGCTTATAAACTCGGTACAGAACTTCTGTATACACGTAGAGGGTTAGGATAAAATAAATAAAATATGATACAACAAAATAAAAATATCTGAAAAGGTAATAAAAAAATTCCACATAAATTTTTATATTCATCAAAAATTCTTTTTTGTTGCTTTAAATTCTACATATTTTGTAGAAGGGGCAATCCAGGGTTTTAAAACAAATAATTGTAAAGCACAATGTTTAAAGGCACAAGAAGGCTCTTACTTTTTTACGAAAGGTAAAAACCTTTTATCATATATGCTGCGCTAGATTCGACATCATGTAGTATTTGTTTGGTATTAATAATAATAATAATACGAGTGAACCTCAGAAGCCAAAGCTTATACGGGGACGGGATGGCCATTATTAGTATTTGCTATGGCGCTCTGGGGTAATTTACTGTTGATTGATTTCGCCATTAGGTGTAAGAAAACACATGACCTCTCGCCATTTTTGAATCAAAAATGTACACGTTAACGCAAAAGAAATATGAAAAAAAAATTGGTATATAATTTATTATAAATCAACAATTGTGAAATATAGAGTTTTTGAGCACATCATTATTTCATTATTATTATTATGAAAATAAAAAAAAAAAAAATGGTAATGATATAAAAAAAATGTTAAGTAATAATGTTAAGGGAAGATTTTAATTTTTTTTTAATTAATCTAGTAAGAAAAATTTTAATTTGGGAGAAAAAAACAGATGAAAAAAAATAATGATCGGATATAAAATTTTTGAATGTCACGATAAGTTTTTTTTATGAGAATGATATGTTGAATGTTGTAATAATATAAGAAGAAGAAATGAAGATTATATACAAATAATACTAGAGGATGAATTTTATTTCGTAAATTTAAAATAATTATAAAAAATAAAATAAAAAAAAAAAATTTTAAGTCACTAAAAGAAGAAAATTAAAGTAAAAATGGTTATCACTGGGAGAAATTGGAGTATGTAAGAGAAGTAAATAGAAGAAAGTAAGAAAAGGTTATTTGATATTAAAGAAAATTAGGAGTGTAGAAGACTTTTATCAAGGTTTAAAAGAAAAAGAAAACAAAAACAAAGAAGAGGAATATACAGGATAAACATAATATAATATGTTTTGTATTTTGATCATTTTTGTAAGGTTTATTATATTTTTTATAGAACTCACCCCAAATTGGGGTATAAATTCATTACAAAGTATATAAAAACAGTATTTTTAAGTTATTAGAATCTTGGCATATTTTATTTTATTGTTGATCATAAGCTTTTTTTACATTTTATTAAAATATTTTACAAGACTGTTGCGACCATTGTGAATGTCACCGGTAAGTATAAGAACTAGTGCTAAAATGAAAACTTACGAATGTGATACCCGAAAATAATAATTTGTTACAATTGATATTATTGTAATTTTTCATCTCAAAATTTTTACAAAGACCTTTGGTTTGATTTAGTATCGTTTTTCTTCTCTGGTCTCGTTTGTTAGCGCATTCAGACAAAATATAAAACATTCGTTTCCTGTATGTAATTTTGTAAATTAAACTATTCCTGTTTAATAACAATAAATATTTGTTTTTTTTTTCAAAATTTGGAAAAATTTCTTTCTTGATATTAAAAAGAAAGTTAATGAAATAAACGTATTTATAATAATATTAAACTCTTTTTAGTTCATTTATTTGACGCAGACAGGTGATTTAGGGGTTGCGGTATTACCAAGTCTTCTAACAGTTAATATTTATAAATTATTTAAGAAAAACTTTAATTAAAGTTCAGTTTAAAAAAAAGTAATCCAATAACCAGGTCATAATTTCAATTCCAAAGATAAAAAATCTTGATACTTAATATACTTTGTAAAACTTGCATGTCACAAAACGCCGCATAAATAAAACTAGTTAATGATAAAACTGGTTTTTTCTATTATACTTATCTATTAAAATATCAGTCGATCTAACGGATTGTGCAAAATATAAAATTTGATAAGTTGCCCTAAAGCTATAAAATTAATAAATAATTTGATGAGCATTAAATTATTAAACTTGACAAGATATTCTTAAGAAAGTAGACGTGAATTAATTAATCGCTCTGCTCAAGTTATTAACACAAGTGTTCTCAGTAAAAGTATTAAAAAGTTGGTAATATTTCATTTATTACCTACGTTATAAACATATTTATTATAATTGAAATTTTCAGTTACTTGTAAAATAAAATAAACTTTGTATTGACTTGCTGAAAGATTGCCTATAACTTGTCAAAATTTTGGGTCAAAACAGTTAGGGTGACTAAAATAAATAGTGAATAACTGTTTTACCCCAGTTTAAACAGTATAAAATATTCCAATTTTTGAATAATTAAAATACCCTAACAGAGGGATATCCTAGGTATGTACCGCGGTATAAGGGCATGATTGGGACATCCAGTGGATGTCCCACAGAGATTGTCTAGAGGATATCCCATCTGGTATATCCATAGGTTGTCCCATTCATGTCCCTGATATTTTTGATATCCATTCACATAAGAAATATCGAAACTCATTCAAATATTAATTCAAGATTTAAAGTTGATATTTTTGTTTAGAAATCGTGTTTTCTTCTTATCAAGAAATTGAAAAATACATCTCAAGAATTTCTGGAATGTGACCGTTTCGCATGAGCGAAAATTGCTAACCTTAATTTGATTCTCCAAGGATGATACACATTATACACAAATCTCAATAAAATTTCGTTTCATTTTCGTTTCTGTGGTTTTATCCGGTTTCTGGCTTTGGCAACATTGTTTGGTGATCTGTCAACAACGTTAACCTCATTTTGTCTAATGTGCACGTCTCGTTTCTAACTTTTTTATATTATGTACAAAGGTAGTAAAAAGATAAGTTGTAATGACGATTTTTGTGTTATTTTGTTGATTAGTTAATGTTGTGTATTTTATTGTTGTAAAATTGAAATTATAAGTTGAGTTTAATGTTGGTTTCGTATTTACTCTTTCCTTTTTTGAATCAAAGACTTAATTGTTCCAATGATACTATGGGTTATTGAATTCTGAATATTTATGCGATGTTTATATATGGTATATTTATCAATCTTTTAGATACATATTAATACAATGGATAGTGTAAGGAAGGTATCCTCAAGGCTTGAAAGGAAAAGTAGACTAAAACCAGTGATTTCATATTTGCAGTAAAGTTGTTTTGTATTGAACATCTTTGGATTTAGTTATTTTCCAAGAAATATTTCATATTAAATTAATATTGAAAAAAAAACCAGAACATTCGAGGAAGTCCTCATATATGCCAGTGCTGTCCCTGGAACATCCCTAGAGTGTCCCTTTGATGTCCTTTGTTGGAACATGGTACATCCCTGGGACGTACCAGAAAGACATCCCATATGTGTCCTTTTTGTTGGAAAGTAGATGTCCCTGGGACGTCCCTAGTACGTACCATGTCCCAATGAAGGATATCCCTGGGACGTCCCAGTAGCAAATGAAGGACGTCCTTTGGATGTACAGGGGATGTACTTGTGTTGTTAGGGTAACAAATAAAGAGCAGGTGGAAATTGAACATTAGAACTTCTATTAAAATGTTGTATAAAACATGTGCTTTAATTTGAAACATAACATGATTCATAATATTTTTCTCAAGCCGGAAACCTTATTTTACTGAAGACATAATGATAAACTGCGGTTGGATTTGAATAATAGCTTTTTTATATATCAAAAATAATTTTTTTTTATTACAAACCCAAACTGTTCATTATTAATTTTCAAATTAATCAGTTCCAATACTTTTGGCATGCAACAAATAGTCAGTTGATTTTTTTTTATAAATATTTTTATCACGCACAACTTGCTCAACAGAAATAATATTATATTTTAATTCAGGTGCGAATGTGGTCGCACAACCGAATGCGATCTTTCGTGACGAAAAAAATAAAATATAGTAAAATAATTTCCAGGTTAGCCTTGGTGGTTGACCAGCATGCACTTCATGTGCACCATAGATTCACTGCCGATTAAAATATGTAACATTTATTGTGAGATGATTAAAAATTTACCGTCCACAATTAGCACGCAAATCGTAGTCGTGTACCATGCCTTTTATTTTACAATTAATTTAATTTACAAACAGTGAAAAGTTCTTGACATTTTGATAGTACATGACAATGATTTTATGGTTCGTCGAATCGAGACGAGCTATTTATTTTATACCACATCAATTCTTCCCTTAATTTTTGTATGTAAAGAGAACAGAGAAATAAATGACGGTGAAGAAAACATAATGATAATTGTTGATCTAAATCGATAAATTGTGAATTAAAACACAGTAATAGAAGAATACATGAAGGAAAAGAAAGGATGCGATAAGAAATACTACCGCATACTTAATTATGGAATTAAGTATAACTTAATAGCCAATAAAAAGTACAGAATAAAGACATCCATAAATACACTAGCCGAGCATACAAAAGAGCCAAGTAGAAATAAAAAACGATTATACATTATTTTCTCACAGCAAAAGTAGAAAAAAAATGCTATAAACTTAAAGAGATTATAAAATATTTCAAAAAATATTTAGAAGAAAATAAAAAGGAAAATTTGAATATCCTCAAAAATAATATATTAGAAAAGGACAATTGCGGGACAACAAAAATAACAAATAGAAATAGAAAAGGGGCAAAATATTGAACGAAAGAACTACAACAAGAAATTAAAACAAGAATAGATAATAGAAAGTTTTAGCACACCACCCACTAACTAACCCTCATTTCGTCCAGATTGCGTATGCTCACGTAAAAATCAAAATAGCGTTATACGGTAAATTTTCTGAAATAGCGTGATGTTTTGCGGGTCACCTTAACTCAAATAAATTAAACAATTGTCATAATGGGGGAGTTCACTCAATGTTGCCAACCTAAAAAAAGGTCTACTAACGGGGAAGGATTATTTTTGGTCAAAATCTACTTTAATATTTTCGCAATGATAAAATATGTATACAAAATTCCATTGAGCTTTCCAGAATCATCGGCTATGGGTGATTCCGAGGTTTCAGATCAGTGTAACGAGGCATTCCACGTTTTCGTTTTCGGAATGATTCATGTATGGAATCTAGGTTACTGGCGAATATAAAATGCATGATATCCTTCTAGAGAAAGATTAAAAGCATTTGGCGTGGCGACTGTGTCTCATAATTTATAATATTTATTTTTTATAAATGAGGAAATTGTAACATTTTTCTAGTTGACAATTTGCTTAATTATTGTTAAATGAAGTAAGATGTAAAATTTTAAGACATTGAAGCTAGAATGATTTAAGAAAATTGTATACAAAACAAAAACATTGTGGCTTGTAGAAAGTAGTAGATAATTATTTTGTAATATTCTTAGAATTAATGAGCTTTATTCTTTAAGTGATTCATTTGGTTACATTTTATTGTCTCATATTATATCTAAATAAATGTACAAATTCTACAATTACGAATAATATATGATATATTAACTTATAAAATAGTTATTTTTCTACAAGCGTGCGGAAAGTTGTATTTTTCCGCACTGATTTTATAAATGCTAAAATGATTAAAAATTAATTCTTGCTTGGTTACTATGATTACTTTCAGCCTAATGTTTTATTTATTAAGAAGCACTAAGAAAATTTTTGTTTAATGACAAAAAAATATTTTTGCTTCGCGTCGTTCGGGCAACTGCAATTGCGTGCGGAAAAGTTTAACTTTCTGCACTTGTTAGGAAATAGTTATTTTCCTAGCGGAGTTCGGGCATGCAATTAAGTGGGGAAAAGATACTTTACGCAAGTGTTAGGAACAATATTTTTTCTAAAAGCGCCTAGAATTAAAAAAAAATTTTAGCAAAAATATTTTGTCATTAAACAAAAATTTTCTTAGTGCTTCTTAATAAATAAAACATTAGGCTGAAAGTAATCATAGTAACCAAGCAAGAATTAATTTACAAGTTGTCAACTTAATTTGACATTAGTGAATTTTTAATATTTATCTAATTATAATATACCAAAATGGATGACGAAATACCAGAGTCTCTCATGGAAACAGCAAGAAATATTTTCCTAACAAGTGCGCACTAGTGCGGAAAAGTACAACTTTCCGCACTCAAATGCGTGCGGAAAAGTATACTTTTCCGCACGCTTGTAGAAAAAAGTTATTTTAAGTTTTAAAATTTTGAAATTCAGTGGGATGATTTTAGGATCATGGGCCATTAGACACGTGACCAAAAATAATTTAATCCCTATTTTTTTATTTTTTTTGTAAACCTATATTCGCCCTATAATGGAAAGTTCAACAAAAATATAACCTCACGTTTTTTCTTTATTAACAGTTAGAATTAATCAAATAAAACCCATTGAGTTTAATTATCTCCGTAATTTGAGCTAGATTTTTGAATAAATTAATTTAAAAATTCAAATTTATTTCTGATTATTTGAATAAGTCGCCATTACGATCGTGACGTCATTTATGTGCAATGAAGTTACCGTCAAGCCATTAACTGCAAATGTGTAAAGAAGAGAATACGAATGAATAACAGCTGTTAAATCTCACTTATACAGACAAAGATGGAGAAAACCATTATATGATAATTGGATACAGATGAAAACTTGGACCTATCCACTGTGAATTCGCATTCAAAATCGAGAGAGATAAATAGATATTAGATTCCGCTGTTAGATCAGGAAAACGACTATTTTAACAAGATCAGGTAATAATTTGCTGTTTGGTACATAAGTGCTGGGCACAAGCATTCCTGATTAAGTGAAAGCGTCTGCTTACTGCATAGTTCATTGTCACTGTTGTAGTTTGTACTCTGTAGAGCTGGTTGATGTTGATAATTTTCCGTGTTTATTTGTATTTGTAAAGATACGTAAACAAAGGTAAAAGTAAACACAATTAAATCACATCTATATTTGAAAGCGTCAATTTTATTTAGAGAAACTGACCCACGTTAATATTATGCTGCAGCTATTGCACATAAGTGACGTAGGTGCACTACAAGTTGTATACATGCAGTAATTTTTAAATATCAATTTCACGTTAAATTAAAGAAAAAAAACGAAAAAACGATTTTTTCATAAAAAGAAATCATTTTTTTTTCTCAAATAATGCAAAAAGGATTAATATTTCAAGTTGAACTCCCCATTAAAAAAATTAAAATATGTGACCACTTAAATTAGATTAGTTAAAGAAAAATGCGAAAGATGGCGCCAGGCGTCAATTAAACAGGTTTACAAAAAAAAGTCTGGAATACTTGACTGGACCATGGTATTCCTAGGTATTTTGGCGTTCTGAATCCGATCCCGGGGTCGATTTTACCCCATCACGTCAGAAAAAAAAGATTTCAAGGTCATTTAAAATGATGCTTTTTTGGAACCGGCACGGGGACAATTTCTCAAGCGAACTGTTAAGTTGAGGAGTAACTGGCTAGGTTATGAATACCTTCCAAACATTGGACAGGGGTCATGAATCTCGACCAGGACCATCGCAGTGGATAAAATGTTCCCATGTGTTACGTTTTTTTGTGCCACCCTGTATCTTCATTATTCCTCTACTCAATATATTTTAATATCATACTCGCTTGATATCCCCTTCTTATTTCTTCGCGTCATGTCCCTCTCTCCTCTTGGTATTCCTATAAAATGTCTTTCCCATGTTAATAACGTTCTTCCCTTTGCCTGCTCAGTCAAAATAATTGACTTTATATCGTTCGTGTCGCTTACTGAAGATATCTTTTTTCTCCCCCTCATCTTATAGGGGTTTTTTCTCTGGACTTCAGTTTTTCATTTTGACTTCGTTTTTCCTCTGGACTTCAGTTTTCCTTTGGACTTCGTTTTTCCTCTGGACTTCAGTTTTTCCTTTGGATCAAGTTTATTCTTGGACTACATTTTTTTGTGGGGACTACATTCTTTTGGATCAAGCTTGTGTTTCTTTAACATTTTTTTTTCCTGGACTACGTTTTTGGGTCAAGCTATCCAGTTTCCTTTGGAGAAGGAAAATAAGAGGAACCCCAAGAAAAGCCAAGTTTTTTTTTAAAGAAAAGGAAAAAATCCCTGGAACTTTTTTATCATGAAATAAACAAATATAACGTTTAATTTGAGTTTAATTAAACCCACAAAAAGGAAGGAAAGGACGGATTTTGAAATATATCATAGTTTTTTTGTCAATTGTTTCTAATTACGTCAAAAAATCAATTAGACTGGCGTCCATAAATTTTTTTATTTAATATTCTATTTCTGAAACATTTCAAATTCTATTCATGGAACGAACCCATAATAAAAAGATTTGAGCTTTAATCACATTAATTATTTATGATCAACAAAGTAAAGTATCGTTTCACATGATCGTTGTATCTCGCGCACCCCGAAGGGAACAGTATCTGCAATGTCCCCGTCGTTGTTCCTGGGCAATACTAATAGCAGAACTGAGTTTATCAGCGGACTCTAAGTCATAGTCGCAAAGATTGTATGATAGCCATTTTCTGCAACGTTAGTACAGTATACTCAACTTGACCCAATTTTTGGACGATGTTCTAGGAGCACTTTGAGAAGTGTTGGCATTAACTGACGATAACTCAATCTCCAAAATTCTTCGTGTTGGCAAGGGAATCAAAATTCACGAGCTCAAATACCTCGAACCACTTGAGCATAACTCCAATGTTCTGGAAAGGTTGTAGGCTCAATTGTGTCTGTGCTCGGTCCCCTGTCATTAATTCACGATCATGACAACATTTTATCCACTGCGCTGGTCCTGGTCGAGATTCATGGCCCCTGTCCAATGTTTGGAAGGTATTCACAATCTAGACAGTTACCCCTCAACTTAACAGTTGGCTTGAGAAATTGTCCCGGGTCGGTTCCAAAAAAGCACCATTTTAACCTCTAGATGACCTTGAAATCTGGTTTTTCTGACGTGATGGGATAAAACTGACTCCAGGATCGGATTCAGGACGCCAAAATACCTAGGAATACCATGGTCCGGACTTTTTGTTGTAAACCTGTGTTATCTAAATTCAGGTTATAGCCGACAGTTTTCTCTGTAATGACTGCAATAGACCATTTACTACACCTCAATACTATAAATCACTGCAAGGGGGAGTTAGAGTCGAAGTTACGTATTTATTCTAGTTTGTCAAAGACGATTAAAAATACTATTCTGTAGAAAAAAGTTAAATATAGTTGAATAAATAGTGTCATCTTCACTCAAATAGATAATTCATGGATTTAAAAGTAATTACAGGCTACTGTTTTCTGAACTGGCTTAAGACTTCACAGATATGTTTATGGATGGTTGAACCAAGATCTATTTAAGGAAAGAATAGTATAGGAGTTCGTAAATTTAAGTCTCACTTAAATTTTTATTTGTGTGCATCATTTTATGACTCTTCCTTAGCTAAGTATTTATTTCATTTGGCAACGTTGTAAAAATTTAGGGAATTTTCAATATTTTAAATTTTACGTTGGCAACACTAATCTGAAGTCAAAAATAATCGAAATAACCTCACTTTTCTGGTTTTTATTTTATTATTTATTATTTAATTGCGCAAAATATAATACATATAATTAAATTCTCAATGAAATTAGAAGTTGTACGAACCGACAAAAAAAAGAAGTGCAAATTTCATTCCAAATGAAACTATTTTGTTATTTTCGCTTATAAGCGAAAATAAAAATATCATCGAAAATAGAAAAACAGACGGAGTGTCAATTAATGAAATAAACCGCTCCGGAAAAAAATAATAGAAACTTTTAATTCCCTATTACTCGGGGAAATCTTGCTATATTATAAAATTTATTTTCTTCTTTTGTTGTGTGTGTTCAGGCATTTTAACATAACGCGGAAATAAACTTGCTATTATTCTTGAAACTCTGTAATAATTCTGCATGCAGTACTTATGTCCATTCCGATAAAATCTGCTATCTGTCTATGACCTGTACATGAATAATAACGAAGGCAGCACAATAGCTAGTTTATAGGCGAAACATTGTTATTTATGGAATAAATACATCATATTAAATAACACCATGCCAAAATTTGTGTTTTTTCACGATTTTTCATTAGCATACCGCAGCTAACTATGACTCTCTCTAGTTGATTCTCAATCTTAGTCAAAATATGTAAAACGCTTTTCTTAGTTAGTCTAAACCTTCTAAAGAATCCCATAGGATACATTTCTTCAATGTAATTGTCCCGATTATATATTTTCCTAGAAAAACGCACTTCGATTAAATCTATAAGTTCTAAATCGTCCTCAATTAAGTCGCCGATACCACTATATTTTCCAGAAATGAACCACTTTAAACCAAATATTGACAAATATATGTTTATTTTAAAAACGGACAAAACATAACCTAAATCTTTAAGGTTACTTTAAGTGGTTGCTGGTGGATACTTAGTAAAGGTAGCCTTTAAGGTGGATATAAGCATTGCTTAATGTTGGTACAACCGAAATTTGGATTTTACGGATTCCTTAGCATTAAGGATTGCTTAAAAAGACTGGTGCAATCGACCATTAATATTCAAAATTAAGCGCACTGAACGCCAAAAATATTGCTAAATCCTGGTCAATAGGAGCATTAAACACAAAGTAAAAAAAAACAGAAAAAGAATTATGTAAGCATTCCATTGTGAATAAATACTAGGAGTCAACTTTTTCGAATCAGATAGTAGTGACACCTAATGGAGATATCAGTGAACATTTTTCTGCCAAGCCACATATTTTAATATAACTCAATACTCCTTGAGATGTATTCGTATTTCATAAAAATCCACATATATTACGTATTAAAAATAATACCACAATTTTATACAAATATATATTCATGCTCTTTAATTTAGGATCAATCCTCTTAATAATTTCCAATCACTTTACCTACCACTTACCTATTACGTTTACGGACATTGGCAAGTAGTTCTATTGTAAGAACGAATGTCTTGTAGGCGTATACAAAAGCATTGAACATGACCCTGCGCTATTGAAATTTTCGAAGGTCACCCTCCGATGACTGATCAAATGTCTTTGTTTGAGCTACTAGATCTCGAATACTTGGTGATGTGCGGAAAAAAATTTAATCTCATGAAAATATATACATCGAATATTTTAATTCAGTAAAAGAAATTGTTTTTTATTAAAATTTATAAGTAATTTGTTTAAACAGGAAAACAGTGAACAAAAGCCAGTCTTTTTTTTTTGGAAGATTTGAATATAATTGAAATTGAATAACAAAATTAATAGGAAAAAATAAGTGCTGTTGATTATACTTCATAAATAGTTTTATAAGTTTCTATAAATTAATTTTATATGCATTTATAGTAATAAATACAACGATATAATTAAACCTGGCTTTTTTTACTATTTGCTATTATAATATATTATTTTAACCAAAAATATTCGTATACGTAGTTATTTAAACAATTATTAAATTTCTTGTACGATTTTCTGAGTAAATACAATTGAAAAAAATCGGTTGTGTCGCCCCAAAACTTTCCCGACTAGTACCCACGAATATTTTTTCAGATATTTAATGATAAAGTTTCAAATTTTGACATTTTTTTATTTTTGACAGATGACAGTTGCGGAAATAATTTTGACATATTGCAAGTCAAATTCCGTTACATATTGCATCTGTCATTTTTTTATAGTGACACTTCTGTTGGACAGATGTCGTACAAAAACAAATGGGTTCTTACAACGGGTAACCCAAATCCATATACCAAATTTTAGCTCAACCCGATTAAACGTGTAACCTTTATCGTGGAAGAATACACACAGACAGACAGACTTCCATTTGTAAATGGTCTTAATCATCTCAGGTGACCTCAAAATGGATATTTCCATCTTTATCTCGAAATTTTTTTTTAGCTCGTTCACAATACTTTCCCTTCTCGGAGGTGGGTCAGGAAAGTAAAAAAATTGTTAAATTTAGAAAAAATTAGATCGAATAGACTGGATCAATGTTGAATACAACGCCGACGCGTAAAACTATATTATTGCAATTTTATAATGGAAAATAAGAAAAAGTAGAGTAATATAAGAAAAAATGAAGTGAAATAGGGAAAATATAGAAAAATAGAAAAAAAAATTGGAAAATGAGGAAAAAACAGGAAAAATGGAAAAAACATAGGGAAAATAGGAATAGGGAAAATTGGGAACTACAGGAAAAATTGGGACAAATAGGGAAAAATAGGAAAAAATATGAAAAAGTAGGGAAAAAGGAAAATAGTGAAAACTAGATAAAAATAGGGATAAATAATATGAAAAATTAGGAAAAAACAATGAAAAACAGGAAAAATAAGGAAAAGAGGCAAATATAGAGAAAAATGGTGAAATATGGGAAAAATGGGGACAAATAGGAAATAATATAAAAAATAGGGAAAAATAGGAAAAAAATACTAAAGTAGGGAAAAATATTAAAAAACATATATAGGATGTTTTTTTTCATTTAACAAAATGAGTGCTGACTTTTTAATTTTTGTTTTGTATAATTTGGTTACAATAGTAGTTAAATAAAATTGAATTTTTTGTTTTTAATCCCAAACCAGTTCACAAATTTTTGATTTTTCAAATTGTATTTTAGTAACATAAGATTTATGTATCCGAATATGTAATAGTTTTGAACCGTCTCCTACATGTAAAATGTATCGCATTCACAGGGAATTTTGTATGAAAACTTTTTTGGTTTTGTTTTAGTCAAAATATTACATAAAGTATTTTAAGTTTTAAATATTGTTACACTGTAATTTTTTTATACGACTTAATCTTTCTGATATTGAATTCATTAGAATTTTACCTACTTTTGTTATTGCCTACTTTCGTTATTCAAGGAAAAATATATTTTACCAAAATTTTAGTATGAGCGAGTTTTTTTTCAATTTCTAACTCAAATTTTATTGAATGTTCTGGACTTGTTTCTAACTGTGTGAACAACTTGAAAAAATATCATCCCTACTAATGGTTGTAAATTTTGTTTAGAAATAACCTGTTCTTCTAAATTTCTCATAAATAATTGCAACTATAGAAGATTGAGAAGAACCCAAGGACATTCAAAATTGTTGTTAAATTTTTTTTCTTAATTGAAAGTTTTTATACATAATGTTAATAGTTGCATGATAGGTTATATATTTTCATTTCTATTTTATTTCTTTAGAGTAACTTTTTCTATTTCTAGATTACTTTTCTTAATTGATATTGATCAAAATTAATTTCTTCAGTGCAGTGATGAAAATTGTTTTCATAATTTTCTCGTTAAAATTTTTGATCAATATTTGACAAATACATGGGAATTTGGATTACTTCCAAAGTAAGCAAACACTCAGTTTTCGTTTTAAAATAACTAAAGAAGTTGGGTGTGTGTTGTAAAACAAATTTATTTATTTGGTTTCGTGGATATGTCATATCGATAGAACCATTAAATTATGTAATATTGATAAAAATAAAAATAATATTATCAAAATTAATACGAACAAGAGAAAAAAAATGCAAACATCGGTGTGTAAACACGAAGGAAAATATCTAAATAAACAGTTAATAGCTGCTCTGTTATATACAGTGATGTCTGTATGTATGAAATGATTTATTTTTAGTATTATTATGAACTTTTAGGAAAAAAACTTTATTTTTATTCTTAATTTGACAATTTATAGTATAAAAATATTACCCCGCTAATTATGGCGTCCTCCAAAAATATTAAATTAATTTTTTAAAGTTGGTACATTAATAACTGAGAAAATTAATTTTGAAAATGTAAAATCATGATAATCAGGGCTATTCACTAAGTAAAGTGATTATCACAGTTGCTAACCATAGCAACTCTGATAACAACTTTCTATAAACACTGATCACCACTGTCTCCACTTCAACAATTTGCTTAGAATTTCACATAATATTTAGAATGGATTTTCCACTTTATTTTACAATTAAATTTAATACTCAAAATGACAATCATTTACTTATTGACAATAAGCAATGCGATTTTGAAATTGTCGTAGGATATTTTCTATGACCTCAGGCTTATGCTGTTAATTTTTTCCGTTATCCTAAGTTTTAAATCTTCAATATTGTCTCGTCTATTAAAATATACTTTTGATTTTAAATAGCTCCATAAGACGTAATCAAGTAGAGTCAAATCGGGAAATCGAGGCAGTCATTTAATGTTCCAATTCACATATTGGGAAAAACTTATTTTAAATAATTTCTAACGATACCTTTGAAATGCGGTTTAGCGCCATCCTGTTGGTACCAAATTGATCTATCTCATTTTAATAATTTAACATCAGGAAAAGGTATTTTTAATTTAGACACAAAAAAGTTATTTAAAATTTCTAGATAAATCTCACCATTAATTATGCCAGACGGTCACTTTTTGAGGAAATTGAGTGTGAGCCTAACACATCCAATGAGGTTTTTCTCTGCTCCAATATGTTGCTTCTTAACTTCATCAGATAAAATGGCAAATTTTGGTTCATTTTACCCATCACAGCATTCTTGCCTTCTACTAGGATTATCTTCCTTTAACTCCTGAATCAACTGAATCTTATAAAAGCTCGCAGAATCGTTGATTTACTTACATCATTTTCGAGGGCAAGTTGTCAAGTTGCCTTTTTTTTCTCATCAAATCAAGTAGTTCTACCTGTTTTTTTAAATATTTTTTACATATCCAGTTTCACGATTTTTTTTTCTAACTGTAGACTGCCATTAGTATTGATCGGGGTATTTATTATTCATATTTCCACTTACATCCTTTTGAGTTCTTAAATTATTACCGAATCCAATCATAAATAAAATATCGATTCTTTAAGTTTAAATGTTGAATAAAAAACAACATTTTCAATGATGTCATTATTTTGACTAATATGCTTTTTTAACATTTTTAAAAATTGAACAATTTACACTATCACATCGGTCATAATGACCGATAAGCTAGATCACACCTCATCGGTCACAATAAAGGTTCATTGTCTAACCTATAGCCGAGTAAACAATAGTATATTGTTTAACGAGCAAGGAATGATAGTTATTTCCCACGAGTATGAAGTTTGCAGCATGAGCCGCAGGCGAATGCTGCAAATCATACGAGTGGGAAATTAGCATTCCATGCGAGTTAAACACTATACTTTTTCTACGGCTGTAATAGATAATAGCGAAATGATTTTACAAATAACATGAATTTCAAATGTAACGTCATTCAAAATTTCTATTTAGGTACAATTAAAATATCAATTACACTTAGTATAAATGAGAAGTCTTGAAAAATGATTTGTAGGACTTTTCATATTTTTCCTTAGATAATTCTGGAATTAAACTTAAACATGCCTGATTTTAAACGTTTAGCTATATAAATATACGAAAATAGAACTGTCATTACTTGAAATTGACATTCCATGAAAGACCTGATTTATTGAAATAATTACACAATAAATTATTGTGTTATCAGATACGGAAATAAAATTGAAGACATACAATGTACCTTATTGATTTATCAAGAACAGTTAAGAAAGAGCAGTTTTGTATTATAGCCGTAGAAAAAAAAAGATTTTATTTTTTTCTTATAATTTTTTTTACATACAAAAGAATAAAACATTGTTGGCAGAGAACGTGTTAATGCGCATTCGTTTACCAATTGGATCTATACATATACATACAATATATAACATTTTTATAATTAACTTTTATTAAATATCTAAAAACTATTCGCCAAGATTAAATAACTGATTTGTTTGTAATAAACAAATCAAATTATTTTTGTTTAAAAAACGGATAACGTTTATTATTGCAAAAATAAAAAAATATATAGTTATTACTCCACCGTCGATAATTTAAATTATTAATTCCATTTTTATCTAAATCAGTTCGACTATTATGTTTTTTTCGGCATAACTAAATAAGGATTAAATTGAGTTTTATTAATGCGGAAAAATTTCATTTTCGTGATTTTGTCGCGCACGTACGCCTATGACACAATTCCGAAGAACCACAAGAAATAAAAACGACGTAATTATTGGGTAAGGTCACACTGATTATTTTACACTTCGGTTCACGCGTTTAAAACCACCTTCCAAGCATGCCAAATATAATTTTTAGTAAATATAAGTAAATGTTGTTTTATTAAAAGTGCCAATCGATTGATTTTGTGGAAAAAAGTGATTTGTTGTCAACTAGCAGTTTGAAATCCTAGTAAACAATAATTATATTATTTTTAAGTTGGCAAAAACTGCGTTTCTAAAAATTAAATATTTTTGAAAATGTGCATATATATATTTGCAAATATAAATAAATGAAATTCAAATATATAGTATTAGATACCTTTTTAGAAAACCTAAACAATGGAAGAACTTTCAATAAAATATGAATTAAAATTTGAAAAAAAGCTATTCTTTGATGATTATTAAAATAGTTAAATTATAATAATCATTTTTATACCTGAGAATAAAGATAAAAAATATTACATGGGTTGAAAACACATGTTTTTAGTAGTTCGGACCGAAATATTCACTTTAATATTAAACATAAGAACTATACGCACAACGAAATTAATGAACAAAACCCTATGTTGAAATTTTGGTTTTTTTAAACAGACTTAACCAGAATGAAATTTTTTATAGTTTTCATGGGTAACTTTATATCTTTTTCCAAACAGGTGTGTGGTGAAACTGCACAAAATAGTTTTACTTTTTTTAATATTTCAAGAGTGGGAGTACCAGAAATAATAGATGTACAGACCCCAAAAACAATAGGATTCTTCTCCTAGACTAGAGACCACTCGACTCGTTCTTAAATTATCGCCTCCACATCCAGATCGACGGAGATGAAATTTTTTTCATGATTTTAAAACTTTTTGATCTTCTTAAACGGAAAAGGATTCTGTGAAGTATATAGGATACTAATTTTTATGTAGTTGTCACCAATAAGTTTTTCTACATATTGAGGACTTGTATTTTCCGAACCAATAAGATGTCCCGATGCGGTTTTCACTAAAGATTTAAGAGTCCGTCACAGCTAGTCGTTTTGCAAGGGTTTTGAAATAACATTTTTTAAAACCGTATTAGCTATCAGTATAAAATAAAAATAAACATGAAGGAAAATGCAAAGCCTTGGGTTCTTTCTATCTTATCGCAATTTTAAATTCTGGTTACTACTTTTTAAAAAATCAATTAGAACATTGCGACGTATTTAACATTTTTTGGTAAATGTCTGGAGTGCAACTATGTAGAATGTGTTGCCTAGTTCTTCTACAGATATTCAATAAATTTTGCAAATAACGAGAATTCATCATAACAGAGAATAACTCAGGCCAGGCCTATTGTTACTATTAGGGTGTAGTTGTTATTGTATTTTTAAACTATAAATAATGAAAGAAGTCCCAAGAATATTTTTAATATACATAATAATTTCAAATCTTTAAATGCATACATAGTACATATTTGGATATTTTAGTTTTTTTTCTTCTAGAGAATATAGTCATAAGTTTTATTAGGCTATATGCCGGTTAGAATAACGAAAATGACACTATTTCAAAGTTCATAATCTGATTTGCTTTAAATTACAAAATTAGATCGAAAAGAAATGCTGGCAAGTTTTAATCTTAAATGAAATGTATTAGAATTATTTAGGAGGCTATGAACAGTTTATGTTTTCTAATGGACTTATCCAGTAGGAACGAATTTATTGGTTTTATATTAATGAATGAATAGCTTAAAAAAGCTAGTTGCTTATGTCGGTTTTCATTATTCTTATAATATTCAATTATTAATAAAAGTCAATAAAAAGTAATTAATATATTTTGAAAGTGGCGCTGCTTCTTGACCAATAATTAACGTTTTACTTTCTACAGCGTTGCCAAGATTCTAGCTTTGTTCGTTTGTAGAAAAATTTGACATACATCTTTCCTTCTTTTAATCATAACAAATGAGAACGAGAGTTGCCAATTTTATCGATATGAAAACATGGCTAAATATAATCTGTTTCAATTGGGCCACGTCACAAGATTTTTAAGAAATAATTACAGCCGCAGGATCGGTCTCAGAAGGGCTGGACCCGGTGCAATGTGTTATGGTAGGCCAAAATTATAAAATAAAAATATTAAAAAAAACACTGGATGAGTCCATTCACAATTAGTAATTTTAATTAACTACATTTAGTTGTGGTGATAGAAGTAAATCATACTATGTATTCTCACTCTAGAATGGTGCTTGGACAAACAGAAATTTTAGGTTGGACAATCTTGGACTAACAATGAAGAAACGAATGCACGAAAAAATTTTTCAAAATTCAAAAAAGGGTGTGCCAACTTCACAATATCACAATTTTTTAAAATTTATATAATTAATTATAATTAACCGGTGGGTGGACAAACAAAACTAATTGCTGGACAAACGTGGACAAATAAAGAACAAACGACCTGTGCGGTTGAAATTTTTTTTTGCAATTTGTGGGTGAGAAGAGAAAAATTTGCAAAAAAAGGTTTTTGGGCCACCATTTTGAAACGAAGGGTGGACAAACGAAAATAATTAGTGGACAACAATGGACAATCGATGGAAAACGAATGCACACAAAATCTTTGGAAAAATTGCAAAAGTGGGTGAAAACTTCACTGACCTTATTATAAAGGACATTAAAAGTCGACTGTGAAAAATCCCAGAAATTATTTTACTAATGTCTGACGAGGTCACGTGTCATTTAAACGGAAGAGTAAATACACACAATGGTCGATTATGGACAGAAGAAAACCCGAAATTAATGAAGAACAAAAAGGCCCTCCCATCCTTAACGTGTGGTGTCAAATTCAAAAATGTATTGGCCTTTATTTTTTGCAGAAAAGACTGTAAATGGAACCATATTCGAATAGTCATGTTACTTGTCTAAATGAACAGCTCCATCCTACTGAAAATTATTTATTCCTCAATTTACTGTTCTAATGTTTGTTGTATGGAGGGTATAGAAGGAGGCACATCGCAACGTTAGAAAAAGAGAACCAATTTTGGAAGCCAGTTGGTGGCGCTGTTGATCGACTGTTGATGACAGTTCAAGCGACTTTTGACATTTCCTTTGACTTTTTTTCAAATAATAATTTTAATTTATTACGTAAACTTTTAAAAGATTTGTATTTTATAAAAATTGGGTGGCTCATTAAATAAAAAACGTTATTTGAGATTATGGATCTACAAAAAGTTTTTCAACATACGATCGTCAGCGCCGCGTCGGTTATTTTATGTACCATTAGTTGCGTATAAAATGTTGCCCACATTTTAAACGTGTTAGAGATTGCCCTCCTTCTATACGCATAGTTTGTTGTTATCCATTTGGCATTATTTAGGTTACAATTCTTCTCTTTCATTTTCTTTCTCCGTTCTTCTTTTCTTCTAGTCTCTGTCAGTTTCCAGTTCGATGTCTCCTTCCGTGAGGCTATTTGGCCCAATATGTCAAATATTCAATTCTTCTTGTGTCATTTGTCAATATTAAACTGTCAGCCATTTGCCGCATGGTGGTAACTACGCGTTAATATTTTTAAATCAATTTAATTTAATTTAACTTCGCTAGTGCATCGTAGGATGCACTTCAATTTCGATAATTATTGTACCTCCATAATGGAGATCTTACACGAATGGTGATTTTCTCCAATTTTGTGTTTTTTTTGTATGTAATATAATTTTAAATTTTGAATAACTAAGTATCGTGTAAAAAGTTTTTAAAGTTTTCTGGGTTCCTAACTTGTTAAGTAATTTATATACGTTCACCTTCATACCAATGTAATAATTTTTCATCCAGTTCATACTTTGTAGTAACACATCTATTTGTAAGTAATCATATTTGATAGTTAAACTTTTTCATTGTATTCTAACAATTGTCAATTTGTATTATAGGCCTAAGGATGGCCAATGATTGTCCGAAACATGTCGCCGCCCCTTATTAACATTATGTTCTTCATTAAATTTATTGTGGTATGACCCAGTCTTTCATTATTCGTTGAATATACTGATATGTTGGAACAATTCTTTTACCTATATTTATAACAGGACGCTGTGCTGAACGATGACACTTATTTTCAACAAGATGTTGTTCCTTAATGGGCTACATTCACAGGTCGGAATTTTAGCCTAATGGCATATAAAACTCATTAAATGAAGAACATATTTACCAACAATTATTCCCGTTACTATATATTTTAAAATAATCTCTTTTTAATTTTAAAATATATCCGCCATCCTCAATATTCAATCACAGAAAAGCGCGGCAGTACCACGTTGCCAAGTCGAGTCATTCAATTTACGTTCATTTAACTTCTTTTTTTGGTTTGTAACTTGTAACGTCTAAGTCGTATTTGTGTGATATTCTGTGTTAGAATTAAAAACAAGTTAGGTTACGTTATTATACTCATGTCTGTCAATATTATTGTTAGTTCTGTTGTAGTGGAATAGAAAAATGTAATCTGGTGTTATTAGAGTACCTCTGTAATAGACTGCAACAGATAAAGCTAGCTTATTGGTGTTACGTCACTTACAATTTTGACCACAGTTTCTCAAATTTCAATATTTTTTTTCTGCTTGGCTTGAAACTTAAAAAAATTATTTTTTCACCAAAATGTTTATTTTACCGGCGGATATTATAGTCTTAAATTTTATATCAGTTGATGACTGAAACCCAATGCGAGAGAGAAATAGATTTGACAATATTTTGCTAGGAAGAGAAGGTCTAATAAAATGGGCAGCTGATGCACAGGATTTCACAGATCCAGATTTTTACATTTGGAGTCACGTTAAGAGCTTAGCCCCCTTGCAAGTCCCTTAAAATTTAGACCAATTAAAAAATAATATTTGCCATGTATTCGGCAACATAACCCCTGACATGTTATTAAAATGTTTTCAACATTTATTGGTCTGTTTTGAAAAATGTGTACACTTATTGAACATTTACTGCCATAGACAAGATTTTTCTTTATTTATTTTCCTTACTTCATTGTTTGTTATTGTTCTTTTATAATTTGAAATTAATAAAGTAAAAAAAGCAATTATTAAGTAGCGAAGATTCTTATTGATTTTACAATGTCCGTCCGTCTGTCTGTCCCAGCGATAACTCGTGAACGGCGTCGAATTTTTGAACTCTGTTTTCAGTAATCAATAGCTGGTTAACTTAGCTTGCCCACCTACTATTCAGTGTCAGTGCAACCGTCCGACAATCCGTCTGTCCGTAGCTGAGCTACTTAGACACTGTTAGCTTGCTGGGTTTATTAATTTCTTTAATGTGCTTAGTCTTTTTAGAAAAATAATTGTTTGCAATGGGACCAGATTTATCTATGCATGTATTTCTTATCGATCTAATTTCGTATAGCCATTTTACAAAATATTCTGAAACTAAGCACACCATGATGTAGATAGAGGATGGGATATTTTAACATGTATGAATATACCGATTATCCCATTTAAAGAAAATTAGATGATGAAGGCGCAATTTTGGGTTTTTAAGCGGAAGTTACAATTCCATTTCCGAAATAGCCTAATAAAAATTATGACCCTACTTAAGTCTTCACCGCATCGAGATATCTTAATAGAAGTTAGGTTAGTCCTCAAAATGTAGAAAAATATAGTGGTATTTTTAATTCATTAATTATAGCGATAACATTAATTTCGTTTACTTTCCCACTTGTAATATTAAAAAATATAGTATTTTACTACGTGTGTGAAAAATCACTTTCGCACAAGTGATGTACACTATTTTTCCTACGACCATGCGGTGTACATTTTGAGTTTTTTTGGCAGGTTCTATATTTGTTTATTTAAACAATCAATGTCGTATTTAAATAAACATAAATATTGGTAATTAACGTTTATTAAAAAAAAAACAGCAACAACTAGGAACTAAAACTGAGAAAAAATTGAATTATTTTGAATTGCTATAAAAATTAAAAGTAAACTGATAAATGTTTTCGAAATATAAATGATGCATCTGACACTTTTGACAGTATTTTCCACACACGCGCGGAAAGTAACTTTCTGCACGTGTGCAGTAACTACTTTCCACCCGCGTCTGAATAAAAGCCATATTCCGTTACATGTACAAAATTATCTCTTGTATGAGCGAGCTCAACGACATTACGTATAACTTGAAAAAACAGAACAAAATTAAAAAATTTAAAGTAGGTATAAAAAATCACTGTATATTGATAAATGAACACAAATTATAACAAAAGATAATTCAATTTGATTCAACTGTTATCATTTCCAAGCAACCAAATAACACAAAAGGAGGAAATTAATTAAATCACTCATTTTACATAATGGAGTTGCTTTCACATATTATTTATTTCTCTTCAAAACTAGGAGCACCATCACCAAACGAATTTCCCTTATTAAGCAAAATCGCACGAATTCGACGAAAATGAACAATTTTTTAGTTTGAGTTAAAAGTTTTAATAGCAGAATGAGAGGTGCAGTCTCAAAAAATATGAATTCCTACTTAACTTTTTCCGCTCTTTTCGAATATACTATCCAATTTTTAAAATCCTGATATACAGAGTGTTGTTCATCGTGAAAACAATTTTAGTATTTTTTTTTAAAGCCGGACCTGGATTTTTGTTTTGCTTACAATGTCAATGTAACGTACTAATCGACTCAAGCAAGCTTGCTAAATATGAAATAAATATACAGGGTGGTCTCGAAGAAACGAGGGTTAGAAGAAATAAGCAATTTTGACAAAACGTACCTCACTTATGAGGCGGGTTAGACCCATCAAATATTAGTTTTTTGGAATTAGCCAAGTGCCCTCTATTTGCAGTTAACGTATGTCGGTTTACCTATGAAACACCCTGTATATTTGTGGTACACGACTTGGTGTTTTATTTCCTTAAAAGGAAAGAATAAAGAGTCGGCATTATAGTTTAATGGAATAAATATCTCAAAAAATATTTTCTTTGTCGAAGATAGTATTTGTCACGTATTACGTTTCTCTGAATTTTCCAATGATAAACACAAAATCTGTTTCTGTCTATTGACGACAAAAGTCGAGCATTCTAGAATAAGTAGCTTAAGCTTCTGGCCACTAGATGGTGTTAGGGATACCAAAACGGATAAACAAAAATTTAACCTTTATCAATAATTCCACTTATCATCAAGATGCTGTTAAAAATGCAAGATAAAGAACAAAAAAAATAAATTCAAAGTGCATCAATCATTGGCGTTTGTCACGGAAACGAATTTATGGCATCCGTTTTCTAAAAAAAAATATCTTTCTACCTGTACAGATAAAATTGGGAAATAATCTGAAAATGCCAAAAAAATTTAATGAATTTATTAAAACTATTATAATAATGTGAATAACTTCTGACGTTTTACTATCACTGTAAAAAAATTCTACATTGTGTTTTGAAAAAATCGCGAACCGTTTAAGTCACAAAAAGATAATTTTTTTGTTCGAGAATTTATGTGATTTTGGGATAATATTTATCTGGAATTTGTTTAATCAAATCAGCGTTTGGTAAATTTCTGGTAATTTTGAAATTTTACCAACTCATAAAATTATGTTAGTTATGTATTTATTAATAAACGATTAGTTCCTACAATACATAATTTTTTAAATATCAATCACACCGAAAATAATTTGAACTTAAATAAAATTAAAATTTAGGGTAAGGATTTTGATGTAAAAGGGTATTTTTTTCTAAATTAAGTTTTCTATTATTTTTATACGAATCTGGGTTTTTTTGATACCCTATTAACATTTTAATTAAACTTTATTCTAATGACGTTTGGTTTGCTGGGAAAAGTTATTTTAGTGATTTTTTTATTTTTTCTACTTGGTTCATCCCTTTTTCATTTAACAATAAAATTATTGGTTTTATACTCTGAACTAATAGAAGAAAGCTTTAATATTTTACCCAAGTACTTATATGGTATTTCTTTAAATACTTTAAATAATTCTTAATTAAACAATTTAGTTCAGATTTCTGATTATTTTATGATTGATATTTCATGAAATGTAAAATTTACTTGTGGAAACCGAAAGAGTTATTTGACATTATGTAACAAACAGTAGGAATTTACTGTACGAATTTGTGGGTGTATTAAAAACGACCTGTATATAAATATTTTATTGTGATATTGACAGTATTGTCACAAACCATTTGGAAGGAGTATTAGACAATCAAAAAAATCTTTAAATCAACAGTTTTATCTTTTCAACGGTGTTGCTAATCTTGCTACTATAAAAATATATTGTAATGATATTTACAATTTGTCTCAGAAATTTGGCTGGGTCCTAGTACAAAAAATAATACAAATACAAAAAAATTGAAAAAAAAATTATAATTTTTGGCGCCTTAAAATTCCTTCTTCGATTCTTCCTGTTCACTTTTCTATATTCGGTCACCTTTTCTTCTTAAATTACTCCAACACAATAAATTCTAGCGGGTTTAAAAAAAACTTGTATATTGAAACATGATTCTTGCTCTTCTTTTGGTTCTGATTTAACTTTTAAATTATGTAAATTAGTGTTAGTATCAGGCAGTACCTCTGTACATTCCTTTTTATAGTAATGTATCTTCTTTTATCCTTATTAATTTGTTTAAATACTTATTTTTATAAATCAAACTATAAATATTTTGTTTCTGTATATTATTCCATCTCTTCTATACAAAACCAGACCATATACCTTTTACAACTTATAAATAATGATAATATTCTTAAAAATTTTCTTTGACAGTCCTTTTTTTCTATTCATCAAAAAATTGACTTGTTTTTCTTTTTTTCTTTACCACTAGATTTTTTTTAAACTACCTCAGCCTTATTTTAGATTATTAACCCTATATTCCCTTTTTACTATCTGACTTAAATTTCATGTATGACAATTCCAAAATTTCGATTTTATTATAACATCTTTCATTATTTTAATAACTTTTAAGATTCTTTCACTTTTCTTCAATTTATTGCCAATCTATCTACAATACCTTTCGTTTCCTATTCTTCACCTGCATATCAAACTCTCCTATCTTATTTAATAAACATAACAATTAACTTTGAATAATCTTTTAATAAATTAACTTTTAAAAAAAATATTAATTTCAAAAATTCCCTATACAGGGTGAACAATTTCATAACAATATACATCACTAACACTATTATTACCCCAATAAGATGACCATATTTATATTTTCCACGCGCATTAAGGAAGAAGCATTACAAAGATTGAATAATTTTAATAACCACATTAAATTGGTTTTTTTCTTTTTCGTTTTATTTAAGATATTCATGGGCTATTGCCAACCTTCAACAGTATTTCCGGACGAACTCCTTTATTGTATTTCAGATTTATATAATAATAAAAATTGGAATCTTTAATAATAAATTTTTGTAAATTTTTGTTTTTTGTTTGTTTTATTATATTATTATTTTAACTAAAAATTGCTGGTAACGGATGATATAATTTAAATCAGATTAAATTTATTGTTACATACGTTTTCCACGTAATTAAATTGGTAATGAAGTTAGTAACACTCGATATAATTTACTGTTTCCTGGTCAGACTATGTAATAAAAAATACAAACAGTTTGCAATAATTACAAATACACTGAAATAAATTATTCAAATAAGGCAAGATGTATATATTTCGGTGGATTTAATAAAAAATGTTTATTCCATTTTCGTTTTAATTGTTTATCTAATATTTTAATTTGTTACGGCTTTTAATAAATTTTAATTTTTCCAATACATTTTATATGATGCAAGTTATAATCCACATGATGTATGTAATTTTTAATAGAAAATAAAAGAATGATATAAATATATCTAATTCCCAATCATCAAAAACTTAACACAAAAAATAAGAAAACTTATTTAAAAATTAAGCAGGGAAAATTTGCTTCGTTTTTGAAATATTTATATAAATATATTGTATAAATTTATAAGTAAATCAGTTTAAAATTTTTAACCCATATTTTGTTGCCTAAAAGTTATATTTTTTAATTTGGATTGATAAGTTAAAAACTGTATTGAATTTATTTATCCTTAATGAAATTTTTAAATAACTAATACGCCACTGGTTTTCCTACTTTTTAACAACGCCACTGGCTGCACAACTTTTCAATAACTGTTGACATTATTGCATAAAGACGCGAGAAAAAAAAATACATTGTGCTAAAATTTTTTTCCTAACGTTTTCTTTTGTTTTCATCATCTCTCGCTATTATTTTTGCCCCTTTAGGGCACCGTAGATTAAATTAGTTTTTGACTACTTTTTAATCCCCCTCATTGTGCGGAGTCCGGTCTTTATTATAATTACAGGGGTGAAGACTAGTGTGTACTGTATCGCTATGCGGTGTCTACAATAGACAAGGGATGCTGATTCTCAAGCCACTGGTTTAATCAAATCTAAGATTTTACATTTTAATACTTTAATAAAATAACAAATCTAATTTCTTGTTTTTCAGTAATAACATATTTCAAATGAAAAACGAAAATTTATTCAGAAGTATCTTTCATGAATTAGTCCTTCTTAATCAGCATTAATGATTGGAACACCTGAATCAAAAAATAAATTCATTATTTTAGAAGCATATTCTTAAGAAGAAGGCTACAAATAATTCATATCCTGCTTGGTTTAATCGCTTAATAGTTTTTAAAATTAAAAGAATATAACAATAGCTTAAAAAAACGTTTTTATAATATCAATAGCTATCTGTATGTTATAAAATTTCAATGTAGTTATTGTAAGTTATAAAATTGTAGATAGCACCTTAAGCTTTTTAGAGTTTAAAAAAAAACTCATATAGAACGTATTTGTCCGTCCGTCCGTTAGCTTGATTCAACTCGAGAAAGGTGAGAGATATAGACAAACGAACAACGACAATCGACTCAGCATCGTTAAAAAGCCCTAAAATGATATTAATCTTTGACCTATTTTTATCTTCCTCTATTTATACGACATTTAAGGTATATGTACTATAGGCATGGCATTTGTTTTCGTGACTTTAAATTTTTGACAACTCGAAAAGTTACAGCAAATACATTGTCGTTTTTCACTTGTTTACATCAATTTTTTTGTCTTCTGATTTTAGCTTATTGAAAAAAATTTGTTGAGGGACTTCTTATCGCTATTGCACAAAATCTTTATATTCAAATTTATTATTTACTTTTTCTGTCAAATTTCTTGAAAAGCGTGTTTTTTAGTTTTTTTTTAAACTTTAATTCTACTTAAAAAAACTCCGGTGTAAAAGTACTAAGGAGACTCAAACGCATTTCAAATATATGACAAATTACAACAGCGGATATAATCGTAACTGTCAACACTACTTAATTTTTTTGTCTTTCTAAAACGAAAACTTTTGTTTATGATTTAAAAAAAATCCGACTGTTTCTTATTTTTTAATTAAAAATTTACAAATTTATGTTATATGGATAATAAATTAATGATTTTTTTATCCCAATGATCCTAGGTAGGACATTTTTTCTAACGTTTTCTTTTGTTAATTTTTAAGATTTTTTCCTACTGTCTTCTTTTTTTTCTGATTTTTTACTTTTTTTTTGATTTTTATGATTTTTCCTTTTTTTCGGTTTTTTCTTTTTCTGATTTTTTTGTATTTATTTTTGACCAGTAATTATAATATATAATTAAATATATAAAAAAATATTTCTGTTTTATTAAGTATTCTTCAAGTTTTTCATTGAAAATTTTGAAAAATTTTACTTTTTTAATATTTTTATTCTCTTTAAACTGGTAGGCCATTTTATTGCTTTTTATAATTTTCTTGTTATGTGGGTTAGAAAATTTGTGAAAAAAATTCACTATTTTGTAATAAAATATTGCTCCCAAAAGAGCCATTTGTTTGGAGTCAAAATACTCATAAAAAATTTGAAAATTGTTATATAAATAAGTAATCAATATTGTAACTAAGTAGCAAGTGAATATAATAAATCCACACTGTGTATATTAACATATACCTATTTCAGTATATTTCTATGAAAAAACTTATATATTTTTAAAAAAGCGGGAAAAAAAAGAATTTTTGATGGAAAATTAAAAATTTCAAAAATTTTAATCAAGAATTTCAATAAAAAAACTAGAATTGTGATAAAAAATTTCAAGAATTTTGATCAAAAAGTTCATGAATTTTGATCGACACTTTCAAGAATTTTAAAATATCTGAAAAATTACAACCTAAACTTTCAATAAAAAAACTTCCAAGAATTGTGATAAAAAAATTCAAGAATTTTTATTGAAAAGATCATAACATTCAAAAATTTTAATAAAAAACTTCAGAATTTCAAGAATTGTGATAAAAAATTTCAAGAATTTTTATTGAAAAGCTCAAAACATTTAACAATTTTAATAAAAAACTTCAGAATTTCAAGAATTGTGATAAAAAATTTCAAGAATTTTTATTGAAAAGCTCCAAACATTCAACAATTTTAATGAAAAACTTCAGAATTTCAAGAATTGTGATTAAAAAATTTTAAGAATTTTTATTGAAAAGATCAAAACATTCAACAATTTTAATAAAAAATTTGAGAATTTCAAGAGTTCAAGAATTTTTAATTGAAACATTCAAGATTTTTTTGAAATATTTTAATAATTTTGAAAAATTTCAATAATTCTAATAAAAAATTTCAAGAATTTTTAAAGGAAATTTTTGAAAATTTCAATAAAAAAAATTTCAGTTAATAAATTTCAAGAATTTTTACAAAATATAAATACATTCTTTTATCTAGACCAGAATATATGATTTTTTAACAATTTTTACAGTTTCAAGTAATTTTTAAAGTTATTTTTTTCTTTGGGAAATGCTTGAGTTTCTAACAATTTTTAAAACATTTTTCTTCATTTTTAACAATTTTTTAAGACATTACCTGTTATAAATATTTGAATTTCTTCGACTGTGCTTTGTTAATTTAATCGATCAGCACAAAGACCGAATCTACATAAATTTACAACTTAATAAACATAATATTATATTGTTCTATAAGAACTAGATATTTATTACGTCTTAAATTTTTTTTCATCTTTAAAATCCACCTCTGCAGTCCAATAATCTTTGATGTTCGCTGATCGCTTACCAAATAAATAAAATATGTAAATACGTATACAACATTAGTTATACGGACAACATCGTACCGTTGAGATTTTGATAGACAGCTAAATTTTTTTGAGAGATGCCCTCAGGTTATCAGTCGACCCACGGGTTCTTCGAAGAGACCAGTGGCGACACGAAAATAGATTTAAAAAAGGTTCACAATTTATTGCATTTTAAATTCTTAATTTGTATCTATCCTGATGTTTCTTTTTATAGCACAGTTATTTTTGAATATAAAGCATTTTTGTACTATTTTAATATTAATTTCATCAATATATTTAGCTCTTAAACAATCTTTTGATATTAGTGTTTTTTAAGGAAATCACATTTATTATTCGAATTACTGGAAATCAGAATCTTGGCCTAATTAGAAAACAATAAATAAAACAAAGAATTTCTCTTAATGCCAACACCATAGTTTATAATGATTTTTATAAAAATCTTGGAAAAATTTATAAACCAGCAGCGGCACGAACCTTGCAAAATTTCGAAAATGGTTTTGCTCAAATTAAAACAGCACCCAACTACTTAGAAACAGAATTAAAGCAAACAAAGATAAATTTACGAAAAAAAAAATTCGTTATAGTTAATTATTCACGAAAATAGACATAATCATAAAATCATTGCGTAAATGCTTTTGTGGAGAATGTCCGAATTTGTAACTGCATATTAGATCTAGTTATAAAGTTGGGTTTAAAATTTGGAAAACCAGCAACAGAAAATTGTCTATAAGAAATATTTTTGGTACAAATAAAATTATTTTGCTACAAAAATCGCGAAAAATGTGATTCTCGTAGTAGAATTTTAACGCCACAAAGGTGTTGGAGACTTGTGGTCTGTTCTGTTAAAAAAAAGGAAAAAAATATATATAAACGAAAAATTTTGACAAGGTAAAATAGATTTTTCGCTCAAAAATCGCGATAAATGTGATTTTTGAAATATAATTTTAAAATCATTGGAAATAAATTGGTACAAAAACAATTTATATAATATTGAACAACGCTTACTATCGATTTTTAAATATTTAATGAACATTATACATATCACTGTCATTACAATGTCATTGAAATTGTGTGCTCAAAATTTATGGACAGAGTTAATAAAAAATAGCTAATTAGTTATAAATTTGTCAAAAATAATTTGCTGCAAATTTATGACGAAGTAAAGTTTTAAAAAACAAAATGCGTACGCCATTGGTTTGGTGCGTACTAGACTTCTAAAATTACCGGGCAATTTTTAAGCGATCAGGCTTAAGTTATGTATTAATTTAAAAAAAAAAGGAGATTTCGAGATTAGATTGTTTCAGAGTTATAAGACCTTGAAAAGTATCAAGAAATTAGATAATTATTCCTCTTGTTCTTTGCATGGTAAAAGTGATTAAAATAATATACTGGTTGGAGTGTTTGAATAAAAATTTGCTTTATTCATTTTATTTATGTTCTTTTACCTTAACCTTAACATAGAGAAATAGTCATACCTTCAAATGGTTCTTTTATGTTTGCGTCATTGGAATATAAATACGTTTAATATTTAAAGGCTTGTTTGTGCATATCTTAAGCCAACGTAGTTTTTTCATAACGATTTGAATCAATAAATTAATAAAGAAAGTAAAATAAATCATTAATATAATATATGAAAATTTTTTAAATGATTAAGAAATATTTCTTGTATCACACTTTTTGACAAAACGAAATAAAAAATTAACCTACAAAAAGCATCCTATAAATCAATTAAATGCAAGGACTCGAGTTCCATTAAAAAAATTGAAAATGGCTTTTTGGCTAACGAAACGTCATTAAATCCAGGGCCGTATTTAAAAGAGTTAAGTTAAGGGTGGCCTTTCAAATACGAAATGTCGTATTAAAGTTTTAAGTATGTAAGAATGTTCATGTATAAAATTTCATCTCGATTAGATGATGGGAAGTGCTTTAATTTTAATTTTTAAGATTTGCACATATACCCGGCGATGAATTTACTAAACGATTTAAAAATGGCTTTTTACATACATTATGCATCAAAATATTGTAATTAAATTATCGGATAACAAACAACCTCATGTTGATTTTTTTTAAAAAGCCAAACGTGGTATACGAGAAAAAAATTTTTAAGTAAATTCCATACCTTGTACATTTTGAATGAGTCAATAATTTAAGATTTATGAATAAATAAAGAACATGTTTCAGCGTCATATTGTTTTTTTAATGAAAGAGGGGTTTTCTGATATCTCATTTAAAAGGTCTCGGTAATTCGAATACACTCATACACAATGTTACGTTTTTTTGTGCCATCCTGTATTTTTATTATTCCTCTACTCAATATATTTTAACCTCATACTCGCTTGATATCCCCTTCTTATTTTTTCGCATCATGTCCCTCTCTTCTCTTGGTATTCCTATAAAATGTCTTTCTCATGTTAATAATCTTCTCTTTGCCTATTCAGTCAAAATAACTGACTTTATATCGTTCGTGTCGCTTACTGAAGATTTCTTCTTTTTTCCCCCTCATCTTATAGGGTTTTTTTCCTGGGAATTATTTTTTTTTCCTCTGGACTTCGTTTTTACTTTGGACCAAGTTTTTTTTCTATTTACTACAGTTTCTTCAGGTTTTCCTTTGGACCAAGTTTCTTGGACTACGTTTCCTTTGGAGAAGGAAGACAAGAAAAAAACCCAAGAAAAGCCAGTTTTTTTTTTAAAGAAAAAGTAAAAAAATCTTTGGAACCTCATTTTTTATGAAATAAACAAATATAACATTTTGAAATTAATTTCCTTAACCAAAAAAAAGAAAGGACAGATTTTGAAAAATATCATAGTTTTTTTGTCAATTGTTTCTAATTACATCAAAAAATCAATTTGACTGGCGTCTAAAATTTTTTTATTTAATATTTTACTTCTGATATATTTCAAATTCTATTCGTGGAACGAAGCCATAATAAAAAGATTTGAGTTTTAATCACAATAATTATTTATTATCAACAAAATAAACAATTGCATATTTTTATTTTGGTCCTTAATAAAATAGCTTTGGCCGAATTATTTACAATTTTGTCAGGTACCAACCGAAAAAAAAGTGTATTTAACTCAGAGACCTTCCAAATGAGGTATCACGTAACCTATCTTTCTACTTGAAAATAGAAGAATATGGCGCTGAACAGCCATCTTGACTTGATTAAATATTGTGATGAGGTATAATTTACGAGCCTATATAATAATTAATTATGAATAAATAATTACTACGTAATTAAATTATACTAATATTATTTTAAACAAATTTCGGAGGTCATTAAGCACCGGTTGCTAGGAGTACGTACCTATATAAATATATATTTCGTTACTAATGGTTCCTTTTTTTATTTTTAATTGTTATAAGTGTTGGAATAATGCATGATCTTTACTCAAGGCCGCCCTCTAAGAGAACCTATTATGTAAATCTTCTTCCTCGTCTACACAACAAAATATATTATGATTAATAATGTTTTTGTGTGTTTCGTTTTTGTTGTAACACTTTTGGTGCTCGTTTATACATATATGACGATGGTAATGATCATAGCAGTACAGATGATGACTGGAAATTATTTTAAAGTATTATCGACGTTTATTTATTTTAAATTTTAAAGCTGTTCAAATTTTATTACTTTTATTATAAAAAACTGTAAATCTGTCTTTTTTTAAGAGTTTTTGGCTTTACCAATTAGCCAGGATGATTTGTTTGGTTTAAAATTATATTTAATAAAATTAAGTATATACAATATTCCGAGTCATAATAATTTTGTTTTATTAACAAAAATAGAAATATAATATTTATATAAGTAATTACAAAATTAAGTAATTAAATAAGAGAGACTAAGCATAGATATTTTTTCCTTGCAACAAACATATAAATATAATAATAAAAAAGTTTAAATATTATTATTTTATTTCAACTTTTATTTGTATGTGCAAATGTAATTGCATATAGAAGCACATCTGTTAACTTCTGTCAGTATTCATTATTTACTTTATTTATACTTAAGTTGGAACCATATGGAAAACTTTTTCTATTGGCTTTATTAAAAAAAGTTAGATATCCATTTTTTCCAATCGTATATACGTGGTTTGTCAAAAAATATATATTTTTCTCAAAAGTAGCTAATTATTTAAAAAAATATTATTTGTAAAACTTGTTTAAAAGCAAGGCTTAAGCCCAAATATAAAATCACAGCCATCTGTTTTAAAATAATATTTTTTCTGATTTTTTTCTTGTAGCTCCATAGATTTTTTAAGACTATTTAATGGTTTTTAGTTAATAGAATAGTTTAATATAATTACAAAGTGGAATACTATTTTTGCACCAAGAAAACACGTAATTGTGTATCATTTTAAACTGAGTTCAGTAATCTAACGTATGTTATTTTATTAAGCAAAAATCATTAAATAAGCTTAAAATAATCTGTGGATGGAAACTAATGTCATTTGTAACAATTCACTTCAAACTTTGCAGCAAAAAAAAAATAATAAAAAATACTGTTTTAAAACTTAAGATAGTAGATTGTGATTTTATATTTGGGCTAAACCTTGTTTCTAAACAAGTTGTTATAATAATAAAATTTTTCTATATTTTTTATAATAAAGGTACTTGAGCAAAATTTATAATTTTTGGCAACCATCGTCTATGAGTATAAAAAATTAATAATAAGGCCATAGGAGCTAGAATTTTTCTAGTGCCTAAGAGTTTATATTTGGTCTCGTAGCGCAATTTTGAAAAATATTACATTGGCACCTATACATTTATTAGATGAAATTTATTTTGATTTTATGACAGCTTTGTAGCATAAAAAAATATTTTAGATCTTTTAGAAATTACTCAAAATTTAGTGTGGATCAAATAAAATGTTTTACAAATACACAATTATTTACAAGAAATTGGATTTTTTCATAATTTGGAAACAAATAACAGAACCATAATATAGAAGAATGAATTCTACATATAAATAAACTATAATAAATAACAATGATGAAATTGTTTTGAGTCCTTTTATGATAAAAAGGGAAATTTCTAGAATGTTAATAAACAATTCAAATAAAAACAAAATAAAACGGTTTAGAAATTAATTATTTTTAAACTTGTTTTCTTTTTTTTAATATATTAAAAACAAAATTAATAAATAAAGAAAATAATGGAAAGAAATGAAAAATACGGTTATGGTGGGATGAGTTTTATTTCACTTAAATACTTTGGAAGCTTTTTGAAAAGTTGATGGAACAATATTCCAAAAAGTTTAAAAGTTTACTACTAAAAATAATTCAAAAATTTGTTGATGTTTTTACAATAATATTTTTTTAAATATTTATTTTCTGATATGTTGAAAATATTATGAACTAATTAAGTAATTAATAGTATATAAATATTTTTTTCTTACCGCTATGAAAGAAAAAAAATACGTGGTTAATGCAGTTTTTTTTTAAACTTTGCTTGAGGAGTATTTAAATTAATAATTATTAATTTAATACTTTATGAAAAAGTTCCATTATAACTGAAAAAACAAATGTATTAAAATTGTCTATTTATAAAATGGAATTCTCTTGAGCTACCCGGTATAAAAGTATTAATATTTCAAATAAATGACTAACATAATTAGCAAAATTACAAAATTTATGATGATAAAAAAAATTTTAAATCTCATAATTAAAAGAATACTTATAAGCTAAATTAAAATTGAAAATAATATACAGGGTGTTACATTAAATTTTTTTTCTTATTAAGATAACGGAGATAATGTATATTGCTACACGAATAGAAACGAATTTTAGCGAATAAAAATGAAAACTTTTTTTTTAATTTAAGACGTTAACTTTTTAGATAAACTAGAGAAAAGATATAACAAATGATCAAAACTTATAAAAATGGCGAATGTGCAAACATTTCAAATTTAAATACTTCGCCAAACTTTTATATAAAAAAAGTAGATAGAAGTGAGTGTAAAAACTATAGAGGAAACGATGGGAGTTAATAATAAGAAATATCCTACTTCTACTACTGAGAACAGGAAACAGGTATATGATCATTAACGTCATTGCTGTTTAATATAGTAGAACAAAAACATCATAAAAATGTAAAAATTAATTTGACAATACAAAAAAAATGAATTAAAAGAATGAAAACAGATTAGAAAAGCATGAGGAAAAAAGGGCATATATTTTAATAAGCAAATTATTTGTAGTGGATGGATAAAGGATTCTGAAAAGGAATATATTTAAATCTGGAAATGAATAGAGGGAAACTACATAAATTAGAAAAGGTAGAGCAATTCTTATATTTTCCAAACATAAACGAAGAAATAAAAGCGAGAATAATAGCAGAAAATAGAGAAAACACACACGTTCATTTTCATTCAAATTGAATTCCTCGCCTGTACATTTTTTACTTTCCGAACCTAACAAAGTTGTATAGAAGGAAAGTATTACGATCCGGATTTTTTGGCCATACCCAGATTTTAACGGATATTTACGTTTTGAATCCATTTCTACCATTTTTAGCATGATGTCTGTCAGTGTGTGTGTCTGTGTGCGTGTGTGTGTGAATATGATAGCGTCTAAACGGCTGAACCGATTTAGATGAAATTTTATATACATATTTAGGGTAGCAAGGAGACAACTTGTATAGATTTTGGTGTTAATCGGATAACCGGAAGTGATAGTTGCTATAAGTGATGACGTAATTAATATGGAAATAAATTTTTACACATATATTTTGTTTAATTTCGCATGATTCAAATTTACAAAGTTGTTGCAAGATTTATCAATTTTTCCAGATTTTTTAAATAGCCAAAATTATGCATTTTTTTGAAAAATTACAGGATATTAAAGTTGTAGAATATAAAATTTTCTACACATTTTGTCGTTACTGTTTTTTTGAATTTCGCAGCTTCGCAGTTTCGTCGCTAGAGGGCGTGAAAGACATATATAAAGACTTTTGCCCATTTTTATAGATTTTTAGCCAAAATTATGGATTTTTATGAAAAATTAGAAGATATCAAAATTGTAGAACAAAATTTCCTACAATTTTTGTCTATTTTTTCAAAATTCGCATAATTTCGCCGCTAGAGGGAATGAAAGAAATTAATATAGACTTTTGCGCCTTATTTTTAAATTCAAAATTGTAGAACATAAAATTTCCTACAAATACCTTTTTTTTGATTTCCGCATAGTATCGCCGCTAGATGGCGTGAAAGAAATATATATATATAAATCGCCTATTTTTTAGAGAAACTGAAAAATATAATTTTAAAAAAGAAATAATATTCTGTATTAGAAAAGAATACCCTCTTTATTTAAAAAAATTTAAGCTTTGTCACAACCTACATTTCGACAAATTGGCTGTATGAAAGTATTCAAAACCATTGCGTCACTTTTTGACATTTGAGTCAGAAGAAGCCTCCTTCACTACAATTAAATAATACTAGAAACGGAATAACTAAAAATTAATTTAATAACAAATAGGACTCGATAAATGGAAGAATAAAAGCAAGCCATGGGTCAATTAGGCTCTCAGAGCTGAAGTATATATGTGAAAAATATACAGAGCGTTTCATAATTGAATGTTGATCCTAAAGGGCCACAATCCTTGAATAATTTTAAGAAAAAATCTTTATATGAACATACGTTCTCAACCACTTTATTTCTGAGATACAGGGTGTTGAAATTTAACAAAAAAAAATCAGTTGTTTCCCAGTACGCAAAAAAATATATTTTTGATTAAAAAAAAACTATTTAAAAAAACGTCAAAACTAAATTAACTATTCAAAATGTCCGATGGAAATCGCGTTAGGATAAGCAAAGAAATTTATTTATGAGGACGCTTTTTAAAAATAATATTTATTTGAAAAAAAAACTGTGGCGTATCATTATTTATATTAAACATATTGTAGAGCATGTTTAAAGAAAATTAAAAAATCTTTTATTCTGAAAAAAAATGTATTTGTATGCCCATCAAATGAAAAAAATGGTTTTAGAGATACTGGGGAAAAACTGATATTTTTGCTGATATAACATTGTTAGTTACATTTTTTTATTTATGGCGTATTTTTTAATATATTATAAACCTAAATTAAATTATAAACAATTGTATTCCTTGACATCAAGATATTATTATTATTAAAAAAATCATATTTTCTTAATTATAAAAATAGCCTCTGAAAGGCACCCATTTGGGTTTTAAAAAAATGGAGGAGCATTAATAATATTATTGCATATTTTTGTGATTTATTAAATGAGAAAAATTACAATTTCAGATTATTTATTAACAATATTATAGTTAATACAAAAGAAACAATAATATAATTTTATATGTTTTTTGTATTTATTATTTATACCCAATCATTAAAAAAATAAATCCAAAGGTTATCAATAACTCGAATGTGGTCCAAATTTTCAACAATTGAAATAAAACATTGGCCTATTCGTTAATTATTTGATGACTATGCATTTAATAAACAATCAAAAAATGCTTGTAACAATCTTTATTTCCAATGATAAATAATTTAAAAAAGCTCTGATAAATATAAATGTACTTTTTCGACTACGTCAACTCGCACTTACAATATAAATGTATTTTCGAATTGTGTCAAAAAATGAAGTTTTTGACTATTTTTAAATTTGAAAATCAGTTCCACCCATATAATGGGACATCAAGAGTTAGCCTGGACTTTTAGCTAACTGCTCCACACATTTGGTTTAGTAATTTTAAACGGTCTGCAAGAAACAATTTTTTTCGTAAACTATTACGTCAGAAAAATCAACATATTTTAAAAACTGTCAATATACCTTATACTGTCTAAACTTGGAATTAGAAGAATAATGGAATCAGGTGAAAAAAAAGTTTCCATTTAAAATAAGAAAGTTGGTAGTGCACACCCTATATAGCTAAAGGAATAAAATTATTTTATGTAGAATGTAGAAAACTTAGAACATATCCTAGTAAAGTTAGCAATATGAGCAGTAAACTATTTTATTTTTTTAATCGTTCAAGGACCGTGGAAAAAGTGTAATACCCCACCAAAATTTCCTCGTGCAACATCTTGGCAAACGCGTTTGGCTCTTTATCTCCTGTCCCATTGGTCCGTTTTTTTTAAGGATTGTGGAGAAAACAATTTCCCACCATATTAATTCAAAAAACTTACCTGTAGCTGTAATAGTAATATGCAAAAAATTGGTTTTGACACTTACCGGCTTCCCTAATCATTTTATCAAAAAAGGTTTCAAAAAAAGTGTGTTCGGTTATATATAACTTTCCTATTATAGCTACAGAAACTGTTTCTGAATAAATATGGTGGGAAATCATTTTCTCCTTAATTATAAAAAAATCGGACCTATAGGACAGGGGATAGAGAGGAAAACGCGTTTTCCAAGATGGCCGATTAAGTGTACCATGGTGAAAAGTTTCATTTCTATCTCGACTAATAACTGGTCTGGACATATTGTGCCTTGTTCGGCTATCTCAGAAATGAAAGTTTTCCACCTCCGGCCAATTTTAGCATTGTCCGAAAAAAGCTAAAACAGAATTACAAAAAGGAAATCCAAAAATAAATGTAAACGTCATCAAAACGCGCCCATCAAGTTTGATGAATTAAATATGTTGTTCGTCACATGTTCTTATTTTATACTATATGTTGTAAATTTTGACAATCAAATGATTGGCCTGAAAATAGATGGAAGTTATTTTTCAGTCATGAAATGTGCATTATCATGAAACGTTGCCTGAAACTAAATTTTATATTTAAATAAATCTAATTGTGAATAATATCTTTAAAAAATATGTATTAAACAATCAATAACATCAATCGAACTATTAATTAACTTTATTAATTTTTATTAGAGCTTTTTCCGAAATCAGGAGTAAAGTAGTCAACAATTGGCACTAAAGGAAAAAAAATCGTCAGTAAGTAGGTCTTTACTCTAGATTTAATTAACATAAAAAAACGTCGCAATCAATATACAAAATGAAAATTGTTCTATTGTAATCAATATTTCTAAATAAGTATATTTGTCAAAAATGTCATTATCAATTCAAAACGTGTAACTAAATTAAAAATCTACTAAAAAAAAATCAATAACTAAAATTATTATTGTTATGTGATTTTGGATCAAATTTAATATGTATCTCGGCATTAATAAGTATATTATTGAACGAATATATAATGATGGTTATTATTCACAAGAGTAGCGTTTGTATACGTAAACTATCTTGTGAATAAAAGCCTTTATATGAGAATAGAATACTATACTTTATCCACGACTATTAAATAATTTTGGCTAAAACTACTATAAACATGTATTTAATGAAATCAGTAAAACTAGTAAATTATGATTATTCACAAGTGTATAATGGATATATAGAAATATTTACTTATTTACCAGTGAATAATGAAATCATTATCCACTATAGTGAATAATTTATATTATTATTATTTAGTAAATTCATTTATAATAAACAAATGATAGATTATAAAGTCATTTTTTATCATTCACATTCCTGATAAAAAATACGACTACTGCCTTGATACTTTTGTCTAAGTATTCTCAAAAAAAAATCGAGGAATATATTCTGATAAGTACAATTTAAATTATATGTGACATACAGGGTGTGTCATGTTAGACGGCCCATTAGCCATATACATGGAAAAGTAATGGTATTTCAGGGTGTTCCATTTAAATTAACAAAGTTGATCGTTACTTTCCGAACACCCTATATACCAAAAGTTCTAAATATTTTCATTAGACATATTGACAAACCTGTGTAAATTAAATTTCAAAATTGAAATACCATTACTTTTCCATATATGACTAATGGGCCGTCTACGTGAAACTCTAATTTTTTAATAGATAAATTATATATATATTTTGAGTTGTTTTAAGAAAAATGACAGATGATTTATTATATAAACGAGGGCCAGTAAACAATATTGGTCTTTGAGGTTTCAATATCTGATGCCGTTAACTTGGCCCCGCATTTTTCGAATTTTAAGGAAAATTAAATTGTGCTGGATTGTGTTATATTTGTGCTGGTAAATATTTTTGTTTCTATTTTTTTTATTTTTTTTTAATAGTTAGCCTCTCCATTTTATCCGATTTAAAAAATCGTGCAGTGCTGAGTTGTGCTATACTGTGCCATTTTTCTTTTTTATTTAAAAATTGAAAATATATTTTCAAAAATTTAGAAAAATAGATTTTCGGCAAAATCATTAGTTGTGATATTTCAAGAATTTTTCAAGGAATATCAAAGAATATTTCAAGGACTTTTCCAGGATTTTTTAATGATTTCGTACGATAAGTATCTCACAAGGATTTTTCAGGATTTTTTAGGGATATTCAAGATTTTCTTAAGAATTTTAAATTAATGGTTTCAAGATTTTTTAACGATTGCACAAAGATTTTTCAATGATTTTTTAAATATATTTTAAGGATAATACACGAAATATGAATTTTTTTTCAAAGAGTTATCAATGAATTTCAAGAAATTTTTCAGGGATTCTTCATGTATTTTTTGAGGATATTTTAAAGTTTTTTAGTTGAAAATAACATACAAAAACTTATATTCAGCACAAGAAATGGTTTTGCCGATTTTTTTTTAATATTTTTGGAAATATATTTTAAATTTTCTCGGTTAATTTAATATTTTAGGAGAAATATAGTACAAATCAGCACAAGTGATGGTTTCGCAAAAAAAAATTTTTTTTACATTTTTAAAAATATTTTTTCAATTTTTTCGGATAATTTAATTGTGAGAAAAAATCAGAGAATAAAAATACCATAGGAGTATAACACACTTCAGCAAAACCAATAGTTTTGGCGAAAACATTTTTTTAAATATTTTTGAAAATATATTTTCTCGGCATATTTAATGGTTAAAAATGGCATAATATATCTCCAACGTAGCACAACTCAGCACAGCTCGATTTTATTTTAATCAGAGAAATTGCGGGGCAATTTTAAGAGGCCCGTACACCACGTGACTTGCCTTGTTGCCGTTTAGAGAATTACCCAACGAAAATGTGCTTGTATTCTAATAAATTGGGTATAAAAATTATTATTTTTTATTTTTCAGTTATTGTTAAGTCCTACCATCGAATCCATTTTTTCCTACGCACATCAGGGTAGAGCACCACAAAACATAATTATTCGTTTTTGGATGAGATCTCGCCTAATATAGAAACTAAAAATATGTCTTTTTTTCATAACATTTAGAATATTTATTAGAAGAGCGCGTCTGTGCTACTTTTTGCAAATTTATCTACAGAAAAAAGTTGATAGTCGTATCACTTATACTAATATTAAAAATGCCACAGACGCGCTCTAAAAAATTAAATACAGAATCCATTGGTGAAAACCGCAGCTTCCTATCTTTAATATTAACGAAGCGCCCGTCCAAAAACGATTTCAGGCAAAATTCCAAAATGGCGGGGTCAACTTAACGGGCATGAATATATTACACAAATAGACAATCTTATTGTTTTTCCAAATAATATGAATATAAATAACATTTTTAAATGCCTAAGAGAAACAAAAAATTATGCAGTTAAATATTAAATATTAAAATTCACGATATCTTTAGCATGAATTAACAAGGTAGACACAAGCAATTTTTTCTACGTTTGAGGCAAAAAAAGACAAAAATTCAATTTTAATTTATATACAGCTCTACAAAAAAAACAAAGACAAAAAGTGCTGTGATTATTGTAAAATTAATTTATCTGAAACTTTTTTTCATCCGACACACGGGGGTGGAACTGAAGGGGGTTGAAATTCAAAAAATTTATATCTACGCCATTTTCAAAAATATTGAAACAGGTCATGCAACTTTTTTTATGTTCTAATTATTATAAAACTAATTTTTCTGAAACGTTTTTTAATCTGAACCACAGGGGTGGAACTAGAGGGGGTTGAAATTTCAAAAAATTCATATCTCCAATATTTTTCGAAATATTGAAACAGCTCATTAGACTTTTTTTATGTCGTAATTATTATAAAATTTATTCGTTTAAAACTTTTTTCGATCTGACCATATCGTGGGGTGAGGAAGGATGAATGTCTCAAATTTAGACAACAGAAATCTACCTCCCCCTGTCGACCCTACCGACAGAAATTTTTTATCTGTGCAATCATATTAGTTTTGTTAAAAAACGCATTCTTCATCTCATAATTTTATTTCTATCCCTGTCGGTTACGCTGATATTAACAAATTTGTTCATTGCATTTCAAAATTTGTTAATATATCTTAAGGTTTAGCGGATTGTGATATTCGATATTTTATTATTTTTATCTGTACTTTTATTAGTTTTTTTTTAAACGCATTTTTCGTCTTATAGTTTTTTTTCTGCGTCGAACACACGCCAGGTTATTTTTCTTTTCAGTTTCTTTAATTTTTTTTAATAAGCATTTTTGACTTTTTAGTTCGATTCAAATTTTAAAGTCCTCCTTTAATAATCCTACCTTTTTACAGCCTGCTTATATTCTACATTTGGTACGAAACACTAAATGTGCGAGGTACGACACGCACTTGACCGATTTATTATTTATTAAATAAGAATATTAAATAAATCAATTTGGGGATATTTTAATGAAATTTTTAATGATTTCCTTACTAAATATTTTTATGTAAGATAATAAATAAAAAATAATTAAATAGCTACGGGTAGTTTGATAGTATAAGCATGCAAACTTAATATTAGTTATTTTTATTCATATCATATAAATTAATATTTATCATCGTTAAGTAGTAAAAAATATTGTAAACTTTAACAAAAATAAAATACTACATTTTCAACTGTGATGCTAAAAATAATTCGAAAATGCATTTATTTTACCTCAAACATAAATTTAATTAAGCAAAAAATAATATGTTTGATTTGGCAATCGAGTATAATCTTAATTTAGGTACTTTTAAAATAAAGTTAACATTACCTATTTTAAATAAGAAATCAAATTTTCTTCAAATATCTAAATCTGGTATCTTAGCTGATATACAAAATGTAGAATTTATTATATTATGTAATTGAAGTGAATATGAATAATTTTTAAAATAAGACTGTGCAATATTTCCTAAATTGGTAAAATAAATGATAAAAGAAATACGTATTGGACTTAGAAAAATATTTAATTATTTCAGGAAATTAAAAAACTTATTTATAGTCCCATTTTTTTGTATTCTAAATAATCAACGATTTCATAAAATTAAAATATTTTAATATAAAAAACAGCTTTATTGACGATTTATAAAAAATAAATATCACATAATTTATATATTTTATAATAACTGACATAAAAATTTGTAATTAGGTTTATCTACAAACCTAAATAGGTACATTCCTTTAAATAAATGTACAAACATTTATACTATGTATTATACGCACATGTTTTTTAAATAGTATCACTCTATATTAGTTCCCAAGAAATGTAATTTTTCTTCGTACCTTAAGAACAAATTAAAAAAATATGTAAAATATCTATCAACATTCAAATTGTTATATTTTATAAACTTTTTGAAAACTAAATGTATAATACTTGTAAATCTACTTTCATGTAGATAGTTTTTTTATATAATAAATTCGTAAAAATTTAAATTATATAATAAAAAACGAACTATTATTTGTTATAAAAAATGTTAAATAAGGTATTTTTAAATTTAAAATCTTAAATACGCCATAAACGGGTATATTTGTATTTTAACTAAAGCAACGATATCATAAAATAAAATATTCAATATATAAAACAGCTTTAAAGACGAAAAAAAAAGAAACGCTGAAACTTACCTTTTCTTCTTGAAAGTTTTCGCCGACGGAAATGGGGGTGGGAGGGGTGGAGGGCGTCGTTCCCCCCCGATCCTCGTCGGTTCCTCTTTCCAACGACCTTGAACTCTCCGACCTCAAGTTCTCCAAATGCGCTTTGTATTCCCGATATTTTAAATCGTTCAAGTCCCTATTAACGTCTCTATTAAAATCTCTACTAATATCACTATGTCTCATATCACTGCCGTCAAGCCTCAGTCTATCGGTCAATCTGTCATTAGTGTACCCCATTCTTTCGTTGTTTAAATTTAAATTTCTGTCCATCAAAGCACGATCGTTCATCAAAGTCGGCCGTTCACCGTAATTCCTCTCAGGATTTTGAGAAATATTAAGATTCCTATCTAAACTTTGGGTAATACTTCGTTCTAAATTCAGCCGCTCTATACTAAGAGTATGATCTAAGTTCATGCGTTGTTCCTGCATGGATCTTTCATTCAACAGGCGTTCTAAACTGCGCTCCTGTTGCATCCTCTCCTGCAACATCCTGTCGGGATTCAAACTCAGATTAAGTTCAATGCCGTTGCCCATTTGATTACTTCTGTCATAGTTGCGGTCCTGGTGGAGGTTTAGTCTCAGATCGACGTTTCGGTCGCCAAGACGATCGCCCAGAGATCGCAGCGTGTCGATGGAGCGCTGAAGATGCGTGTAGTTGGTGTTGTTTTCGAGAAGCATTGGAGGATTGTGAAAATCCAATCCTCCTGTGCGGTAATCCAACCTGGACTCCAGTTTCGTTTATTCGAAAGAAAAAAGTACATAAAAAAATACACACTAAAAAGCACTATAGATTACGCGGCGAGTTCTAGCGGAGAGAGCGCGCGACAAAAAAGAAAACAAAAAGGTATGAAAAAAGCTGCGCTCCGATGGATAGTAAAAAGTACACTAACAACATGGCATATAAAAACGTCGGCATTCGTTCTCACAGGCAGCATCATCCACGGCGGCACAGCAGACGGCCAGCGGGTGGGGGTAATTTCGAGGAGGGGGCAACTATTACGTAATACAATATAACAAGTGAACGTCGTCTGCCTATTCAACTTAGATGGGTGCGTGGAGGGGGGTGTGTGTATGTGTGTGTGTGTGTGTGTGAGCCCAAAGCGCGATGATGGACTTGAACGGCAGAGCTAGGCCAGAGCTTTTTTTTTCAGCCGTCGAGATAGTTTCATTTTTTTCGACCGTTTATCGGCACGCGTAGTCGGCAAAAAATCCTTTTTTGTGAACTTCTGTATTTGGGTTTTGCACTTTTTGCTTTGCTGCCGGCTAATAGCTTCGATTAGTAGATATTTACATTTTTTTTTTGATTTTTGCTTCTGGATTTCAAAGTGAATTAAAAAAAAAATTAACATAATAGTTATTCAGTTTTTTATAATTTATTGATAAGAAAATATTACCAATAAATTTTTAGTTTTTATTGGAGAATGCTGTAGGTATACAAGGAACGATTATAAATATTTATAGGACCAGTGCAGAGCATCCATTTTTACAACAAAAAAATAAATTAAATATTTTAAAAAATGACATTTTTGATAAAAAAATATATTGTACCGACAGAAAATATACTGTACAATATTAATAAAAATGAAATAAAATTAGCATTGTTTAGACAATTTTTAAATAATCACAAAAAATTGAAAATTGGGAATTTATAAAAAGATAGTCATTAACTTAATATATGCACAAAAAAAACAATATTTTAAATGTAGTAAAAAAATCAAAAATTTAAAAAAGTGTTAAAAAAATATTAAATAGAAAAAAATCACTAGGAATGGTTATTTTTATTATTTTTAATTCTGAACAGAAACAAAAAGAAAAATTTTGAAAATTATTTAGCAAGGAGATCCTAATTTAACAAATATATTAATTTTAGATGCCTTTAAGACTTTTGTAGTTGTCGGTTACAGAATTACCCAAGGAATGTGCTTTTATACTAATAAATTGGTTGTAAAAATTGTTTTTTTAGTTAATGTTAAGTAATCCGACCCTCTAGTCCAATTTTTTCAAAACAGATGAAGCGCCACAAAACATTAATCGATTTTGGACGCGATCTAGCCTAATATCGCAACTAAAAATATGCGGTTTTTTTGGTGATATTTAAAATATTTATTAGAAAAATAAATTGATAGTCGTATCACTTTTACTAAAAATAATTTAAAAAAGTGCTCCAGAACAGCTCTAACGAATTAAATACAGAAAACCGCAGCTTCCTATCTTTAATATCAACGGAGCGCCTGTAAAAAAACAATTTCAGGCATATGGTATTGGCGCCTCTTTAAATAAACGGAATTATTTTTTTTGTTAAAAAATAATTTTAAACAAATACAACATTTATTATATTGTTAAAAAACATTTAAAATTCAAAATGGAAAAAAAATAATTGGAAAATGTTATTTTTATTATATTTGATTCTGAACAGCAAAATTGAAATTTTGAAAAATATTAGATCAATAAATTCTAATTTTTAAAACATATTAATTTTAGATGACTTCAATTAAAACTAATTTGTATTTTTTTTAGATATAAAAATTAATTTTAAAAATAATAATTTAAAACCCAGTAAAAAATGTTTTCATAAAATTGTTAAAAAATATTTTAAATTAAAAATACAAAAAAAAACACTAGAAATTGTAATCATAAAGAAAAGTCGAAATTTTGATTTTTTTTTAATTTCAGATGTCTTTAAATAAATCGAATTTAGATTTTTTGTTATTTAAAAATAATTGTAAAAATTATATTTTTAAATCCGACACAAAAATCCTTCCTTTCAAAAATTAAAAAAAAATATCTAAAATACAAAATAGAAAAAAAAAACTAGAAATTGTTGTTTTTATTTTTAATTCTGGACAGAACCAAAAAGAAAAATCGAAAATTTGAGAAATTTTTAATAACCAAAATCAAATTTTGAAAATTATCCCGAGTATTGTTAAAAATAAACATTTAAAATTCAAAATAGAAAAAAAATACCTGAAAATTCTTATTTTTATTATTTTTGATTCTGAACAGGATCAAAAAATCAAAATTTTGAAAATTTTTTAAAAAGAAAAATCAATTTTGATATTATTTTAATTTTAGATGCTTAGACAGAATTAAAAAGCTAAATTGAAATTTTGAAAAAGTTTTAATAAATAAATTCTAATTTTAGATGCCTTCATATAAAACAAATTAATACATTTTTTTATTTAAAAATTAATTTTAAAAACAAAAATATAAAATCTAATAAAAAAACGCATTAAAAAAATTGTTAAAAAAATATTTTAAATTAAAAATACAAAAAAATCGATAGAAATTGTAATTTTTTTTATTTTCAATTCTGAACAGAATCAAGAAATCGAAATTTTGAAATTTTTTAAAAAGAAAATCAATTTTGATTGGAAAGAAAATCACTAGAAATTGTAATTTTTATTATTTTTAATTCTGAACAGAATCAAAAAATCAAAATTTTGAAAATTTTGTTAAAAGAAAAATCAATTTTGATATTATTTTAATTTTAGATGCTTTTAAATAAATCGTATTTGTTTTTTTATTTAAAAATTAATTTTAAAAACAATAATATAAAAAAATGCATTAAAAAATTGTTAGAAAAATATTTTAAATTAAAAGTAGAAAAAAAATTAGTAGAAATTGTAATTTTTATTATTTTCAATTCCGAACAGAATCAAAAAATCGAAATTTTGAAAATTTTTTAAAAAGAAAAATCAAATTTTGATATTATTTTAATTTTAGATGCTTTAAATAAATCGGATTTGTTTTTTTTTATTTAAAAATAAATTTTAAAAACAATAAAATAAAAAAATGCATTAAAAAATTGTTAGAAAAATATTTTAAATTAAAAGTAGAAAAAAAATTAGTAGAAATTGTAATTTTTATTATTTTCAATTCTGAACAGAATCAAAAAATCGAAATTTTGAAAATTTTTTAAAAAGAAAAATCAATTTTGATTTTATTTTAATTTTAGATGCTTTTAAATAAATCAGATTTTTTTTTAATTTAAAAATTAATTTTAAAAATAATATTTGTCGAAATATTGAAAAATTTGTAACAAGAAAAGTCTAATTTTAAAAGTATATTAATTTTTAGATGCATTTAAATACAACGAATTTAGATTTTTTTAAATTTAAAAATAATATTTTTAAATCTAATACAAAAATCCGCATTTTAAAATACTTAAAACATCTACAATTAAAAAAAGAAAAAAAATCACTAGAAATTGTTATTTTTATTTTAATTCTGAAATTTTGAAATGTTTTGACTAAAAAAAAAACAAATTTTAAAAATATATTAATTTTAGATAATTTTCAATAAAACAAATTAAGATTTTTTTTATTTAAAAATCAATTTTAAAAATAATATTTTTAAAAAAAATGTATAAGAATATAATTAAAAAAAACACTATATTTTATTATTTTTAATTCTTACCAGAATCAAAAAGAAAAGTCGAAATATTGAATATTTTTTAATAGGAATAATCTAATTTTGAAATTATCTTAATTTTAGATACCTTTAAATAAATCGAATTTAGACTTTTTTATTTAAAAATTAATTTTAAAAATAATAATTTTAAATCCAATAAAAAAATCCTACCTTTCAAAAATAAAAAAAAAACATCTAAAATAAAAAACAGAAAAAAATCAAAAAAAATCGTTATTTTTATTTTTAATTCTAAACAGAATCAAAAAGAAAAATCGAAATTTTGAAAAATTTTTAATAAGAAAAATCAAATTTTGGAAATAGCTTAATTTTAGATGCATTTAAATACAACTAATTTAGATTTTTTACTTTCCCGGACCCATCAAAGGGAAAGTAAGGTGAACGAGCAAAAAAAAAATTTTTGAGATATCGATGGAAATATCCATTTTGAGGTCCCCCAAGAAGATTGAAACCATTTCCAGCGTATGGTCTGTCTGTGTGTCTGTGTGTCTGTGTGTAATCTTCCACGATAACTGCCGAACCGTTTGACCAATCAAGCTGAAATTTGGTATGGATTGTCGGTGTGTGCATGGAATGCGACCATTAGCTTTTGGTTTAAATTGGTATAGTAGAAGGTCCACAAGACCGACATTGATTAAATACAAATATAACAATTTTTTACTTATTTTAAATTTTAAGCACAAACAATACACTTTAGTACAAAATGTTGTACTACAAAGTTTTAGAGAATTAAATTCCCTATAACTTTTGTTTTAAACTTTTTCTAGAATCTCTAATAGTTACGCCACTAGAGGGCGCGTAAAAATGTGCATGTATGTTTTCTCTAGTTTTTCTTGATTTTGAGGACAAAAAATACACTTTAGTGCAAAATGTTGTAATACAAAGTTTTAGAGCATAAAATTCCCTACAACTTTTGTCTAAAACTTTTTCTAGAATTTCCAATAGTTACGCCGCTAGATGGCGAAAAAAATACACATTTAGGATTTTCCATTTTTTTAAAATTGGAGGTAAATTATGCTCTTTAGTGCAAAATGTTTCGGTGTAAAGTTGTAAAGAATAAAATTCCCTAAAACTATTGTATGGGAATTTTTCCAGAATTCCCAATAGTTTTCGCACATGATTTTAGCAGTGTGATATACAACGTGCGCATGCGCATCTTTTGTCATTATCAACATTGAAATATCAATTCGGTAGACGTATTTAAGTATAATCGGCTCGCTATTTTTAATGTGTTCCATAAATTAATGTAATGCTTAGTATTTTGTAATTAAAATAATAATAACAAATAACATATTCTCTACGGTCGAGCCGGGAAAGTTCTGGGGTGACACAGCCGATTTTTTTTATTAAAAAATAATATTTTTAATCTAATAAAAAATTAAAAATAGAAAAAAATCACTAAAAATTGTTATGCCTTTAAATAAAATAAATTTATTTTTTTTTTGTTAAAAATTAATTTTAAAAATAATATTTTTCAACTTGCCACATTTAAAAAACTGTTAATAATAAACCACAAAAATAAAAAATTAAAAATAAGAAAATCACTAGTAAATATTTCATCACTCTCAAAATTTCTTGATCGAAATTTTTATAATTTTTTTTTAATTTTCACAAAATTTAATTTTTTTCGGAAATTTTTTTGAGGTCACGAATATTTTGAAAATTATCCTGAGTCGCCTGTCGTGACTAAAAAAAAAATTCCAGGAATAATTTACATTCGTGTGGTATTCGGTAAGAAAATTTCACACCCCAAATAGAATCTGATATTTCAATATTAATTTCACCAGTTACGAAGTCGGCCAAGGTATTGTTGTTATTGATTTAAAATTTTTTTATTGAAATTGGTGAAATTTTTTATTAAAAATTTCTAAAATTTTTTATTGACATTTTTGAAAAATTTCATTTCAAAATTCCTATAACTTTTTGATTGAAATTTTTGACAGTTTTTAAATTCTTGAAATTTTTGATCAAAATTCTTGAAATTGAACAAAATTTTTGAATTTTTTTTTATTAAAATGTTTTGATCGAAATTTTTGATTAAATTTTTGATTGAAATTTTTGACAGTTTTTAAATTCTTGAAATTTTTGATCAAAATTCTTGAAATTGAACAAAATTTTTGAATTTTTTTTTATTAAAATGTTTTGATCGAAATTTTTGATTAAATTTTTGAAACTTTTTGATTGAAATTTTTGACAGTTTTTAAATTCTTGAAATTTTTGATCAAAATTCTTGAAATTGAACAAAATTTTTGAATTTTTTTTTATTAAAATGTTTTGATCGAAATTTTTGATTAAATTTTTGAAACTTTTTGATTGAAATTTTTGACAGTTTTTAAATTCTTGAAATTTTTGATCAAAATTCTTGAAATTGAACAAAATTTTTGAATTTTTTTTATTAAAATGTTTTGATCGAAATTTTTGATAAAAATTTTTGAAATTTTTTTGATACAAATTGGGAAGTTTTTAAAAATTTTCATCTAAGTTCTTAAAATTTTTGATCAATTTTGAGAATTTTCAAGAAAATTTTTGAAATTTTCATATTGAATTTTTTTATCAAAATTCTTAAATTTTTTTTTTTTGAAATTGTTGAAATTTATTATCACTATTCTGGAAGTTTTTTTAATGAAATTTTTGATCAAATTTTTTGAAATTTTTCATCAACATTAAACATAAAATGGGGAACTTAGAGATAAATACAAAAAAAGCGATTAAAATAAGGAAATATATATATGTGAAAATAGTGAAAAATAGGGGAAAATAAGGAAAAATAGGGCAAAATAGATAAGGAACAAAACAGTAAAAAATAATGAAAATCAGCAAGAATTTAGGGGAATTAAAAAAAACAGGATAAAATATGGAAAAGCAGCGAAGGACAGCGAAAAATAAGGTAAAATAGCGATTAATATCAAAAAATTGCGAAAAATAGGCAAAAATAACAAAAAATGCTAAGAAATGGGAAAAGTCAATGAAAATCGCGAAAAATAGAAAAAATGGAAAAAATAGGAAAAAACAGACAAAAACAGGAAATAATAATAGGAATATATATAGGGGAAAATAATGAAAAACAGGTAAAATATTAATAAATAGAAAAAATAGGGAAAATTTTGGAAAAATTGAGAAAATAGGGAAAAATAAGTCCAAATAGGACAATATAGAAAAATCAGGAAATATAAAAAACTACTATAAATTAATAGAAAACAGGAACAAATAGAAAAAAATAGGAAAAATGAAATAAATGGGGAAGTAGGGAAATACAGGAGAAAAGAGCGGAAAAATAGTGAAAACATTGGAAAGAATAATGAAAAATTTGAAAAAATAGATAAAATAGGGAAATTTGGAAAAAATAGTTAAAAAATATGGAAAACTAGGGTAAAACAGAACAAAATACATACAAATGGGAAAACAAGAAAAAATCACGAAAAAGAGGAACATTAAGAAGAAATAGGAAAAAACAAGCAAAGCACGGGTATTCAGCTAGTATGTATATAAAATTTGACGAAATTCCAAAATACTATGAAATTTTTACCAAGGTAAGGAACATTTATATTAATTCATTTTTGTTTAATACTTCATTATAAAAAAGAGGGAAAAACATAAAAATTCCGAAAAAATAGAGGAAAATAGGAAAAGTAGGGAAAAAAATATTGATTGTGAGAAATATGGAAAAACAGGAAAAAACAATGAAAGAAAAATGGAAAAAAACAATGAAAACCAGTATAAAAATGGAAAGAATAAGAAAAATAAATAAATAGTTGAAAAAGTTTCATCACTTTTCAAAAATTTTTTTTTAATATTTTAAAGTAATAATTTGCAGTCGCGCCCACTTTATATAACCATAATTTAAATAAAATTTTCATTAATTTGAAATATTGGGAAATTTCTTAATTTTTACTTGCTTTTATTTGGTCCTTAGTTTACATGTCAGATTATTAATTCCTGTTTCATAATAATAGTCGGCTGATCTAGCTGGTCATTTTATTATGAACTATCAGTTTAATTTTCACAAACCGTTTAAAAGAAACACGGTGATTTGATTTTAAACAAATCATACAATTCTTCATGACGAAATACAATGTTGTTCCATTGTAAATGACTAAATTTGAATGACTCAAACACTCTTTATTTACTGTTGCAGTATTTACAGTTGTTCTGGATGCAATACCCTGTATATTTCCGTTCTTCCGCGAAAAGTTATATTTTAGAAGCGCCCTGTAGAAAAACGTGATTTCAGAAACTGCAATAATATTTCTTTAATTTATTTAAACTTCCCAATGAATTAATGTTAATAATTAATAATTAATAAGAGATTTACATAATATAAAACATGAACAAGAAAAAAATCTTCGTTAACGTTGGAACCACACAGCTCGTACTTTAAATTTTACTTAAAATGTTTTTGTATCACTTTCATGAAAGGTAATTAAATATTATTCATTAGCTATATTTAATTTATTCATTGGATTGCAAATTAGTTAAAAAAAGAGTATTGTAAAAGGCCACCATAATGCTTAATTATATTCGGCTTAGTAATAAGTATCTTGTAGTATAAGAAAACAAACTATCGTAAAACTACCTTTTACTTTTTTGTATATAAAAACAATGAAAAAATTAGAAATTCTTTGGTTTTTATCAAATGTTCCACCTTTGGAGGGATTGAAAAAGCTTGTTAATGTTTTAACAATCTAACAGAAATGTTTTCATTGGAAAAAACCAAAACTTAGTTAACTAAGTAAATTTGTTAAATAGCCTTTTTCACTGCCAACCATCCCAATCAAAAAAGTCACTACAACATTTATTTAATTAATTTAAATTAAAAATATCACCCTTGTATATTTCTGTGTAACAAATAAAAATTCATATTATAACAAATTTTAACCTACATAATTAGCTCATTTACTTCTAATAGAGTATCTTCAAGTATACAGGGTGTTGAAAATTTCAATGTATACTATTGGAATTTTTCTTTAACCATTATAGATATAAAGATGGTTAACTAGGAAAAAGTTGCATATTATCCAGATAAATTTACTGAATTTTGAAAAATTTTAATATCAGGTCCAGTTTCTGAGATTTTTGCTTAAAATCAAAATTGACGATTTTCGTTTCATTTAATTATCACCTTTATTTTTAAAGATAAAATAGCAGAAAAAAGAAAAATTAGAACATAAAAAGTTGCTTGATAAAATAACTAAAGAGCTTAAAAAAATCATGAACGAGCTCAAGAATGAAGGAATTCAAAACCATTTAGATCAGTTAACTCCTACCGAAGCAACTGACTACTCACTGTGGAAAGCCACAAGATATTTAAAAAGACCTCAACAAATGAATCATCCCATTAGAAATACAGATGCAGATTGGGCAAAAACCAACAAGGATAAAGCATCTAAGGAAATAACTGAGGGGGGACAATTTGGAAGATGCAACCCTGAAACCCTTTTGCACACCTAGAAAACATATATCAGACCTATTCTAGACTACAGAGCTCTGAACCTCTCCGCTCTTCCTCCTCACCTCCTGCATGCCATCACGGCAACATAGAGGAGTAGCCTCAGGAAATACGCCTACTTCACCTGGCGTTTTCCTTCTAACGAACTTTACGAATACACTAATATAACCCCAATAATTTCCAGATTTCAAGATCTCCAAGGAAACTACGTCAGGAGGACCCTAGCCGGCTCCAACACCCACGCCCAAGAAACCATTCGGATGAGATAAACAGATGGAAGGAACGGAAGACATCTACTGAAGACGCCCAAAAGGAAACTACCTGAACCGAACATAAAAATTATCAAAGAAGCTAAAGATCTTCCGGACGAGCTCCTAGCTCTTTTAGAGGAGACTTCTTTAAGCATCACTGTATCCCTGAAAAGGAGAAACTTCTCCTCCAGCACAGTACAAGGAAACAACCAAATCAGGACAAATAACAGAGGAGAGGAGGGTTTAGCAGGTATGCCCCTGACTCTGCTTGCAGAGCGATCAGGGGAGAGTCATGTACTACTTCACGCATTGAACCTAGTGTGAAGTGTCTTTAAAAGATTCCCGCCACAACTCAGGACAATAGTTGTAATACTATGACGCTTTCTTTTAGTCCTTGTGGCCTGCCTCGATAGGGTGAAGATTTTAATATTCATGGTTTTATTTTATAAATTTAATGTCTGTTAGCAAGTTAGGATTGTAGCATAAGATAATGTTGATACGGCAGATTAAATTTTATTTTATAGTGAATATTTGTAAGTCATATCTTGTCAAAGGCTTGAGCGATGTCCAGGAATTCCGCTGAACAGTGACTTTCGGCTTCGTGGTCACTATTTATCTTGTTTACAAGTACTTGTTATACTGAACCGTGTTTTTCACGGAATTCAAATTGATGCTCCGGAATTGTTTTCCTTTATTCCAAGGTATCATTAAATCCTTTTATGTATATTTTTTCAAACCTTTTGGAGAGTATTGGTAAGAGACTTATAGACCTATATGATGAGGCTTCTTCCAGATTATTGCGTTATATTAGTCTATATATCGCCTATTAGGAAGTTGCTGCAATATTTTCCAATAATTAGCTCGAATCCTGGAGCTTTTTTATATCGATTTCTGTCACGATTGTTTTTACTACTTGATTTACTTTGATTTTTTTGTTTGGAAAGTGCACTTTATACGAGGCAATGCTTTGGGAGGGGAACAGTTGAAACACTCTCCGATGGTAGGTTTTTTTGTCGATCATTGACCAGCTGTTCGTGGCAGTTCTGCTGTGGTCTGTTTATTTTTCACATTGTCTTTCAAATTGAGTAATCTGCAACTTCACTAGCAAATATTTCTTCCAGGTGCTTTTGTATGCCCTTGTTTTTATTGTAGGTGAGCACTTTTTTTTAAATTGTTACCTGCGTTATTGAGTTTTTTATTTTCTGCGGTTCTAGATTATTACCACTTTTAATAGGCAAGTTCGACATTTTTGTTTTTTAACTGAAATCGAGAGATTTTGTTATTTAAAAACGATCAAAAAAAATTTGAGCGCAAAATATTTAGGTCCGCTGTAAGCATTTTAAAATCAAAGATCGGCGAGAGGCTGGAAAACGGTACCTGTGCGCGAGACTAGACCGTGTGACGTCAGTAGCCATGAACGGTTCGCCCCTGGCCCGCTGCTGCGCTGTATTCACACACATTTTACAGGGTTACTGTTTTTAGTAAATTTTCTACTAAATTAGTAGATTTTTAAGAAAAATAAAGGTGTTTGGTAGAATTTTAGTAGAATTGGTAATGGACAGGTTGGACATTTTTTTTAACTGAAATCGATATATTTTTTTATTAAAAAACGATCAAAAAAAAATTGAGCGCAAAATATTAATATTTACGTCCGCTGTAAAATTCAGTAGATTTTTAGATTTTGATTTAAAACTATATTTTATCGCTATCTATCTATATTATATTTAAGACGAGTGTCTCATTGCAGAAAAAATATTTTGTATCATCTAAACGTGACACGTGATTCGCTTAAATATTAATATTTTGCTCTAAATTTTTTTTGATCGTTTTTTAATAAAAAAATATATCGATTTCAGTTAAAAAAAAATGTTGAACCTGTCTATTATCAATTCTACTAAAATTCTACTAAACACCCTCATTTTTCTTAAAAATCTACTAATTTAGTAGGAAATTTACCCAAAACGGTAACCCTGTAAAACGTGTTTGCATCGTGAATACAGCGCAGCAGCGGGCAAGGGGCGAAGCGTTCATGGCTACTGACGTCACACGGTCTAATTTCGCGCACAGGTACAGTTTTCCAGCCTCTCGCCGATCCTTGATTTTAAAATGCTTACAGCGGACGTAAATATTAAAATTTTGAGCTCAAATTTTTTTTGATCGTTTTTAAATAACAAAACCTCTCGGTTTAAGTTAAAATAAAAAAATAGGAAAAATGTCTAACCTGCCTATTGATTTAATTCCCAACTAATACTTTTTCAAAGATCCTTTAGTCATTTTAAATATTTGTTTAAGTCTCAAAAAGGTAAACCATAAAGAAAAATTGTTTATGGAAAAAACGTATCATTTCATACATAAATCAATTTTTGTACAGGGTATACAAAAATTCATTCGTTATATACAAAAGATATAAAGTTAAAAAATAGTTAAAAATTGAAAAATAATTTCCCATATAATTTTAATACTGGTTAATAGAACTGTGGCAAGGAATTGTTAACCAATTAGGAGTTACATAATTGTAGAAACAGAAATCGTTTTATTTTATTATTGCGCATGACGATGAGCATCATCCTGTAATAAATGATTTTTTTTTTTAAATATATTTTTAAATTAGTCATTAAATTCAAATTAAATAATTAAAAATTATTTATTTTAATTGAATGTATGACCATGTTAAATAACTATTTCTGGAACAATATATTCTATAATATGTAATTTAATTTAATTTAAATCCCTACAAAATAGCCATCTGATGAATATTTAAATAACCTTAATTATAACCGGCAACAAATTTATATAAACAAAGAGAACGTTGCTAATTTACATAAATTTAAAATCTGTTTATATGTATATCATTAATTTAAAATACTCAAAACTACATTCGACTAAAACTGCAGTAATTACATTACAAGACAATCTCTAATCTAATGCCAGTAATATTCCAATAAGGACGTTCAAGCTATCAAGAAATTGATCAAGGACGCTGGACGGTTCTGATGTCGTCTTATGCGAATTCCCAGCATTTTGGGTACTGGTCTTAACAAAGAAGTCTAGTCTATTTTTCCATCAGAAATCTATGACCCAAAAAATTAAATAGTCAAATTAGCTTTTGAACGAAAAGTAAGTACTGTTTGTAGTAAACCATCCATGGGTTCCCCAAATAAATTGTATAAATATTGTGATAAATATTGATTAGTGTAATTGATATTGAGAAAAACTTGCTCTATTATAGCTAGCTGGACATTCCTGACAGGAAAATAACTAAAAACTAAAAGAAAGGCCATTTATTTACATTAAAAGTATTAAAATTCCTGTAGGTGACTTATTATAGTACGAGTTGATTTAGAATGAATATAAACGAGTACTGTAATATCACCTAACGAATATGTATCGTATGAGTGCAGGGTAAGTAGATTTACTGGACAGGATAAAATAAAAATTTGTTACAAGATCGCCATGGGTAGTGAAAAAATAATCCACAAACAATTGAATGATATCACACATTAAATTTGTATTTTTAACTTTAAAACAGCTATACCAAAATCTAGCTTTCAGGATTTTTTATACGAACTTCACAGGTTTATTGCTATTTAAACGCTTGTACTAGAAAATTAATGTACAAGGTTTTCCAAATACAATTTTGCCTAAATGACAGATACATTTTGTTTTTAAGCTAGGAAAATTTTACGTCTCAATTTTCATCCCCTACTCAGATAAAATAACTCCCTCGAAAATTACAAAAGGAAAATATGATCGAGTGATACGTAAATTGAATGCGCTTTTTTTAATTTTTGTGTAAATAATCTTTAATTAGGGATTCTACAGCACAGTTTTGATAAAAATCGCATTTTATTTTTGACGTCTCAGTGTCTAACCAGACAATGGAAAACAGTCTCTGGTTAGGCACCGAAATGTCAAAAATAAAATATGGTTTAAAACAGTAGTTTAATGCTTTATATTAGTTTATATTTATTACTTCAGTAAATTTTGAAAAATTACCAAAAACCTCTGTACCTAAACCAAAACGAACCTTATTTTCAAATTTTACTACGTCCCGTCCATACTTCACCTTTGGTGAAGTATGGGCAAACCGTAGTATTGAAATCGTGTAAAAATCTCAAAAAATTTTCTTGCTTCAAATGACTTAAAATGTCACGAAACGTGGACAAAATTGATTTTCCGCGAAAAAAAAAAGTCTGTCTGTGTGTATGTGTGGATGTCTGTGCGTACGATAACTCGAGAACGGTACGGCCGATCCGGAAAATTCTTTCGGACATCGGTTTTTATTCAAAAAAGAAAGGCTCTAACAGAAGATGAGCAATTTCGGGTCCGAGGATCCCGGTCTCGCCTACTAAGTGAAACTTCTATTCGAGATATCTCGATAAAGAAAACAAATTTGTCGATACTGATTTCTTTTAAGATGTTGTGCAAGTCTAGATGCGTCGATTGATATCCATGTCGCATCCGGCTCGTTGAAAAAAAAATGAAAAAAAAAATTATTTTTACGTCGTATACTTTGTTGAAATAATAGTTATTTTTCTACTATCATGTTTAATTTAATAACTATACACATATTGGTTGTACGTGATCGAGAAGTGGACTGTATTTATATTATTCGTAAAAATATTACTAAATAATTCGTGACGTCCAAAATCAAAAATTTATTTCAAACATATATTGCTATTAACATTGTTGCTATAATTATATATAATATAAGAAAAAAACAGTAAGTTCTAACATGTCACCCACCTTGAAAGCTTTACTTTCAAAACTATAATTTAATGTAATGGGCGGTAAGAATAATTAAACGTTAAATAAATAAAATGTCCTCACATGATAGATTGTCAACGATTGGTAATAAGCAAATATTCACAAGCGATCGTCTAATCACATTGCTGTTTGCAATTTTGATTGATATTACTCGTACAATTTCAGCCTTGCCCTTATGCAGTTCCACGATTCTACCCATGGGCCATCGTAAGGAAGGAACGTTGCCTTCAATGATAATTACCAAATCTCTCATCTTAGGAGGATGAGGATTGTCCAATTTCCATTTGTTCTTGAGTTGTAGTGAAGTTAGATACTCTCTTGACCAATGTGATCAAAAGTGCTGTACTAACTGCTGCATTCTATGGTAGCGTTGCAATCTGTTATAGGATTGGCTTCTCGAACGTCTTCTTGCGGCAAAGCCATCATAGAATCGCCAATCAAAAAATGAGCGGGGGTGAGTGGTAAAAAATCATTAGGGTCGACAGATAGAGGTGAAAGAGGTCTAGAATTTAAAACAGACTCAATTTGAGTAAGAATCGTATACATTTCTTCATAAGTAACCGAAGCGTTTCCAAATATTCTCTTTAGGTGATATTTTGTTGATTTCACTACTGATTCCCATAAACCCCCTAGATGCGGAGAGCGGGAAGGAATATTACGCCACTGAATTCGAACAGCGGACAAACATTTTATGACACGTTCTGTATGCTTATAACTCATGAACAACTCATAAAGTTCAAAAAAAATGATTTCGCGCGCCAATAAAATTAGTCCCATTGTCGGAAAATAATTCATACGGTTTTCCACGACGAGATATAAACCGCTTTAGACAATTTAAAAAACTGTCAGTGCTCAAGTCTTTCACCAATTCAATATGGACCGCTCGTGTTGAAAAACATACAAATTTGCATATATAAGCTTTAACCAGTTTAGAGTTTCGCATAGTACCATCCTTAATCAAAAATGGCCCACAGTAACCTAAATCACAACGTAAAAATGGTGGACTTGGAGTAACACGATCGGTCGGTAAATCGCCCATTATAAAATTTGCAGGCTTCGGATTTGATTTGAAACATTTGAGACAAGTACGGATTACACCTTTGACTGAAGATTTTCCGTCGATTGGCCAATAATTTAGTCGTAATATAGCGAGCAAATTTTGAGTACCAGCATGAAGATTTTTAATATGCTCATGGTTAATAATAAGTCTTGTAAGTGTATGTCCCTTTGGTAAAATAATAGGATGCTTCTGAGAATAAGCAACGTTAGCGTTTCTTAAACGACTACCCACTCTAAGGGTGCAAAAATTATCTAAAAAAGGATTAAGAGAAAGAATTTTGCTAGTCGAATGTAGTGATCTATTGTTGCGGAGAAAACGTATTTCTTCATAATATGCTTGATTCTGTGCTAAATTAATTAATATAATTAAGCAAAATCAAAAATTTATTTCAAACATATATTGCTATTAACATTGTCGTTATAGTTATATATAATATAAGAAAAAAACAGCAAGCTCTAACACATATTTTGTCGTAAATTGAAATACTAGATTCAGGCTAACAGACGAACGGAAGGACGGACAGACGGACGGATAAAACCATTTTATAAATTTTTTTTTCTTCGAAAACTCTAAAATGAGAAAAGTTTGTGCGGTCCCCGTCAGGAACGACGTTCCTCGCGCTATTTTTCATCTCTAAACGTGTTTTAATATCTCTCTCTCTTTCTTTTCCTTTTTCTTTCTATTTTTTCTGTTTTTCATGGTTTTTTTCTTATTTTTCCCTATTTGTCCCTATTATTCCCTACTTTTTACTATTTTTCCTTATTTTCCCCATTTTTTATCTATTATTCTCTATTGTTTCGATACTTCCTTATTTTTTCTATTTTAACCTCTTTTCTCTATTTTTCCTATTTTTCTTAATTTTATTCATACATTATCCCTATTTCTCAATTTTGTTCATTTTTCCATTATATTACCACTTTTTCTCAATTTTTTCATTATATTACCACTTTTTCTCAATTTGTTCATAACTTACCCTTTTTTCTCAATTGTGTTCATAAATTACCTCGTTTTTTTCTCAATTTTGTTCATAAATTACTCCTATTTTTCTATTTTGTTCATTTTTGCATTATATTACCCATTTTTGTCTTAAATTTTATTCATTACCCATTTTACTCAATTCTGTCAATTTTTATTTAATAAATTACCCCTTTTTCCTTTAATATTTATCTGTTTTTCACTAAATTACCTTATTTTTTCAATTTTGCCTTTTTCTTCAGTAAATTACCCCATTTTCCAATTTGATCCATTTTCAACAAAATTGGCCTTTTTTTCATTTTTGCGATTTTTCTTAATTTTGTTCACAAGTTACCTCTTTTTCTATCTTAATTTGGTCTTTTTTCAATAAATTACCTCTTTTTTCTCAAATTTTGTGATTTTTTAATTTTGTTCATAAATTACACCGTTATTTCTCAATTAGACAATTTTTTTTTAATAATTTCCCGCTTTTTTCTCAAATGTTGTTTTTCTTACTACATTACCCATTTTTCTCTTGTTTTGCCCTTTTTTTCCTGGTTTGTCACGTTTGTTTTTTGTTTTTTATTCTTTTTTTTTCATTTTTCCGACTCACCATCCGACCACAAGATAAAAACAGAAATATCCATTTTGAGGGCTCCTCAGCCTGAGTAGATGAAAGTCTGTCTGACTGTCTGTTTGTATTCCCCACGATAGAAACCATACGCTTAATCCGATTAAGCTAAAATTTGGTATATGGGTTTCAGATATCCATTGGAAGAACCCATTAATTTTCGTACGACATCTGTCAAACTGAAATGTCACTGTCAAAAAATGACAGAAGCAATATGGTAATAAGTCATTTGAAAGCCCTTGAAAATCTCAATTTAGAACAGTCAAAATTATTTCTTCAACTGTCAGCTGAAAAAAAAATTTACTTTATTTTTCCCCATTTTTCTCTATTTTTCCTAACTTTCCTTATTTGTCCCTATTTTCTTCACTTTTTCCCATTTAGTCCTTATGTTTCTTTATTTTACCCTCTTTTCACTATTTTTCTTATTTTGTCTTATTCTTAATTTTCATTATTTTTATCAATTTTTCCCCATTTTTCCCTATTTGTCCTTATTTTTCATATATATTTCTCAATTTTTCCGTATATTTCTCCATATTTCCCTACTTTGCCATTTTTTTCTATTTCTCCTTTTCTATGTATTTGTCTCTATTTTTTCCGATTTTCTGTATTTTTCCCAATTTTCCTTTTTTTCCTATTTTTCATTATTTTTTCCTACTACTAACCTTTCACTAGTTTAATTTTTGTTTGATTTTATTCTAAATTTTTCAATACATAAGAGAGCAAATTCTCAAAATTGATTATATTAAAAAAATTTTAAGTGCTATTACTTAATTTTTTATGTGAATTAAATTAATTATGGTTAAATAATTAAGAAGTAGTTAGGCGGTTAAAATTATTTATAGAAAATTTATATTTAAAAAAATTGTAATGAACGGCTTTTTTTATCCATTTTTTATAGTTTCATTAAAACACCAAAAAGAAACTATATGTCAAAATCCAGCTTTCTCGAAGTTTTATAAAGCGTTTTTAAAATGTACAGAAAAATTTTTTTTGCTTAAACTAACTTGTAATAAAACTCAAGTTTATTATACCTATCCGCAATCGAGAAAAATATTATTTCGGATTCATTAAATATGAAAGAGGTCTTTCGGCAGCTTGCAAAAGCCCTAAAATTAAAATTTCCGGAATAATATAATAAAATAATAAATAATCACTGTAAAATATTCAACCCTTTCCTTTACTAAGGGAACACAGAACCGGCCTATGACATAAATTTGAATAAGTTTTTATTTATACAACAATTATTTTTTATTTCACTTTATATATTAGTGTGTAAAATAAATTCTTTATAATTTAATTAATACATCTTTATAGAGAATATTTTTCTCAAAAATCAATAATAAAAAAGATTTCCAGACGGTGCAAACTTTTTGGGACATACTGTATGTCTAAATTGTGGGGACATATTTTTTTTTTGAAAGGATTGTTATTATTTTTGGAAAAATAAAGAAACAAAACTAAACTTTATACCTCGTATAAAATCGATTTTAGTATATGGTAATTATAATAATTAAATAATATTTCAGTTCCTACATGCCTGACTGGCTGATTGATACGATTTTACAAGGAGACTACTGACCAATTGAAAAAACCTATATACAATCTCATAATCAGTGGTAATTACCATTTTTTATTCAATCTTTCATATAATTACTAACTAGCAAGTCAACTGCTAACTAGTCTTATTAATAATTAAGAAAAAAAACTATATTAAATATAATTAAATGGTTAATTTGATGCATCTAGGTAAACAATTAAATTGGAATGACGTTAATTAGTGTATCTTGAGGAAATTGTTAAAGTATTAAACAAAATTAGTGCTGTTTTGCTATAATTTAAAGAAAATTGCTATCACATCTTAAAATGCAAAATATATATCATAGTTGACAGATATTGTATTTCCAATACTACTTTTTTAGTTTTTTTTTCGTTAAGTGGCTATTATACCTTATTAAAACAATAAAAATTGAGAAGATTTTCGTCATTGTTGATAACGTATATGTTCAATATCAGTGGTACAACCGAATAATAATTATGTAGCATTATTAAAATCATTATATTATATTATTATATTTATATCATGTTATTATTATTATATTTTCTATTTGTCCAACCTTTGCTGAAAAACCTTCAACCTAATTGAAATCAACCCTTTTGACGTATAAAAATTAGCAGGAGTTTGCCTGATTTTTAAAATAATAAAAAAAAAATTAAAAACTACCGTCTAATTTCAGAGCCAATGTTTAAATAAATATAATAATAAACTAGTAAAAGGAATAATCTCTGCGCGATTTTTCTAGTTCTAGATTTTTCCGTCAGCAGAAGAAAGTCGTGTGTGTGAAGTTAGCCCCCCATTTTTCGAATTTTAATTTTTGAAAGTTGTTCTAAATAGTTCTAGTTTTGTACCAAATTGTTCCAGAAAATTATTCCTTGAATTTAAATACAAAGGCTGGAAAACTCAAAAAACCATTTTTAGAGCTAGCCCCCCCATTATTTTTATATCGATTTTTTTTCTGTTATACCAGATTGTTCAAGTTGTTCTGAACATTGTTCCAAATTTTTATATCTTAAAAAAAATATTTCAAGCTCAAAATCCATAAAAACCATTTGGGTTCAGCCCCCCATTATTTTTTTTCGAAGTTTTTTCTGTTGTACTAGATTGTTCTAGTTATTCTTAACATTGTTCCAAATTTTCATTTCTTAAAAAAAAATTATTTCAAGCTCAAAATCAATTAAAACCATTTATAGCTAGCCCCCCATTTTTGAGTTTTCCGGCCTTTGTATTTAAATTTATGGAATAATTTTCTAGAACAATTTGGTACAAACCTAGAACAATTTGGAACAATTTTCAAAATATTAAAATTCGAAAAATGGGGGGCTAACTTCACACACACAAGAAAGTCCGATTCGAGAAAATCGGAATTTTTCCAAAATTTTTTTTTCAATTTTTTTTCAACGAGCCGAATGCGATATGGATATCAATCGACGCGTTTTGACTTGCACAACACCTTAAAAGAAATCAGTATCGACAAATTTGCTTTCCTTATCGAAATATCTCGAATAGAAGTACACTTAGTAGGCGGGACCAGGATCCTCGGACCCAAAATAGCTCATCTTCTGATAGAGCCTTTCTTTTTTGAATAAAAACCGATGGCCGAAAGAATTTTCCGGATCGGATGTACCGTTCTCGAGTTATCGTGCGCACAGACATCCACACATCCACACAGACAGACTTTTTTTGTTTCGCGGAAAATCAATTTTTTCCACTACGGTTTGCCCTACTTCACCCAAGGTGAAGTATGGGCGGGCCGTAGTAATAAACATATACCTAACCCAACATAGACCCGGTCCAAAACTTACGAGAACAAGTTGATGTTGATCATAAAATTAAATAACATAGTAAAGTTGGCTAGGTATTTGTCAAGGGCCAATTATAGTTAAAACAGTATCTTTATATGTATATACATAACCAAATATCCTAAAAATGACGAGGCGGTCAATCCAGGATGGCACGCGACTGTAGCGCTTCAAGTGACAAAGATATTAAACAAAATTTTTGACAGATGAGACTTACACTATTTATATTTATTTTATTAAAAGAAGTCTTAACTATCTACAGCTAGCCTGTGTATTTAAAAAAAAATATTTATTTTTACAAGAAGTCTTGAATGTCTATATCTAGCCTGTGTTTAAAAAAAAATAAAAGTCTATGTGGTCTATTTTGTCAAAAAGTAACGCGTTAGATAAACGTTACCGTTACTTTTTTTAAAAAGTAACGATTTATTCGTTACTTTCCAAAATGATTAACTTGATGAAATGATTGATGATTAACTTGATTACTTCAAAAGTAACGCTTTACTGAAAAAGTAACGCGTTAATTAAAAAAGTTATGCTTTACTTTTCTATAGCTTCTTGTTATATCTTCACGTTCTTTTATTATCATACAAGAAATTTTTTTAAATAAAAGTTTTTTTAAATAAAATTCTATCCAGAACACAGCGGCGCGCGAAATCGAAGGGATACAAAAAATAATAAAAACATTATTTCACGTCAAACAGCAGAAACAAAAGAGAAAATCCTTAGTTTTAAAGTAACGCGTTACTTTTTAGTACCGCGTTACTGTAACGATTTCGCGTTACTTTTATAAAGTAACGCCATTACCGTAACTTTTCGCCCACTTAAAAAAGTAAAGAAATTACTAGTAACGCGTTACATTTAGTAACGCGTTACTGAAAATTAACGTTTTAGTTTCGTTACTCCCAGCTCTGCGCGTTACCTTTTAGTAACGCGTTAATTTTTAGTAACGCTTTACTTTTTAGAAAGTAAAGTAAATTCCGTTAATTTTCGCCCACTTTAAAAAGTAACGAAATTACTAGTATTATAGTATCGCATTACTGAAAAGTAAAGTTTTAGTTTCGTTACTCCCAGTTCTGCTGGATGGTAACTATCAAATTAGATTATTAATTTCTTCAAATAAAGTCACAAGTTTTTAAAATCTGGATACTAATAATAATAACTACAAAATTTACAACGTTGGCTTAATTAGATTTAGGTATACAAATAAAAGATGGTACGTTATATTTTATGGATCATGAAAAATGTTCTCGGGCAATTCTTCCACGTGACAAATCTTCTCCGTGACATATATTTCTCACATATACTCACTTGAACAATGCAATGCAAACCAGTCACTATTTTTGAATGTCTTCGTAGAACTATAGGCTTGTTCCCGAAGCGAGTTCCTAACTTGTTATGAACATACTGAGTTGCCCAGTTATAAAATAATGAATCAGGAGTCTGCGCAGTACAAAATAATGGAAGAGTTATTTAATACTGCGCAACTTAGTATGTTCATAACAAGTTACTAACTCGCTTTGGGAACAAACCTTATAAATATTGGGAAATACCCGAAAAGTACAATCGAATGTGTTTCATATGATAAATTTTGTAAAGAATATATTTAGTTCAGAAATAAAATATCTTGACAACTAATGTGAAGATATTACTTCGGTTTTGTTGTCTTGATTAAGTTTAATATCTCGAAAATCAAGACAAATCTTGTGAAGTTATAAGCTGAAGTTTCAATTATATTATAATAATAATGGTAGTAAAAAATAATTGTGGATAAATTATCTTAGAGAAGGATTATTTCTAAAATTATTATTGAGGCAAGATTGCCTGAGGTATGATTGTCGTGGGAAATAATTGTCATGGGACAAGATTGTCTGGGAAAGAATTTTCTGGAAAGGATTGTCTTGTCACACAACAGGGTTTTATTATAAGAAATATTTTCTAAATGATTATTGACCAATATATCGGCTCCATTGGTATAATATGACTTAAGCTTGATTTAAACGTGTAAATATTAACTGATCACTTTTAATGAATTTACATTAGCCTTGTGATCTAATAATGCATGTTAAAAAAGCAATACCAATAAATTACAATTTTTTTCTACACCCACATGGACAATTTACTTTATTTAGTAACACACCACCTATTTTTTTATTTTAAATAACCTGTCAAAACAACTTAGATTTTTTTTTACTAATATTTGTAAAAATGAGTAATTCCAGTGATGATTTAATAAATGGTATTTCACCAGATATTCATTAAGCCGCAAAGATGTAATAATAATAATAATACTATTACCTCAAAAATCAAAGACTAAATATGAATATAACCTACTTAAAAATAGAAGGTGTCTATTATAGTTTTATATGATTTTATAATAAGTCCGTGACAGCCCGTGATAGCGCGGTGCTAACTCTTTCTCTTTGAGATACGAAGGTCCTCGGTTTAAACCCTATGACTGTAATCTTTTTTTACTTTTTTTTATATTTTTTATTTTTTCCTTTGTGGGTTTGTAATGTTCCAAGGGGTTCAAATAAAACAAGGTACACAATTGAACCATATATATTACCCATAACCACAGACGAGAGACGAGCAAATTGCGACTGACTTACACGTATAATTAAATTGTCTTATACAGAGTGATTCTTTTAACTGAACATATATAAATATATTACAGGGTTGTAGAAAAATTGTACTGTTCAACTCGAGTGGATTGTCCATATCGCACTCGGATAATTGAACATTTCGCCTACGGCGTCGGGCTCAAACTTCGTCCGCGTGCGATATGGCCATCATATCCACACTTGTCGTACAAACTACTATAATTCCCAGATTTTCCTATTTTAGACAGGAGCTAAGATTATAAATTAAAGTAACAGAAAAAATATTAAAGTTCCTCTGGCTTTCTGGCACAATTTTTGGAATTTTTAAATAAATTATTGCCGTTATTAAAATACCATTGTGTATGAGTTACACTACGGATAAACTTTTCATAATTTTTGAAACGCTTTGGAGAGCATTACATTGGCCTAAAAAAATCTTTCACCCTTCGCGAGTTATACAGGGAAAACTAAAATTGCTATTTTTGGTTTTTTACGAATATAATTTGTATTTAAAGAAATATTAAAAATAAGAAAGGGCAAGTTTTATTGTATCTCAAATTTGCTACGAAAATGTACTAATAACTCATCTATACGACGTATGGTGTCTTAACGACCCCCATCATGTTATTTTTTTAAATAGGAACTTATCTTTTTTATTACAAAAATTGATAGACCGTTAAAATTCAAATATAACACTTGTCACTTTAACGACGGGTTATCTGAAACAACTAACATGATCAGTGACAAAATTTTTAATTACGGTCCTGTCATAGTTCTTTTGTAAATTCGTTTTAATTTCATCAAAACAAATATAACATTACATAAAAATTTAGATAAAAAATTTGCATTATCAGTGAAACAGAAAAAAATATCAAAATAGTAGAAATTAAACAAGCAGATGACGAATCGACCTGCATCGTGATTAACAAATATTAATAGAGAATTTAAAGACAAATTCAGTGATGTTTCATACATTATATTTTCTACATTTTGTATGAAAAATAATCATCATTATCAATAATCCCGGATCTTATGCAAAAAAAGGTGAAAATAATTAGAATAACAAATTTTTTTTTTTAAGAAATAACTACAAATATTCAACCAATAAATTTCAAGTAAATATCTATTAAAAATCAGTTATACTTAAGTTGGTCAACTGACTTTGTCTTTAAATCTATCAATATTTTTTAATCACGACGCAGGTCGATTATTTTCTTGTTTACTTTCTACTATTTTGATATTTTTTTATTTCACTGATAATGCTTTTTTTCACAAAATTAAAACAAATTTACAAAAGAACTACAATAGGACCGTAATTAAAAATTACTGTGACTGATGATGTTAGTTATTTTAGATAAAATGTCGTTAATATGACAAGTGTGATATATCACTGAATTTGAATTTTGATGGTTTATCAATGTTTGTAATAATAAAAAAAATAACTTCATGTTAACCGTTAAGAAACGACACGTCGTATCAAAGATTTATAAGTACAATTTTGTAGCAAATTTGAGAAACAATAAATCTTTTCATTTCTATTTTTTTCATATTTTTTTAAATAAAAATTATAGGTATGCGTAAATAACCAAAAACAGTATTTTTAGTTTTGTAACTAGAAAATGGTAAAAGTCCCTTTAGATTTTTTTTATGCCAATATAATGCTTTCCAAAATAGTAAACTTTTTTCCCATTTAACCGCCTCTGTATCTCTTACGGTTTCTGATATAGCAATATTATCCCTTCCAATTTTATGCATCCTGTATGTTATACGTCATAAAATCACTGATATAAAATACAAAAAGTATAAAATCTACCTAAATTTTCATTTAGAAAATAGCATATGAACAAATATCGTGACACGACAATCATTCCCCTTGACAATTTTATCTCACGAAAATCCTTTACCACGACAATCCTTATCCACGATAATTCTTCCTCGCGAGAGTCCTCCCCCAGAGAATAATTCATCCCTGACAATCCTTCCCCAAAGAATTTTTCGCACACACAATTTATCCACAATTATTCTTTACTAATTTGAGTGATTTTCAAGATTTTTAGACGTAATCAAGACAACAAAACAGAGGTAATATCTTTACATTAGTAGTTATCAAGATATTTCGTTTCTGAGCTAAACATATTCTTTACAATATTTGTCATACGAAAAACATTCGAATGTACTTTTTGGGTATTTCCCTATATTCATAATTCTACGAAAGCAATCAAATCATTTTTTCTTAAATTACTTAAAAATAGTAACTAGTTTGTATTAGTCAGTCTAGTCCTTTTTTTAATAAAAATAGTGACTGGTTTGCATTGTTTTGCTCGAGATGTGAGATATATATGTCACGGGGAAGAAGAATTGTCGCTACGTGGAATTATCTAAGGAAGAAAGGATTGTCCGTGGAAGAATTGTTTAAGGAAGAATTGTTTGAGGAACAATTGTTCGAGGAAGGATTGTCATAGATTCCACAAATATATAGGATATTTCATTCGAATTAAGAAAAGTAGGGTTAACTTTCGCTTGAACTAGAAGTAGCTAATTGTCTTCAATATACTGGATCGATGCGTAGTCGAAAACCGCTGATAACAAAATTTAAGAATAATATTTTACCCAGTGTTAAAACGGGTATTTATTTTTTTCAGGTGTCGCAATTTATGCGTATGATGCGCTGATTTTTATTATCACAGTGTGTTCTCAATTTGTCATATGTAGTCAAATTTGAATAAAAATAAGTTATAAATTGTCATTCCTTTGCAAATATTATAAATATTTTAAATAATCACATTTTTTGTACCGCAGAGACTAAAAATGCATTTACTCCTCCACTTTTACCCCCTTGGGACTAAAATATTGTAAGTAAGAGGACCCAGGTTTTTTAGATTTTTCTTTTTTTTTCAATAACTTTTTATAACGATTAAGTAATAATATTGAATGTTTCTTCTTACATAATTATGAATTAAGCGTATCACGAGACTAATCACTCGAGTGATTAAAAGTGGCACGTTAGTCCCGTGGTACATAATATACTATTTTATTTTTATTTTTGTATATTCGAGTGGTCCGAAAGTTGTTTTCATGAAAATAAAATAAAAAAATAATGATTAAAAAAAGGATGAAACGAGAATTTTCGAAACGCGGCGCCCGAAACCCTAACGAATCATAAAATATCTAAATTTTTGGTATCAAGCTCTAGGGTATCAAAATGTTTAAATATTAAAAAAACATCTAAGTGAAAGTGTCCTTATGACATTTTAAATTGCAGCCATATTTTAATTTTTAATTCCTAATTCATTTCTGTTCAACCTCATCTAGTTTGTATAATTCTTTTTTTGATTTCATGTTTTTTTTTGTTCGGGGTGCTATATACATAGTATATATACAGTTTATAATAGTTTCAATAAATTTTAACATACTTAGCGGTCATAAATTATACCACCTCTCCCGACTCTTAATTTCAGAATGCGTCAAAATATGTCCATTTTAAGCCATTTTTATATGACGTATAAAAATATTTAAATACATTTATGCAATTCTGAATTCCTACAAAAATCATCTTAATAATCCACTACATTTTTTTACTAAAATATCTTTTAAAAAATATACATATGGCAGAATAAGTAAATATCGACTATAGATTTATACATTTTTTTAAAGCCTATCCTGTATACTTACCATTTCGGTTTAAATTTACCCAAATCATAGTTGCCCAATATTGCCTAAATATTTACAATGCGTTTGATAAACACGCAACTTTTTTTCTAAAAGGGATCCGTTTTACAATTTTACAGCTTCTGAATGTCTTCCAATCTTTTTTGAAGGGATGGATAATAAAACTTTTGTCGGCACGAATTCATAGGCATGTCAACATAAACGTAACACAGAGAAATAGTAATTTACTATTTTAATAATAGATTTTTTTTTAATAGTTGCTTTCAAATGGGGGGTTTACAAACAATAGTAATTTAAGTATGAAAAATGTTTGTTTAAAGCAAGTGTACACTGAAAAAATTAGATGGTTGTGATAAAAATATATATGTTTAATTTAACAATATTATTTGATTAGTATAGGCACAGTCATACATATTGTTACCTGAACCATCTACATATTGTGTACGAGGTATTGTCATTTTAACCCTATTTTTCTGTTATTATTAAAAAAAATATATTGTTAAAATAACTGTATAGATAAGTTAAATAACAACTAACCGGTTTGGTAAATTTAACTATTCATATTTTGCTAAAACAACAAGAATGTTTATTTTCCTAACAATATAATATTGTATTTTGTACCAAAAATATTGTAAATTAACCATGTATTCTGTTGATTGTAACTATAATAAATGAAAAATTTAACTATCTCGCAACGTTACCGTTACTATAAATAAGAAATTAGTGAATGAATTATATCGTTATCAAAATATATTGTATATTTAAAATAAGCATATTTTATTGTTAAAGTAACTATGGTATATAATCAAGACCAAAAATGTCTTTGTGACAAGTACAATGTAATATTGTTAGGTTTGCTATTCTTTTCGTAGGTACAGTAAATAAACGATATTGTTAAAAGTACTTTTTTACGAGTACCCATATAATACAGGGCACTCAGTATTTCTTGTTCGATTAGTAGTGTTCTAATCAAACAAGAAAAAATGAGTATCTTGTATGATATGGTTACTCGTAAAAAAGTATTTTTAACAATATGGTTTATTTACTGCACCTACAAATGCCCATATATATTACTTGTTTCATAATTCAATTATTTTAATTATGCTTATTATGTATATGTCGGCTTTGTATGTCAAATTTCTAATACCTTTTTAAGCCTTCATTCAAAGAGGGTACCTATATGAAGAAATAAAACATGTTTATACGAATTCAAAACATTTATTTTCAAACAAAAAACAAAACAAGAAAACAGTATTCTACAAACAATATTACAAATACAACCTACAGACAATGTAACAAAGTATCCAAACTAAACTGTGGATGGACGTATGTATGATTAAACTAACATAAAGTATGATTATTATTCATAGGTAACTTAATATTAGGTAGTATGTAACGATAAAATTAAAAGTAAAGTTAAAAGACAAAACGTAATAACTTTGATTACATGAGTATAGCATTTTAATGCGTTGGTAAGATATATCGAAAAATATGACATCAAAATAAAAAAAAATTTTTAAGTAAAAAAATATAAACTAATTTATGTATTGTCAAACTCAAATGGAAGTCTAATTTAAATAATCAGTCATTATAATATTATTAACATATTACCTAGTGGTTTATCCTCAATGAAATCTATTAGCAAATTTTCTGATGATTCAGAGGCTGATGATGTGCTTGGACTAGGTATTGCATTTTCATCTAGACCTTCAGCTGTCGTTGCAGTTGACAGTTTACAATATTGTACAGTCGGTGGGTTGATTGCCAGTTTAAAATTTTTTAGCTTTTCTCTGAATTTAAGTCTGTCTCCTAATTTTGGTATAATTTCTTTTATGTTGTCTTCATTAAGTAAACAAAATGCCTCGTAATCTATAGAATTTTCTAAAAAAAATCCTTTTTTTTATGGTTTGTTACTTTCGTACAATATACAGCGTGTCCCAAATAAGAGTGATTGCTCTTTTGAGGGCTATCAAAATATACAGGGTGTTTCATTAAAAATAATACATATTTTTTCCATTTATTTTGACCGAAATTTGGAATGATGGAAAACAATACAAACAATCTTGATAAAAAAAACTTGTGCGTAAACGAAAACAATATAATTGAAAACTCGATTTCTTTAGGGCAATTAATAAGCTGTGTATTTACATTTTAAATCGATCACTCTTATTTAGGACGTTTGAAGATTTTTTAAAATTTGTTTGCACAATGAGATATACCTACAACAGAAAAGACAACAATCTAAAAATAATTTAAACTAAATAATGTGCTACCTATTTTTTTGAATTCTACTTAGTAGCTTAAGAACAAAATGTATACCAACTGATAAAAAATTAAGTACTTTTGATCACCCTGTATACCATTTGTTCAAGTAGAACATGTAAGTCGTTTTATCCGGTTTTATGTCGTTTGGCAGGAGCAATCACTTAAATTTGAAAAAACGCGATTTTCAATTGTTTATTGTTACTTCAAAACTATTTAGTTCATAATATAGGTGTAATAAGTTTTTGAAATAAGAATTTCGGGACAAATCTAAAAATGTAAAAAATATACGGTTTTCCATTTAAAAACATTTGACTCTCATGTTTTACTTTTCTGGACCACCCTGTATAATTAAAATTATTTTTATATTGTTGTCCTTACTGATATAATGTCACAGTGAAAACAGATTTAAAAAAATATATTAATTTTTGCTCTACAGACAGAGACGTTACAGATGGGACACACCCTGTATATTATAAACAAAACCTGCATTTTACGGTGTCGAGATTTGCGCCACCCGGTTCACGCACCGAAATGACTCGGATTTGCAAGCGACGTTGCCAGATCGTTTTCGTTATTATACTGAACTTCATTGTATTATTTTTTACATTAAAAAAATATATGTTGTTTTTGACTATTAACCAAGTTGTTAATTAAAATAAAAAATGATATCATTTCAGGTACCTTCATTATGTTACGAAAACGATTTTTTATAATCAAAAATAAGTTAAATTAATATTTTTTTGGTTTTGATAAACATTTTGTCCTATTCAGATTTTTTATGTAATCAAAACATACGATGCCTGAAATATTATCATTTTTTATTTTAATTAACTACTTTGTTACTAAATTTAAAATCTATTAATGTAATAATTAAAATTAAGCTCAGTATAATGAACGAAAACGATTTTTTATAACCAAAAATAAGTTAAATTAATATATTTTTGGTTTTGATAAACATTTTGTCCTAGAAATATTACCATTTTTTATTTTAATTCACTACTTTGTCAAAAACATTTATGAATCCTACGATCCGTGGTATAATGAAACGGTCTGGCAACGTCGCTTGCAAATCCGAGTCATTTCGGTGCGTCAACCGGGCGGCGCAAATCTCGACACCGTAAAATGCAGGTTTACCCGAAAAACATTCTTATGTTATTTTTTTTGCAAAAAAACAAACTTCTAAAAGATTGCTAACATTTGTGTATAAACAAATAGTAAAAATTTAATTATAGCCAGCTAAAAGTTTTTTAGAATATTAATAAAAAAACATAATGTGTTGGAAGCTGCAATTCCGGAACTATTTAACACGAGATATTTTGTAGTTTAATTACTAGTTATTTGGTAGTTGGCAGTTAACGTGTTAATTTAGATTTTTTTTTATTTTAAGTTAATTTATAGCACTATCTTTTTAAATTACATATTACACGATACTTAACAAAAATTAGATTTTATTATGTTATTTCTTACCCAGAAAAATTGGATAGAGGAATTCTAACTTCCATTTTTCTAGTATGGATTTAACTTCATCCGAGACTGCTTCAGTCTCATCCATATCTCAAGAGTAACGCCTAGAAATTAGTCCAAATACAAAAAAATAATTAAAAATTAGCACGTTATGTAACACAAAGAAGTATCAGAAAAATTTACTTTTTAATTTAATTCAAAACCTAAAACCAAAATTACTTAATTTGTCTAGAAAATGGGTTGCTTTAATTTCTTAAAATAAAAAAAATTAAGTAACGCTAAAGGTTCATTCTAAAAATGAAAATGGCGGAAGTTTTAACGAAGCAAAAAAAGTTTGCATAATTTATGTTACTGCGTTTTGCTTATATTACCTACCTATGGGTATTTAATAAAAAATATAAAAAATAATTTTAAAAATGTTTCTTACCTTAATTTTCCTATTTACCGGCTGAAACCACCACGTGCTCACTTTCACTCTATATGCATATGTTCTCCCCCAAACCGATAACATGCAAATGAGACATGATGAAGGCGGCAATCGGCAATCATAGATTCTCGATTTCTAGAAACGACACCTGCCGTGCAATTTAACCCCATCGAGCGATCGGTACTTCTATTTTTAAGAGTTAAAAAGAAAGAGATAAAAAAGAGCCAGTTACGCGGGTAACAACTAACAAGCGATGCGATGCATGGAGCCATCCCACGGTTCGAAAGAAGACGGAGCATTCCGAATACTTACTATTTAGTTTTGTTAAAATAAACTCTAATGTATTGTTATCTGTTCCTAATATTGTAAGTTAACAATATTTATGTTGTATATATAGCAATGTGGTATATTTATAAAATTGTAACAGTCTTGTTTGGCTAATGTAACCATAAGCTTAGAAAATATATGTTTTTACAATTTTGTATTGTGTATTTAACAATAATGTATAGTTAAATATATAACTATATTAAAATAGTCGTGTTAACAATAATATATTTTAAATGTGAGTAGTTCTAGCTATAAAAATTGTTAGCATAGCAATATTTTTTTAAACGATCCAATATTGTTACGATTTAACAATACATTTTTTACAGTGTATGAAAGTTTTCAGAACGAGCATAGCCTAATCTTAAATAGCAAATCTATTTCTAAAATTTTCAGTTGTATTTAGAAATATCAAGTTAGTAACAAAACAGACCGGAAAAGTTATAAAAATTTAAAGTTCTTATGGTTCAAATAATATTTACTCACTTAGGGTATATATTTGATCAGTAAATTACTTTTCATACTGGTATGAAAAATTATTTACTTTTTACACTAAAATTTGTGCAAAAAATACTTCTTTTTAAACTAAAAAGGAAAAAGTTATTTACTATTTTTTTAATGTTTTTCTCAAATTTATATCCTAAGTAATATTGTTTTTATATTTTGCTACTAATTTTATTTCAAAAATCGCATTGAAAATTGAGTTCAATATAGTGGAGATGAAATATTAATTTTTTTCCTTTTCGTGTTAGAAATATAAATTATATTCGCTGTTATCCTTACTTCAAAAATAGCTTAGCTGCGCCTATGGTTTTACATACAAAAGACAAGCGACTTTTCCATTTCTAACCCTTTCGCCATGGCTTACGGTAAATTTTATTTGGGTTAAAATATTGCACAAAAAATTGGGTAAACGTAACAAAAAAATGTGTCGATTGGGGTTTAACAAGGACTGTTTAAAATTCTTCCTTATCCCTGAAGATTTATTTACGCAATTTTCAAAAATATCGGTTTATGGTTTATTGTATGACTTGCAGGTATATAGAGTAACTAGAATTTCATAAAGCAAATGTGAATTACGGCTGAAAATTGATACACGGTGAATTGTATACATTACAGTATTTTTTTATTATAATTTTAAATTAATTTGGAGAAAGTTAATAAAACATATTAAAAAAAATGTTATAAAATACCAAAATTTCTTATTTGAAGTAAAAATAATTCCTTTGTAGATTTCTGTGCCATGCGCAGATACCATTCTCAATTTTCGAAAATTCTTAAGTCGTCTAATATCGTATGGTATTACTATACTCAACGAGAGCTTTCTAACGATTCCCCACATGACGCACTTCAAAAAACATAAAAATTTCCACCCCCACCCCCGAATCTAAAAAAAATTTCAGTTAACAGTTGTTGGAAGAACATTTTAAAAAGCACCAGCAGAGGTTGCGACGCGATGTTTTGACTATTACGGAAGATATGAATTTGCTGTGTTTCAACCCTTACAGTTTCCACCCTATTTTAAACGCAGAAAACTTGGATGCCAAAGTATTTTTGTACCAAGTTTGGCTCAATAACTGCGACCGTGAGAGAGACGCGCGAAATTACCTCTGACACACACGAATACACATCTACACACACATACACATCTACATACACACATATACAGGGTGTTCCTAAATTCTACTGCCAATTTAAATAAGAATAATTATAATTCACTTACAAAAAAAAATCGGCTGTGTCACCACAGAACTTTCCCGGCTCAGCTGTAGAGAATAGGATTATTTTAATTACAAAATACTAAGCATTAGATTAATTTATGGAACAAATTTTAAATAGCAAGCCAATGGTGAATACGTCCACCGAATTGATATCTCAATGTACATATGACATAAGCGGGCGCATGCGCACAATATATAGCACACTGCTACAATTAAGATCTTCTAAAATCATAGGTGAAAACTATTGGAAATTCTGAAAAAAGTTTAATACAAAAGTTGTAGAGAATTTTATGCTCTACAACTTTGCACTAGTACATTTTGCACTAAAGCCTATTGTTTGTCTTCAAAATAAAAAAAAGGCAAAAAGAATAAATGTGTATATTTTTGGCCCTCTAGCGGCGAAACTATTGGAAATTCGAAAAAATGTTAAAAATAAAAGTTAAAGGAAATTTGGTTCTCTACAACTTTGCACAAGAATATTTTGCACTAAAGAGCATTGTTTGTCCTCAAAAATTGAAAAACTACGGAAAACTTACATAAACATTTTTTGCGACCCTCTAGTGGCGCAACTATTGGAAATTCCGAAAAAAGTGTAGGAAATTTTAACCTCTAAAGCTTTGCACTACAACATTTTGCACCAAAGTGTATTGTTTGTCCATAAAATTTAAAAAAAAGGCAAAAAAATCTTACATCTGCGTTCAATCAATAACGGTCTTGAGGACCTTCTACTGCCCCAATTTAATCCAAAAACTAATGGTCGCATTCGAGACACACACCGCCCCTTCATACCAAATTTCGGGTTGATTGGTCAAACGGTTCGACAGTTATCGTCGAAGATTACACACAGACAGACCATACTCTGGAAATGGTTTCAATCTTCTCGGGGAACCTCAAAATGGATATTTCCATCGATATCTCAATTTTGTTTTGCTCGTTTACTATACTTTCCCTTTGATGGGTCCGGGAAAGTATTAATATTTTGTAATCTCTTTTTGAAATTGTAGTAGCATTAATTCTGTTAATTTTCTTGTCACATCATTATTTCCAAAATACGTTAAAAATTCTGCGATATTATATTTATGGTACACTACAAATAATATAAAGGGTGTTTTCAAAGACATTAACTAAATCAAAGTGTTTCATTCGGACAATGCCAATTCTGCAGACACACACAAACTTTGTCGCCGAATTATTTATAGAAATATCGATATTTATTTCTTGGATTGAATAAGTCTCCGAAAATATAAAATAGAGTGTGGTAGGGCGACGGTAAGAGAATATTGATTGTTTGGTGAAATAATGTGTAGAAAAGGAACCAGACATAAAATATTTGCTGTATATCGATTTTCTAATTTGGAGTTTATCGCACTTCCAGGTTTGCCTTTCTTAAACATTTTTTGTTGAATATAATTAAAAATATAAATGGTTTAGGTATAATTTTTTCATAAAAGTTTCAAAATATAGATTACATTATAATTAGAAACTCTTGAAATGAAATTTCAGATTCTTTTCCATAATTTTTAACCAAAATTAAGAGGAAAAAAATTTGACGTATTTAATAAAATTTGTTCGTAATGAAATAAAAAATGTTTTTGTTCATCATTATGTTAAATAAGTTAAAATTAAATTATTCTTTTGCTTTAATATTTTATTTAAAATATTAAGCACCATGTGATATGTGCCTAACTATTGTTATATTATCTAAGACCAATTTTAAATGAGGAGCTTAGAAAGAAAATAAAAAACAGCCAAAATGACATCTAGAAACTTGTGAACAAAAATCCATTATAGAATTTTAAAGGAATATATGTATTTCAAAATACAGTTTTGTGTTTATGTCTTGGAGCAATGAAATCGGACACCAATTCCCTCCACGTAGATGCACTTGAACCCCCCCTAGAGTATTGACAGATAAATCTTAGCGATAAGTTTCTTACCAAAATATACCTTTGAAACACAGAACTTTCTGAAAATATTACTCTTCTACATGTATTTGATCTTGATAACAAATATTGGAAATTAAAAAAAATCCCACCACTGCGCATTGCTTTTCAACAATGCCAAAGCCAAAAACAGAGAGATAAGTTTTTGAAACTATATACTCCGACCGCTACCATACATGTTTCATCCTTATAGGAATCATCAGTGGTACTTTGTTTATAATCAACGTGCCTACTGCAATAATCTACGTGCAAATATTTTCATTTACATTAAATTACTGAATATCTAAGTAACTATTTATTATACTAGCTTTTGAACGCGACTTCGTCCGCGTTGATGTCGGAATAAATAAAAGTTTATTTTCTGTATCCATTTACTTCCCCCCGGTTTTTTAAACTTTTATGCCAATTTTTACACCTCCAAGTGGAGTTACTATATCAAGTGTTATATCAAATGTAAGGTCATTGTTTGCAAATTTCAAAACCATTTTTTTTATAATCTTATTGTTTTTTAATAAATTTATGTGAAGTACTTTTAGACTAATGGCGAAGTTTTGAGGTCAAAGTAATTAATTCATACCGATAGATATTTATCTATATTTTGAACAAGCTAAAAAAGAATTTCGAGATCAAGATGGAAATATCCATTTTGAGGTCACCTGAAATGATTAAGACCATTTCCAGATGGAAGTCTGTCTGTCTGTCTGTGTGTACTCTTCCAAGATAGAGGCCACACGTTTAATCCGATTGAGCTGAAATTTGGTATATGGGTTTGGGTTACCCGTCGGAAGAACCCATCAGTTTTTGTCACTATCAAAAAATGACAGATGCAAATAACAGTATTTGACTTGCAATGTGTCATTTGAAAGCCCTTGAAAAACTCTATTTAGAACAGCCAAAATTATTTCTCCAACTGTCACCTGTCAAAAAATAAAAAATGTCAAAATTTGAAACTTTAACCTTAAATATCTGAAAAAATATACGTGGATACTCGTCGGGAAAGTCTTGGGGTGACACAACCGATTGTTTTGACCCTTTTTTCCTTTTTTGTTTTAACTTTTTTTGCCCATTTTTTGAAATGATTTTGGATCAACTTTTTTTTAACCTTATTGCCTTTTTTGTTGCTTTTTTACACCTTTTTTGCCCTTTTTTAAAACTTTTTTTGCCTTTTTACCATTTTGGCTTTATTTTAGCTTTATTTTTTCTTTTTTTGGTTTTTTCTTTACATTTTTTCCTTTTTTTTTGCCTTTAAAATTTTATATTTTACTTTTTTGTCGTTTTCCGTTTTTTGTTGCTTTTCTACCCATTTTCTAACTTTTTTTTGAATTTTTTTGCCATTTGGCTTTTATTTTCATATTATTTAGCTTTTTTTTACTATTTTGACGTATTTTGCCCTTTTACCCCTATTTTGACTTTTTTGGACATTTTTGATTTTGTTTTTACCCTTTTTTCCTTTCTTTTGCCTTTATTTTCATACTATTTTGCTTATTTTTTTTTACTTTTTTGGCGTATTTTGGTTTTTTTCTTTTATTTGGTATATTTTTTGGACTTTTTTAAAACTTTTTTTTGCCTTTATTTTTTCTCTATTCTGCTTTTTTTTAACTTTTTGACCAATCAACCCGAAATTTGGTATGAAAGGGCGTGTGTGTCGAATGCGACCATTAGTTTTTGGATTACATTGGGACAGTAGAAGGTCCTCAAGACCGACATTGATAAAATGCATATATAACAATTTTTTACTTTTTTTAAATTTTAAGGACAAACACTTTAGTGCAAAATGTTGTGGTACAAAGTTTTAGAGCATAAAATTCCCTACAACTCTTGTCTGAAACTTTTTGTATGAAAAATTTTCCCGAATTCCCAATAGTTTTCGCACTTGATTTTAGGAGATTCTAATTGTAGCAGTGTGACATACAACGTGCGCATGCGCAGTTTATGTCATTATCAATATTGAAATATCAATTCGGTAGACATATTCACCATCGGCTCGCTGTTTTTAATGTGTTCCATAAATTATTGTAATGCTGAGTATTTTGTAATTAAAATAATAATAATAAATAACATATTCTCTACGGTCGAGCCGGGAAAGTTCTGGGGTGACACGGCCGATTTTTTACCTTTCTTGTTGCTTTTTTTTATCCCTTTTTGCCACTTTTTGTGTTTTTTGACTTTTTTTTTAAACTTTTTTGGCGTATTTCGCATTTTTTCTCTTTACTTTGTCATATTTCACATTTTTTTAGACTTTTTGTTATTTTTCCCCCTTTTCCTTTTTTTGTACGTTTTTTTTTGCATTTTTTGCTTTTCTTTTATTAAAGTTTTAATTTATGCTGAAATTTAGCAATTCTATATCATTTTTAACAACTGTTTTGACATTTTTTGAAATCATTCATTATCTTGTTGGTATTTATAATAACAAGGTGCCATTTTAAGTAATTTTTGTCGTTTTTCATTTTAATTAATTTTTGTGTATTTTTTGCAATGTTTACCCATTTTTTCCAGCAATTTATTTCATTTTTACAACATTTTACTTTTACATTCAGAAATTTTGTATTTTGTAATTAAAATAATCTCATTCTCCACACCTGAGCTGGGAAAGTTCTGGGATGATACAGCCGATTTTTTGGTTGACTCGAGCAGGTTAATATTTGTTAACCAAAATTTTGAATCCCTTAAAATACGAATTTTCAAAATTCCTTTCCTTTCCCCTACACTACCAAAGGAAACTACCCTGAAAATTTCACGTCTCTATCACCTGTGGTTTAGGCTGTGCGTTGATTGTCAGTCAGTCAGCGACACGACAATTTTATATACAAAATATATAGATATAGATTAATTTCGTTATATTGACACATAATAGTTGTAATTGAAAAATATAGGGATTTTAAGGAGATATAAGTGCTAAACTCAAATTTAACAATCAATTAGAATAAAATATCAAAGAAAAAAAATTTTTGCGTGCGCACAATTAATTTTAATTCTTCATTAAACTGTTATGTAAATTACCTATTCTTCGTCTCATTTGTTATTAATTTGGTACGTTCTTTTATTGTACAAACTCCACCCTTTCTTAAAATTGTGTATTATAGGCCTGATGATGGGATATTGCCGAAACTAGTCCCCCCTGTTTTCATTCAATGTAACTCAGAAGCTTTTTTATAAAAATATATTAAATTAATATGTGGTGCCTTCAAACTTAAACAGCCCCACATTGTGAAGACATTTAAATTGGTATATTCTTTTCACACCAATAAAAAATATAATCAATTTAGTTATAAAATAATTAATTTTCAAATTTTGAAAAGAAAACTCAATCTTAGGGTAAGTTAAATCATTCTATATTCAAAAAAAAATTATATTCAATATTAATTCTTTAATACAGAAAAATAATAACCAATATTTAAATTATATTCAAATTCAATTTTGTGATAACTATAATAATTTTGTTTTAATTAATTTTGACAAAAAAAATCCAGATCTGTAATTTCTTTTTGTTTACAAAAAATAACGCCCAAAATATTTTAAAAAAAATATATAACTTATCTTATTCCAAATTATTTTCTGTTTCTTGAATTTTTAATAAGTCATTAAATTTAATTTCTTCCTATTTTGTCGTATTCATTATCTATGGCTTGCTTCCTTCCCTGACTATTTCCTTTTAGTCCTCCATTTTTACCATTAAATATTCATTCCTCTCCATCTATCCTCCTTATATTTTATATTCCATAGTTTTTTTAAATACTTTTTGGATCCCGCACTTTTATTATGCAAACGAGAGCATCGTCAAATTGTCTGAATTTTTATATGTTATAGTACTTGATATTCTGATTGAAAATGTCCATGGGCGCAATGCTATACTATGGCTAGATTTCGAGATACAGGGCGTTGAAGTTACAAATCCAGATTTTTTTAAATTTAACACAAAAAAGTTCCTCTTAAATATTTTTCGAAGTTACTGACTTAATATATGTAGCCACAATACATAATTAATTATCAACATCAAAATATTTCGACTTTCAGGGCGATTCATACAAAGTACGAATTTTTACCATACAAAAATACAGCATGAAATATCAAAAAAGAAATCACCCTCAATTGGTAAAATTAAATCATGACTAGTTTTCATATATGACCAAATAAACCATTTTTTAACAAAATTCCGTTTTCAACTAAAAACATTTTTAAAAATAAATGCCAAATTTGAATGATTTGTAATAAATCAATAATATAAAAATTCTATAAATTATTGTTATTTTGTAATTAATAACTAGTATATTAAATCAATAACTGTTTCTTATAAACTAGGTATAGAAAATGTAAAATAAAAATTTAATAAACCATTAAAATATTTATGATATTTATTTTTAATTGTTTAAAAACGGCAAAAAAAGTATATTATAATTAAATAGGTTTCTTCACACACTTTAATATTTAAATAAGTTAATAAAAAAATAGGTAATTAACAAGAAATAAAAAATGCTTACATAAAAAATCTATTATATAATGTATAAAAGCAAGGGCGTAGATATTTTTTCTGAGAGGATTTTGTTTTAAAATTTTAAATACTTAATAGAAGATCTTAGTTTCATCATCTGATATACTTCAAAGTTGATTTAAAACGAGAAAAAGAAATTGAATCGATTTGTATACTTTTTATAGTTCCGCATTTAATTCCATTTAGAAAATTTTGAAATAAAAGTTAATTCTTTAGTATTTTTACGATATATATTTGGAAAAAATACGTTTTTCTTAATATATTAAAAGATGTATTTAATTTAAATAACTGAAACATCAAAAATTTTCATATTGTGTTATTTTCTTGCCACTAAAAGAATAAACAGTTTAATAGCAGATTTATGAATAAGCATTGGTGGACCTCACCAGAATTTAATCTCTGCGTTTACCACATTTGGGGATATTTAACATACAAAGAATAATCAAGGGAAAAACATAGTAGATAAGAACTGCTTCAAATAATTGAAGTTACCTGCGAAGAAGTTAGAAATAATCCGAATATGTTAAACGAGCAAGAAAAAAACATCATTGAAAAAATGGGACCCATTTTGAGTAAGTTTATTAAGTTGTATTTGTTTTATTATTCCAATGAGTACGTTATATGTTTTGTTTAAATAAAAGTTTTAAGTTAACAAAATTGTAGTCTTTGTTTGAAAAGGATTAAAATAGAGCGTACCTTTAAATTGTTGAAACATACTTTTTCCAATCTAGTCTTATTTTATTATTCATTAGGCGAATAATTAATAAATTTTGCTATACGGGATATTAAACAGATAATTCAGGAAAGCACTCGTCTGTTCTAAGTACGACTCTGCAATTATACTTTTTATTTTTCTAATGATAAGCAAATAAAAAATTATAAAAATTATTGAGGTTCCATTAATTGAATTTAAATGAATCGAAAAACGTATTTTTTTAAAAACGTATATAGTAAAATTATTACAAATTTAATTTTAAGTTAAAAATTTTCTAAGTAGAATTAAATGCGGAATTTAAAAAATTATACAGATCGACTCTCTTTTTAAATTTTTAAACGGATTGTAAAATTTTTGGTAAACAGGGTGTTGTTTTGAAAGTACAAGAAATTGTTAATTTTACGTGAAGCCGGACCTCGATTTCACCAAATATTAAAATGTCAATCGATTTGTCAATCGAGGCTAAAATATGTGACAAATATAAAAAAAATATACCAGGTGGTTCGGAAGTTATGCATCATTAAATAAATAGACGACATTGATAAAACACCCTGTATCTCTGTTATAAAGGTTGTAGGAATCAATAAATATGAGATATTTAGGACCACCTAGATGACTTTTATCCACCCTTATCGTATGTCCGTTTACCAATGAAACACCCTGTATATAACTTAAATAATAACATTTTCGCAAAAACTTTTGATTTAGCGTTAAGTTCGTATTAAAATACATCTTTTCTTTTAAACACCCCCAAAAAACTACCTGATTTAATACTGGTGAGTGGCGCCCACAGAATTTAATCATCTCCGAGAATAAAAACATAAAAATAATATATTAAAATTAAAACAAACTCAACTGTTCTTAAATATTCCACAAATCTATAAGTCATCGAATATTTAGATAATTTGTTGTCAATTAAAAAAAAAATATCAAAAACCCTAAAACCGTTGATCTGCGGAAGCTCATACCTTGTTATAAAATTAAAAAAAATTAAAATGTGTGTCTTAAGCATTGGTTACTTTAATATTGTCTTCTTTTTTTCACAACAGATGTCGTACTTTTAAGTAAAAATATTATTAATAATTACCATAACTAAACAGAACATTGTCAGGATGTCAATTGTTTTATATTTTTTCGTATATTTTCGTATATTTTAGAAGTTGTATTAAAAATTTAGGTCACTTCACAAAGTTGGTAACACACACTTAATATCTGCGTTCTGCGATATAAATGTCCAACAAAAAAGTTAGTTACATTTATCATATAAAATAAGTAAAACATTTTTTATAATGTGTTCTTCTACATTCATTAGATAATTGCTGAATTCTAAAACTTGTTTTCTTTGGTAAACACAACGAGTTTCCAATTATGTTGCAGTTCTAGATTTCGTTACTATTACCGCGAGTTTTACTATAAATCATCAACATATCATTATATTTGCAAACTGAAAGTAAGCCGTTTAACTGTGTCGGTTTTTACTTGATGAAAATCAATCATAATATTTAGATAAATAAAACGTCTAATGATTTTCATGAAAAATATATAACAAAAAGTTATTAAATGATAAGTGACATGTTTCGATGTAAAACAACTTCATCAGACTAATAAGTAAGCCATTGTAATAAAAATTTTAGCTTAAAATTTTAACCGTACACACTTATACTGTAAATAATGATTAATTTCTTATTATTTTATAGGAATGTAACAGATAAAGCGATGTTGCCGATTATTTTAACATTACATTTTATTTTCGATTCGGTTCTATTCTGGTTAAGGAAAAAATTGCATAAGAATTTTTTGTTTAAAATAATGTCTTCTACCTATTCCCTTAATATGTGCACTATTTTCGCAGACATCCTATATATTCTGTAAAAGTACGTTTATGTATTATCAAATAGTCGTGGAATTGATTGAAGCTTATTTCAGATTGGTAATCGATAATATTTTGTTTTTTGTGTCTTTGTAACTTATAACTTTGCATTTAAGATTTAATTATTTATTACAGCACCTTAAAAAATAATTTAATTCATTTTGAAAAATGCAATATATATAATTAATAATAATAATTTATTAACATATATTTTTTTAAAACAGGTACACAAAATGTAAGGTGAATAAGTAACTTTTAAATATGTATGCAGACCACAATAAATGTTCGTTTATGTGTAAACCAAAAAAAATTATATCTATTATTTGAGTAAGTTATATTTTGAAATACAATGATTGTAATAATTTAAACAAAATATTTAAAAAATTTTTAAAAAGGACTCCTTTAAATAAAAAGATGAATTTAGCCAAAATTGAATAAACGTTTTTAAAATATGTCAATATTTTGTTTGGCGATTTGGTTTTTAAATTACTCAAAGATATATCGCATAACAAAAAAAAATTCTCACATACTAAATAGTCTCAATCAATTTTTCATTTAAATAAGTTCGATCCGAGTACCAGACAAAAGTGACAACATCGTTAAGGAAAAAAAATCGTCACCGTCAAATTATTTTTTCGTAGCACAAAGCTAATGTGACAAATTACGCTTCGAAAAAATGACACCTTTTCAACCCCCTAATCGGTTTTTTATTTTAATCTCCAATCTTGGAAAAAATTCACTGTTTCATGACTGATTACTTCTGAGTCCCGATCTAACGATCTAGCATGCTAGATTTGAATATTAAACAGTTGACAGCTTATAAGCAGCCTGCTTTTTTCTCACGAAGCTATGCAAATCTTCTTGTTTCGCCGTTTACCACGATTCGATTGCAGCGATCTCAATAAGGGAATAAGTGAGTAGAGCGTACGTTTATCACTGAAGTTTTAACTTGAGAGAAGTGGTTCCCCTATTCGGATTAGATAGACCAGGCAAATTTTTAAATAGAATTCATTAAATGCCGTACAAAACTTGGTTGTACCTGCGCTTGTTTGGTCAGATTTTTGAATGGGACCATTTGAATTCGAAAAAATACGTCGAAAGAATGCGCTCTCAGCCAGTGTCATCGAAATGGAATTCGATCACAGTCTAAGGACCGGTGACCAAGGGTCAAAAAAGGGACAAGGGCTTTAATTTTGTTTTGTTAGACAATTTTTTCCGTTATGCGCTGGGGTGTCAAAAAAAAGGAATTCTAACGTATTTTTTGTGAACGTTTTTTCTTCACCCGGCACGAGCCTAATGCCACATGGCGCTCCGTTTTTTATTGACTTGTTCACAAATTTTTTGTGCATTTTTTTGGGTCCACATCTTTGTACTTATGATTATATTTATATAAATATATTTAAGAGGAATTTAAAAACAAGTACATAATAATTAAACGTTATCTACTTATTATTATTTTTTTGTAAATTTTTCATGATTATATATTATATTTTAATTAATACATCTGAAATTAATTGAGAGTTTCAGTGTTCGATAATTAATTGTACACGGAACAACAGTGAATTTTGTACATTAAAATGTTAAATTAAAATTCACCCTCAACTTACTTTATTATATAAAAATAGAAAAAACATTATTAGACCAGGATCAATCATTTTTGTACAAAAAAAAAATTCTTAGCAGTATGTGGATGGTCAGAAAATGGCATTATATTATATCAAAATGAATCTTTTTCATCCATTTCAATGCTTATTTGCAATAAAAAGTTAAAAATTTTGAAGATTAACTGAAAAATCGATTATGAAAATGTCGCGTTTTTTTGTATTTGTAACGATATTTTTCCATACAAACAATAATAATAAAGTCAAGGTTTCACCGAAAAAAATGAGCACCGAAAAAGTTAAAAAAATGAAAATTTGTAAACCAACTATTTCAGTTGAAAAAAACAAGTAGTAGAATTCGTAGTGATCGTGTTCTGAATGCAGTGAATGCATTATAAAAAAAGTTTATTTATTTGTGACAATTTTTTTGTTGCACATTTATATCGCAGAATGTAAATATTAAATCTGTATTTCACATATGCTGTGTTGCCAACTTTGTAAAATGGCTTTGGAATTTTTTGTTTGAAATAATATTTTCTATCTATTTAATAAGTTCACTATTTTCGCTGTCATCCTGTTTATTAGGTTTGTTCAAGTAATTAGTGTTTTAGATTTTAAATATTGCATTTTCCAAATTTATTTTTTATAATAACACTGTTTTTTTGTTTGAGAAATTGTTTAAGAGAATATAATGAAAACTATCTGTGTTTCCGCATATAGGGAGAGTATTATTATTATTATTATTATTATTATTATATAAGAATATACAGCTGAAAAAGTTTAATTTAGGTTTGTAATTCTGTTTCTAAGAAAATAGTCTTGACTGATATCCAAGACTATCGCTTTGTAACTAAATTAAAAGACTGATGGTGAATTGGAAGATTGGCACAAGAAATATGATATGAATAAAACACAATTTTAATATTAAAAATCTGATGTGGCAAACTTTTTGAAAATGTTAATGATACGAAAATAAACTATAGTGTATACAAAATATATGTGTAAAACTTTGTTGCACTTTTGTTTAGTAATGACGTCATCACTCAAAGCAACTGCCACTTCCGGTTGTCCAATGGACACCAAAATCTAATCAGATCTAATCTAGAGTATCAGAATCCTGTATGCAAAATTTCAAATTTTTAATTCAGTAGTTTTAGAGTTATCGTTACTACAACATCCATCCTAACACACACACACATCATCGCCAAAATTCAAAATCGTATTCTAGGGACCTTAAGACGTGTTTATCCATTGCGTCCTAACTTGAACCTGTTAGAAAATATTCTTATAGTAATATAAATTCAAATACCTACTATAAAATCTATTAAATAATGATGGAGATTTTCATTATATAATATTAATTATTTATTGTTATTAAATTATTTCATATTTTTTTTTGTAAAAAAATTAAATAAAAAGTAGGATATTAATTGTCAAGATCCACCCTTCCATTAACCTTAAATCGACAAGTTAATTGTTATTTTTACGCTTATTAACAATTTACCTGAAGGTTAAAAAAGAATTAATGCTAATTAAAAATAATAAAATCAACAAAGCACGTGTGAACTTTGACTTTACGGATCTGTTTCCTTATTTTAAATATAATTAGCCAAATGTTTGGTATGAAGTAATTTTTAGTTTTAAATTAATTAAATAAATAAATATGTCTTGGCAGACTTTTAATTTATTTTGGGAAAAATGGTCAAGGTTTTATAACACAAATTAAAACTGCACTAGTGTTGGAGTATACAGTGTGATCCACTATTAATAACATATATTTATGAAACAAAAATATATTTTTATTCCTTTAAATTAGTATGCAAGTCAAATATTTTTAAAAATATCATACACCCTTTAAGATCAACGCATAATTTAAGAGTTATATAAAGTTAGCACAACAATTATGGCACAATATATACGGACCTTTTTCTTTTTTGTACGCTTTTCGCGATTTTTCTGCATTTACACTTTTTCTTATATTAAAAGTTGTACCAACTTAATTGCTTACGAAATTCTTGTCTTTTATGGTGTCGGGACAGATGCTCCCCCATACATTTGCTCCCTCGATTCATTTGCTCCCTCGATATATTCGAATAATGATAAAATTTAAGTGAGACAGTTGCTCCCCTACCTCAATTAATGAGTTACCTACCTGCCTTTGCCTACTAAAATGCATAACCATAGACGTCGAATAATAAAAAAATTAAAGATTTTTTGGTTTATTGGCATATAAAACTTTCCTTTACACTTTTTACAGATATATCTAGTAGATATCGTCATGTATTTGTAATATTTAAAGGGAACATCATTTTTTATTTTATTTTACATTTTAAATGTTTTTCCACTATTAGTATTTATTTATGCTGTATTCGAGTCGAGTAGATAAATTTCTCTCTTACAAGTAGATAATTTTTTATTATTCACTAGTAGTAGATAATAAAAACAATTGAAGACTAAAGGTGATGTCATAGGTAGGTAGGTAGCTCTTTCTATTGAATTCCTATCATTTAAAGGGAATTTTGGACATAATCAAATAAATTAGGGGTAAGTAATTCTTTATCAGATATATTTTCGTTTGAAATAGTTTAAGGTTATGTATTAAATATTTTGATATTGATTAGTACTATTTATATAATAATACCCATTCTAAACACACAGCATGTGACATGTCAAGTGTCATTTGTTTTTTCACTTGTCAGTTGTCATGTCATTAACTTTCATTTCTTTCTTCTTTTTCTTTTTTCTCCTCAATACCTATACCTGCACCCGTTTTCTAAAATCTCTTAATTTTTAGTTCATAGTACCAACTCACAACTTGTAAACATTTTTGATTGTTATTTAACGGCTATTGTACTATTTCACTTTACTTTACGTCATAATTTTAGTTGATTATTGTATTCCGTGTATGGTTAACCCTCTCCTCTCTTCTAACCCTTAAGTCATTTCCCTATGTGTCAAATGTGATTCCTCCATTTAGCGGTGATGTTTCAAGCTTACATATTGTGGTTTTTCTAGAAATTGTTTCTAAAGTACCTAATAACATTAATTTTGGGTCTGGCACATGGTTGCCCCAATCTTACTTGTCCCAAAATGGACCTTTGTTAGTTGCTGGATTTTTCCAGATTTTTCCAAGATGCCGGCATTTGCTGATCCTGAAGGCAATATGACCCCTACAGTTCTCGCTATGATCCTCTATAATTTCTGACGATTCCCTTATTGGAATCATCCTACCCCATTGCGGGGGCTCTCCAATGTTGGAGAATTCAAATTTTCCTTTAAAATCACTTGGTTCATTTCTATATTAATTTTTTAATTTACATTCCATGTCCTACATTTAACTCCTCCCTTATTACTTAAAAACCAATTCATGGTAAGCGCATTGTTTTTTCTATGGTTAACCCACGTCATCGTAATGTATATCTTTTAGGCCTGAAGATGGTCTGTATGCCGAAATTAGTTTCCATTCCATAATTTTGTTAATAATAATTTATGTGGTACATGACTTTGAGTTTTATTTCATTTATTGAACACTGGACCACATTTGAGATATGGATAACCTTATGGATCCAAAAAATATCGTTCTAAAAGTATATAAACCACTTCGCATCTCGGGATAATAATAATAATGCTCGGCTGAGAAAAATTACTTCTCGACCTTGGTGTATAATATACAATTTTACACAAAATATCAAAAAATTATATATTTATTTAAAACGCGCCAGGCGAATTACCGTGTGCTTTGAATTTAATTTAAATACAAAAGTAAATATGATCTTTACATAAATATTAAAAAAAAATTGTTTAGGAGTAGTTCTTAGCCTTAAAATTTAATAATTTTTAAATACGTCTTTTCATTTTGTAAAAATCTGTTTCTTTATTGAAACATTTTTTTAGTAATGAGTAAATGATTATATCGAGAATAAAATGGTGAAATAATTTGGAAATTTTTTTTCGTATTTTATTACTATATAAATATTTACATTTTTTCAAATATTGAGTGTTTACTCCAGATTTTGTACAAATGCATGAGTTTTCAAACATTTTCGAAGGCCGTTTGTTTACGCGTACTCGTCATTATTTTGAATGTACGTCTTTTTTGACTTCTAAAAAAAGTCTTATGATACGGCTCAGTCCGTCTGTCTGTAAGTCTTTCCGCGCTATAACTCAGGAACCACAACAGATAGAGACAAACGGACGACGGCAATGGACTTGGTATACCTTAAATATATGCCCAAGCGAGTTTCAAACTTCTGCGACTTCCGGTTTCAAATATGGAGAATTATAAGATTTATGATATATCCCTGAATTTTGATTTTACCGGTTTATCAATATTTGGAAAAAAGACAGGTCCGTATTTAAAAAAATAACTTGATGGTGGCCGTGAAGACACTAAACGTCGGATCGAAGATTTGTTAATAAACTTTTGTAGAAAATGTCAGATACAATCAAACATTCCTTTTCCTACGATCACTACCCAAAGTAGGCTTTTGCACACTCAAATCTAACCGCAAAGTTGATGTTTTCTGTGATCTGTAATAATTTGACATTATTGTCGCTCTAGCACGTACTTTTCCGCTCGCCTGTTTTCATTTACAATAAACTAATGAAAAGTAGTAAATAATAGGTATATTAAAACAAAATGTAGGGCAGTCTGAATATTTTAGTTGAAATATTAATATTTGAAGTTATTTCGAACGAAATTAAACTTTATTTTATAAAATTTATCTAGTAAAAATATAACAGTCAGAAGGTACACCTAGATACACCTAGGTACACCTATATGAAATAGTGATTGCATATTTAAGTACCTACTTACTATTTTGTGCAAATAGTAGACTATGAAATTAATGAAACGTCATTATTTCATTTTTAGTTTATGAAAAAGCTATTCGAAAAATGGAGAGTGAGAGCGAATGTGAATTTTCAAGCACGCACCTCCAGATGTAGCAGATTCTGCTAAAAATATTTCTCTGAATCTTCTGCCGACTAAATCCAGAGATAAATATGAAAAAGTGTATTTTTCATGTTTTTTTTTAAATTATTTGTCTAAAATAATGTGATCGTAGAAAAAATCTTGTGTGCAATTCGAGCAGAAAGTGCTTTGCCGCTTTCGACAGATTGCCCGCGCTCCGCTACGCATCGCGCGGGCAACTCTCTGCCTCAAGTGGCAAAGTATCACTTTCCGCTCTTAATACACAAATAGCTATTTCCATTATTTGATATTTTTTGAAATAAAAATGATATGCGCAAACAACCAAATATCGCATTTTTAATTTTCCTGTATAACTCAAGAAGGCCGTAGATTTTTTTCGACCAATGTAATGTTCATTTAATCATCGTCGTATCTCTTATTTTTTAGAATATGGCAATTTTAGCACATGATAAAAGAAACGGCATATATTTAGGAATAGTGAACTTTAATATTGTTTGAAAAAAATCATAATTAACATTTGAAGATTAGAATTAGATGTGTTTAATTATTTAAATATTTTTACTCTATATGATATTTTTTTATATTAATCCATAATTAATATACGTCATGAAAGATTAAATTCATAATGAAATTATAAAGGGTGATGCAGTAATATATTAATATCTACATTAATAATAATAACTTCAAATAAAAAAAGATTTTATTACAGGCTAGTACTGAGCTATAGATAGTAACTTTATAATAATTAATAATGATTTTTTTTCTCAAATTACAATATTCCACTATATACATCTAGAACCGAATTATGATCGAAATCGATAATTGACATTGATTTATGACTACATAGAAGTATTGTTACATCCATATTTTTTGGGCTTTGAAATTCCCCTAAAATTATAATGTTATTTAATTTTTCGAGAAATAATTTTAATTTTTCTATAATTACACGATTTGATCATTGGGAATACCAAACTATTTTTTAGTATGAGATAAGTTACCAAATTTAATATATTATATAATTAATTATTAGTTTATACTACCATCCATCATTTAGAAAACAACTAAATATAACTATGCATAACATTTACTGAAAATCAAAAACTTTATTAGCGATAAATATTTTCTATAGATTATCGTTGAACGCCCAGAATTTTTAAGAACATAATTCCGAATTATAATATTCTTTTTTATATATTTTTCTGATATATTATATTGTATATTTTTTCCACAAATTCATATTTTTACTATCGATAAATTGACAATTCATTCTTCATGATTTATTTTTTGCACGTAGCTAATTAGTCCTATGTGATGATTCTACAACGAAAAAAAAAATTATTTATAAATGTGTTCATTAAAATTAAAAATGTTACCAAAGTAAGGGTATTCCACGAGAAAAATATAACTTTATACCAATCTGTTTTGGAACATACTGTATATTTAATGTATTTTTTAAAATGTAGCCCTAATGCAACAGGAGTTGGAAAACATGAAAATCCGTGACGTCCATACTAACTCAACCTGTATATATTAAAATGGTTTGTTGTTATGTATAATTTTGGTGCTGTTTTATGTATGATATGGTTGAAAGGTAATAAGAAAGTGTCATATGTAAGTATGAGAGGAATAAAAAATGAAAATAAGGTTATAAAATAGTTTTTTTCCTAACAAGTGCGGAAAGTTATACTTTTCCGCACGCAATTGCAGTTGCCCGAACGACGCGAAGCGGAGTTCGTTCATGCAATTAAGTGGGGAAAAGATACTTTACGCAAGTGTTAGGAACAATATTTTTTCTACAAGCGCCTAGAATTAAAAAAAAAATTTTAGCAAAAAGTATTTTTTCTATAAGCGCCTAGAATTAAAAAAAAATTTAGCAAAAAGTATTTTTTCTACAAGCGCCTAGAATTAAAAAAAAATAGCAAAAAGTATTTTTTCTACAAGCGTGCGGAAAGTTACAACTTTCCGCACTAGTGCGAAAAAGTACAACTTTCCGCACGCTTGTAGAAAAATAAAATTTAAGGTGTTTATGCATGATAGTTTCGAGTTTAAATTTTATTTTGTTTTGACAACAAGGCAAAGTGGGTGTAAAAAAAAATTGAAAAATTGTGTTTGTTGGATGATGGATAATTATTATTGACAGATTTTATACAAAAATAAAAAAAATAATACAAAAAAAATATTTAAGTTAAAGTTTCTAAAAAAGGTTGGAAAGTAATAAAGAAAAATATAAATTTAGTAGAATTTTGAGAGAAGACTATAAAGTTAAAAAAAATGAATGTATAAAAGTAAAAAGGATAAAAGAATATACAATGGTTGAAATAGATATTTGATTTTGGAAGTGGACTAGAAAAAATTGAAAAAGGAAGATTAAAGAAGGGCGATTTATAGAAAAAAAGCATTATTTTTATTTACCAAAATTTAAGAAGGAGTTATAATAAGATAATTTGAGTTATAATAAGATAAGTTTTTTTTTTATATATTTGGCTTAATTTTTTTTTGTAAACCTAAAAAAATAATAGATCTGGGATTTTTTTTATGGTAAAAATTCCCCCAAAATATTTTCGGTCATTATAAATAAATTTTGTGATTTTTTTTTTTTAATGATACTTGATATTGTGTTATTAAAGGAGTGTGAAATATATTTAATTTGATTTATTAGTGGAATATACATACGAAGAAATGCACAATAATTAATACATGAAAAACAAAAAATGAGCTAAAAAATGTTAAAAGTTCAAATAAGGAAATCGTAAAGAATGTTAAAAAATGCCAAAAAAAATCTACAAAAAAAGTTTAAAAAATGCTGAAAAAAAGTAAAATAATGCTAAAAATTGCTAAAAATGAAAAAAAAATGCAATCAAAATGCCAAAAAATTAAAAAAAAGATGCCAAAATATCGAAAAAAAAATGAAAAAATGCTGAAAAAATACAAACATATGCAAAGAAATGCACAAAAATACATGAAAAGCAAAATGAGCTAAAAAATGATAAATATTCAAAAAAAAAGCAAAAAAAGTTTAAAGTGTTAAAAGAAATTGTGCAAAATGTTTCAAAATAGCTGAAAAAGTATTCGTGGATACTCGCCGGGAAAGTTTTGGGGCGACACAACCGATTTTTTTATTTTTGACAGGTGACAGTTGGAGAAATAATTTTGACTGGCAAGTCAAAATCCGTGACATATTTTATCTGTCACTTGTTGATAGTGATACTTCCATTTGACAGATATCGTACAAAGACTAATGGGTTTTACCGACCGCTAACCTAAACCGACATACCAAATTTCAGCTCAATCAGATTAATACTTTTTCATATACATTGCGTCCATAAAGTAACGCATAAATTCATTATTAGCTAAATGAACGATTAAATTAGAAATTCCCGAAATATGTCGATTTTTGATTTGAATTTACTATTTTTTCAGATCATAATCTAATATACAGGGTGAACCACCTTCGTGTAATGACGTCATCTCCATTTTTTTAAATGGAACCCCCCTTTTTTTCAATTTCCGGATTGCCCTTGCTGAGCTGATTCCAAAAATGTATAATATGTTGCTTCAAATTGGTACAGGGTGGGCAAAAAATTTAATGTTAATGTTTAAAATTTTGACATTTTTTTATTTTTGACAGGTGACAGTTGGAGAAATAATTTTGACTATCCTGAATAGAGTTTTTCAAGGGCTTTCAAATGACATATTTCATGTCAAATTCCATGAGATATTGCATCTGTCATTTTTTGATAGTGACACTTCCGTTTGACAGATGTCGTACAAAAACCAATGGGTTCTTCCGACCGGTAACCTAAACCCATAAACCAAATTTCACTTCAATCGGATTAAACGGTGTGGCCTGTATCGTGGAAGAATACACACAGACAGACAGACAGACAGACCGACAGACAGACTTCCATCTGGAAATGATCTTAATCGTCTCAGGTGACTTCAAAATCGATATTTCCATCTTTATCTTGAAATTTTTTTTTAGCTCGTTCACAATACTTTCCCTTCTCGGAGGTGGGTCAGGAAAGTAAAATATTTGCACTCTCTCAGGGGGGAGAGCCACTCCCCTTTAAAAGAATCTCCCTGTATGTTTTTGGTTGACGTACTTACTCGAGCGGGTCAATATTTGTTTAACCCCAATTTTGAACCCCTTAAAGTGTGAATTTTCAAAATTCCTTCCTTCGTGCTCCCCTACATTAACAAAGGAAAGTACTCTGAAAATGTCACGTCTCTATCACCTCTGGTTTAGGCTGCGCCATGATTGTCAGTCAGTCAGTCAGTCAGTGACACGACAATTTTATATATATATAGAAAAATTTGTTAAATCAGAAACTGTTCAAAATGGTTACCATCATCAGTTATGCATAACTCAATCCTTCAATATTTTGGATATCTCCAGTACCAAATTTTTTTTGAGTTAGCTCCATTGGAGTTCTTGGTACATTGAATCCCATCCATCGTCTGTGAAATCTAGGATTTAAATAGTTTCTGACTCGTCATTATGTGGTCCGCAACCGTCTTGCATAAAATAATCAATTTCTCTTAAGACATTTAAAGGCATATCATCTGAAACTTCTGCCAAAATATCTAAATACTTTCCACAATTTATAGAATTGTCTTTAAATATTGGACCAATAACCTAATTATCTACTATCGTATACTCCATCTATTTACTGAATATCTTACTTGAGGGGGCTAGAATCAAAACCGGCTATGTCCATTTTTCTGTAAAATGAGTTGCATACATCAAAAGTTCTGTAATATTCTCTTCTCCTACAATAACCTTTGAGTTTATAATAAAAACAGCAATATCTAATGCAAAATCAGTATCAAAACTTATGCTCAGAAACAAAACCGGCAATGTCCATACGTCTTTTAGAATCATAAGCGGTAATGTCCATTCCAGCCAATCAGGAATCGGCGTGGAAGTCACGACAATGATCATCATATCATGTGCGTCTCAATATTATTTTTACCCAGTTAGTATCGTTGTTTGCTGTTTATTACTTTATTCTAAAAATTGTTGTTGGCACCTTGCTAAGGTTTACTAAGAATTTACTAATGAAAGTGCTTGTTGCCACTGTTGACAGGAAGAAAGCTCGAAAAATATTGCGTCAACTAACCACTTGGAAATGTAATATTCGCAAGAAAATCAGGTAAATTCTCATCTTTCTTATAGAGAAGGTAGTTTTTCGTTCAACGGATCATGAATACATTCACGATGTTCTGTATTTGAATCGAAAATCACTTATTTTTCAGATACTCTCCGAAACAGTTACCACAATATCCAACTTGTAAGCACAGTACTATATCCTATCAATCTTCATTGTTAACCATGATAGAGATTAAAACATTTCGGATGCATATTATGCGACAAAAGACAAACTTTAGCAAGATTCGTTCATATTGAAGTATATTGCAAACGTCGACGTACAAGGACTGGAAGTCACCAATCCAAACAACCAGTGTAAAATGTTATGTGAGGAACTCCCTGAAACAGAACATTCCTATTTGTAAGTCGATTTTTTTTGGTATATTGATGATAACGAAGCATCGTTTATCTCATGTAATGAAGAATTTTCCGAGAACTGGTCAAGCACCTGTAGAACATAGAGGTGGAGACAGAAAAGCCCCTAAATTCGAAATTAAAAAAATGGCTGTTCAAAAGTTTATTAATAAGTTCAAGGGCATAGAATCACATTACTGCCGTTCAACTGCAAGAAGATTATACCTTCCCTCGGATTTGTCTATTCAAAAAAGTACAATGTATTTTCAAACAATCATCAATACCAAGTACAATTTGAGCTTTTCAACACATCGCACTGATGTCTGCTCCACGTGTCTTCAATATACATAAAATATTAAACGTTGTACAGATGAAGAAGAAAAAAAACTTTATTAACAGAAAGAAAAATACGCAAACTAAGGCAGATGCGTTTGTTCGCCTTTTAATGGAGGCTAGAGAAGATTTGGTAACCATATCATTCGATTGCCAAAAAAACTTGGTCCTTCCAAAAGTACCAGACCAAAGTGCCTACTATTCACGGCAGTTAGACTTGTACAATTTTACAATATTATAGGGTTCATCTAAACTTACAAAAGAAAATGTTTTCTCATATTAATGGGCTGAAAATGAATTTATAAAGGCCCAAATGAAATTTTATCATGTGGGTTTGACAGACTAACAAAAATAGATTTTGGTACAAATCCAAAAACTGTAAGACTTATGGCAGATGGATGCAGCGGCCGAAACAAAAATACCACTTTAATCGGAATGTGTTGTAAATGGCTTGCAAGTGAGGCCCCGATGAATGTCCAAAGTTTAGAAGTAATTTTTCTTGTGGTAGGCCATTCATTCAGTTTTTGGTAACATTGAGAAGGATTTCAAGAAGCTAGAAGTAATAACGCAACCTGAAGTTTATCTAAAAACAAAGTGTCAAAAATATTCTCAAACTGTCAGGATCATGGCATTTCCCATTTCGAATTACAAAAGGGTTTTATCTTAAGAAGAGGAATCACTAAAAGAGGGAAAATAATTTCAATGTTAATTCCCGATAAAATAAATAGTGATCTTCAGCAGGTCAATAATTTGAAAATAGTTGATGTTAACAATCTAATAAACAAACACTTTGGAAATGACTGGAGAAATCTACACCTTTTCCAATTATAGTTCAAAAAGTATCAAGTTAATTTCGGAATTTATCATTTACATTTCGAATTAGGCAATTTGATTTAAAAAAGTATCAAACGTTTTTCGAAATTATTAATTCAATTTGAAATTGCGTCAATTATATTTCAAATGAATCAATTTAATTTAAAAAAGTATCAAATGTATTTCGAAATTATCAATTCAATTTCAAAATGCGTCAAATATATTTCAAATTTGTCATATATTTTTCGAAAAATTCCATTTGCATTTCAAAATTTATCTACATAATCCTATTCACGTATTCTACATAGTACAGTTATATATCTCTACACACAGTATTAAATAACTTTTTATAATATATAACACAAAAGCTATTGTTCAACAGGCATTTCTTCCCAAACAGCACAGACCGTCCCGAGGACCTCCGATTCGGGTCTGAAGGTCCCAGGCCATTTTCAGGACGTCCTCGGCACGACTGATTTTGGACTTACCTTGGACATCTTTCTTGTACATCTTCAGGATGTCCCACTTAGGTCCACTGTTATCATTCCAGCGATTTTAATTTTTTATATTTTTCATCATTAATAATTATGTAAAAGTAACTGCGTAAACTGATACCATTAATAGGTTGATAGATATATTGGAAAATAATATTTTCAGTGAAATGTCTTAAAGTTGAACTAACCTCAAAATATTATTGGAAAAAAATTCAATACCAAAGTTGATATAAAAAGTATAACGAAAATATTTATTTTAATATTAAAATTAACAGGATCCAAAAGCGTTTTAACAGGGTGATTAAATAGTAAAATAACCACTTAGTACAGTAGTATATTTATAAACCTCTGTGTGTAATTTATTAGAAAATCAAATGATGCTTTATGTAATACATTTGATATATTTTGAAATATATATTACTATTTTGTAAATGTAAATTTTCGAAATTAATTTGATTAATTCAAATTACATTTGACAATTTTGGAAATTAAAATGACCAATTTGAAATACAACTGATACTTTTTAAAATGAACTTGACGCTTTTTTAAATACAAATGATACATTATGAAATTCAAGTAACAATTTGAAAATTCAAATGATGCTTATTGAAATTGAGAGGATTATTTGGAAATACAATTGGTACAATTTGAACTACAATTGAAAAAGGTGTAGACGAACTCAAATTTTATGAAGGTATCATCAATAACAATCATCAGGAAAACTCAGAAAATCAAGTTACTAAGATGCGGCATCTTTTCTGCATGACCTTCTGACATTGACTGATAAGAAATACACGCTACTATGTTGTACTTCTTATCGAGTGAAAAAAAAATGTATATTGATTCTATGACAAGTTTTAATTCCATTATTTTTTTTTAATAAGTTTACTAAAATAATACATAAAAATTTTTAATTATATAGTGATTATAACAATTTTTATTCAAATTTTATCTAATAAATCTAAAAAACAACCTTGCAATTTTTTTAACCTTTTTCAAAAATTTTATTCAATTATTTCTTTAATTGCAACACAAATTTTAATATTTAAAACCATTTCCAGCAATTAAACAAAAATAAAATATTCAAATCCGAATTTTGATTTTTTTATTATTAATTAGCCGCCATAACCAAGACCAAAGTCGTTTAATAAATTAATTCTAATTACGGTAAATTAACATTCTCACTACAGATTAAACACATTTGAAATTCACATATCAAGTTAGACTGCTTCGTAGAGATGTTGACATTTAAAGCTTTATACATATTAATGCGATACACGAAGAGAACAGGAACCATGACCTTGCATATGATATAACGAACTAACCCACGAGCGATTGGACACCGTGGTAGAGTTAGTTGCGGAATAAGCCGAGGTTCGGTTTTGATTCCGCTTTTATGCCATTTTATTTAAATCATTTTAATATTCGAATCTATTTGTGTCAAATGTAGCTACTGACCCGATACATCTTTTAAAATTATTTTTAAATACAAAAAGTGGGTATAGAGCTAACCAATAGTATATTGTTTAACGAGCAAGGAATGATAGTTATTTCCCACGAGTATGAAGTTTGCAAATCATACGAGTGGGAAATTAGCATTCCATGCGAGTTAAACACTATGCTTTTTCTACTGCTGTAATAGATAATAGCGAAATGATTTAACAAATAACATGAAATTCAAATTTAACGTCATTCAAAATTTCTATTTAGGTACAATTAAAATATCAATTACACTTAGTATAATGAGAAGTTTTGAAAAATGATTTGTAGGACTTTTCATATTTTTCCTTAGATAATTCTGGAATTAAACTTAAACATGCCTGATTTGCGGCAGCAGCTATTTCTGGAGGAGTAAGTTCTAATTCACTTTCGCTGCTCATCGTAGGATTTTAAACGTTTCACAGCTATATAAATATACGAAAATAGAACTGTCATTACTTGAAATTGACATTCCATGAAAGACCTGATTTATTGAAATAATTACACAATGAATTATTGTATTATCAGATACGGAAATGAAATTGGAGACATACAATGTACCTCATTGATCTATCAAGAACAGTTAAGAAAGAGCAGTATTGTATTATAGCCGCAGAAAAAAATAATTTCCCCATTCGTCCATATTACTTGTATTTCTTATATGGACATTGTATACTTCATCCAATTTACATAATTTAGCCTGCAATCCTCAATTTGTGCATCAATTACCACAATAAATTTAAAAAATCTTCTCGGGGGACCTCAAAATGGATATTTCGATCGATATCTCAAATTTTTTTTTGCTCGCTCACTATACTTTCCCTTTGATGGGTCCGGGAGAGTTAAAATATATAAAAAAAATCATATAAAATGAGAAATTATTTAATAAAAGAAAATACAAGGAGAATAGATGGAGAGGAATGAACATTTAATTGTAACAATGGAGGAGTAAAGGGAAATAATCAAGGAAGGGAACATGATTTACAAATTTAATACGAACAGGAGACAAAATAGAAAGAAATTAAATTTGTATAAGGAAGAAACAGAAAATATTTAAAATAAGATAAGTTATTTTTTTAATTTTTGGGCGTTATTCTTCTGTAAACAAAAAGGAATTACAGATCTGAAATTTTTTCAAAATTGATTAAAACAAAATTATAGTTTATTATAAATTTGAAATTTAATTAATTATTTTATGACTAAATTGATTATATTTTTTATTGGTATGAAAAGAACATATCAATGTATATATATTTTTTTTCAAAACGCACTCTTTTTGGACTGCGCGTTATGAAATGATTATTTAGGAGACCTCGACCTTCAATTTGACACGTGTCTGTCAGCTATAGGAAAAATTTTGGTAAATTTTCCGAATCTGAAGGGACTATAAAATGTGCCAGTATTATTTTAAGAACTTTAAAATTTTTTTTATTTTTTTTTTGACCCGTCATTCATTAAACAATTCTTGGTTATGTATACTCAAAGGTTAGAAATATTTTTTAAATTACGTGTGAATAAGATGAATGGAATTTAAAATCAAATACAACAAGGACAAAAAAAGGGCGAAGAGTAATAGTAAAAAAATCAGGAAATTTTTAACAACAGTGAAGATGAATTAATATAAATATTGCTATGAAAACTCAGTGTTCAAATTATACATAAACTTTTATTATTTAAAAATTTCACAATGTTGTTATAAATTCTACAAATTTTGTGAAATTCCTCAGCAATTGACAACCGTCCTCCGTCGGTGCCTCACTAGATTTGCATGATTTAACACATATTTGCCACATTGCGTATTTTTGTAAAATGTGTGCAGGATTAAAAAATATTTATTGTAAAATTTCCAATAACCAAAGTATTATTAAAAATGTATCCATAAGGTAAGAAAACTTATAAAGTACACGGATTCTGATTACGAAAAAAGATTTTTTTTATATTCAAGAAACGAGGGAAGATATTGGCAGAAAGTTTGCTAGGGGCTAACATGCTGGCAGAGCGCTCCAAAGTGGCCTAAATGGCAATAAAAAAAATATCACGAGGTACATGAATTATTATTATTATTTTGTTTTAATATTTAAACATAAAAAAAGACAATTTAAGCTATGGCAAATAAAAAAGTGGGGCTAAAGTTGTGGCAGACGTCAGATATCTTATCTGTAGTAATATCACAAGAGAGTGAGAATAAATTGAAAATAATTCGACAGATTTTAGAAAACTTGTTGCCATTTGGCAACAAGTTTGAGATAATGACTGGAGAATTATTATCTAATGTATCGAACTCTCATGTGGTATTCGATAGATTATTTTTTGAAGTTACAATCAAAATCACTTTTAAGATTTTATATTTTTATTTCAACAAATTTATATCACTCGACTCAATATAAACAGAATGAGTTATTCAAATTAGGATGCATTGAAGTTTTGAACATGAAAAATACAATTATTATAAATGTCAGATGAAGAAAATACGTTGTCATATGGTTGTCATTCAATAAAAACAATGTACATTGAATTATTCTCGATGAAATAATGTAAGTAGATTATTCCCACTATAATAATGTTTTGATTGGCTGGAACGTATATGAATTACTGAAATTGAAAATTTCTATTGGTTTCGAGAAACGTCAAAAAATAATCGCAGGTTATATCCCGAGAACTGCAAATTTAACTGGATAAACTGCGGCTAGCTTTTTTTGAAAAATTTTGCTTAGAAAATGTTTGAGACTGAATAATCCATCATTAAAAGCTCGAGACCGAAGGTCGAGTTCTTTTAGGTGGATTATTCAGTCGAAAACATTTATGCTGATCAAAACAATTGAAATAACCTAATATATTATCAATGACATTCACCGGGACGGCCATAATAATGTCATCCACATACTTCTTAACGAAAAGGATTCTAAATGGTAAAGTGGGGATTATGCTGTCCAGAACATCATCCATAACATAGTCTGCCAGAATTGGGGAAATTTTGCCACCCTTAGGGGTGCCTATACTTTCTCCTCATATGCTCTTCTCTGCCATTAGATGGCAGTAGAAGTAGCTTTCATGATATATATATATATATATATATATATATATATATATATATATATATATATATATATATTACTTGCCACGAGATCTCGGAATCTATCGGCCCAATTGACTTGAAATTTGGCATAGTTACTACTAACGTAGACGGCCAATAAGAAACAATTTTTGGAAATTGCAACCCAAAGGTAGGGAAAAAGGCGGGACAAATTTTTTATGAGAATACCTGTATCTCACACATCGAGGATGTCAAAACCTTGAAAATTTGTATTGAAGATATTTTTAAAAATAAACAAACACGTGTTTTATCATTTTTCAAAACTCCAGTTACGGAGGGTGAAGAGGGTGGAGTGCTTTTTTAGTAACATTATTTATTACTTCTCAAAAATTGATATTTAGATTATTGTTAAAAAAATAAAGAAATACGTTTTTACCATTACCGAAAATTCAGTTATGGGGGGAAGCGGGGGGCTTTATTATAATGATACTTATATCAGCAAGCACGTTAAATCCTTGAAAATTACTAATTAAGCTATTCTTAAAAAAATACCTGTATCACGATTTTCCACAAATACAGTTAGGGGGTGGGCGGTACATTTTTTATGTAGCCAACTTTGGACTATAATAGTCCAAAAAAAGCCATATTAATAAATGAAATATACCCTGCCGATTTTTATTTCTCGACCACTCAAAAACTATTGAATTAAAAATTTTTAAATTTTACATCCAAGATTTTGATACCATAGTTTTACACATATATTTTGTATACGCTATAGTTTATTTTCGTATCATTAAAATTTTCAAAACTTTTGAAATTGTTGCAAGATTTACAAATAAGTCATTTTTTGTCATACTTTTGTGTTAACGACCTAATTTTTGATTAAAAAATGGCGAGAGGTCATGTGTTGGCCACATCAGTTTTTTTTATGTGATATTGTGCTACTAGGGATGCTTAAACCTGGATTTTCAGACTGCTATGTAGTGACTTCCGGTCTCCATATTGGAAACGCGGATAGCTCCATGTATCCGAAACTATTGATTTTTATAAAAAAATTACCTATCCAAAAAACCAAATTTTATTGGACTATAATAAAAGAACTATATTAGTATTATTTTAAAGGAGTTTGAAGATAGCAATATAATGAAATCTTTTTCTTAGTGTATATATATAGCGCCAACAAATTATAGAACTTGTTTGCAAAAACAACAAAATATTAACCAGTTTCTAGCTGAAATTAAATCTACATTTTATTTTAATTTGTATTAACCTTAAATAAAAGAAGAAACTTTATAAGTTTAAAAAAGTAGAACGTTTCCTTGAACTTCATTTTTTTATGAATATAACGTAGGCGTTTTCTAACACCTTGGTTTCGGTATATTTTATGATTATGGAAAAAAAGGGTTTTAATAATTTTGATGTTGACGTAGGTTAGTCCGGGGACTTTTTATCGCAAACAAAAACTTAATTTATTGATTGTTTACCAGCATTATTATCAGTTTTTATGTAACCACAAAACCAGTTTACATTTTTTATATCTTTACTAATCCGTACTCGCACTTATTTGGTATTCGAATCAAATGTCTTAGTTGAACTTGTTTTCTTTATATAATATTTTAATTAATGTTTCTACTTATTTACGTTGTAAGCGTTCACATTCATCATGATTTGAAGGTTAAACGAGAACAAAAGAACAAAACTCGTTGGAAGGATATTGATCTATTTGTAGTAGGTGTTCGTTCATATTTAATTTAACATATGAACTAAGAACAGAAAAAAATGACTTATACTTATTTTTTGGCCTAAAAAATATCATTATGTCACGATATTTTGTCACCCGTCTAATATAAATTAGGTTTTCTGTCAAATCATTATTAATTTAATCCATCAAAAATTTGTAGTAAGGTGGTAACTTTTAGATTACTTTTACATATTATAAATCTGTGGGAATTCATATTTTTATTCACAATCGTGTATGTAATAGCTCAATTACACACTTTTTAAAGGTCGGGAAATCAGCTATTACAAACTTTACTTGCTGCCCACGGGTGGGAAGTGATATCTGTCACTTCCCGCCCGTGATCCGGATAGATTTCTCTACATCTATCATATCAGCAGAAAGCGATACATAGTATTATTAGTTACAATAAATAATGTAACAGATTTTAATAAACTATACTTATTACCAAAACCTATTTTATTTGTTGTAATGTAATGTTTTGTGACTCTAATTTGTCATTTTCCTTTTTTAATTGATAGTACAAAAATAAAATGTCATGTAATATCTAAATGCCACAGTATTTGACTAGAGTATTTTAATACACATGTCACATAGTCGCTTTTAAAATTAATAACTATATATTCTTGTCAAATTTTGGATTAAAATAAAATGATTGTGAATAAAATAGTACCCAAACCATGTAATGGCGGAAATTATCATTCCTGTTTCGGGCAATAGAACCTGTACAATATATTTTATAATTCTTTAACTCATATTTCCAGAATACAAATGAACAGGACCGTACTTAAAATTCATAAAATACAGTTTATTGTCGAAACCTGTATATTAAGTGTTCTACATAGTTGGATAGAGAAAAAAATGGGGATTTTAAAGATGAAATATAATGTCAAAAAATAATAATAAAATTAATTGTTCTACAGTTGGATAGTATTTTAAAAATAAAATAAAAGGTACAGGTCTGTATTTAAAAAAATAGTTGAGGGAAGTCCTTCAAAGACAAAAATTGGATACGCTATGTAAAGCGGTATTTGACCTTATAGTTTTTTCTATCTTTAAAAGTTAAGGTGTTAAATAAATAAACCGAAAATCCTCAATTTCGGTTTTCCCCAAATATCTCGGAAACCGGTCCTGATATTTTAATTTAGAAAAAACCATCAATTCGTCTTGAAAATACACATCTTTATTTCTATTTAACCAACTTTGTATCTATTATTGTTTACGAAATCCCAATAGTGTTAAATTAAATTTGCGCCAACCTGTTCTCTCCTAATATGCCATTAGTATTTTGATTTACTTCAGGTTAATATTTCTCATTTTTTAAATCCTGTTCATGAACTTCTTTGAGAAATTTTTGAGGATTTTTGAGAATTTTTTGAGAAAGTTTTGAGAAATTTTTGAGGAGTTTTTGAGAAATTTTTAAAAAAATTTTGAAATATTTTTGAAAATTTTTGAGAAATTTTCGAGAAATTTTTGAGAAATTTTAGAGAAATTTTTGAAGAATTTTTGAGAAGTTTTTAAAAAAATTTTGAGAAATTTTCGGTAAATTTTAAATATTTGAGAATTTTTAAGAAATTAGTATTTTTATTTATTTCAGGTTAATATTTCTCATTTTTTAAATCCTGTTCATGAACTTCTTTGAGAAATTTTTGAGGATTTTTGAGAATTTTTTGAGAAAGTTTTGAGAAATTTTTGAGGAGTTTTTGAGAAATTTTTAAAAAAATTTTGAAATATTTTTGAAAATTTTTGAGAAATTTTCGAGAAATTTTTGAGAAATTTTAGAGAAATTTTTGAAGAATTTTTGAGAAGTTTTTAAAAAAATTTTGAGAAATTTTCGGTAAATTTTAAATATTTGAGAATTTTTAAGAAATTAGTATTTTGATTTATTTCAGGTTAATATTTCTCATTTTTTAAATCCTGTTCATGAACTTCTTTGAGAAATTTTTGAGGATTTTTGAGAAAGTTTTGAGAAATTTTTGAGGAGTTTTTGAGAAATTTTTAAAAAAAATTTGAAATATTTTTGAAAATTTTTGAGAAATTTTCGAGAAATTTTTGAGAAATTTTAGAGAAATTTTTGAAGAATTTTTGAGAAGTTTTTAAAAAAATTTTGAGAAATTTTCGGTAAATTTTAAATATTTGAGAATTTTTAAGAAATTAGTATTTTGATTTATTTCAGGTTAATATTTCTCATTTTTTAAATCCTGTTCATGAACTTTGAGAAATTTTTGAGAGATTTTTGAGAAAATTTTGAGAAAAATTTGAGAAATTTTTGTGAAATTTTTGAGAAATTTTAAATATTTGAGAATTTTTAAGAAATTAGTATTTTGATTTATTTCAGGTTAATATTTCTCATTTTTTAAATCCTGTTCATGAACTTCTTTGAGAAATTTTTGAGGATTTTTGAGAATTTTTTGAGAAAGTTTTGAGAAATTTTTGAGGAGTTTTTGAGAAATTTTTAAAAAAATTTTGAAATATTTTTGAAAATTTTTGAGAAATTTTCGAGAAATTTTTGAGAAATTTTAGAGAAATTTTTGAAGAATTTTTGAGAAGTTTTTAAAAAAATTTTGAGAAATTTTCGGTAAATTTTAAATATTTGAGAATTTTTAAGAAATTAGTATTTTGATTTATTTCAGGTTAATATTTCTCATTTTTTAAATCCTGTTCATGAACTTCTTTGAGAAATTTTTGAGGATTTTTGAGAAAGTTTTGAGAAATTTTTGAGGAGTTTTTGAGAAATTTTTAAAAAAAATTTGAAATATTTTTGAAAATTTTTGAGAAATTTTCGAGAAATTTTTGAGAAATTTTAGAGAAATTTTTGAAGAATTTTTGAGAAGTTTTTAAAAAAATTTTGAGAAATTTTCGGTAAATTTTAAATATTTGAGAATTTTTAAGAAATTAGTATTTTGATTTATTTCAGGTTAATATTTCTCATTTTTTAAATCCTGTTCATGAACTTTGAGAAATTTTTGAGAGATTTTTGAGAAAATTTTGAGAAAAATTTGAGAAAAATTTGAGAAATTTTTGTGAAATTTTTGAGAAATTTTTAAAAAAATTTTGAAAAATGTTTGAGAAATTTTTTTGAATTTTCTGAGAAATTTTCGGTAAATTTTAAATATTTGAGATTTTTTAAGAAATTAGTATTTTGGTTTACTTCAGGTTAATAATTCTTATTTTTTAAATCCTGTTCATGAACTTCTTTTAGGAATTTTTGAGAAATTTTTAAGAAATTTTTGAGAAATTTTTGAGAAAATTTTGAGAAATTTTAGAGACATTTTTGAAACATTTTTGAGGAATTTTTGAAATTTTTAAAAAAATTTTGAAAAATTTTGAGAAATTTTTGAGAAATTTTAGAGAAATTTTTGGAACATTTTTGGAAACTTTTGGAATTTTCTGAGAAATTTTCGGTAAATTTTAAATATTTGAGAATTGTTAAGAAATTAGTATTTTGATTTACTTCAGGTTAATGTCTCATTTTTTAAATCCTGTTCATGAACTTCTTTGAGAAATTTTTAAAAATTTTTTGAGAAATTTTTGAAAAATTTTTGAGAAATTTTTAGAACATTTTTGGAAAACTTTTTAGAATTTTCTGAGTTTTCGGTAAATTTTAAAAATTATGAAAATTTTTAAGAAATTTTGACACTGTTTATTTTATATGTAGCAACAAAACGCATCAATTTTTACCTACTTACTTTTTATTATAAAAGAGTTATTTTATAAAAATGAAGTAATTTTTTTTGGTCCGTTTTTACAGTTATATCGATGTTTTATAGGAATTGATTAATCAGTTTGATAAATTTTTTTTTGCAAATTTAAAATATGGTCTATTTCTTTAAATGTACCTATAATTAATAAAATCAATAGAATCTTGAATAAATTTTCAATTAACGGTTTATGCACTGGAGTTATTAATAAAACATGAAGAAACCGTTAGTGAAAGGTCGCTTCATCTAGATTTATTACCAAAAATTTCGAAGATACAGAATACGTAGAGAGACTATTTACCGAAATATTCGTACTGCTAGATTAACATAAAAAAATAGAAGAAATTTTAAATAGTTTTATTAATTAAGTAGCGGCAATAAATTATTTTTATCTTCTTTTTTTAAATTTAAAAACAAATTTTCAAGAAGGCTCTTAAGAGGCCCACACACCACGTGACTTTTGTGTTTGTCAGTTAGAGAATTACCCAAGGAAAATGCTTGTATTCTAATAAGTTGGGTGCAATAAAATTTTTTTTAGTATTTTCCGGACGAGAACTAGCCTAATATAGCTACTAAAAATATGCGATTTTTTTTCATGATATTTATGAGAAGAGCGCGTCTGTGCTACATTTTTCAAATTTATCTAGAGAAAAAAATTGATTGTCGTATCACTTGTACTAAAAATATTTTACAAAAAGTAATATTAACGGGACACCCGTCCAAAAACGATTTCAGGCAAGATAATAAATATGGCATTGGCGCCTTTTAACAAATAAATGTTATAAATGACTCAGGCGCATAGCAAAGTTAACTTAAAGTCTAGTCAACAAATGCTTTTTAGGCCAAACTTTTTTCTCCGCCTCTGAAAAATATGAACGAGGTCTCATTCGATTTAGCGTGTAGATGATTTTTGAAAAAATTCAAGACCCGCTTGCAAAAATTGTAAAAGTTATAAACAATTAACTGAAAAATAAAAATGGGGTTTGGTTTTTTGCAAATATCCCAAAAACTATTCGACATTTTTCAGATTTGAAAAAAGATTAAAAAAAAAGGAAATTTACAAAAAAAAACAAACCTCCTGGAACTGTAGGACCAATATTTATAATTTTTCCAGAGTGTTGAAAATACAGCTGAAAACGGGGACATCGGCTTGCGTAAGCGCAGTCCACTTTGGACCTTTAATGAATAAATATTATTTAAACTTTTTAAATATGAAAATTAAGAATTGAAAAAATTCAGGCGTCTACTGGATAGATCTATGAAGAATAATTCGGGGTCATTCAAAAATATTTAAAAACGAATGTATTTAATGAATTTGAAAAAGAAACTTTTGTCAAAGATAGCTTAGATATGAATTTACCTCGTCCATATTTCATAATTTTTTAAATAGAGCATGAGATTACATTTTCAAAATTGTAATTATAAAAAACTTTGTTGTTTTAAATATTATTTAATATTTAGAATGCTCATTCTATGCTTTTTATACTATTGGTTTAAATTTTTTTCGATATTTTGCCCAATTTCTGTATAAATTTAATTATTTTTTACGTTTCATGTCAAATTTATAATTTTTAAGAAAAAATCTAATTTCCTACAAACATATTTATATATGTAAAGTAGTTGCTTGCTTGCTTGCTAGTAATTTTAACGTCTCTTTTCTGCTACTAAGGCTAATCTGGACGGGACCTACAGCTTATCGTGGACTCCGAACCACGGTCCTCAATCACCCTAAACCCAGGACTATGCCTTTGTCATTCAGGTGATCTACCGACTAGCAATTGTGTAATTGTGCCACCAACCCCTATCAGTTCCACGAGATATCCGATCTCATCCGGCCTGGTTACCGGCGTGAATGAAGCTGCGCATGACACAAATACCTTTTTGCACTTGCCAAAAGTCTTATCTGACTTTAATTCTACTCTAGATTCATGGGACTCGAACCCACGACCCGAACAATGACCAAGTATAAAGGCCAGTGCCCTAACCAACCGTGTCCGGGGTGTAAAGTAGTTAACTAAATTTTATTCTATTCATAACACCGTTTTAAAGTTACTGAACAAAAAATCAAATTATCGAGAAATAGGCTTTCTTAAATCATATACAGGGTGATTCATTTAAAAAAACAAAGTTTTTATAATTTCAATTTCTGAAAATTTATTCTTATGGTATAAACACCCTATTTAATTTTCAAATTCGAAAAATACATTTAATAAAAATTTTAATATCTTGGATTTTTAATAAAAAAGGTCGCTGAAGTAGTAATCTACAAATATACAGGGTGGCTCATTTAAAAAAGTCAGTCGAATGTGGATCACTCTGTATAAATTAAACTATTTTTTAGTTGTAGGGATCTTCAAACCAAATCAAACTGTTTTTTTTCCATTTCAATGTCTTTGTTACATTCCGCCGGGAGATAATTGGTCCACCCTGTATAATAATCTGAAAATCTTTTATTTTTCTTGATAATTATTTCATTTTTATAGAACATAAAATTCTCGCTTTTCAAAGGTGTTTTTAATATCTTAATATACAGTCTTAATTTTGTTTTTATAATTGTTGTATAATTTTAATTACTATTAAAAAGATACAACATTATTGGGATCCATAATAATTTTTATCAGGTTAAATGGCGTTGGTACGGAATATAAAGAGAATTTTTATTTCTGATGATAATTATTTGAAAAATGTAGTCCTTGGTATATGAAACTACAGGAAAGCATTATAATATTCATTTTCATAAATAATGGTCGCCAGCTGAAAATAAAGAGTAAATAAGTTTTTCTAAATTTTAAATTTTTTTTGCAATTCATAAAGTCGTTAATGGAAAAAATACCGTGTGTTTTTAAAGAACCTTTTCGGTCGGTGTCATGTTTACCGGTAACCTTGTCTGGTCTGGTATATTTGGTGGCAAGTTTACTTCCCCCCAAATTTCCACTAGTAAGTAGATGGGAAGATAAAAGAAGAGAAAAGTTTGGGAAAATAAGTATACGTGTAAAAAATATTTGTTAATAAAATGGAGTTATCCGATAAATAAAAACATATTTTGTAATAAATATCAGTATGTGTGAAAAAGTTGGCAACATATGGAAAACTTTTTTTATTGTATGTTTTACGAAAAAAAGTTATTCTTTATGAAAATCTCTGCTTTCGAAATTAATAATATTCAGGTATTTAAATTTGACATTAAATGTACAGGGTGTCCACAAATTGCAAAAGATTAATACTAATATTTTGAACACTTCAATTTCCATTTAAATTTTGTAAATTTTAGTTGTGAAATATGTCAACTTTTATCTTATTTAACAAGTCAACACACCTCGAATGTTTATTTGTTGATTTGAAATATTTTAGCAATGAATTTAAATCAGTAATAAATAAGTATCACCCAACATAATAATGTATTTTCTACTGTAATACACAAAAATAAACGAAATAATTTAAACTCTAGGTGGCTCTGACAATGCCATTTCTCTTACCGAAAGTCAGTCTAGTAAAAGCTTTCGAGAAGTTTTCGATATTGTAAAAAATAAAGGTACTTTACTCATGTATCAAATTCATATTTTTTGACATATGTTTTTCAGAAATACTGTATATAGTATATTATATACCAAGGGACTAAAGTAGATCTTTTAATCGCGAGGATGATGATTAAAAGACACTTTAGTCCTGTGGTATATACGCTATTTTTTACACCGCGATGCCCAAGGCCCCCTTAACATTCAAATAATTATTTAAATACATTTTTTTTTAATATTTTTTTTTATATAACTTTGTTCTAAAACTTCTTTTATAGAATTTAAGTCGATTAAAATATGTTTTTGCACAATTTAAAAAACTTATAATTTGATATATAAAGTACACTCTTTAGGGGAACACAAAATTGGAGAGAAACGAGGGGAAATTTTGAAGAAAGAGAGGAAATTTGATGCAAAAATAAGTAAAAAGAGGTAATCTAAAAAAGGGGTAATTTCAGTAAAAAAGTGATAAAATTTGAAACAAAAGAAGGGAAATTTGACAAAAATGAAAAAGAAAGGTTTAATTCAAAAAAGGGGTATTTTTAATGCGGGAAAAGAGGTAATCTTAGGGGAAAAGGGGAAATTTCAGATTAAATATTGAAAAAGTTGAGAGAAACAAAAGTAAATTTAGGAGGAAGAGGAAAAATTTAAGGCAAAAATGTGAACAAAGTAAGAACAAATGGTAATTTTCGAAAACAGAGGTGATTTTTTAAAAAACGTGTAATTTACTCAAATAAGTAACAAAATTTGAGAGAAAAGAATGGAAATTTTATAGGAAGAGAGAAAATTTAAGGCCAAAAAGTGACAAAAATGAGAAAAAAAGGGGTAATTTTAGAAAAAAATAGGTAGTTTTTTAAAATACGTGTATTTCTGCAAAAAATTAAGAATTTTTAAGAGAAAAGAAGGGAAATTCGACAAAATAAGAAAGAATAGGTTATTATATAAAAAAAGTGGTAGTGTTCGAGAGAAAATTTCAGGACAAAAGTGACAAAATTTGAGACAAAAAAGGGAAAAAACCCCAGGAAAAACGAGAGGAAATTTTGGAGGGAAATTTTAAATAAAAAAAGTGACAAAAATGAGAGAGAATGGAGTAATTTCAGTAAAAAAGTGACAAAATTTGAGAGAAAAGATAGGAAATTTGAGACCAAAAAGTGACAAAACTTTAGAGAAACGAGGGAAAGTTTTTGAGAAAAAAAAAATTAAATCGAAAAGTAGTAAAAATGAGAAAAAGGGTAATTTCAGAAAAATTTAACAAAAATGTGAAAAAAAAGATAATTTAAAAATAATTATTTACCTGTTAATTTCGTAAATATTTAAACATAACAATTAATACTATTATTTTTAAGTTTCCTACTTCTGATTAGGTAATCATGTTTGATATTAAATTATGTATTTTTTCATAAAATACCGGCTCTTAAAAATGTTATAAAAAAAACGGGGTTCCCGATGGGGCTCGAACTCAGACCAATTTCGATCAGCATTCAAATCAATAATGACAGAAGATTGCGATTTGTCACATTTAAGATATTTTAGAATAAAATCATAAAAAATATATAATAAAGCTTACGACGATCTCGTAAAATGGTGTTTTAGAAAAGAAAATTGATGACTATACTACCAAAAATTGTTTCCTATACTCATGTGTGGAAGTATTTGACAGTTCTGAATTAAAATAGAATAAACAAGATATCTGGTTTCAATTTTAGTCCCAAGGGAGTACACTCCCCGCGGTGTAAAAAATACTTTTTTCAATTATTTAAACTTTTTAACTCTAATATTTTTATATCAAAATTTTTGTCTATTCTTCATGTGTCAAATATATCATTTTAGGTATTTTTAAGAATGGGACCCGGCAGAAAATATAAATACTGTATTTTTCTATAATTTTTTGTTTATAGTAAATTTAAAATATAAACTCTAGCAATTTTTACCCCTTTATTTCACCTTCTCGAGTTAAAAAAGTAGTAGTGTAGGGAATTATTTTAATGACAAAATAATTCAAAAACAAATGTATCACATCTCTGATATTAATTTAATAACCAGAAACAAAACTATAGCATTAGGCTCAGCCAGTAAGATTTTCTTAATAATTTCATCCAAATGAGTTTAATCATTAAGAAAAAGAGAATAAGGTCAAACTAGCCTAAGTTCGACCAAAAATTCTTCACAGATCTTAATGTCGTATTTCGAAATAGATATTTCAAACGAAAAATACACTCTAATTTTCGATTTTAATACACATGTAGCGTGTTGTGAGCCGAAATTCCAAGAAATTCTACATCATAATTATAGATTTAGAATAAGAATAACAAGATTTGGTCTTAGCTTAAATAGGCGCACTAATAATATTCTGACATGCAATGATAAATTCAAGGTACGGGTATAGTGAAAAAAAAAGAAGGATTGAGCAAGTAGTACCGTCACGGTTGCTCCTCCATTCAAGAATTGATGGTGTTATTACTGCATATTTTGGTGAATTTTGAAGGAAACAAGCGTTCTGCAGGTGTGTGCAAAATTCGATTTAATAATATATTCTTCGTCCTGTTTTTTTCATTCACTGCTTATACAGGGTAACACAAAACACAAATAACATTTTTAGTAAATTTTTTTGGATATTTTTAAATTAAAAGAAGTATCAGTTATTCGATAAAATAAAAATATGTAGCAAATTAAGGCAGTATTACTAAATTTTTAATTATAAAATCTAGAGGATGATTAAACGGTGGTTATTATATAGTTTTGTGAATATTTTATTCAGGCATTAATATTAGTTTATTTTATATATTTTCTACAACACACTTTGATACGTAATGTCCATGAGACATAATTCTATCATAGAATAAATTATACTTTCATAAAAAACATGATTTGGGTCACTAGTAACAAAATCCAATGATAAAATTAGTTGCTACATTTTCATATAATACCTTTCCTCTATATGTCTTTTTTCCCCTCGAGATTTATGACCGGGGACTTAGCCTAACCTATTTTTTTATAATTTTTTTTACTTATTTTCTATCAATAGATAGTTGGAGAGTATCTACAATATTTTATACATTTGGTTTTATTTTTATTTATTTTTTATGAATTACAAGCATTTTATAACATTGTTGTTTTATTTTTTCACAATTTTTACTTTCCCGGACCCATCAAAGGGAAAGTAAGGTGAACGAGCAAAAAAAAATCGAGATATCGATGGAAATATCCATTATGAGGTCCCCCAAGAAGATTGAAATCATTTCCAGCACATGATCTGTCTGTGTGTCTGTGTGTAATCTTCCACGATAACTGCCGAACCGTTTGACCAATCAAGCTGAAATTTGGTATGAAGGGTTGATGTGGGCCTAGAATGCGACCATTAGGTTTAAATTGGCACAGTAGAAGGTCCTCAAGACCGATATTGATTAAATGCACATGTAACAATTTTTTACTTTTTTTAAAGGACCACGCACTTTTCTTATGGAAACGGGAGCACCGTCAAATTGTCTGAATTTTTAATATGTTGTAGTATTTGATGTCCTGATCAAAAGTCTCCATAGGCCCAATTCCATCCTATGGCTAGTTTTCGATAAACAGGGCGTTGAAGTTTAAGATCACAATTTTTTTAAAATGCGTACCAAAAGTCCCTTTAGAATATTTTTGAATGTTTTTGGCGATATATGGAGCTAAAATACATACTTAATGATCAAAATAAAAATATTGATAGTTACAGGGTGATTCAAGATGTCACAGACCTTTTTTGAATAAAATATGTATTTTACATTACAAATATAGCTTAAAATAGCATTAAAAAAAATCTCCGTCAAAGTTTCTGAATATTTGATATAGAATACATCTCGATGTTTTCTTTCAAAATTCCTAATGGTAAAATTATATCCTATGGCTACTTTTCGAAATATAAATCGTTTAGTCTAAAATATCAATTTTTATAGTAACAAAAAATAATTACGAAGCAAGAGGAATCTTCTTCCAAGAAGAACCCATTTGTAGATTCTGTAACGAAGGGGAGACAAAATAAAGTCATACTTACAGGGTGATCCCACTTGCAAGATGACTAAATCTACAATCCAAATTATATTAAGAATAATATTAGATTTCCATCAACACGTCTACTAAATTGTATTGACGATGCTGTAAACCGTTTATTACCAGATAATATTGTTCTCGGTCCCATAATAGAAGATCTTTAAAGTGCAACCACCATCAAAAATTGTACATGATTCTTTTGTTGATTCTTGATGTTAACGTTTTTTTTTCAATTGAATCACTAATTTCTTCATCAACCCTTTATTTGGAATCAAATATCTCACAGTTCAACTTGTAATCCGATCAACTTAACAGTCATTTCTGCATCTTCCATATAGGTAAATACGAGTGATTAGTCTAATATTTGAATTTATCTTCGTACCCTTTTTGTAATGGAGTATTGAATGGCCTTGTATTATGAAAACCCAATTAATAAACCATATAGAAATGTAAGAATTTTATTATAAAATAAGTAAATAGGTATCTAATATGTAATATTTACGTACCTAGTTTCTATTATTTGGCATCTGTTCTAGATTTAATCATCTTACAAGAAGGATCACCCTGTAAGTATGACTTTTTTTAGTCTACATTTAAATACAAAAATAGTACTATAATATTTTGCAGTATGTGGAAATAATTAATTTATAATTCCCCTTGGTTGGTTTGATTCGAAACAGCGGGATGGTCGCCCTGAGGCACCTTCTGTGTCTGTATCTCCACCATCTGAGTCCTTCACATTCGAAGATCACGTAAGAGGCTGACTCGGCCGCCTTGTTACAGAACCTACAAATAGCTTCTTCTTAGGAAGAAGATTCCCCTCACTTCGTAATTATTTTTTGTTACCATAAAAATTGATATTTTATAGACTGAACGTTTAATATTTCGAAAAGTAGCCATAGGATATAATTTTACCATTAGGAATTTTGAACGAGAACATCGATATGTATCTTATATCAAATATTCGGAAACATTGACGGAGATTTTTTTTAATGCTATTTTAAGCTATATTTGTAATGTAAAATACATATTTTATTCAAAAAAGGTCTGTGCCATCTTGAATCACCCTGTAACTATCAATATTTTTATTTTGATCATTAAGTATGTATTTTGGCTCCATATATCGCCAAAAACATTCAAAAATATTCAAAAGGGACTTTTTGGTACGCATTTAAAAAAATTTGTGATCTTGAACTTCAACGCCCTGTATATCGAAAACTAGCAAAAGGATGGAATTGGGCCCATGGAGACTTTTGATCAAGGACATCAAATACTACAACATATTAAAAATTCAGACAATTTGACGGTGCTCCAGTTTCCATAAGAAAAGTGCGTGGTCCTTTTAAGGACAAACTATACACTTTAGAGCAAAATGTTGTAGTACACAGTTTTATAGCATAATATTCCCTACCACTTTTATCTTAAGCTTTTTCCAGAATTTTCAATGGTTGCGCCACTAGAGGGCGCGTAAAAAATGTTCATGTATGTTTTCTCTAGTTTTTCTTGATTTTGGGGATAAATAATACACTTTAATGCAAAATGTTGTAGTACAAAGTTTTAGAGCATAAAATTCCTTACAACTCTTGTCTGAAACTTTTTCTAGAATTTCTAATAGTTGCGCCACTAGAGGGCGCGTAAAAAATGTGCATGTAGGTTTTCTCTAGTTTTTATTGATTTTGAGGACAAAAAATACACTTTAGTGCAAAAATTGTAGTACGTTTTAGAGCATAAAATTCCCTACAACTTTTGTCTTAAGCTTTTTCCAGAATTTTCAATAGTTGCGCCACTAGAGGGCGCGTAAAAAATGTGCATGTATGTTTTCTCTAGTTTTTCTTGATTTTGAGGACAAACAATACACTTTAGTGCAAAATGTTGTAGTACAACGTTTTAGAGCATAAAATTCCCTACAACTTTTGTCTAAAGCTTTTTCCAGAATTTTCAATGGTTGCGCCACTAGAGGGCGCGTAAAAAATGTTCATGTATGTTTTCTCTTGTTTTTCTTGATTTTAGGGACAAATAATACACTTTAATGCAAAATGTTGTAGTACAAAGTTTTAGAGCATAAAATTCCTTACAACTCTTGTCTGAAACTTTTTCTAGAATTTCTAATAGTTGCGCCACTAGAGGGCCCGTAAAAAATGTGCATGTAGGTTTTCTCTAGTTTTTCTTGATTTTGGGGACAAATAATACACTTTAGTGCAAAATGTTGTAGTACAAAGTTTTAGAGCATAAAATTCCTTACAACTCTTGTCTGAAACTTTTTCTAGAATTTCTAATAGTTGCGCCACTTAGTGCAAAATGATGTAGTACAAAGTTTTAGAGCATAAAATTCCCTACAACTTTTGTCTTAAGCTTTTTCCAGAATTATCAATGGTTGCGCCACTAGAGGGCGCGTAAAAAATGTGCATCTATGTTTTCTCTAGTTTTTCTTGATTTTGAGGACAAATAATACACTTTAGTTCAAAATGTTGTAGTACAAAGTTTTATAGCATAAAATTCCTTACAACTCTTGCCTGAAACTTTTTCTAGAATTTTCAATAGTTGCGCCACTAGAGGGCGCGTAAAAAATATGCATGTATGTGTTCTCTAGTTTTTCTTGATTTTGAGGACAAATAATACACTTTATTGCAAAATTTTCTGGTTCAAAGTTGTAAAGCATCAAATTTTCTTTAACTTTTATGCTTAACTTTTTATTGAATTACTTATAGTTTCGCCGCTAGATGGCGAGAAAAATACACAATTATAATTTTCCATTTTTTTAAAATTGGAGGTAAATTATGCTCTTTAGTGCAAAATGTTTCAGTGCAAAGTTGTAAAGCATAAAATTCCCTACAACTATTGTATGAAAATTTTTCCCGAATTCCCAATAGTTTTCACATATGATTTTAGGAGATCCTAATTGTAGCAGTGTGATATACAACATTAAAATGAAACAAAATGTAAACAATCCGATGGATTTCATTTTGAATTCCTAAAAATTCAAATAAATTAGCAATTTGAATACAAAATTAAAGTAGTAAACTTCAAAAGCTTATTTTTGGACTCAGTTTTTTGCGCTCTTTTTGAATATGGAAACAAACATTTTAAATTGAGGAATACAGGGTGTTGTTTTGGGGATGACCAAATTTGTACATTTTTTGTGAAGTCGGACCTGGATTTTGTGTTTATAAATATCTCAATGGATTTGGTAACTTATGAAGAATGTGTAGCCCAAGAATAAAAAAAATATACAGAGTGGATCGTAAGTTATAGGCTTTTAAAGAAATAGACAAAATAGATAAAACACCCTGTATCTCGGTTATAAAGACCACTAGACCCATCATATGGTAGTTATTAGGAATCACCTAGGTGCCCCCTATCTGCAGTTAACGTATGCCCGTTTCCCAATGAAACACCCTGTATTCAGAAACTGTGTTGCTTGTATGGTAAATGGGCTATGCGTCACCCCTACAATTTTTAAATAGATTTATACCAAATTTTGGTCGATTATAATAGAGCTAGTTTTGGATTTTTTTACATAAAAGTTGCAAATTTAAATGGAACACCCGGTACATTTCGACATTTCTGCAATAAAAATTTTACCTTAATTTCAACCCCTTGCGCAGGGTAGCGTGAAACTCAGGCAATTGGTGTTTTTTCGATGTAAGCTGTATCGCAAAAAGGTAAACCAAGGTCGCGTCCACGTGTCGACATTCAAAATTTCAGGTAGCTCAATAGATAATATTTAGCGAAAGGAACTAAAATAAAAATCGTGAGGAAATTTAACAATAACTATTAATACCGAATCTGGTTTGGAATCGCGTGGATTATGAACTGTATGGTAGTACCTGTTGCGTTTATTAAAAATTCCCTAGTTAGTCATTATTCCATAAAAAAAATAAAATAAAAAAAAATCTAATTAAAAATTTAAATTCAATTACAGTTTCTAGACTTTTAGAATGAATCTGAAACTTTCTTAAACAAATGATATAAATCTTACATAGATAAGGAATTAGAGAAACTAGTCATAAATTGATGGTGGATGACAATTACCATAAAATAAATTGTTAAGATTGTCAAATTTGATGTGTTTGGTAAATTGGAATATTTTATTTCGAAAATATTTAAAGGAACATAAAGTTTATCTGTATAGCAACGCCATCTATATAAATAAGAATAAAAAAATTAGTATCCCTATGTACATAAAATATTGATTATAGAATTAAAGTATTTTGTATAATTGAAAACATCAATTGTTTGTAGCATTTAAAAATTAGTAAAGTATATAAACCGAAATATTTATACTTAATAGTATAATATAGTACTAACCTGGGTAAATGTTGAGCATTTACGAAACTCTCTGATTTTCATAAAAATTGGTATAAATCATCTACATAGTGTAAATATCACTTTCCAAAATAAATTTTCTGCCGCAACCACTATTAAAGACCCTTTTTCCATTTTTATAAATATATTATTTTTAAGGTTAGTTTTGTTTAGATACATCACAATGACTTACATGATGTTGCCAAGTTGTGTAAAATATCTTAAATCAGCTTTTTTTTGATTTATATTGACTGGTTTTTATTGGACAATATATTTAATTTTTTTTTCAAAATATAAAAATAGTGCGATACAAAATATAGCAACTGATTTTCATTATTCAGCGATATTGATATTAAGCTGATAAGAACGCAATAATATTCTTTGATCTGTGTCAGTGGGTCGGGAAGCAGATGTAATTTTTGAATTAAATTGAGAAAAAAATAGGTTCATTGGGCCATTTGGTGAAAAAAGAACACAAAAATATGTAATAACAGTGTTTGATTCGCTGTCTTTAGACAAATTTAGAATACAGTGCTACAAATGCTGTCTTTAGAAAAATTGTTGTATTTACGTCCTTAATCCTTGTTGGGCATATTAAAAATTGGATAGGTCTTAGGTAGTTAAATTAGTCCAGTAACTGGTCAGCTTTGAGTTATAGTTAAGTGTTTTATTAAATACATCATTTTCATTATTTATATATGGCAACATCGCTTTCTTGGTTCTGGTATGACAATGATGTGAAGTTAACAACGCATGTGTAAATGACAATTTTATGTTTGAATGGTTAACACAGAATCAATTCGAAACAACAAATGTGTCATAATTTTACTCTTAAATTAATTGGAAGCGTCAAATGTGTCATAATTTTAATCCAAACTTCAAAAAAATCGAAATTTAAAATTAAGAAAAAAGGTGTTAAATGTTGGTTGCGGCAATTTATTTTTTTTTGGAAAGTGATATTTATATGCTCTAGATGATTTGTGAAAATTTTTGTGAAAATCGGCGTTTTTCTTAAGTGCTCAACTTTTTCCCTAACCTGTTACACTATCTTCCTTTAATTTCAACTTTGGTAAACATTTATTAGAATCGTTACTTATTTGTTGTAATAAACACCTGTTGGTCTCGTATGAAAATGTTTCAATTATACAATTCAGAGTTTAATATCCATTGATAAGTATTTGTACTTTTAATATAATATAATTTTTATTATCCAAACCATCTTAATATTTTATGTCCTTATATTTCCAGGTATAAAAATGTTTGTTTTGATTTTTAATAACTTACGTTATGACACATATCAAACTGTTCTCGAAGGTCGAAAGTCGAATCCGTAAGCTTGTTTACATTCTTCTTTCCCATTAATAAAAGTTTGGTCTTTTTCTTTTTGGTAATCAAGTTAAATTACCTCACTACCTTTGATGTACAAGGCCTTTTAGGTCAGATTTTCTGTCTTTGAATGATAAACGTTCCTTTTGGCGTTGAATCAGCAACAAGTGCAGATCGAAGAGTCTTCGCGACTTTTTTTTATTCGTTGTGTCCATGGTTTTGATGATTCCCTTTTAAAAAATCTGATGTGGCCAGCACATGACCTCTCGCCATTTTTGAATCAAAAATTTACAGGTTGACACAAAAAAGTATTAAAAAAAATTATTTTTTTGTAAATCTGGCAACAATGGCAAAAGTTTCGAAAATTTTAATGAGATGAAAATAAAGTATAGGGTATACAAAATATATGTGTAAAACTTTATTGCCGTTTTGTACAATAATGGCGTCATCACCCATAGCAACTGCCACTTCCGGTTGTGCGATTGGCACCAAAATTTTATCAGATCTAATCTAGGGTATCAGAATTCTGTATGCAAAATTTCAAATTTTTTTATTCAGCAGCTTTTGAGTTATCGTTACTACAACATCCATCCAAACACACACACACACTAACACACACACACACACACACACACACACACTAACACACACACACACACAGACATCATCGCGAAAATATTAAAATCGTATTCTAGGGACCCTAAAACGTGTTTATCCATTGAAAACTCACTACCCAATTTTTAGCATGATTCCTATACCTCTCTTATCTGAAGGGCGAGAGGTAAAAAAGGTATGTTAATTTACTTTCGCATTAGTAGCTGTTGGTAGAAATATTTTCGTGATGTTTTACCAGTTTTATTTGTCCTTATTAGGGACGTTTCTGGACCTCAGATTTTTTGATGTCGTCAGCCATCTTGTCGATGCCGGCTTTTGTTTTTTTTTGAAGTTTCTTATGAAACCCCCTTATGCACCAATATCACTGGTGGCAGGATAGCAGTGCCGTGCGGGATCGTTTCATGAAGGATATTAATACGTTCTGGAAATGGATAATCTACGTTCTGGATAACCTCTACGCTCTGGACATTTTGTAATGTTCTGATATTTTTTTGGATAATTTTCCACCTATGAAACCCCTTTGTCTACCGACAATCACTGGTAGCAGGTTTGCAGTTCCATTGGGATCGTTTCATGACGTTTTACCACATTTCATTCTTCTGTACAACTGTTAGTTGTAACCATGGGTTATGCATGTTGAAACCATCGTTGTGAGCTTTGTTTTATGGATCCAAGGACTTGAATTATCGTCCATCGTATTCGTTATGTTGATCAGCGAGACCTTTTCAACATTCCTTTTTGTTGCTGAAGATTATGGAACATTTTCAGTGTCACTATCACTACAGAGTACCAAGTAAGGTGTTTTTACTTTAAATTTAACATTTATTTTATTTCATATCATTTTGGTTTTAATGTCACTTAGTTTTGACAACATTCATGTGGTTTAGTAATAAATTTATCATGTATTTAATTTTTAAAAAATATACATTTAATATTTGATTTTTAATATTTTGACATAATCTATATATTATCAAAAATATACATTCACTTGTACTTTCATATTATATATTTCCATTTTTTATTTTATTAAAAATTTACACTTTTTAGGTTTGTGTTTGATTTCTTATGCATATATTTACTAAAACATTCAAACTATTTATGTAAGATCTTTTTATAATACTCTACTTTTCGGGGCTACGTAGTTATAATTTTGTTGTTTGAAAGTTTAATTATTAAGCCTCGTGGCGCCCACAATTTGGCTTTAATTTTTCAATAATATTTAAAAGAATTCACGACCGCTCTACCGGTGAACAGCAGCCGTTCGCATAATGTCAACACAATCAACTATTTCTTTTTAATCAACATCATACAAAAAAAAGTGTTGCATGTTATAACAAATATTTTAAGAAAATATCAATTCATATTAATAATGTAAAAAATTTTGGGAAAAGTTATCGATATTTACTTCAACTAAATGTACAACCGTCAATTAGATTTCCAGATAGTCTAAGGCCAGGTGGATCACCACAAGTCACTTCAGGCTATGATGAACCAGCGAACGAGATCGGTAAGAGAGAGAAATAATAAAAAAAAATACACACAAAAAAACGCTAAGCACACCCGACTACACCTTAATGAAGCCCGGCTACCGAGAGGAAATCATCTTCTTCGATAGACGGGTTCTTCATGGGTCTTCATTACCATCTCGCATGTTCCTTTTGCTAGTAATTGTGAGGTTGAAGGAGTTTCAAATGGTGCCTGTATTATTAAACTCGTTGTTTTGGGTACAGGAGTACAGTTTATCGGTATTACGTTTAGTTAGCCCCGTAAAAATAAATTTAAATTGCTCAAATTATCTATAAAAGTGATTTTATTAAGTACATACTAGATACTAGCAAAATCAACATATGATCAACGGAAATATGATGTTTTTATTTTACCAACCTGCAAAATTGTATACCGTATGTATTCTTAAATTTTAAACACAAATCATTATCATTAAACAACTGACTTAAATTTAATTTTTAAATTATATACTTGGATTCTTAAGAAAGTAGGACACTTTATTTTGGTTGTGTAAATGAGAAGACGAATGGCAAATTCAAAAACTAACATAAAATACATCTTTATAATTAATAATAATTTTACCATGATAAGAGACCTGACTTAAACTCGATAGAAAATATTTATAATAAATATAATATTAAAAAAGCAAATTTTCAAATGATGATTGAAATGATGAAAAATATGTCTTGGACTGAAGTTACAGATCAATATGATGTAGACATTGCACTTGAAATTTTTTATAAAAAAGTTTATTTTATTTTGATGCTACTCTGAGTAAATTCCAAATGTATGGAAATTATAATAAATTTCCTAGATGGTTTACATCAGAAATTAAAAATTTATTGCGGGAAATGAATAATTACAGAAAGTTTATATACGTTTCAGATTATTATAACAATAAATTCATTGAAGCAAGGAGAAAACTTAAATCTCTGATTAATAAGGAACACAGAAAATACCTGAGACAAAGTGAGGAGAATATATCTTCGAATATTAATTCTTTCTGGACTTACGAGAATAAACAAAGCAGCACTGCTAGTGTTGTCCAGTCTTTTAATGTTGGAAGAATCAAAATATTAGAAAATGAAACGGCAGATAAATTTGCTGAATACTTTGCTTCTGTTCATAGCAGTGGTAACTCCGATTATAATCTAAACTTGTCGGATGTTTTTAACAATTAAAACGTTCTGAATTATTCTACAGTAACTGAGAATGATTACGATATTGAAATCAAAAAATTAAAACCTAAACGGGCGGTAGGAGTTGATGGTATTCCATCTTATATACTTAAAGGATGTCACGAATGGTTGAAGGTACCTTTGTTATATATTTTCAATATCGTACTTAAAAACAGCACATTTCCTACGAAATGGGAATTATCAACGTACACACCAATACAAAAGTCCGGAAATAAGACAGATATTGAAAATTATAGGGGTGTCTCTATCATGTGTGCTCCTTCCAAAGGTTTAGAACAGGTTTTGTACTTTCATCTTTACAATCACGTCAAAAATAATTTGATTGATCCACAACATGGATTTATGAATGGGCGTTCGGTAAATACCAATTTAATATTGTTTACAGAATCGGAACTTTGGAGGAGAGACTACAATTAGATGTCATTTACACTGATTTCCAGAAAGCGTTCGATAGAGTCAATCACGATATTTTGTTAAGTAAATTACAAACGTTTGGATTATCAGATAATTTAATAAAATTTTTTAAAAGCTATTTGCAATACAGATTTGTTAGTGAAACATTACGGAAATACTTCAGGTAAATTTCATGCGAATTCGGGAGTTCCTCAAGGATCTAACCTTGAGCCATTATTCTTTATTTTATTGATAAATGACCTTCCTGATAATATTGATTATTCCGGTTACTTATTATTTTCAGACGATTTTAAAATGTTTAGAAAGATCAAAACCGTTAGAGATGTGTAATGTTACAAAAAGACTTTAATAGTATGTTTAATTGGAGTATTTTTTCCATTATTTTTCCACTTTTTCAAGTTTTTTCAATTTTTACAATTTTTTTCGATTTCTCCTATATTTTCCACTTTTACGACTATTCCAATTTTTCGTGATTTTCTTCCGATTTTTTTCCAATCTTTTTCAATTTTTTCCGACTTTCTTCAATTTTTTCCAATGTATTCCAATTTTTTTTAATTTTTTTTCAATTTGTGCAAATTTTTTCCAATTTTTTCAATTTTTTTTTCTAATTTCTTTTAAATTTTTTTCAATTTTTTCCAATTTCTTTCAATTTTTTTCCTATTTTTTCCAATTTTTCCCAATTTTCTCCATTTTTTTTTTAAACATTTTCCGACTTTTTTCAATTGTTTCCATTTATTTGCAATTCTTTTCGATTTTTCGGATATTTTACTACTAGTAAAAATTTTTATGATTTTCTTCCGGTTTATTTCCAATTTTTTTCACTTTTTATTTGTTTTTACTTTCCCGACCCATCTCCGAGAACAGAAAGTATTGTGAACGAGCTAAAAAAAATTTTCGAGATAAATATGGAAATATCCATTTGAGGTTACCTGAGATGATTAAGAACATTTCCAAATGGGAGTATGTCTGTCGATCGGTCTGTTTGTCTGTGTGTCTGTCTATCTGTCTATCTGTCTATCTGTCTATCTGTCTATCTGTCTATCTGTCTATCTGTCTATCTGTCTATCTGTCTATCTGTCTATCTGTCTATCTGTCTATCTGTCTATCTGTCTATCTGTCTATCTGTATATCTGTCTATCTGTCTATCTGTCTATCTGTCTATCTGTCTATCTGTCTATCTGTCTATCTGTCTATCTGTCTATCTGTCTATCTGTCTATCTGTCTATCTGTCTATCTGTCTATCTGTCTATCTGTCTATCTGTCTATCTGTCTATCTGTCTATCTGTCTATCTGTCTATCTGTCTATCTGTCTATCTGTCTATCTGTCTATCTGTCTATCTGTCTATCTGTCTATCTGTCTATCTGTCTATCTGTCTATCTGTCTATCTGTCTATCTGTCTATCTGTCTATCTGTCTATCTGTCTATCTGTCTATCTGTCTATCTGTCTATCTGTCTATCTGTCTATCTGTCTATCTGTCTATCTGTCTATCTGTCTATCTGTCTATCTGTCTATCTGTCTATCTGTCTATCTGTCTATCTGTCTATCTGTCTATCTGTCTATCTGTCTATCTGTCTATCTGTCTATCTGTCTATCTGTCTATCTGTCTATCTGTCTATCTGTCTATCTGTCTATCTGTCTATCTGTCTATCTGTCTATCTGTCTATCTGTCTATCTGTCTATCTGTCTATCTGTCTATCTGTCTATCTGTCTATCTGTCTATCTGTCTATCTGTCTATCTGTCTATCTGTCTATCTGTCTATCTGTCTATCTGTCTATCTGTCTATCTGTCTATCTGTCTATCTGTCTATCTGTCTATCTGTCTATCTGTCTATCTGTCTATCTGTCTATCTGTCTATCTGTCTATCTGTCTATCTGTCTATCTGTCTATCTGTCTATCTGTCTATCTGTCTATCTGTCTATCTGTCTATCTGTCTATCTGTCTATCTGTCTATCTGTCTATCTGTCTATCTGTCTATCTCTCTGTCTGTTTGGCCGTTTGTACGTTTGTCCGTTTGTCCGTTTGGTTGTTTGTCTGTCTGTCTGTGTGTATTCTTGCGCGATACAGGCCACACGTTTAATCCGATTGAGCTATAATTTGGTATATGTGTTTGAGTTACCCGTCGGAAGAACCCATTAGTCAGGGAATTTGACTTGCAATATGTCATTTGAAAAATGTCAAAATTTAAAACTTTAATATTAAATATCTGAAAAAGTCGTGGATAATGGCTGATAAACTTCTTTATAAATATATACATATATTTTTTTTAATTATATAGTTTTTTTATTGGTATATAATTTATTTCCTTTTTAAATATTGTGTATGTACATATTCTTCTTTTATAACACTGTTTCTAATAATTTTATATATTTGATATTTTTAAAAATATTTTTTTGTCTGATCAAAAAAATCTCACTTGTTCATTATTTGTTTTTCATGTTTCTTCCCAAAATAAAATTTTTCTTACTTGATTATAAAAAAAAAATTGATTACTTTTTGTCTCTCTTATCATTTAATTATATGCCTGAACTTAAATTTTCTTCAACATTTCCAAAATTATATTAAATCTTCAAAAACAAACTCATACCGAGTATTTGATTACAATATATACCATTTTATTTTTAAATGGAATATGTTTCAAATATTTGTGTGTATAATTTCGAATATTGTATTAAATTACTTATTACCCAATCCTAAGCTTAACAATTCCACTTCTATAATTATCTATTCAAAAAATTCATAGATAATACTCAATACCTCTCAATATCTCGCAAATCTTTTAAATCTCTTTTCACGCCCCAAAATAAACAACTCGAAATAATACTGACAAACGCCGACCGCGCCAAACACAATGTCAATAATAGAAATGGCCTAATAAGGATCCAAATACATATATACATTAAGTAAATTCTTATCGTAGATCTTTGTAACCCGATACTAATAATTCTGTCAACATGGCCAAAAAAAAGGGTTGCGAAATGAGCACCCTTCGATTATTTCCGATACAATACCGAGATACGTACCAACTTAAAATTACAGTACTCCAGATTATTAAATATTCGGCCGCAAGGGTTAGAAATGCGGAGATCAAATTTTGAACGTTGAAAAAGATCTGATCTATTTTGCGGACAATAGCCATTGTATTGGTTTTTGTGGGATGTTGATTTTTTGGGTTAAATATTTCCGCGTGCTGCTCTCGTGGGGTAGTTATATATTGGGATCGGGGGTGCTCGAAATTCGAGGGGATGATTGTATTGTGGCTTAATAATCCATTATCAGTTTATTGAATGTGGACCTCTGCAGGTGAAATTAATTGTTAAAGTGTAAGAACAGAATAGTAGATTTAGAAGTTAGAAAACTGAAAAAAAATCGACAAATAAATTGAAAAAAACAACACTGAAATCAAAAATTATAAAAAATAAAATTATCTATATATATAAAATTGTCGTGTCGCTGACTGACTGACAATCAACGCACAGCCTAAACCAGATTTGATAGAGACGTGAAATTTTCAGGGTATTTTCCTTTGGTAGTGTAGGGGAATTTTTAGAAATTCGCATTTTAAGGGGTTCAAAATTTGGATTAACAAATATTAACCTGCTCGAGTCAAACAAAAAATCGGCTGTATCATCCCAGAACTTTTCCAGCTCAGGTGTGGAGAATGAGATTATTTTAATTACAAAATACAAAATTTCTGAATGGAAAAGTAAAATGTTGTAAAAATGAAATAAATTGCTGGAAAAAATGGGTAAACATTGCAGAAAATACACAAAAATTAATTAAAATGAAAAACGACAAAAATTACTTAAAATGGCCCCTTGTTATTATAAATACCAACAAGTTAATGAATTATTTCAAAAAATGGCAAAAAAATTGTTAAAAATGATAAAAAATTGCTAAATTTCAGCATAAATTGAAACTATAATTAAAAAAGCAAAAAATGTAAAAAAAATGGACAAAAAAAAGGAATAGAGGGAAAAATAACATAAAGTCCCAAAAAAAAAGTGGCAAAAAGGGATAAAAAAAGCAACAAAAAATGTAATAAAAAAGCAATAACAAAATAAAATAAAGGCAAAAAAAGGTCAAAAAAAGGTCAAAAAAACCCAAAAACTAAAAACATAATCGCCAAAAAGGTTAAAAAAAATAAAAAAAGGCAAAAATAGAGGAAAAATAAAGGCAAAAATGGCAAAAAATGGGAAAAGGGAAAAAAATCAGCAAAAAGTCCAAAAAAAGCCAAAAAACACAAAGTAACGCGAAAAAGGAAAATTCGCCAAAAAAGAAAAAAAAACATACAAAAAAGTTAAAAAAAAGCAGAATAGAGGAAAAATAAAGGCAAAAATAAGTTTAAAAAGTCCAAAAATATACCAAATAAAAGAAAAAAACCAAAATACGCCAAAAAAGTAGCAAAACAGTATGAAAATAAAGGCAAAAAGGCAAAAAAGGGGTAAAAAAGCAACAAAAAGGCAAAAAGTTCAAAAAGTTTTAAAAAGGACAAAAAGGTCAAAGAAAGGAAAAAAGGGTAAAAACAAAATCAAAAATGTCCAAAAAAGTCAACAAAATAGGGGTAAATGGGTAAAAACGTCAAAATGGTAAAAAAAAAACAAAATAATATGAAAATAAAAGCCAAATGGCAAAAAATTCAAAAAAAAGGTAAAAAAAGGGGTAGAAAAACAACAAAAAAGGTAGAAAAGCAACAAAAAAGGCAAAAAAAAAGTAACAAAAAAATTTTAAAACAGGACGAAAAGGCAAAAAAAAAGGAAAAAAGGTAAAAAAAAAAGACAAAATAAAGCTAAAATTAAGCCAAAATAAAGAGAGGCAAAAAAAATCGGCTGTGTCACCCCAGAACTTTCCCGGCTCGACCGTAGGGAATAAAATAAATAAAATCAAGTGTGAAAACTATTGGGAATTCGGGAAAAATTTTCATACAATAGTTGTAGGGAATTTTATGCTTTACAACTTTGCACTGAAACATTTTGCACTAAAGAGCATAATTTACCTCCAATTTTAAAAAAATTGGAAATTTTAAATGTGTGTTTTTATCGCCATCTAGCGGCGAAACTATGAGGAATTCTATAAAAAGTTAAACATAAAAGTTGATTCTTTACAACTTTGTACAAGAAAATTTTGCACTAAAATACTTTGTTTATCCTCAAAATCAAGAAAAACTAGAGAAAACCTACATGTACATTTTTTACGCGCCCTCTAGTGGCGCAACTGTTGGAAATTCTAGAAAAACTTTCAGACAAGAGTTGTAGAGAATTTTATGCTCTAAAACTTTGTACTACAACATTTTGAACTTAAGTGTATTATTTGTCCTCAAAATCAAGAAAAACTAGAGAAAACATACATGCACATTTTTTACGCGCCCTCTAGTGGCGGAACTATTGGAAATTCGGGAAAAAGTTTGAAACAAAGTAAAGTGTATAGTTTGTCCTTAAAATTTAAAAAAAGTAAAAAATTGTTACATATGCATTTTATCAATGTCGGTCTTGGGGACCTTCTACCGTACCAATTTAAACCAAAATCTAATGGTCGCATTCTAGGCACACACCGACCCTCCATACCAAATTTCAGCTTGATTGGTTAAACTGGTTAAATTGGTTCGGCAGTTATCGTGGAAGATTACACACAGACACACAGACACACAGACACACAGACACACAGACACACAGACACACAGACACACAGACACACAGACACACAGACACACAGACACACAGACAGACCATACGCTGGAAATGGTCTCAATCTTCTCGGGGGACCTCAAAATGGATATTTCCATCGATATCTCGATTTTTTTTTTGCTCGTTCACCTTACTTTCCCTTTGATGGGTCCGGGAAAGTAAAAGCAAAAATGGTAAAAAAGGCAAAAAAAAGTTTTAAAAAAGGACAAAAAAAGGTGTAAAAAAGCAACAAAAAAGGTTAAAAAAAATTGGTCCAAAATAATTTTAAAAAATATGCAAAAAAAGTTTAAAAAAAAAAGGAAAAAAGGGTCAAAACAATCGGTTGTGTCACGCCAAAACTTTCCCGACGAGTATCCACGTATATTTTTTCAGATATTTAATGTTAAAATTTCAAATTTTGACATTTTTTATTTATTTTTCGACAGGTGACAGTTGGAGAAATAATTTTGACGAGCAGTCATCAACTCCGGTCCGCGGTAAATCCCTGGTACAAAGGTATAGCTCGATTATTTTGAGATGAGTACATTTCGTCATAATGTGCAGAAACCAATTTGAGTTTGTAGGCGTGGTCAGAGAGCTTTAACTGTGGTCCGAGTCGCCTGTCGCTCATGAAATTTGGATTCAGTACCGTAGTGTTACTTATTTATTTGTACTTGTTGCATTTATTTAGCTATTTTGAGTTTTCTTGTGTTTTTGTGCTTCGATTTGTGTGTCTATATAAACTTTAATTTATTTCATTTTTTGTGTATTTTGGTAAGTACATTTAAATGCAACTATAAATAATAATCAAAGACGAAATATTCTGAAATATTTTAAATCCCTTCTGAGCCTTTAATTTGTATCCTATTTTTATGATATTTTCAAAAATGCTAATGAAACCTAAATTTTTAGCTTGTTGTTCGAAATGGAACAAAAAAATTAGCCAAGGAAATAATTTCACGCCTGTTAAAATTTATGAAAAACGAGGCTAAAGATGGTTCATTAAAAACCATATTCCGTATGATTCTAAAATGACCAAACCAGAACTGTACACATTAATTAAAGCTCACAGACCAGCGCCGAATTTTCTTTTAGATGATCTTCTTGAAGAAAATGGTCACAAAGTATTACGGTTGCCTCCGTATCACCCTGAACTAAATCCCATCGAAAAAATATGGGCCACGGTAAAAAATTGGGTGGGTCAACATAATACAACGATTAAGTTGGACGATGTTGAAAAGTTAGCAAGAAAAAAATTTGAAAGCATAACGTCGGAAGAAGGGGCAAACGTGGTGGACCATTCCGCAAAATATGAGGATGCATATATTCAAAAAGAACATCTGATGGATGAATATACAGATTCCCTCATATTTTGCGTCAATACGGGGTCATCCGATGAGTGGGATTCCGACCTTTCGGACTTTGAAGATAGTGATGGAAACAGTTAAAATTATAAACATTTTAATAAAATATAAATTATTTATTTAAACTTTTAGTTGTTTTATTACTTTAAAGTTTAAGAGCAATTTAACTAACAAATAGTTGAAATTTTAAATGCTACTTTTTATTTTAAAGTATTTTCAATTTAAAATATTTTATTAATGTACACACGCCACTGCTAAAATATCAGATATCCCTACCGCAGCAGATTTGAACTTAGCGCCATAAAATAAAGTCCACAAAGTTTATGACGTGCTGCGCCAACTGGGGCGTGGCCAAAACTAAATGTACTCATCTAAAAATAATCGAGCTCTACCTGACAATTTTTAATCCCGTTCATCAGCTCCGGTCCAAACACAAGTCAATACATTAAATAATAAAGAAATTATTGCAAAAAAAAAAACGAAAAATAAATTTTAATTTCAACACCCTACATCTCAGTAGTAGATAACATTTGACCCAAAATTATTTAGTAAAATATTAATATTTAGAAGTCCTGAACCTATAATTAAAATATTGACCATTCCTCATGAAACACCCTGTATATATTAATTATTCTTGATAAGTTAAGATAAATATGTTGTTTGGCTGTAGCAATAATATCTTGGTTTGTAAAGTGAATACAACCAAGAAGGTTCTTATACAGGGTGTTTCATTGGGAAAGTGACATACGTTAACTGCAGATAGGGGACACCTAGGCGATCTCAAAAACCCCATACTTAATGGGTCTAACTACTTTAATAACCAATATACAGGGTGTTTTATCTATTTTGCCAATTTCTTGCATGGTTCATAACTTTCTAACCACACTGTATATTTTCATGATATTTGGCCGGCATATTTTGTTTAAAGTGCCCAATCGATCAATAAATTTATAATAAAAGAAATCCAGGTCCGGATTAACAAAAATATTATAAAATATTCCAACCCAAAAACAACACCCTGTATATCAGATTTTTGTAAAATATTTGCCAAGAGCACGAAAAAATGAATTTAGTGATTTACTTTGCATTTTCGGCAAAATGTTTTTTCTTGTAAAATTTTGAGTTGGAATTCTGAAATAGTGTGAATTGTGGGAGCAAAATCTGAAACATTTTTTTTTGTGATGTGATTTAGTTTTAATGAAGACTTGTTAACCTAAATTGGTAAAATTTTAATATTTTAAGTATTTTTTTATTATTTGCGACAAATAATCCACAAAAAACATTCACCTTTAATTAACGAATAAATAATAATAAATTTACAAAAAATAAATAACTTTAATTAATGAAAAACAACAAAAATTATAAAAAACACCTAAAATTAATGACAGCAAAGTAAAACCATTATAGATTAACATTTTTCAAATATAATTTGTATAAAACTCTTTTTATCCGATCTACGGGAGGGGGATGAAATATCAAAAAAAATTATATGTCCGACATTTTTTAAAAAAATATCGTAAAAAATCGCAATTAAACCGTAAAAAATCTCAACAAAACCGTAAAAATCCATAAAAAATCGTCGATAATCCTAAAAAGCGCAAAAAATCGTAAAAAACCGTAAAAAATCGTGATAAATTTCGTGTTGCGTATAGTTCTTGTGTTTATTGTTAAAGTGAATTTTTCGGGCCAAAATACTAAAAACACCATATGTTATTAGTGTAATATTTTTTAGGTGTTTTTTAAAATGTCTGAAATTCTCCATTAATTAAAGTTATTTATTTTTGGTGGATACATTATTATTTAGATAAAGATAAATGTTTTTTGTGGATTATTTATCGCAAATATTGAAAAAATACTTAAAACATTAAAATTTTACCTTCATTAAAACTAAATCACATTAAAAAGAAATTAGTTTCAATTTTGGGCTCCCACAATTCACACCATTTCCGAATTCCAACTCAAAATTTTACGAGAAAAAACATTTTGCCGAAAATGCAGAGTATATCACTAAATTAATTTTTTCGTGCTCTTTGCTAATACAGAATCCATTTTAGAAAAATCTGATATACAGGGTGTTGTTTTTGCGTCGGAATATTTTATAATATTTTTTTTAATCCGGACCTGCATTTCTGTTATTGTAAATTTATCGATCGATTAGATACTTTAAACAAAATATGCCCGCCAAATATCATGAAGATATACAGTGTGATTAGAAAGTTGTGAACCATGCAAGAAATTGGCAAAATAGGTAAAATCTTGGTTATTAAAGTAGTAAGACCATAAACATATGGGGTTTTTGAGATCGCCTAGTTGTCCCCTATCTGCAGTTAACGTATGTCACTTTCCCAATGAAATACCCTGTATAGGAAAATGGCTTCGTCATATTTTTGGATTAACCTATCTGAAGCCGGAAGAAGTTGGCGATTCATTTATAATGGAATTTATGGAAAATTTGCCAGAAGATCTTCGAGTCGTCCAATTCGAAAATTATATTTGCGAAGAAGCGAAGTTTACACCTGTTATTTGGGCGCTCAACAAGAACGACAAATGCTTGTGAATCATTTCACTCTAGATACAATGCTTATTGCACGTCACCTCACCCTAATATTCATGTTTTTATTACAACTTTAAAATCCATGCAAATAGATGCGTATGTAAAATTAAATAGCATTGAACAAAAACGCATACTAAATATAGAAGTTAGACAACGGTTGAACTTTATAACAGAAAAAATATTGCAATTGCATGAAAATCGGATATCGCGGTATAATTTTGTTAAATGCGTTTCTTATAAATAGGCAAATACTTTTTTATGATATATTTTTTGAAAATTTAAAATTTTTAAATTATTTAGATAAAATAAATAAATTATAAACAGTCTTATTAATTTTATATTAAAATTAATTCTCTGGACCGGAGCTAAGGTACGGGATTAGTGGGCCGTTGAGGCACGGACCGGAGTTGAGGTACCAGATTATATCAACACCATACTTGGACCGGAGTTGAGGATCTCCGATTTTGACTGTTCTTCAAGGGCTTTAAAATGATACATTGCAAGTCAAATACCGTTACATATTGCATCTGTCATATAAAAAATTTCAGCTCAATCGGATTAAACGTGTGGCCTCTATCGTGGAAGAGTACACACAGACAGACAGACTTCCATCTGGAAATGGTCTTAATCATTTCAGGTGAACTCAAAATGGATATTTCCATCTTGATCTCGAAATTCTTCTTTAGCTTGTTCAAAATATAGATAAATTTCTATCGGTATGAATTAATTACTTCGACCTGAAAACTTCGCCATTAGTCTAAAAGTAGGTCACATAAATTTATTAAAAAACAATAATATTATAAAAAAAATGGTTTTGAAATTTGCAATCAATATAAGACAGAAAGTAATATAGAAAAATCTGACGTGGCCAGCACATGACCTCTCGCTATTTTTGAATCAAAAATTTACTTTAACACAAAAAAGTATAAAATTTATTGACTTTTTTGTAAATCTGGCAACAATGGCAAAATTTTTGAAAATTTTAATGATACGAAAATAAACAGTCAATTTTTTTTACCCTTTCTTGTGTTCAGGTGTAAATTATTGATTCAAAAATGGCGAGAGGCCATGTGCTTTCCACATCAGATTTTTTTATTAGGTTTCGACAATGAACTGTACTTTAGGAATTTTTCTAAGTATGGTCCATTCAGATTATCTCGAAAATACGCATCTTTTTCCCACAACTTTGTATCAATTACGGTTTACGAAATCCCAATCATGTTTAATTAAATTTGCGCCACTCTGTATATTGTAAAAAAAAATGTTACAATAAAACAATATAGGAATTTATATAAAGAAACTAACAGTTTTTTTAAGAGTCCCGATAAATTGGGCTGTTCAACATTTGTACCAGTACAAGGGTAATAGCTGCTCAATTAGCGTTCAAGAATTAGTAGATAAAGATTATCCTAAAAGAATGGGATTTTTGCGACTGGTTCAAAACGGGAAAAAATCGAAATATCAACTTCATTAATCATATTTTGTTTACCGATGAAAGGACTTTTAAAGTCAATGTTTGGGCAGGTATTGTGAATAATAATTTAATAGGACCAGTATTTTTTCCGAATAATTTAAATGGTGCAAATTACTTGCAGTTCTTTCAAAATGATTTAGCAGAGTACTTGGGGCGCGTTCGGCTTCGTGACTCGGAGTTAGAGTTGAAGGAGTATGGTACGATAGTCACGTGATCACTGGATAAATGGAGCTAATGGGCAATACACGAAAGCATGACAGTTGACAGATGTTTACATATTTTTAGCCTTAGTTTTTTGGTTTATTTTTTGCTTAGACAAGTTAAGATTTTTTGCTTGTCTAAAGATTTTTTGATTTGCGAAGTGAATAATTATATATTAATATCCATAATTCATACTGCCAGAGCAATTATGTTTGAAGTAAAATGTTGTTTTTTTGAATTATTGCCCTGCCGTTTTCATCAACAACAGATGAAAAATTCATTTTTATTCTACAAATATACGGTATTTCGGTATTTTAGACAAGTCGTCGAGGCTGGTGCAAGTAGAGTTAACTCCATTTACCCGTCTTTGTCATTCCCGAGCGGTAAGGGATCTACCATTTTAACTCCAAAACGCTATACCCGAACGATAAAGGTGCACATTGAGTAAAAAGAGTTAAAAGATCTCTTAAGCCGAACGCACCCTTGGAAGAGGTAAATTTAAGAATAACGCAAAATATGTGGTATTTACAATGTGAGCTCCAGCGGATTTCGACAAGGAGGTTAGGGAATATCTTTTCGATCTGTACCATGGACGTTGGATTGGATGGGGCCCTGATGCACTTATTTCTTAGCCAGCCAGAAGTCCAGATCTTAACCCTATTGACTTTTGCTTCCGAGGTTTTATTCTGTTGAAATAATCGACGAACAACAACTGAGGTACATCAAATCATTGAAAGTGCAAATCGATTTCGTCAGAAGTAAATGATATTCAAAAAAATTCGGTTTTCGGTATTCAGAAAAATAGAGGCCATTTTGAACATTTATTATAGTAAATACTACACATTTGTACATATATTTTTTAAAACTGCAAATAACATGAATACTCAATTATAATTTACTTTTTGTTACTCAAAATTTCTGAAGTATAATGAAAAAGAGGCCACATCTCGATAAAAACTGGATATTCGAAAAAGTAATAAGAGGCAATAAAATTTCAAATATGATGTATTTGGTGTCACAAAACTAATTTAATTGTAACGCTTAGAAAACTTTGGGGGGTTTTAGTGGTTCAAAATCCCCCAAAAATTTTTACGGGCTATACATATTTCGTGCTTTTATATGAAAGCCATGTGTCCATTTAACAGTTCATGAAATATTGGAAAAAATCGATTTTCATTTTGTACTTTCCAAAGGCCGTAACTTTTTTGTGTGCACGTTTGCATTAAGGCAAGTTATTTTCAATCGAGTTATTTTTGACACCAGAATATGTGGTTCAATTTTTGACCTACCTTTTTGATAGACTCTGTATATATGCATTTTACGATACATTTAAGATTTTAAAAATAGTACATTGATTATCTAGTAGTAAAAGCGATACATTCCCGGACGACAATGTAAATTGTAGGCCGAGGCGTTAAGCCGAGGCCAACAAGCATTGGAGTCTGGGAATGTGCTTTTACTACGAGGTAAACATACTATTTTTTCTGAAATCGCAATTATCAATATCATAAATTAAGGATTTTTTATAAATGCATAATAATTTTTGATTACCATCTTACTGTCTATGAAATCATTTCCTTGACAACCACTGTTCGATTATTGTTATGACAAAAGTCAGAGATTCACTGCTTATACGCCGGCAAAAACTTTTCCGGACTCTTGTCGGTCCGGGAAAGTTCATTCCTTAGCAACGGGCTAAAATACTAGAATAGCCTATTTTAGGGTCTGAATTTGCTCCGAGAAAGTAGGTATTCTTGAGTGATTTCAGAAAAAACATATTACGTACCTGTTGAAATAGTATAATATATTGTTATGAAATTTGTTATACCCTGTAATTTTGGGTCATTGTTATACCCTGTATAAGAGCTGTTATAAATATTATAGTAAGTAGGGGTTGGTTGAGTTAAAAAAAAATAATATTGTCAGAAAATTTTTAAAGAAAAAGCTGTTTCAAAAAAAATTGTAAAAACATTATTTTATTGGAAAAAGGAATAGTAATGTATGGTTTGCAGAAATGGTTTATTGAAAGGAAAAATAATAGAATTTAAAAAAAAATAAGCAATATTTATTTATTAAAAACAAAGATCCGAGGAAAAAGGACTGACAATTTAAGGAAGTAATACGATAAATAGGGAGGTAGTAAAGGGAGAGTAGCAGTGAAAAGGCGGAGACAGAAAATAAGTGAGACAGAAAATAGTTATCAAGATATGAAGAGGTAGACCAAAGAAAGAGAAAGAAAAGAAGATTTTTAAATTTATTATTATTGTTTTTTAATATTTTTATTTTCGTTTATTTAGGCGCTGTTGAACCCATCCCAGTGAGGAAGAGTTCCCAGGTGAGAAATGTGATCCACCCTTCATCCCGTGGATTTCAATATATTAGCTTTGTTCGCGGGTCTGATTCTGAACCGATTCCGAACCAATTCATAACTGACGTAGAGCGCATGCCTAGTTATGAACCGATTCTGGATTATATTTTACCGCGAACGATTTCGGAACAAACGAAAACTTCGAATTGTCGAATATCAGGCGACAGACGTTATTGTCTTTTCTTAGTCTTATTTTTAATTTTTTATAACCTAAATACGTATAACTTACTATGATTATTAAAACAGAGTGCTGTTTGCTAGACCCTACACTGGCCCACACCATACAACACAAAACAAAAACAGTTTTATTATAGGTATATCGTATTATTTTGTATATTTATATCTCTATGCACAAAAATCAAATAAACAAAAATAGCTGAAGTCAAAGATTAATATTTAAGATCTATATTACGCATGAGCAGTCGAACCGAACTTTTAGTACTAACAAAAATTCAAGGACCGCTAGAACCGATTCTGAATCAATAATGAACCAATTCAATAGGATCCGCGAACGGGGAACTGTTATTATAAATTCAGAATTTTTTATACCGCGAACGCGTGCAGAAAGTGACATTTTTCACACTAGTGGGAATATTGTTGCACAAGGAGTAAGCCGAGTATGACAATCCCACGAATGTTAAAAATCACTTTCGCACAAGTGATGTACCGTACTTTACCTACGACCACGCAATAATTTTACCAAATATTGTACATTTTTAGGTTTTTTGGTTTGTTTTTAGTTTATATAAACAATCATTTTCGTAAACATAATTAACGATTATTTAAAAAAATTGACAACTGGAAACTAAAAAAAAATTGAATTATTTTGAATTGATAAAAAAAATAAAAATGAGGGGTAATCCCACCCAACTTTCCGAACACACTCCTAGTAAAGTAATTGTTTAATCGATTATTTTAGTTTTTCTGCATCAAAATACATTAATAAAATTAGTTTACAAATATTAAAATAAATTGAATTTTTTTTTAACTTTTTATAATTTTGTATAATTTCTACAAGTAATATTTCAAAATTATGAAGTATTTCACACATAATCTACTTTTTGATCTCTTTCGGATGTACTATTGACTTTTTTCATTTGTTTCACCATTTTCGATAAAAGAAAACTACAAAAAAATATTTTTTTTTTATTTTGGTTATAATAATTGCAATGTTAAATTCGAAGAGACTAAAATATTTTCTAAATTTAGTTGTATATGACCTATCGAATGGTATAAATCCCATTTTCACATCTTTACTATTTTTAAAGTTATTCAATTCTTTTTAAAACATATTAAATTTCAAAAATAATTATGAATTCTACAAATTTTCAATAAATTTTTGAAAAAAAAATCGCAATTATAGTTTTTTTCTGCAAATTTAAGGGTATTTTTTTTAATTTTTAATATTAATATTAACCTTAAAAAAATGAAACCTATTTTTGAATAATTTTAAAATCAATAAATAATTAATATTTCATTTAATTCAATTCAAAATGGGAAACATACCTCTTTTTTAGGTTTTCTGGATCAAAATTCATTAATAAAGTTAGTTTAAAAAACCAAAAAAAAAATCTAATTTTTTGTCAAAAATTCATGGGATTGAATTCTTTTAACTTTTTTCATTTTTTGCTATAACTTTTACAAATACTATGTTAAAATTATGAAATAATTTACACACATAGTGCTTTTGGATCTTTTTCGGATATGCTATTTACTTTTTCCATTTATTTTATACTTATTGATAAAACCAAATTACAAAAAAATTAAAAAAAAAATTATTTTGACTATAATAATTACAATTCTAAATTTTAAGAAACTAAAATACATTTTAAATTTATACTTTTATATTATCTTTCGAATGGTGAAAATCCCATTTCAATAACTTTAATATTTTAGAAGTTATTCAATTTAGTTTAAAATCGTAATATAATTTTAAATGTTTTTAGCCAATTTTTAAAAAAACTCCACAATTTTTGTAATAAAATTTTGAAAAAAATTGTAATTATAAAATAAATTATTACAAATTTAAAAATGTTTTTTAAATTTTTAATATTAAAATTTAACTAAAAAATAATAAATTAATCAAGATAAAAATTGCTTAAAAATTAAAATAAAAACTAGCGGCGAAACTATGCGGAACTCGAAAAAAAAGAAAAGACAAAATTTGTAGAAAACTTAATATTCTACAATTTTGATTCTATGTAATTTTTCATAAAAATCCATAATTTTGTTTCAAAATCTAAAAAAGTCGTAAATGTCTATATAAATTTTTTCACGCCCTCTAGCGGCGAAACTATGAGGAATTCAAAAAACGGTAATGACAAAATGCGTAAAATATTTTATGTTTTATAACTTTCATATCCTGTAATTTTTCATAAAAATGTATTATTTCGGTTATTTAAGAAAAATATGAAAAAAAATTACTTTTGATAAATCTGGCAACAATGGCAAAAGTTTTTGAAAATTTTAATAATTGGAAATTAAACTATAACGTATTAAAAATATATGTGTAAAACTTTATTGCCATCTTGTTTAGTAATGGCGTCATCACTTATAGCAACTGTCACTTCCGGTTGTCCGATTAACTCCAAAATCTATACAGGTCGTCTCACAGCTACCCTGAATATGTATACAAAATTTCATCTAAATCGGTTCACACACACACAGACAGACATCATGCTAAAAAATGGTATAAATGGATTCAGGTGACCTTTGAGGTAAAGATTCGTTAAAATCTGGGTATGGTCAAAATATCATGATCGCAATATTTTCCTTCTATACTACTTTGTTGTTTGGAAAGTAAAAATAAACTGATTGCTGCAATTTGTAAAATTTACTGATGAAAAAGATAATTTTTGTTTTAATAAAATAATACAAAAAATATCGATGTCGGTCGTCAAAAACAATATATTGCCGCACTATTATTGCTTCATCTAGTTATATCTAAAAATTTAACGAAAGGCAAGTTAATAAATTATTATATTAGGTGACAAAAATAAAAAACGTTTCACCTTGTACTACTACTTTTTTTTGAAGATGATTATAAACGTGTTAATTTTCGAAACCTTTTTCCTTAGAAACTCCCCGACAGGTTACTTCGATAAAGTTTTCACCGTCCCAGAGTCGCTTAACTCAGAAGTAGCAGAGAATCTGCGACATTATGAAAACAAACGAACAAATGCGAAAAGAGAAGAGACGCCGCGGCAATCGCAGCACGCCGCGAGATGCGAGAAGGGGATGGAAAATGGGGTGATTTCTGTGCGACCTTGAAAACCAATCACTGCGTCGAGGCGTTTTAATGAATAGAAGCAGATTTTGATCTCGTTTCTCTCTGGGACACTTTCGTTTTTAAAAGCACCACAGCACAGCCAGAGCTTTCTTTTATTGATTTCTTTCTTTTACTTGTCAGTTGTCACATGCGTTTTATGGGTCGCTAGGGACTGACGGGTTTTTTTATATTTTGTTTATTTGAGAAATGTTTGATCTCTATCAACTTTTTTTCGTACCTACGCGAACAATGAGTGGGAGTACAAAAGAAAAAAAAATAGTTTTGACGTGATTAATATTGACGTCGCCTTAAACCATTTTATTTTATAAGTTAATCGAGGCATCACTTTAATTTCTACATGGAAAATAAATATTTGGGTAGGTGAAGGGTAAACGATGAATTTCATATATTTTTTTCTTTGTGTAAAATTATTAATTATGAAAATAAAATGAATATATAAGTTTTAAATAATGGTCACAATTTTTTATCGTTCTATAAATACTGAAGCAAAAACAATTTAAAAGCAACCTGAGCATGAATTTTTACAATATTATTATTTTTTAAGAATTTGTTATTAATGAAAGAATTAATTAAACTTATATCTATAAAGAGAAATTAAAACTAAATAAAATAAGAAACCGTGGTTGTAAATTATTATAAATAATTATAACAGTCTTTTTGATTTTTAAAACCAAGTACCAAAGTATACCAATTATTGTTATAATAATATTATATTCTATGATTTTTCATATTTTCACCCGATTTCTATTTTGCTAAGAATTTAAATTTTTTACAAGAAAATTCATTTAACCTCGGATATTAAAATTTAAATAGTTTGTTTATTTTGCAAATTGTTTTTTTTTGTTCTCTATGACGATTTCGATTTTTACGAGAATATCAATTTTGTTGTCTAATGCTAAAATGACATTTTTATTTTGTTTGTGGGAAAAAATTTAAAATTTTATAAATTACTTTTTTTCAAAAATGTGATTTCTGACTCGAAAAAATGGAACGTTACAAATAAAATATTTTTTCTAATGTTGTACATAAAGTGCTAACTTTCCGTAGGTACGTGACTAAAGTTTAATTTTACGCACACAAGAAAAGACATGGCCAGTGATAACCCCAGATACGCTGAAATTCTTACCGTATTATGAGAAGTAATGTCATACTGTTAAATTGTCCGAGTGTTAAACAAAAACAATGTTCAGTGCCGTATTAAGTTAGTGATGGAGTTTAAAAGTAAATTGCATGAACATATTTTAAATAGTCAAACCGTGACGTTGTTTTTACCTCTCGCCCTTCAGATAAGAGAGGTATAGTAATCACGGTAAAAATTGGGTAGTGAGTTTTCAATGGATAAATACGTTTTAAGGTCCCTAAAATGCGATTTTGATATTTTCGCGATGATGTCTGTGTGTGTGTTAGTGTGTGTGTGTGTGTGTGTGTGTGTGTGTGTGTGTTAGGATGGATGTTGCAGTAACGATAACTCAAAAACTACTAAATTAAAAATTTTGAAATTTTGCATATAAGATTCTGATACCCTAGATTAGATCTGATTAGATTTTGGTGTCAATCGGACGACCGGAAGTGGCTGTTGCTATGAGTGATGACGCGATTACTAAACAAAATGGCAATAAAGTTTTACACCTATATTTTTTATACACTATAGCTTATTTCTATCATTAAAATTTTCAAAACTTTTACCATTGTTGCCAGATTTATAAAAAAGTCAATTTTTTCATACTTTTTTGTGTTAACGTGTACATTTTTGATTCAAAAATGGCGGAGGTCATGTGCTAGCCACATTAGATTTTTTTCTGATTTTTATTTTTTTCTGTTTTTTTTTCAATTTTTTTTGATTTTATCTAATTTTTCCTTTTCTTTCTATTTCTTTCTTTTCTTTTCCGATTTCTTTCTCTTTTTTTCTTCGTCCTCAGAATTTTTCGATTTATTTTTTCAGTTTTAAAAAATTTCAATTACAATACAAGTTTTTTTTATGTCTACAGTTGTTTCCTGGTTTTGGTTGTTTGCAATTTTCTGCGTTGTTTTTTTTAATTTGACTTTTTTACGATTTCTTTGCAATTTTTTTCAGGTTTTTTGCAATTACTTTCACTGGTAATTTTTTGTCTTTTTTACGATTTTTTGTAATTTTTTTATAATTTTCTTTCGATTTTTTGCGATTTTTTCAATTTTTTAAGATTTTTTTCAGTTCATTTGGATTTTTTCACTTTTTAAATATTTCAAATACAATTGTTTCCGTTTTTTTGGTTGTTCTTTTATTTATTGCAATTTTTTACAATTTTTGGTATTTTTTTTGCGATTTTTTTGGGATTTTTACGATTTTTAGCGTTTTTGCTAGTTCTTTTGTTATTTTACAATTTTAATGATTTCCTGGTTTTTTCCGTATTTTCGAATTTTAATTTTCATTCTAATATTTTCAGATTTTTTTCGATTTTTCGATATTTTTTCATTTTTCTGTTGTTTTTTGATTTTTTCGAATTGCTCTAGGTTTTTCTAACTTTTTCTCTTTTTTCCTGTTTTTTTCGGTTTTTGTCAATCTGATTTTTTCGATTTTTCGTTTTTTTCTCATTTCTGTTTTTTGATTTTTTCAAATTGTTCTAGGTTTTTCCACCTTTCTCTTCTTTTTCTGGTTTTTTCGGTTTTTGTCAATTTTTGTCGATTTTTGTTGATATTTGTCGATTGTTGTCCATTTTTGTCGATTTTTGTTCATTTTCCTCTTTTTCTTTCGATTTTTTTTCGCTTTTTTTTCGATTGTGAAAAAATAGCGTAAGGAAGTTTGTTAAATACGGAGCTACCCCAACCGCACAATTCTTTTTTCATACTTTTTTGTGTTAACGTATTAATTTTTAATTTAAAAATGGCGAGAGGTCATGTGTTGGCCACACCAGATTTTTAATGTATAGAACAAGGAAAATTATAAGAGAAACTTACAATAGATAAGTCAGGTATTTCCGAAAAAAAATGATAAGAATCGTTATAGAACAAAAGGACACAGAAGTTCGTGCAAGTTTTTCCTTTAAATCGCCAAAGAAAACAAAATATAGGAATAAACCCAAAATAAATGAAAGAAGAATTTCATCTATCTGAAAGATGTGTAAATTTTTGATAATTTTAAAAGAATTTATATCGGAAAATTAAAAAATCGGGTTAAAATTTTAAAGTTTACCTTTGATTTTTTGAGGAAAATTTTGAAATTTTATATTTTTTAATACTACTCTTAGTTTGATCCAAAAAAATTGGTAATTTCTCATTTTTAATATTATTAAATGAAATACTCATCAATTATTGGTTTTAAAATGGTGTTAATTTTACTTTCCCGGAACCATCAAAGGGAAAGTAAGGTGAACGAGCAAAAAAAATCGTGATATCGATGGAATTATCCATTTTGAAGTCTCCCAAGAAGATTGAAACCATTTCCAGCGTATGGTCTGTCTGTGTGTCTGTGTGTAATCTTCCACGATAACTGCCGAACCGTTTGACCAATTAAGCTGAAATTTGTTATGAAGGGTCGGTCTGTGCCTCGAATGCGACCATTAGTTTTTGGTTTAAATTGGTACAGTAGAAGGTCCTCAAGACCGACATTGATTAAATACACATCTAAGAATTTTTTACTTTTTTTAAATTTTAAGGACAAACCATACACTTTAGTGCAAAATGTTGTAGTACAACGTTTTAGAGCATACAATTCCCTACAACTTTTGTCTCAAGCTTTTTCCAGAATTTCTAATAGTTGCGCCACTAGAGGGCGCGTAAAAAATGTGCATGTATGTTTTCTCTAGTTTTTCTTGATTTTGGGGACAAACAATACACTTTGGTGCAAAATGTTATAGTACAAAGTTTTAGAACATAAAATTCCCTACAAGTTTTGTCTCAAAGTTTTCCAGAATTTCCAATTGTTGCGCCACTAGAGGGCTCGTAAAAAATGTGCATGTAGGTTTTCTCTAGTTTTTCTTGATTTTGAGGACAAACAATGCATTTTACTGCAAACTTTTCTTGTGCAAAGTTGTAAAGCATCAAATTTTCTTTAACTTTTGTGTTTAACTTTTTATTAAATTCCTCATAGTTTCGCCGCTAGATGTCGAGCAAAATACACATTTAGGATTTTCCATTTTTTTAAAATTGGAGGTAAATTATGCTTTCTTAGTGCAAAATGTTTCAGTGCAAAGCTGTAAAGCATAAAATTCCCTATAACTATTGTATGAAAATTTTTCCCAAATTCCCAATAGTTTTCATACATGATTTTAGGAGATCATAATTGTAGCAGTGTGATATACAACGTACGCATGAGCAGCCTTTGTCATTATCAATATTTAAATATCAATTCGGTAGGCGTATTCACCATCGGCTCGCTATTTTTAATGTGTTCCATAAATTAAAGTAATGCTTAGTATTTTAATAAATAACCTAGTCTCTACGGCGAGTCGGGAAAGTTCTGGGGTGACACAGCCGATTTTTTAAATATCAATTTAATTTATAATTTAAATGTAAAATATTAAATGAAATTATAAATTAAATATCATTAAACCGGCAAAATAAAAAAATATTACAATTGTAATTTTTTTCAAATATTTAATAAAAAAATTGCAAAATAAAAAAAAATGGTTGAAAAATTTTAAAATTAATTAAAATTTTGAAATAATTTGTATAACTCAACTGTTATAGATTGTGAAATGTAACTTATATACAGCTGTATATTTTTTTTAATGATTTTTTTAAAATTATGAAAATATAAAAAAATAATTATGCTACATAAAAGATATTAAAAAGTACTATATGTGCGATTTTGTATTAAATTTTATGATAATAATTGTAGATTTTATACCAAAAAAGGAAAAAAATTAAAATTTTTGAATTTCGATTTTTTAGGGAAAAACTCAAAAAACTTTCTCACTTTGAATATTTAATGAAATGCTGATTCTTTGGTTTCAAAATGATTTTAATTTCTTTTTAACTCAATTTAGTTTTTTAATTTAAAATACGAAAAAACGGAAAGATAATAAAAAGCTTTCACGGTTTATTTTAAATTTTTCTAAATTAAAATTGTAATTATTATAATCCGACTTAAAAAATTTTCAAACAAGTTTTTTTAAAATTTAATATGTCATGAAAAAATATGATAAAAGTAATTATATTTAAATAATAATTGTAGATTTGATAGCGGAAAGTAAAAAAAAATTAGAATGTTAATCTCTTTTTTTAATGCAATATTACTTATACTTTGCGCAGCTACGATTTCTCTCGCCGTGTCTCGAACTGTAAAGTATTTTTTCTACTACCGTATGTAAATTACTAACTTTACACATACTCTGTCATGCGTAAAGTTCAAGTTTTAGTACCTACTTAAAGTTCAAGTTTTAGTGCGTAAAGTATTTTAGTATTTAGTATGTCATATTACAAAGGGATTTAAGTCTGTCAATTTTTCAATTTTTTTACATAATTATATTTTACATTTTTTGAAGTTCTATTCGTTTATTTAAAAATACGTTGGTTTAACTCCAACCCGCAGATGATGAACAATAATAAATGGTTATGCCCATCGTCTAAAAAAAAACGAAACGCAACGTCCGTCTAAAAAAAGAACATCTTGTAAGTGTGCTCTTCATATTTTTTCTACTTCCATCTTGTCCCTTTGTTCTCAGTACATAAAATAACCAAAAAAATCTTATATCCTGCCCTAATTATCAAACAAAAAAATAAATAAATGTATGCACCCTTACGCACTCTTGCTCTATAATAAAAATCGAAAGACGTAAAAACCTACCACCTGTAGCTGAAAAAAATGTATCCCCGATAGATTCACTTTTACTTTTTATATAAATCACAATACCAACACATGTTACGCTCATCCACCCCCTAAATCTCGAGAGTGTTTACACACACAAGTTTTCGAGCACCCACATGCCTTACTACAGTCGCCCATATAATTATTGCTATACAAAAGAATATAAAATAATTACAGAACCGCAAAAGAAAAATGCCCTGTAGACGCGGCCCCAGCTTACCGAAATATAATTAATCGAAAATTGTTATAATATAATCAAGGTGGCTGGGCCCGCAGACAATTGAAGGGGCCTCGGATGTAAAACAAATGACTATCTGGTCGATCAGAGCCTCCTAGACCGTGTGAACTTTCGTCTAGGGATGCTAGATTTGGCCTCGGAAAAGAAGGGTCATGTGTGTTATACGCACCATACGGTCGCGGTTGTCGAGGGAAGACCAGAAATTCGGTTCGAATAAATCAGAACGCTAGAAAGTGAAATTATTTGAATATTAAAAGTCAGGTAAATACAGGTGGTTGCGTGGCCCACATTTTTTTGTTCTTAGTCTGATAAGGTCTCGATTTTTTTTTGTAGATTTTATTGAAAGGGATAGTTTTTTGTGGGGGAGAGTGTGTGAGTTGTCGGGGCTTTTGTGAAAAAATCAACAGATGCTGCGTGATGATTTCTTATCTCTTAGAACATGTTTTCCTAATGAATTTTTTTTGTTTGGTCTCTGATAAATGATTAATTCGGAATTGAGACTCCTGACAGTTCGACGGCTGTTTGGATTAATTTATGCCTTTAATAACATTTTTTTCTGTATTTCAAGCATATGTCTTGTATAATCCATTATAGAGAGGGTTGAAGTTGAAAAAAAATTATCTTCATACAGAGTGAAAACTACTTTAATTAAAAATGGAACTGTCCCAGCAGTTCTTGAAAAAATATTTAGAATAAACATCTTTGTTAAGAAATTATGAAAAAAACATCTTTAATAGACAAATAAAAATACTTTTTTCTACGATCGTGCAAAAAGTGACCACTTTTTGCACTATCTACCGTGTTAAAAGTATAACTTTTGTGTACTAGTGCATAAAAGTAAATCTTTTGTGCACTAGTGCATAAAAGTAAATTTTTCAGTGCTTTGAATTGTCAATTTCTTGGTAAATAAAAATAAAAAAAAAATTCGACGCCTCCGCCGGGATTCGAACCCGAGCCGCCTGGGTATGGAGCCCGGTATCTTTGCCACTAGACCATAGGGACTCTCAGGAATACATTTTGTTTTGACGAATTTACATAAAGCGAAGTATCTATATAGGTACTTGTAATAATATTACCTAAATTATTTAAATTATTCGTGATTCAATGGATTCAATCTCAAATAAGATCACAAACGATCAACAAGCACATTTTAGTGGTCATTTTATAAATAGAAATCCGTTTGATTAATCAAAATCGTTTCATGTCTACCGATTTGACCTATGGATGTGGCCTGAACTGTCACTGTCAGATTGATTGTTATAGTTTCTGCTATGGAGCGTATAGAAGGAGGGCAAACTCTAATGGACAACACGTTTAAAATGTGGGCAACATTTTATACGCAACTAATGGTACATAAAATAACCGACGCGGCGCTGACGATCGTATGTTGAAAAACTGTTTGTAGATTGATTAGATCCATAGTCTCAAATAACGTTTTTTATTTAATGAGCCACCCAATTTTTATAAATTACATATCTTTTAAAAGTTTGAATTAAAATTATTATTTGAAAAAAATCAAAGGAAATGTCAAAACTGTCATCAACAGTCGATCAACAGCGCCACCAACTGATTAGAGACCCAGGTAACAGGATAATATAGCTGTTTGTATTAGTAGGGAGGAAGGAGAAAAAGTTCGAAGGACCAGCTGCCGAACCAATAAATAGTTACGATTAAATAAAACTAGACTCTTCTATAGGTAGCACAATTTTATTATTGCCCAGAAAAAGAAATAGTGTTTATATATAAATTTCTCTAGTCTAACCCGAACAAAGCGTTTCAAAAGAGATATAGATAATTATATAAATTATAATTACAAATCTTATGGGAATTGGCTCCCGGTCAAATTGGCTGAAATTTGGATATGTTGTTCGTTTCGGCATCCTGAACAAAAGTCTTAATAGGCACAAAGCTCAATTTTGCTTATTTTGGCTCCTACGTAGCTTCAAAGCTACGGATTCACCATTATTTACTACTTAAAAGGGTAATCTCTTCGAAAGTTTAGTATTTGCTGAGTTAACAAAAAGTACCCTTTTATGTTTTCGAGGTCGCTGCATTCAAATCAAATGCCAATATAATAATATTGACAGTATTGAACTCGGCAACCTCAAAAACATATATTAACATGTAGATTTTATCAATTTTTGATTATTGCTTGTTGTTTGACAGTTATCTGACAGCTGTAAACTGTCAACATCGATTTTTTAAGATCAGTTTTGAACCAGCAACCTCAAAAACATACATTTACATGTGGATTTCATCAATTTATCACATGTCGTTTGACAGTTAGTTGACAGCTGTCAACTGTCAATATCGTCTTTTTGACATAAGTTTTAAACTCAGCAACCTAAAAACAAATACTAAACTTTCGAAGAGATTACCCTTTTAAGTAGTAAATAATGGTGAATCCGTACAGCTATGGAGCTCCGTAGGAGCCAAAATAAGCAAAATTGAGCATTGTGCCCATTGAGACTTTTGTTCAGGATGCTGAAACGAACAACATGTCCAAATTTCAGCCAATTTGACCGGGAGCCAATTCCCATAAGGTTTGTGCGGGGTTTTTTATCGTGGAAATAGGTATTCAGACATTGGTTAGATATAGTATTTTTTTGAGTTAGAGGTGGCAACATCTCGACACCCCTCGCTGGTAGTACAAGGATTAGATACAGAATACTGATTTAATAGAAGAGATCCGACCTATCTAGTCCAGCACTTTTCATACAAAAGAGATCGATTGTTACATCGTTACGTGTTTTATGTAAAAGTTTCGTGGTGGTTCGGGATGCGTCGGCCACACCCCATTGAAATTTATCGGATAAAATTCATGTTTAATTTCTACCAGAATACAAGATATTTTAGAAATTACATAAACAATTTGAATATAATAGATTCGCAAGTTTCTTCATTTGCAACATACTTAAACTGAGGTGGAAAAAGTACTTTTCCTCCCTAGGGAGAGAAGTACGATTTGTGTAAATGATCTCAAACTTTCCGACAAATAATGTATTTAAACTTTAACTACAGTATTTAAAATGTTAGACAAAAATGTATTTTAAATATGCAGTAAATACAAATGAAGCTTATGTATTTAACAAAGTATTTAAACACATTGAATATATTTTATATACAATTTTAAAAACTTATATTTAAATACTAAATAACACTGCCAGAAAGAAATCGCTGACCAAATCAAACTAAATCATCTAGATTTACATATGCTTATATCACCTCTGAGAATTTAAACTTTAACAAACAATTTAAAAACGAAACAATACGTAGCTAACGTCATAATGAAACCTAAAACCCTAAATTCAACTTCCTGTCACAAATTCAGATGAAATTTTGAGGGTTTTTCAACGGGATAAATGTTCAGATAAAAAACTATACCAATGTTTCTTTCTTTTACCATTATTTTCAATTATCTCTCTCAAATCTATTTAATATCTTTGAGATGATTTCAACGAGAAACTAACTTCAATTTTTTTCAACGATTTTTTTTAAACTTCGATAACGCTGTAATTATTAACTTGTCTCAATTGCCACCAAAAACTAATCAGTTTGAAAGTAGGACCAAAATATTTTTGTGAAAGTTTGTTTAAAATTGGTTCAGTAGGTTTAAAAAAAATGTTTTCGAAAAATCCGTGCACACACACACGCACATACGTATATTTTTCAGAAAATGCTTTTTGAGCTTAGGGAACCTGAAAAAGTAAAAAAAGTCAAAATCCCGAGATCCCAAATAAAATGTTTCTCCTTTATCTACCTTATATCGGGTGTGCACTTATATGTTCTCCTCTTTTAGGTGCCTATAACTCCTAAACGGTTCAGGATAGAAATATGCGGTTTTAACTAAAATGTTTTATTTTAGTAGATACATGTTTTGCTTTAATACATTTAATTTTTTCGATGACGTCACAACAAAAATGGCAAGTTTTGACAATTTTTTTGTTGACTTGTTTTAATAGAACACCCAGTATATTTTATGTACTTTGAAAGTAGAAATCACTAACAGAATATCATTCAAATTTCAAACAAAACAACAAACACAAAAAAGCACGAGTGGTAGTTTATTTAATGTTTAATATGATGAATACAGTTATTCCAACGTATATATTAATTTTTAAAGGCCTTGTGCAGCGCATCTTCGGTAATATTTTTAAATACCTGACAAATATTATTCCTCAGTTCTTCCAAATATTATGGTGCAGGATTATAAGCTAGATATTTTACGTTTTCCCATATAAAATATGGAGAATTGTTAAGTCAGATGAATTAGGAGCCCATTTTATTAAACCACTTTTACCAATCCAGTAGTGACCAATAAAAACGTAGTTTCTACAAGGAGAAATAAGAAGGCGACCCATCTTGTTGAAAATAACTTTTATTAATATTATTATTTAGTTATACGTCCTGATCTAACTGTGGATAGAAAGATAATTCTAACATGTTTGTTTAGTTACATATCGTTTTACTGTTTTTTTCGACGAAGACAAATGGCCCATATATTTTATTTTTGCTAACACCACATCACACATTTATCTCCGGTGAATCTCTCTTAAATGTCTTGCAGATTTACTTCCGACCAAATTCTGAAATTATGTTTAATAACAGATCCATTCAATTGAAATGCGGCTCCATTAAATTGCATTTTGGTTTAATTCCCATAAAAACCATTAATGTTTCAAACATAATACGATGCTTTTCGAAGTTCCTCTAGTTTAATTTCTGATGAGTTTGAATTTTATAAGGTTTTAATTTGAATGCTACATATTTTTTTGGATTTTAGACCTACTCATATTAAATTGAGAAGCAATTTTTCTAACGATTTTGGAAATCTCCTGACAAATTCATTCAAAACATTATTATTGGCTGTTTTTTTTCTTTTGAGATAATTATCTGTAGTTTTTTAAACTGAAACCAACTTTTAAATGATTTTGAAGTAGGTGGTTGTTTATTAAAATTTGTGAATAAACGTACACTTCTTTTAGTTAAAGTCTCCGATTTTCAGCAAAATACATTACAAAATTTGCTTTTAATATGTGTGAAAACACCATTTTACTTAAAAATATACAACAATAATAACAAATAATACGCAGAGTTGATAAAATTGACATGTACAAAAAACTTACTATAATTAAGAAAACTTAGCAAATTGATGTTCTGTTATGTGATTTCTAGTTTGCATTTCTCAATTACAAAATGAATTACATCGCTAGATATATCTAGCGATATAATTCAGGTAAACGTCTGTTGTTTCAAATAACAGAAAATATATTGGGTGTTTTCATTATTGTTGTGACGTCATCGAAAACGATACAAAAACTACAATTCATTAAAAAAAAATTGTATTAAAATAAAACATTTCAGTGATAAACGCATATCTTCATTTCGAAATAGATAGGCAGTTAAAATAGAGAAAATATAAGTGTACATCCGGTATATTACGTATTTGTACCAGGAAAGTAAAATGTTGAACTTTATCAAAAATCTTGACTGTAAATAAACTAATAATGTACAATAATTAGTACAATTTTAGATATAAATAAAACAATAAAAAATAAGCGTGACTAAAAATTGATTTTAATAAAAACCTGGCCGTGTCTAAAACACATAATGTTTCGTATCTTTTGTTTAACCGATAAAATCCGTAGGAACCAAAAAAAAATATGTCCACAACTCACTTCCTCCTGTTAGAATCTTCAGTCACTATGACCATCCATCTTGAGAATCTCATTTCATAGCGATTAAACTCCATCCCTTTTATTCCGACTGTCTTATACCAGAGAAGTAAGAGAAATTCGTTTTGCCGTTTGGTTAGAACAGATATTTTTTTTAATTATAATGTATTTTGTGACAAAAGGAAAGAATACAGTACTGTCTCTTGTCCTTGGTAAATTAGTATACCTCAATTTTAAATCCTTGCCATGCTATTATTGCTGTTTTTCGAGTTGAAATTAGAATTCAAAAATATATTTTTCTACACCCACATGTATATTGTCTATTTTTTGCACAATTTACAAATCATATCGATTCTTAAATGCATATGAAATCCACCAATAAAAGTTCACATTTAGTACCTCGCCATCTATTCTTTTTCAAAATTTCAATAATATGTCAAAACAACTGTCAGAATTTTTTATACTAATACAGAAACATATTTGTAAAAATGAGTAATTCCAGTAATGAATCAATAAATAGTAGTTCACCAGATACACATTTTTACTCAAAAAATCAACAAGTAAATATGAATATGGCCGACTTAAAAACAAAAAGTGTCGTATCAGCTTTATCCCTTTTTACTTTCCCGACCCACCTCCTAGAAGGGAAAGTATTGTGAACGAGCTAAAAAAAAAATCGAGATAAAAACAAAAATATCCATTTTCGGGTCCCCTGAGACGATTAAGACTATTTCCAGATGGAAGTCTGTCTGTCGGTCTGTGTGTGTGTGTATGTGTGTGTATTCTTCCACGATAGAGGCCACACGTTTAATCCGATTGAGCTGAAATTTGGTATAGGGGTTTGGGTTACCCGTCGGAAGAACCCATTAGTTTTTGTACTACAAAATAGTATATTAAAATGAAGTTGACTGTATTTAGTTTTGTTGCAGCTAGATACTAGGCGCAAAATTAGATTTTTTAAAAATCCTTCGACAAAACTAAACGAAGCCATTCATATTTTTTGTTTAATTAATAAAAAATGAACAACAGGTAACACATTTTGGCCTATTAGGTTCTTACGACTGAATCTGAAAATCTCATTTGTTATTTTTTACTTTCCCGACCCACCTCCGAGAAGGGAAAGTATTGTGATCGAGCTAAAAAAAAATTTCGAGATAAAGATGGAAATATCCATTTTGAGGTCACCTGAGATGATTAGGACCTTTTCCAGATGGAAGCATGTCTGTCTGTCTGTCTGTCTGTCTGTGTATTCTTCCAGGATAGAGACCACTCGTTTAATCCGATTGAGCTGAAATTTGGTATATGGGTTTGGGCTATCTGTCGGAAGAATTAGTTAGTTTTTGTACGAGATCTGTCAAACAGAAGTATCACTATCAAAAAATTACAGATGCAATATGTCACGGAATTGGACATACAATATGTCATTTGAAAGCCCTAGAAAAACTCTATTCAGAACAGTTAAAATTATTTCTCCAACTGCCACCTGTCAAAAATTAAAAAATGTCAAAAGTTGAAACTTTAACATTAAATATCTGATAAAGTATTCGTGGATACTCGTCGGGAAAGTTTTGGGGCGACACAACCGATTTTTTACCTAACTATGTATACAAGTTTCTCAACCAGCCGACTGTAATCTTTTTTTATTTATAATATTTTGTAGTTTTTTATTTAGTGGGCCGTAGAAAAAATACACTGTTCAACTTATGTGGATTGTTCATATTGCCATCATATTCACACTACTTGCATAATAGTAGTTTGTGCAACAAGTGCGCAAAGTGATACTTTCTCCACGAGCGCTGAAGTTTGCGAACACGATCCGTCAGGCGAGTGTTCGTAAATAAAGTGAGTGCTAAAAGTATTTGAGCACATGCTGCACACAATTCTTTTTCTACGATCACGATTTTTAAAAATTTAAAAATAAGAAACTTATTGAAATATGTAACCATCTTTTTAGGAAAGCAACTTATTTTAATAAAAATGTGAAATAAAGTTATATATGTTTAGTAATAAGATAAAATCAGATACAAAAGTTATTCTATATGAAAATAATTTACATGACACAAATTATATTTTAAATATCAAACGTCAAACGACCTGTCAACAAACGCAGCATCCCAAGATAGATACGTTTAGTTATGGAGCGTATAGAAGGAGGGCAATCTCTAATGGACAACACGTTTAAAATATGGGCAACATTTTATACGCAACTAATGGTACATAAAATAACCGATGCGGCGCTGACGATCGTATGTTGAAAAACTGTTTGTAGATTGATTAGATCCATAGTCTCAAATAACGTTTTTTATTTAATGAGCCACCCAATTTTTATAAATTACATATCTTTCAAAAGTTTACGTAATGAATTAAAATTATTATTTGAAAAAAATCAAAGGAAATGTCAAAACTGTCATCAATAGTCGATCAACAGCGCCACCAACTGGCTTCCAAAATTGGTTCCCTTTTTCTAACGTTGCGATGTGCCTCCTTCTATACCCTCCATACGTTTAGTATAATAGTTCTCTACTGTCCTCTGCGCATGTGCAGTGTGCGACATAGAAAAATAATAGTTCTCTACTGTCCTCAACGCATGTGCAGTGTACGGAACAGAGAATTCTCGCACCACTTCTTCGCACCGTAGGAAATTAGTAAGTTTGAAAACAAGTAGGCCTTGTCTATTTCTGTACATTTCATAGTGATCGTAGAAAAACTATATTTATTGTTATAAATTTATATATTTATTGATCTAAATGAAAAAGGTGTGTCTAACGTATTTAAACATTATAACAAACATAAAATATATTAAAGATTATAAAAAAATTAATAGTGTTACTTTAATGATTTGTAATTAAATTTTTTCTTAAACAAGTTGAACATATACTCCAATATAGAAACAATAAAAATAATGATTCGTAAGTTAAAAAAAATTAGCAAATTACTAAACACACGTGACCTTGTAACCCCCATATCTCGGGTTCCTTTTGATTCACGGAACTAAAATTAATCATGCAACGTTGCCAACTCGAACTAAAGAATAAAGTGAAAATGAAATTAAAAACAGGATTGACTAAGCAATGTAAACCGACGCTATAATTAAGTAAATATTATGCCACTGGAACAAGTTGAGAATTATTAAAGGTCAAATTAACATAAAATATGACCTTTTAATAATGGTTAGAGGATTATTTGAAGAGATTATTTCCAATATCCTTCATAAAGCGCTTAACATCGTATACAGATGGTGTGAGGACGAACAGATGTCTATGTAGTGGTTCCTCTTATAAAAAGGAGGAAGCGTGATTAGCTACGTCATACAATTTTTGAAGGCGTAACCATTCCGTTTGCGTAGGGGGTAAAACATCTGGAAAGAACAATCAATAAAGTCAGGGCATCCCTCTGGAATATCAGAAGGGTATGCGTTAAGTCGTGGGGAATGAGCCCTAAACAGATTTAGTGGATTTATCAAACAGTGATAAAACCAATGGTCACATATGGCGCAATATCTGGACCATAGAGATTAGCTTGTGTGGCTATTACTTGCACCATGTCATCTACCCCGACAGAGGCAATGGAAAATATCTGGTTCTTACTCCTCTCCATATATTACTGGAGCAGGAGAAAAGAATGAGCTCCTACAGAACCATGTCGGTGGCTAGTCAAATTGAGGGGGAGAGGCTATGGGACTACTCTAGACTGCTGCGAGAGATGAGTACTCACCAGTCTCTCGGAATGGTTTCGGATGTGCTCTCCCCCAGAACTCACATACATAAGTCCTTCAACGTCGTTCTTCCGAGAAGAGAAGAATGGGAAAAGGGGGAGATCCTCTTTCCAGGGACGGCTTATGTACTGTACACAGATGGTTCAAAGACCCCAAGTGGTGTTGGACCCGGAGTGTACAGCAGAAAACCGAGAGTTGATATCACAGTAAGCCTTGGAAAGTATGCTACCATCTTTCAGGCGGAGGTTTTCGCTAAAGAATTGTGTGCAAGAGAGTTGGCAAACCATCATCTTGTCAACAAAAGTATTTACATTTTAACGGACAGCCAGGCAGCTTTAAAAGCACTGAGCTCCAACCGACTGGACTGAAAGCTGGGGTGGAACTGCATCGAATCCTTAGATCGCATTGCCACCAGTAACAGAGTAATCCTACTCTGGGTACCTGTGCATGAAGGGGTGGAGGGCAATAGTAAAGCCGACACTCTTACGAGAAGAGGTGCAGAATCCGAGTTTCAACTTCTAGTCTTTTTCTGTTTTCTTAAGAATATTGTACGTCTCTGTTTCTTTCTATCTCCTGTCTTATCTCATAGTTATTCCCTTTTTCGTCTTGCTATAAATTTTCGGTTTCACCTTCTCTTATTACTCTCGTATTGTTTTATTTTATTTTTGTTTTTTGTCTAACCTAATTTTTTTTTATAATATTAAAATATTCTCACCTTGAAAATCAACTATTTTATTTATATTTTTCTTGTATTATTTACCATTATGAATAAATATTTATTTACAAAATTTTTTATCTGACAATTTCAAAATTTCTTTTCATTTGATTAATTTTTTTTAAATTGCCAAATAATTCAACCAGGACTGATCATCTTAGACATGACATCTGACCTCTTTATATTTAAATTTTCATATTAGTATATATGAACCGATATTATATGTAGTGGATTGGTGTTTATTTAACCTAAACGATGTTTATAAAGAAATAAACGCAAAAACAGCATCAATACATTTAATCTATTATTTTTCAGTCCCTCGTATTCGAAAATATTCTATAGTGAGAGCGAGAGCATTGTGTTTGTGATCGGACGTTGTATTTAATGCAGACTCAATTATTAGGTAAGATCAGGTAGATGAAGGGCCTTTTTTATCCCCCTGACGAGCAGGTAAAAAAAACTAAAAGTTCATTTTAAAAAATTTGACCGTGCCACCGTACAAAATATATACGTGTTCCCATTGATCGTTCCTTTTTTATGGGATATTTTGAAATTTATCGGTTTCTAAGTAGCCAAACATTTGAAAATTATTAGTGTTTTTTTACCTTGTATGATTTGTGAAATATTACACCCTTTTTTATATTTCGTCACGGGTATAATTCAAGAATGGAGTCGATTAAAAAAACATATTTTAGGGTTAAATGAGCAAATAAGTGAAGCTGCATGATTCAGGGTTTATTGATAGGGAAAAAATAAATTGTGTATTAAGGAAATGGTCACGGAATATTATTTTAAAAAGTGAAATTTTAATATAAAAATCTGATGTGGCCACCACATGACCTCTCGCCATGTTTGAATCAAAAATTTACACGGTGGCACAAAAAAGTATGAAAAAAATTTACTTTTTTGTAAATCTGGCAGCAATGGCAAAAGTTTCTAAAATTTTAATGGGATGAAAATAAACTATATGGTATACAAAATATATGTGTAAAACTTTATTGCCGTTTTGTATAATAATGGCGTCATCACCCATAGCAAGTGCCTCTTCCGGTTGTCCGATTGACACCAAAATCTAATCAGATCTAATCTAGGGTATAAGAATCGTGTATGCAAAATTTCAAATTTTTTCATTCAGTAGTTTTTGAGTTATCGTTACTACAACATCCATCCAAACACACACACACACACACACACTAACACACTAACACACACACACACTAACACACACACACACAGACATCATCGCGAAAATATTCAAATCGTATTCTAGGGACCCTAAAACGTGTTTATCCATTGAAAACTCACTACCCAATTTTTAGCATGATTCCTATACCTCTCTTATCTGAAGGGCGAGAGGTAAAAATTATTTACACTACCTCTGTTTTTTAAGCTCATTTAAAAAAGTCTGTATTAAAATGGTGTACAGAATTTAATTGAAATACTTAAATAATTAAAAAAATTGAAAAAGAATGAGTTTTATATTCGACTATTTAACCAATATCACTGAATTAAAAAAGTAATTATAATGCGATTTTAACCTTTCTTATGTTGATTAATCGCATATTTAATTACGTTTTAATAATCATGTTTGGTTTATAAAAACTTGAACCAAAATAATTTTATTAATAAGAAAAAATCGTTTTTACCTCTCGCCCTTCAGATAAGAGAGGTATAGGAATCATGCTAAAAATTGGGTAGTGAGTTTTCAATGAATAAACACGTTTTAGGGTCCCTAGAATACGATTTTAATATTTTCGCGATGATGTCTGTGTGTGTGTGTTAGTGTGTGTGTGTGTGTTAGTGTGTTAGTGTGTGTGTGTGTGTTTGGATGGATGTTGTAGTAACGATAACTCAAAAACTACTGAATGAAAAAATTTGAAATTTTGCATACAGGATTCTGATACCCTAGATTAGATCTGATTAGATTTTGGTGCCAATCGCACAACCGGAAGTGGCAGTTACTATGGGTGATGACGCCATTATTATACAAAACGGCAATAAAGTTTTACACATCTATTTTGTATACCCTATAGTTTATTTTCATCTCATTAAAATTTTCGAAACTTTTGCCATTGTTGCCAGATTTACAAAAATATAATTTTTTTTCATACTTTTTTTTGTCAACCTGTAAATTTTTGATTCAAAAATGGCGAGAGGTCATGTGCTGGCCACATCAGATTTTTTATACTGGGTTCAACTAAACCGATATTTTATCCTTATCAGGGCCGGTTCTACAAAGCTAGTTCAGCACAAAGCTTGGTTCACTGGCTGTTATTTTTTAAAGTTCACTCGGCTGTACAATTTGGGGTCGTAAATAAACTAAGTTTTGACGTGACATAACCTCTACTTTTGTAACATTTTTAAAATAATGGCTCAGCAACTACGTCAAAATCTTGTGGAAATAACAGATAATGAAGAAGCAGTAGAAGTATTAATAAACGCTAGAAGACATCAAAAGAAATGTAGAGGTAGAATGGATCATTTTATAGAATGGAATGATGAAGAATTTGTGTAAAGATTCCCGGCTTTCCAAGTAGAGTGTTGTTCGCTTTGTTCTAAACCAGGTTCAGGGACAAATTATCGTCTCCAGCAGATTGGTGAATTGCCTTTAGTCCACTTAGTTAGCCAGAGATATTTTCCAACTGGAAACTTTCTCCAAACAGTCGGGGATTTTGTTGGTATAGACAAAGGAACAGCAAGTTTGGAAGGTAACTACAGATTTTACAGGGCTTTATCATCAGTATATTCGAATGCCGGAAACACAACCTAAAAGTTTTATAGGGTGGCACGATTTCCCAAGTGTTTTGTAGCTATCGACTGCACACATGACAAAATTATATCACCTGGAGGAAATAATACAGAAATAATCAGAAATATAAAAGGATTCTGTTCCTTTAAGGCTCAAGACATAGTGACTCGAATTGCATATTTCAGGAGGTCTTGTTTCGTTTGCGTGGTTCAACCCTTAAATCACAAATATTTGCACATGTTACTTAACCATGAAAAAATTTCAAATTCTTAAAATACAATACGATTTTTGAGAGAAATAACCAACTGCGCATGTGTAAACGCTACCAACACAATATATCTTTCCTCTAACTAAATTTTGTAGAAATGGGCTCAAATATCTTTAGTACAACGGAAATATATTTCATCTCTGAACTTAGTTCGGTAGAACCAGGCCTTGAATTGAGATTGCACAACCGACCCTTAATATATGTAAATAGAACGTTCGTTAACGCTAGTAGATTTAGTAAATAATGACAATGACGTTTGGAATAAAATTTCAAATATCCATTTTTTACCTCTCGCCCTTCAGATAAGAGAGGTATAGGAATCATGCTAAAAATTGGGTACTGAGTTTTCAATGGATTAACACGTTTTGGGGTCCCTAGAATACGATTTTGATATTTTCGCGATGATGTCTGTGTGTGTGTGTGTGTTAGTGTGTGTGTGTGTGTGTGTGTGTTAGTGTGTGTGTGTGTGTGTGTTAGTGTGTGTGTTAGTGTGTATGTTAGTGTGTGCGTGTTTGGATGGATGTTGTAGTAACGATAACTCAAAAACTACTGAATTAAAAAACTTGAAATTTTGTGTGTGTGTGTTAGTGTGTGTGTTTGGATGGATGTTGTAGTAACGATAACTCAAAAACTACTGAATAAAAAAATTTGAAATTTTGCATACACGATTCTTATACCCTAGATTAGATCTGATTCGATTTTGGTGGCAATCGGACAACCGGAAGTGACAGTTGCTATGAGTGATGACGCCATTACTAAACAAAATGGCAATTAGGTTTTACACATATATTTTGTATACACAATAGTTTATTTTCGTATCATTAAAATTTTCAAAACTTTTGCCATTGTTGCCAGATTTACAAAAAAGTAAATTTTTTCCATACTTTTTTGTGCCACCGTGTAAATTTTTGATTCTAAAATGGCGAGAGGTCATGTGCTGGCCACATCAGATTTTTTTAAAGAGTTATTACAATCTAAACGTCATTGATATAGTGACTGTAGTAAAGTGAAGAAAAATTCACATACAATTAAAAGAAATAGTTAAATGGTCTTTACATACATATACGTACAGTCATCAAATCGCTCATCTGAAATTTTCCAATGCTATTCTTTAATATGGTAAAATAATCAAAGTTATATATTTGTTTTTAAATATTAAGAAGTAATTATTATTTTTGCTGCCGCCACTGAAACAAAAACTTGCCCAATATCCTAACCTAGAAAAGTATCGCATAACCCGCGGTATTTCTAAAATTCCGATTTCATTTTAATCTACATCGCAACTATGTAACTTCACGCATCACTTAACTAATACATTTTTTCTCTCGTGCAAGATCTTGACACCTAACGGCTCAACACGTTCTATTATAGGAAAATAATGGCTCACGTATTTTTTGGTACTTTTACTTTAGACCATTAGGTAAGAAATTGTAATTATTTCCGTTTTACAGCAGAAAATAACACAGCCAGTGTATAATTTGGTCTGTTAGTGTAACGATGTGAGTACGAAATAAAAAAAACGAACTTAAATTGGTTCTTTACCATTGAAACTCTTTTCTTACGAGCAGTCACAAACCGCAAGAATAAAATAAATACAATTTTTGTACAGGACCGGGCACAACTAAAAAGAATACAAAAAAATGTATTAAATTGAAATGTTCTTAAATATTCTAATATAAATATTATCATAATTAAAACCGTATTTTTAATTATCAAAATCATACTCAACTCATTAGATCCAAAACTTATATTATTAATCACAAATCGATGAAACCAACCATTTATTAAAATTTTAAAATTTAAAACTACAAAAATAATTTTTTCAATTTAACACAAAATTTTTTTGTAACGGTTATCGTAAAAAATTATTAATTTCACCTTTCTATTCTCAATGCTCTTTTATATTTATTAAAAGTTTTCTTTCACAATTATACTTTTCCTCTCATATTGCCTCTTCTAATTATACAAAAACAAATTCCAACTTTTTTTTATTTCCTCGTTATTTATATATGGTATCCTTGCGTATTCGCTGATGTCTAAATGCAATTGTTGTAGGGGATTCTCGCTGGCCGACTGCCGCGTAAAGCAAAGCGCCGTCGCCGTATTGCTTATTCAAAACATAGTTATGCACGGTACAATTTGTATCAGATATCAAATGTTTTATGGTATACAATGTGTGTCAAAAAGAAGAAAATATCTTTATTTTTGACAATATCGAAAATTCTTATAAAGAAAAGGTGTCTAGATTTAATAATAATTTTAAAATATGCAACAATGTTTATTTAGCTTCAAAATAGTTATTTGTATGCCTGGGCCGCGAAATACCTTTTTGGCGGACCGAAAGAAAGATTATCGCCGAGGTCGCCAAAAAGTTTCGCGGTCGTGGTATACACACTATTTTTCGTGCAATCGTTAAAATTATGAAATTAGATCATTGCCAATAAATATATTATTGATTTAAAATCGGTTCAATTTCATTAGCAAAATCACAGCTGCTATGGAAATAATAGTGTTTGAATATTCAAAATATTTTGACAGTTCTTGACAAAACGCAAATCTGTCTGACATTGATATTGATATTTCAGTATCTTGTTGCTTCAACTTCTAGAGTAAATACAAGTAATAATACAAACTGTACAATTACAATTAATATTTATCTTGAAAAATATAAGTATGTATTTGTTAATTTAAAAATTAATACTGTGTTTCGTATTGTAGAAATGTGAAATTTGAAAGTGACCTTTTCTTTTTCGGCCGTTACCATGGGCAACGGCTGCGAAATTGAATTTCGCGGCCGCTGTGGAGAACGCGAAGTGGTCACTTCGCGTACTATTGCACGAAAATGTTATTTTTGCTTTTTTTTACATTTTCCATGCGGTAACATTGAAAATTTAAGTTTGAACATAAATGCATAATTAAAGTAAATAAGGATTGTTAAATATTTAAAAGGTATTTTTATATCTAAATAATTTTTCTTTATATCAATTTCGATGTTGTCAAAAATAAAGGTATTTTACTCTTAAGCACAATTCATATTTTTTGACACACCTCGTATACGACTGAAAACACTTGATATTTGACAGCTGAATTTTTCGTTTTAGACCATGCAGAGGTTTTTATGAAGAATAACTATTTTTTCTTAAATTAATAATAAAAAAGATTTTCATCTGCCACCAATTTACATAGACACACTGAATGACGTTTCTCAAATAAAATATTATTTTCTAAATTTTTTCCTCTTTCTATTTGGCAACAAAATCTTTTGTATCGCCCCAAAACTTTTTTGACGAGTATCCAAAGACCAAACTTTTTTCTTGTTTTAATTTTTTTGTTCGTTTTTATTCAAACTTTGAATTTTGTAAAAATAGTGTGCTTTGGAAACTGTGATCTTAAAATGTTAATTGTGATTTTTAGAGAAAAATTATATTGTTAGTAAAAAAACTAAGTATTATAAGCAAATCCTGATTTTAGCAGATAAAGTGTAATTTTTGTAAGCAAGCTATGTTTGAAAATAAAAGTGTCATTTTTTTATGGAAACTACGATTTTTGGAAACATATTATAATTTTCTGAAAAAAAAAACCGATTTTTGCCGATAAACTGTGATTTTTACCTCTCGCCCTTCAGATAAGAGAGGTATAGGAATCATGCTAAAAATTGGGTAGTGAGTTTTCAATTGATAAACACGTTTTGGGGTCCCTAGAATACGATTTTAAAATTTTCGCGATGATGTCTGTGTGTGTGTGTTAGTGTGTTAGTGTGTGTGTGTGTGTGTTAGGATGGATGTTGTAGTAACGATAACTCAAAAACTACTGAATAAAAAAATTTGAAATTTTGCATACAGGATTCTGATATCCTAGATTAGATCTGATTAGATTTTGGTGCCAATCGGACAACAGGAAGAGGCAGTTGCTATGGGTGATGACGCCATTATTATACAAAACGGCAATAAAGTTTTACACATATATTTTGTATACCCTATAGTTTATATTCATCTCATTAAAATTTTCGAAACTTTTGCCATTGTTGCCAGATTTACAAAAAAATAATTTTTTTTCATACTTTTTTGTGTCATCCTGTAAATTTTTGATTCAAAAATGGCGAGAGGTCATGTGCTGGCCACATCAGATTTTTGTATATGTGACTACTGTGATTTTGGAAAGGTATCTGTGATTTTGAAAGGATATATGTGATTTCGGAAGCAAAATGATTTTTGAAGAGAAATTGTAATTTTGGAAGCAAATTAATGATTTTGAAAGAATTTTATGATTTTGAAAAATCTGTGATTTTGAAAAAATCTGTGATTTTAGAAAAAAATCTGTGATGTTTGAAAAAAATCTGTGATTTTAAAACAAATCTGTGTTTTTGGTCGGAAACCTGTGATTTTCAAAGGAAACTGTGATTTTGGAATGAAACCTGTGATTCTGGAAGAAAAATGTTGATTATGCAAGGAAATCTGTGATTTTGGAATGAAATCTGTGAGTTTAGAAGGAAATCTGTAAGTTTAGAAGGAAATCTGTGATTTTTGAAAAAAAAACAGTGAATTTGGAACAAAACCTGTGGATTTGGAAGCAAATCTGTAAGTTTAGAAGGAAATCTGCGACTTTAGAAGAAAATGTATGATTTTAGAAGGAAAGCTGTGATTTAGTAAGGAAATCTCTGATTTTTGAAGAAAAACAGTGATTTTGCAAGGAAACCTGCGATTTCCCAAGGAAACCTGTGCTTTTGGAAGGAAACCTGTGAGTTTGGAAGAAAAATGTTGATTATGCAAGTAAATCTGTGATTTCGGATTGAAATCTGTGAGTTTAGATGAAAATCTGTGATTTTGGAGTGAAATCTGTGAGTTTAGAAGGAAATCTGCGATTTTTTAAGTAAATCTGTGATGTTTTAAGTAAATCAGTGATTTTTGGAGAAAATCAGCGATTTTTGAAGAAAAACAGTGATTTTTGAAGAAAACCTGTGATTTTGGAAAGAATTCTATGATTATAGAAGGAAACCTGTGATTCTGGAAGAGAAATTTTGATTTTGCAAGAAAACCTGCGATTTTCTAAGGAAATCTGTAAGTTTAGAAGGAAATCAGCGAGTTCAGAACAAAATGTGTGATTTTAAAAGGAAAGCTGTAATTTTGTAAGGAAATCTCTGATTTTTGAAGAAAAAAAGTGATTTTGCAAGGAAACCTGTGATTTTAAAAGGAATTCTGTGATTTTGGAATAAAAACAGTGATTTTAGAAGGAAACCGTGTTTTGAAAGGAAGAGTGTGATTTTGAATGGAAATCTATGCCAATCTTCAAAAATTTTAAACGTAAACTGTGTTTTTAGTGCAAAAGATGTAATTTCAGGAAAAAATTTATGACTTTTATTAGAAAATTGTGATTTTTGAAGGCAATTGTAATTCTTGAACGTAATTGTAATTTTTGAAGGAAATCTAAGTTTTTTTTAGGTAAACTATAATTTTGGTAAAAATATAAAGCTTCTAAAAACTATTTTAAAAATAATTTAATAAAAAAAAATTATCAAAACTAATTTTATTAATAAATTAAAGATAAATACTATAATAATAGTTCACCAAAATCGAATATTTACAACATCAATATTAAACGATCTAATTTCAAGTCAAAATAGGAATAAAACAAAAAAGAAGAAAATACAGTTTTTTCTATTTTTTTTCTGAAATTTCTTAAAGTTGTTGCCTTTATTGAATATAATTAAAAAAATCCTAAAATATTTATTCTTGCTAATAAAAATAATTAAATATTATTGTTAACTTTTCACAATTTTCATTTTTAATAAAAAAATAATACTATAATTTGAGTCCGCTCCTGAAATAGCAGCAATAAACACATGAATCACTATGGTGCAGCAAAAAACAGTTTCATCCATAATGAAATTCCGACCAACAAAAAATGTAAGAAAAAAGTGCTAACTTACGAGGTGAACTGTCTCATTTATTACAGTTTTTGTTGTAGTAGTGTAGGTAGGTCAGTACAAAAAAAAATTGGCGTAACCCTAGTAGTTTCTTTATGTCATGAGGAGTTTTTTTATTTATTGTTTGTAAAAAATATTTACCACACGTAATGATAAAAAATAATATAGGTTATGAGGGGTTCCGTGTCATTAACTTTTGAAATATAGGATGTTATAGTTCAAAATAATTTTTTTAAAACTCCTAAACGGTCTGATTGTATTTCAAGTTTAACGTGCCATCGGCTTAATAAAATAATTTTTTTTGGATTATAAGGATTATGTGATGCTTTTTTTAATATGTTTTTTAATTGAATATGAGCATACCAATCAGTTAAAATATACAAGATGAATATACTGTTTAATAAATGAAGTATATTTTAAGAACACAAAAAATAGGAAACTGTTAAACAGATCATTTAAAATAATATACTTTTCAGATGATTCTATGTAAATTGATTCATAGAGAATATTACATAGAAAAAAGATTATTTGAAACTAGACAAAATTTAGCAAAATAAGTCAAAATAAAATGTTGCTCTGAAAAACCATAGAGTATAAAATTTTCAAATATTTTCTAAATTTTTATTAATTACTAGATATTTTTCCAGTTGAGATTTATCTAGTTTTAGATTAAGAATAATATACAGGTAAAGAAACAATTTTGTGCAAGCCTGAGCTCCAACTGGTACCACTTCCAGTTTTCTTCCCTACGTTATTTTTACTTGCAGTATCAGATCCCAAACAACCGGTAGACGGCGAGAAGTGAGACAACAAGTTACAATTAATGTATGCAGAAAGGAGGGCATCAATGGAGGTTTAAAATATACTTAATAGCACTAATAGTTGTGTCGTTTTCTACATAAATATTTCCTTACCTATATATGTCAGATTCCCGAATTGTATATTTATTTTATACGCCTAACAAATTAAATGGACTTATTATTTTAATTACAAAATTCTAAGCTTACATTAATTTATGGAACACATTAAAAATAGCGAGCCGATGGTTAATACGTCTACCGAATTGATATTTCAATGTTGATAATGACATAAACTGCCCATGCGCACGTTGTATATCACAATGCTACAATTAGGATTTCCTAAAATCATGTGTGAAAACTATTGGCAATTCGGGAAAATTTTTCATGCAAAAGTTGTAGGAAATTTTATGCTTTACAACTTAGCACTAAAACATTTTGCACTAAAGAGCATAATTTACCTCCAATTTTAGAAAAATGGAAAATCTTAAATGTCTATTTTTCTCGCAATCTAGCGGCGAAACTATGAGGAATTCGATAAAAAGTTAAACATTAAAGTTAAAGAAAATTTGATACTTTACAACTTCGCACAAGAAAATTTTGCACTAAATGCATTGTTTATCCTCAAAAACAAGAAAACTAGATAAAACCTACATGCACATTTTTTACAAGCTCTCTAGTGGCGCAACTATTGGAAATTCTAGAAAAAGTTATAGACAAAAGTTGTACGGAATTTTATGCTCTAAAACTTTGTACTACAATATTTTGCACGACAGTATATTATTTGTCCTTAAAATCAAGAAAAACTAGAGAAAATATACATGCACATTTTTTACGCGCCCTCTAGTGGCGCAACTATTGGAAATTATGGAAAAAGCTTCAGACAAAAGTTGTAGGGAATTCTATGCTCTAAAACTTTGTACCATAACATTTTGCACTAAAGTGTATTGTTTGTCCTCAAAATCAAGAAAAACTAAAGAAAACCTTCATACACATTTTTTACGCGCCCTCTAGTGGCGCAACTATTGGAAATTCTGGAAAAGTTATAGGGAATTTTATGCTCTAAAATTTTGTATAACAATATTTTGCACTAAAGTGTATTGTTTGTTCTTAAAATTTAAAAAAAGTAAAAAATTGTTACATGTGTATTTTATCAATGTCGGTCTTGAGGACCTTCTACTATACCAATTTAAACCAAAAACTAATGGTCGCATTCGAGGCATACACCGACCCTTCATACCAAATTTCAGCTTGATTGGTCAAACAGTTCGGCAGTTATCGTAGAAGATTACACACAGACAGACCATACGCTGGAAATGATGTCAATCTTCTTGGGGGGCCTTAAAATGGATGTTTCCATGGATATCTCGATTTTTTTTGCTCGTTCACCTTACTTTTCCTTTGATGGGTCCGGGAAAGTAAAACTCAAAGAAAACCTCTTTGTTTGATTTCAAATGTTAAAATTAAAAGTTCTAATGATTTTATGTGACTGTTAGGGTAGCAACTACTTTTGTTCGATATTATAACATATTTTTTGTTTTTACTAACTCCGCACAAGCAGATATATTAAACAATTTAGGAAATATTTATATTGAATATGCACATAAGAGATTTTATTGTTGGGCCGTGTTCAGGGGTGTCCCCTGAAAGTAAATTCATGTTGGAGTGACGACGGGGGGGGGGGGGGTGGGTGGGTGGGTGGCGAGCATCAGCCGCCATCTTGAAAAACACGTTTTGTAAACTATATCGTGAACCGTGCAACGTACGAGAAAAATAGTAGAGATCATTTTTGTAAATAAAAACATTCTCTACAACTTTTATTTAAAACTTTTTTGCAGTATAATGCATAGGTTTTTATAGCGCTTCAAACTTTTTTAATCCGTTTATTGCCAAATATATAATTAACGGTTGATTTTACGTTAAAAATGGTGGTAACCAAATTTCTAGAGTATACAATTTCATAAAAATTCATGCGCACGGAAAACATTTCCAACACATAAAACACATAATAATAATAATTATAGTAATAATAATAATAATGGTAATGATAATAATGATAATATAAATACGAAAAGGAAACGGTGTAGAAGAGCATGAAATAGCTCAATATTTTCAAATAAAAAAAAAAACAGAATCAAACATTTATTGATTTAAAAAACGTGGCACGTTATTTCATTTGCGCAAGTCTGACTTTGGAGCGCTATAAATAAAATCAAAAGTTGTAGGAAATATTTTTGCCTAAATGATATCGACTATTTCTTTTAGTACGATGCACGGTTTAAGAGATATTTCACAAAACGTGTTTTTCAAAATGGCGGCCGACGCTCGTTCTCCCCACTGTCCCGCCAACTTGAATTTCCTTTCATGGGACGTCTCTGAAGATTTTCCAACAATAAAATAGTTTCTGTAGAAGATTGCAATATAAACCTGCTTTGTGATTTGGCTCTTGGACTAATATGGTTAAAATATGTTTGGTCAAGTCTTATTTCGGTGAAATGAATTTGGGTCCTGTTATATAAATCAATCTGTATAAAAAAGAAATAAGTATACCACACGTTTTACCATTAATCAATAATCAATAATTAAGCATATAAATAAATATACGTCAAAACATAGCGCTCGACATTTTAGCAAAATTTTTAAATAGTATTTTTTTTTAACTTTTGTATTTATAAATCAAAATAATTAAAATTTTCTATAAAAAATATTTAATCTAATTATGCAGTGCCACTCAAAAAGTCTGCACCATGTGGGAAAAATTTTTATTATTCATTTGACAGAAAATTTTATTCTTGATAAAAGTTTGTGCATTACGTAAAACTGCTATTTCAAGTATCAAACTTTCAAATTTTTAAATGGTATACAGGGACGGGCAAAAAATTGGAATTTTGACCAAGAGTAAAGTACACTTATTTTTGTAATTATTATATTCTTCGTTTTTATTTCAATTTTAAAAAGCTCTTGTTAAGTTTAAGTTTGATTTTACAACTTTAACTGTCAGTAGATAGAACGTCCTTTAACTTTAAAGGTTCTGTAAGTAAAGGCAATGACGTTTAGATTGTGACAATTATACAAGAAATCAATTTGTAACGTTTTATTCTAAACGTCATTGCTTTTACTTATTGAGTCTTTAAAGTTAAAGGACGTTCGTTCTATCTACTGACAGTAAGACTAATAACCATTATTTTGTAATTTTTATTTTCTTTTTTTTATTTTAATTTTCAAAGGTTCATTTTGTTTAGTTAATTTTAACTAGATTTTGTTTTACACCGTTAAATTAAAAAAAAAATTTTGACGTAAATAAGTGAATGTTATTTACATTTTGGTACTAAAAACGTTTGGGTATCATTTTTTTACCCATTTTCTTCAATTAAATCAAAATGGTAGTTTTTATGTACATGTCTACAGGGTGAAATTTCAACTTTGCACCAAGAAAAAACCAAAATCATACAAATTTTCAAAAAAGGCAGAGAATGGTGTAAAAATAACGACGATAAGCAAATTTTTTCATTTAAAATGTATTATAGTGATTGAAGGAAGGCCCCTAAAGTGCATCCGAAATGATATTATTTTTAGTTAGGCTAAAAACATAAAAAAATGGATTTTTTGCATGGGAGGCTGTGATTTTAATTCTGAGTGTAATTTTTAATTCTAAACAACTTTTCTAAATGAATTTTTTATGATATTGTCAAAAATAAGTGTACTTTACTCTTGGTCAAAACAGAAATTTTTTGCCCGCCATTGTATAAGTACCATTTAGAAATTTGAAAGTTTGCCGCTTGAAATACCAGTTTTACGCAATACACCAACTTTTATCAAGAATAAAATTTTCTGTCAAATGAATAATAAAAATTTTTCCCATATGGTGCAGACTTTTTGAGTCGCACATTTAAAATTTAAGTATGTCTTCCTTTGCAGAAATTCAATCCTTAGATATTAATTAATATACATTAAATACTGAAAAAATTAGTTATAAAAGAATGAAAATTATGTAAAAAAATGACATATTGAATGAAAAAACATACTTGATTTCGTCTTTTACTACTCGATCCTGGAACATTGAGATGAGGTGGAAAGTGAGGAGGCATCTATAAATAACAAAAAAGGTATCTAAGTAATTTAAGGACTAAGGACTAAGCACACCACCTTACGGTCAAAAATACGAATCACTCAAACTTTAACACCCTGTATTTATTCAAAAAAAATAATAAAAAGAATTGACCGAAGCTCATTGTGCCTGGTCCTTTCATTTATACTAACTTAGTCTTACAGGATGTCCCATTTAAAAATTAACAAATTATTTCAAAATTATATATGGAACTTTGAAACGTATTTTAATTTTAATAACAACAGTTAATAATTAAATGAAAAATCCTGTATATAAAATAAGAATATTTTTAATTATAATCTTTAACTGTTCTAAATGTAAAATTGTTTAATTAAATTATACAGCAGTTTTATAAAATGTACATGGATAGAGTAGCTGCAAATGCGATTTAAAATAACCGATTCCTCATAACCGATATATAGCGTACTTTTTTGAATAATTCTTTGTCCCAAAAATACTTGAATTTTTCCACATGAAGTACATGAATATTATAAAATGATCAGAAATCTCAACTTTTTTAAGTTCGTGAAGTTAGCGAAGTATTTAGTGAATCTGACAATGGTTACAAATGTTAAATTTTTAATTGAAGAAAAAGAAAATATGTACTTGTATAATATATTATAGTTGTCAATTTTAGCATTGTTTAAATTAAAAGAATTTTTTTAAATAAAAAAAACTGAAAATAGCTTTTTGTTTTAGAACAAAATTGTATAATTAAAGTTAAGGTAAGATGGTAATCATGTATTAAAAAAATGATTTGAAATCCATATCGGTACTTAAAAAATTAAAATTAGAGTGATCCTCCCAATACAGGATGTGGAATTAATATTTAATTAAAACTAGCTTATAGCAAACTTGATTATAATTTTCCATAATAAATTAGTGTAAGAATTTAAAAATTAGTAAAAACAACACTTTTTTAATCAATTTCATTTTTTGGTTTTGTAATAAATATCGGTAATAAAAATTTTTTATGCTAAAAAATGTGAAATTAGCAAAAAAAAATGGCTGAATTATTTTTTAAAACTAATTAAAATTTTTACCTTTTAACTAATGAAAAACTTATTCCTTTTGAAAGAAAATTAAAAGCTGTAAATTTCTGATTTGTTTTAAATTCGTCATAAGTAAAATTGTAATTATCGACTGATAAAAAAATTGATCAATTTTTTTAAATCATGTTTTAATAAAAAATGTGGAAAGTATGAAAAAAGTGATTAACTATATGAAAAAGATTAAATGTGTTATATGTATGATTTTTTTTTAAATTTAAAATAATAATTGCAGATCTTATAGCGAAAAATTAAAAAGGTTTTAAAATTTTAACGGTTACGTATCTTTGGTTTTTTGAGGAAAATTTTGAAAATTTTATGGTTTTAAAATATTCTTAGTAAAGTGTTTTCATTGAAAAAACTCAATTAACAAATTTTTTATTTCTCATTTTGAAAAACTGTCCAATTATTGGCTTCAAAATTTCTTTTTAAATAATTTTTTTATACAAAATATTAAAGATATAAAATTGAAATATTTATAATTAAATACTAAAATTTTGATTTTTTTCAAATTTTTAATCAAAAAATTGTTAAATTACCAAAAAGAGGTTGATTTTTTTTAAATTAATTAAAATTTTGAATTAATTTGTATAATTTTTATACTATTGAAGATATTGAACTGTAACTTGGATCATTCGAACGATAATATAAACCTGTAAATTGATGATTATTTCAATTTTTCAAAATTAAAATGGAAATTATTATAGCCCAAACAAAAAATTTTAATGATTTTACTTTCCCGGTCCCATCAAAGGGAAAGTATAGCGAACGAGCAAAAAAGGTCTGTTTGTGTGTCTGTGTGTCTGTGTGTTATCTTCCACGATAACTGCCGAACGGCTGGTTTGACCAATCAAGCTGAAATTTGGTGAAGGGTTGGTGTATGCTTCGAATACGACCATTAGTTTTTGATTCAGATTGGTACAGTAGAAGGTCCTCAAGACCGATATCGATGGAATAAATATGTAAGTTTTTTTGACATTTTATAAAATTTTAAGGACAAACAATACACTTTAGTGGAAAATGTTATAATGCAACATTTTAGAGCATAAAATTTCCTACAATTTTTGTATTAAACTTTTTCCAGAATTTCCAACAGCTTCGCCAGTACATGGACAACAAAAAAATGTGCATGTAGTTTTTCTGCAGTTTTTCCAAATTTTTAAGACCAAAGTGCAAAATTTTCTGGTAAAACTTGTTAGAGCACCAAATTTCTTTTAACATTTATATTTAACTTTTTTCGAATTCCCCATGTTTTCGCCGCTAGATGGCGAAAAATATACACATTTAAGTTTTTCGTCTTTTTACCTCTCGCCCTTCAGATAAGAGAGGTATAGGAATCATGCTAAAAATTGGGTAGTGAGTTTTCAATTGATAAACACGTTTTGGGGTCCCTAGAATACGATTTTAATATTTTCGCGATGATGTCTGTGTGTGTGTGTGTTAGTGTGTGTGTGTGTGTTAGTGTGTGTGTGTGTGTGTTAGTGTGTGTGTGTGTGTGTGTTAGTGTGTGTGTGTGTGTGTGTGTGTGTGTGTGTGTGTGTGTGTGTGTGTGTGTGTGTGTGTGTGTGTGTGTTTGGATGGATGTTGTAGTAACGATAACTCAAAAACTACTGAATAAAAAAATTTGAAATTTTGCATACAGGATTCTAATACCCTAGATTAGATCTGATTAGATTATGGTGCCAATCGCACAACCGGAAGTGGCAGTTGCTATGGGTGATGACGCCATTATTATACAAAACGGCAATAAAGTTTTACACATATATTTTGTATACCCTATAGTTTATTTTCATCTCATTAAAATTTTCGAAACTTTTGCCATTGTTGCCAGATTTACAAAAAAATAATTTTTTTTCATACTTTTTTGTGTCAACCTGTAAATTTTTGATTCAAAAATGGCGAGAGGTCATGTGCTGGCCACATCAGATTTTTTTTTTTAATTTTTGATCTTTTTGGGCTTTTTGCCTATTTTGCTTTTCTTTTCTTTTTTGGTCTTTTTACCACTTTTTTTGCTTTTTACATCTCGCCCTTCAGATAAGAGAGGTATAGGAATCATGCTAAAAATTGGGTATTGAGTTTTCAATTGATAAACACGTTTTGGGGTCCCTAGAATACGATTTTAATATTTTCGCGATGATGTCTGTGTGTGTGTGTGTTTTAGTGTGTGTGTGTTAGTGTGTGTGTGTTAGTGTGTGTGTGTTTGGATGGATGTTGTAGTAACGATAACTCAAAAACTACTGAATAAAAAAATTTGAAATTTTGCATACAGGATTCTGATGCCCTAGATTAGATCTGATTAGATTTTGGTGCCAATCGCACAACCGGAAGTGGCAGTTGCTATGGGTGATGACGCCATTATTATACAAAACGGCAATAAAGTTTTACACATATATTTTGTATACCCTATAGTTTATTTTCATCTTATTAAAATTTTCGAAACTTTTGCCATTGCTGCCAGATTTACAAAAATATAATTTTTTTTCATACTTTTTTGTGTCAACCTGTAAATTTTTGATTCAAAAATGGCGAGAGGTCATGTGCTGGCCAGATCAGATTTTTTTTAATAGTTTTTAATTTTTTTTTTGACTTTTTTGTCATTTTCTTACCTTTTTTGCTTTTTTTTGCGTTTTTACTATTTTCCCTTTATACTTTGTCTTATTTCGTTTTTTTTTTACTTTTTGTTGATTTTTGTTTGACCCTTTTTCCTTTTTTTGCCTTTATTAAGCCTCTTTTCCTTTTTTGCTTTATTTTACGTTTTCTTTTTCCAATTTTTACAAATTGTATTATGATTCTTATCGTATTTTTGAGTTTTGCCTATTTTACTCTTTTTACCTCTCGCCCTTCAGATAAGAGAGGTATAGGAATCATGCTAAAAATTGGGTAGTGAGTTTTCAATGGATAAACACGTTTTAGGGTCCCTAGAATACGATTGGAATATTTTCGCGATGATGTCTGTGTGTGTGTGTGTGTTAGTGTGTGTGTGTGTGTTAGTGTGTGTGTGTGTTAGTGTGTTAGTGTGTGTGTGTGTGTGTTTGGATGGATGTTGGAGTAACGATAACTCAAAAACTACTGAATGAAAAAATTTGAAATTTTGCATACACGATTCTTATACCCTAGATTAGATCTGATTAGATTTTGGTGTCAATCGGACAACCGGAAGAGGCACTTGCTATGAGTGATGACGCCATTATTATACAAAACGGCAATAAAGTTTTACACATATATTTTGTATACCATATAGTTTATTTTCATCCCATTAAAATTTTAGAAACTTTTGCCATTGCTACAAAAAAGTAAATTTTTTTCATACTTTTTTGTGCCACCGTGTAAATTTTTGATTCAAACATGGCGAGAGGTCATGTGGTGGCCACATCAGATTTTTTTATATTATAGTTTTAATTTTTGCTGAAATTTAGCAATTCTTTATCATTTTTAAAATTTTTTTGGAAATAATTCGTTACCTTGTTACTATTTATAATAACTTGTTACCATTTTTAGTAACTTTTGTCGTTTTTTATTTTAATGAATTTTTGCGTCTTTTTGCAATATTTACCCATTTTTTTTTCAGAATTTTAATTTCCAATTCAGGAATTTTGTATTTTGTAATTAAAATAATTCCATTCTCCACAGAAGACCCGGGAAGGTTCTGGTGTGACACAGCGGATTTTTTTTAAATCATATTTAAATAAAAAGTATTTCAAAACTAATTATGCTATAAGAAACAGATTAAAAAATACTCCTTGTTTAAATATTTTTTACATTTTTAAATAATAAATGTGGATTTTTTTAGCGAAAAATTAAAAAGTTTCAAAATTTTAAGGGTTTTTTGACGAAAATTTTGGTAATTTTATATTTTTAAAAATATTATTAATAAAATTATTTTCGTTCAAAAAACTAAAAAACAAATTTATTCCTTATTTTGAATCATATTAAATGAAATACTGAGGCTTAAAAATAATTGTAATTTCATTTTAAAGCAATTAAATTTTTATATGTAAAATATTAAAGATATGAATGTAATTGAAAATTAAATCATTATTATTCAAAAAATTATGAAATTAACAGAAAATCTGCATCTTCAAAAAGTATTTAAAATTTTGAATTAATTTGTATAACTTTTAAGCTATTGAAGTTATTTGAATACCATTCGTAAGATAATGTAAAGCTGTAAATTTGTGATTTATTTCAAATTTTTATAATTTTTATAGCCAAAATAAAAAAATTGAAAAAAGTAATTAGACTAACATGGAACAGTGCATGTGCATTAGTCTAGTCGAGAAGTAAGTTTTTTGCGAAAAATAGAAGGGTAGGAAAAATTTGAGCGATGGCTCAGTCGACGTGGATTGCAATTCTGAGAAATGTGTCATGTCAATTTTTTCCTGCAAATAAAAATTATAATTGTTATTAACAAAAAACGAAAAAAAAAGCCATTTTAGTTTTTGATGATAACTTCAAAACTATACAAGATAGCGGGATTTGCAAAAAAGATCCGTAAAGAGGAGGAAATTTTCAAAAAAAAACTTTTGATTCCCAAATCTCTAGCTCTAATATTTATAACTTTAATTTGTTGCTGAAAATAGGGTTCCACGCGACCATTTCGGGATGAGTACGTCGTCTCTATAGTGACTACCGCAACTAAAATATTTTTTTTAAGCACTAAATATTGATTTAAAAATTTGAAAAAATTATGGTATCATTTCAACATTTGAAGAAAGAAAGTCCCGTTGGAAAAAAAATTAAATGCATTTTTCAAAAAGCTACTCTATTGTTAATATCCTATTTTTTTCATCACTCTGTCTTCATTGAAAGCTGAATAATTGTTTAAATAATCAACATAAAAATTTTTTCGCGTCTTTTAGTATTTTCTATGAGTGTACTCAATAAGATGACGCTATAAAATTATTTAAAATTTGTTTATATTCTTTATAACGAGTTCTCTAAGTTAACAAAAAATGAAAAATCGTAAAATTGTTGTTAATTTTTTTTTTCTCATGTACTTTGGTATAGCTGTTTTTATATTAGAAATAAGGATTATTTTCCTCTACGCATTAATGCGAAAAATAGATTACTTATATTTTAATTAATACCTACGTATTTATTGGTATTAGCAAAAATATTATATGCAACCAGTGTGCAAATTGGCATTTTTTCATTTAACATTAACATTCGTGAAAAAGTATCAATTGTTGTATAAATAACTATTTAATATTTTTGAAATAAGATTTAATTACTTATATGAATCAATATGTTATGTTTTACCTACCCACTAAATAGAAAAATTATACGTAAAGTTAGTCCTACTTTTAGGGATATAATTTTTTTGATTTAGGGCAGTTTGGTTGAAAACCTGGTCTTGGAGTACTTGCCATCCTATTTATTTTATATTAATAACTACAGTTTTTATGAATATAGATAAATGATTAGTCGCTATAATATAGAACTTTGTATAATATAGAACTTTGTATATACAAAATTTTTAAATGTGACATGAATCGTTTGGCATTCAGGTATTAAAATAATATGTGTATTTTTTTACGTTTTTATAATAACAATTAAATATGTCTTATATACTATCAATGTCTGAATAGATCAATAATTTATAACAACGACGCAAAAAAAACATTAAAATGAAAACCGATATACTATAACTGCATTCATTATATGAATTATTTATTCCATTCTCAGATTTCATTCGACGATAGGTTGATATTATTCAATATATAAATAATGATAGAGATCGGTAGATTAGAATTGCTCTTCAAAGTTAGTTAACCCCATTTTTAGCCATTGTTGTTTGTTACCCACAACACCTGACATAATGCTCACCACTTTTTCAAAGTGTCGATAAGTGGGCTAAAGGTCCTTTCTTTGCCGATCCTGCCCTATATTCCAAATACCTTCGATCTATTTGTTGCCCTACTGCCAGGACAGGCGCTGGCTCAAGTCGCAATTTAACAGTTACATTATTCTTTTATTTTAATAAAATATGTGTTGTCCAAATAAAAGTTGTTGTTCTTAAATCTAACTGAATGGAATTGTTACAAAAAAAAGATTTTTGAATTCTTTAGTGAATTTTAGATCTTAACTGTATGTAAGGTAAACTTAGTCGTGCTCGATATTATAGTCCCGATATACTTTTTAAATTATTTCATCGACGTAGAAAATGTGCGGAAAAATGATGTATTTTGTGTTTTATTTTGGTAACTTAAATTCCTTGAAAAACCTAAAAAATACTTGAAATATTCTTAAAAAATTCTTATAAAATCTTGAAAAATTCTTGAATAATTATCATCATTCAAAAATCCTAAAAAATATTTGAAACAACCTTAAAAAATCTTTATAGAAACCTTAAGAATCCTTGAAAAGTCCTTGAAAATTTCAAGAAGATTCCTAAAATCCTTGAAACTTATCATTCAAAAAAATTCTTACAAAAATATTTAAAATCCTTCAAAAGTCCTTGAGAAAATTCTTGATAATTTCCAAAAATCCTTAAAACTTCGTTGAAACGATCATAAAAATTCATCCAAAAAACCTTGAAAAGTCCATAAGAATTCTTCATAAAACCTTACCAAACTTTTAAAAAATTTTCGTAAGTACTTGAAAAATTCTTGAAAATTTCCAAAAATCCTTATAACTTGGTTAAAAAATCCATGAAAATTCATCCAAAAATCGTTAAAAAGTCCTTAAAAATTCATAATGAAACCTTAAAAAATGTTGGTAAAGTACTTGACAAATTCTTGAAAATTCCGAAAAATGCTTAAAACTTGAAAAATCCATGAAAACCTCTCCAAAAATCCTTGAAAAATCTTCAAAGAATGCTTGAAAAATTCTTGAAAAATCCTGGAAAAATTCATGCAAAATTATTTAAAAATTCGTGTAAATTTCTTGAAAAAGTCTTGAAAATTCGTGAAAAATTCTAAAAAGCCTTGGAACTTAGTAAACGTCCATGAAACTTCATCAAAAAATCCTTGAAAAGTAATTAAAAATTCTTCATGAAACCTTAAAAAATGTTGGTAAGTACTTGAAAAATTCTTGAAAATTCCTAAAAAATCCTTAAAACTTGAAAAATCCATGAGAATTTCTCCAAAAATCCTTGAAAAATCCTCAAACAGTTTTTGCTTACGAAAAGTTTATTCTCTATTCTCCTGAGTTTTAGAAGACTCAAGAAAATTGGAAAAATCGTAAATATAAAGAATACATGTTTTAATAAGTGCCTCTAGCGGTTGATCTTGAAACTTAATGAACTGAAAGTTTTCTGTCTCTCTTAAATTATTTGACTTTTGCTTCTATTCGGTGCACACTCAGCAAGCAATTATTCTTCTAGGCCTCGGGCAGCTTCATCGGCACATAGCAAATATATATTGGACTAATGTATTTTTTCATATATCACATGGAATGGAATTGTCTTCTTATGGGCAGGTTTCGACTGGGTGTTATGCTCCAGGGGTTCGTGGTTGTTCTACGACTGATGAGTCAGCCAAGGGCTGATCATCGCAGTCGAGGGTAATATAATCCATATTCAAAGAAAATAATAAAATAAAACACAATTCTTGTTAACTAAAAATAAGTAACGCTGCGTCTTTCAGTCAAGAGTGAAGTGACCATAAAGCCCTCCTGTGAAGTCACAACAGAATATTAAAAAGTGGTACACTGAGGCAAAATTTAGTAAGTTTCATCTATTTTGTGGTACTGAAAAATTTTCCTATCTGGCAACACTGCTTGACACACAAAAAATGATAAATATGTGCAGGTTCATTTATATATTTAATTTTTAGTTTGACTGTTTGTTCATTAATATATCGATGCAAGCAAAAGAGAACAGAATATATTTTGTTGTTGTATATGTCGTTTAACCAATCAAACTTTTGATTTACCTCATATTTTACTTCATCTTTACCAGGAATATGTTATTTGTTTAAAACGGTGACAAAATAAAAGTTTAGTTCATCTTGCAGTTACAATTATTTATTTATTTATTTTTTATAAATGTACCTCTTAAATTACTAATATTGTTTGCCAAGTTTTGAAACTCGAAACAGCTACTTGGGATACGACCTCATCGTAAGACCGCCAATCCGATACATTATTTGTTATTGAAATCAAAGATTAATTACTCCAATACCTCCATTGATAGATTTGGGTTTCGAACAAAAGTGACATGCTAACTAGATCGCACGGCATGGCAAGCAACCCTTTTCTGCCATTGTGACCTAAGCCATTTAACGATTCAAAATATTTATCGCTTATCAATATTGATGATCATGTAATATTGACAAATCTATTAAACCCGGAATAAAGGAAAATGAATTTACATTCGAAAACGACAACTGTCAATGGAAGTTCTAGGGTCCTGGGGTCTTAACAGGACCGGCTGCTTTATATTCTAAGTATTGTAGTTTTATATTTGATATTCGTTCAATTCGTCAGTTTTAATTATAATGGGTTTCATAACATACGAGGTTTAAAAAACATTCAGAATCATATAAGTAATACAGTTATTACAGTCCGTTAAAAAAGTTAGAAAGTAAATAATAATCTGCTTTGCCAAAAAGAACATGAAGTTAAAAAATACGTATTTTCCATATCCAATAGACGATTAATCATATCGATTCAGTTACTAAATAAAATTCATCCCAAATACTTCCTTTTTTTGAAATCTGTGAATTTTATTCGATGTCTTATAAGTAGCTATCATTAGCTTACTGAAAAATATGTATGCGAATATTTTTCCACAAACAATCATTTTCCAACTATCCCTCCCCACGAGAATCCTTCTCTGCAACAATCTTTTCTCACGACAAGAGAATACGGCTACGCCGTAAGGAATGCAAAGCTTACTTCCTGGAAAAAATTCTATGAGAACATAGAGAAAATTCCTGAGTACTCCAGAATCAGTAAAATACTGCAAACGGAAAAACAAGGATGCATTGAGTCTGAAAAATGAAAATATAGAGTATGCCAGTACCGTGGAGGATCCTTTAGACTTGTTACTAAACTCACATTTCCCGGGTTGCTCCCTTAACCAAAGTCAAGAGAACGGTACTGTGGTGGCCCAAGTAGCTAGGGCCACAAAGCAGGACTGGGCCATGTCAAACAAAGTTGTAAATAGAACCAAACTTGCATGGGCTCTGAGAAGTTTTCAGCCATACAAGACAGCTGGATCGGATGGCATAATCCCAACCCTTCTTCAGAAGGGACTAGATGATCTTGAAGGCACGCTGTGCCAACTACTCCGTGCCAGCCTGTACCAAAAAAATGGAGGTCTACAAGAGTTGTCTTCATACCCAAACCGGGTAAAGCGTGCTACGCAGAAGTCAAATCTTATAAACCTCTCAGCCTGACATCATTCTTTCTAAAAACTTTAGAAAAGATGACTGACAGATATATAAGGGACTGGGTATTGGTAGACTACCCGATACATCGAAACCAATTCGCATATCAATCTGGGATGTCCTGTGACGCCGCGATTCGCACGCTGGCGCTCAAGGCGGAACAGGCATTGGACTGTCAAGAAATCGCCCTAGCGGAATTTCTAGACATAGATGGGGCCTTTGATTCGGCTTCATTAAAATGAATTTGACTGTATTTAGTTTTGTTGCAGCTAGGTACTAGGCGCAAAATTAGATTTTTTAAAAATCCTTCGACAAAACTAAACGAAGCCATTCATATTTTGTGTTTATTTAATAAAAAATGAACAACAGGTAACACATTTTGGACTATTAGGTTCTTACGACCGAATCTGAAAATCTCATTTGTTATTTTTTACTTTCCCGACCCACCTCCGAGAAGGGAAAGTATTGTGATCGAGCTAAAAAAAATTTTCGAGATAAAGATGGAAATATCCATTTTGAGGTCACCTGAGATGATTAGGACCATTTCCAGATGGAAGCATGTCTGTCTGTGTATTCTTCCAGGATAGAGACCACTCGTTTAATCCGATTGAGCTGAAATTTGGTATCTGGGTTTGGGTTATCCGTCGGAAGAACCCATTAGTTTTTATACGACAGCTGTCAAACGGAAGTGTCACTATTAGAAAATGACAGATGCAATATGTCACTTAATTTGACTTGCAATATGTCATTTGAAAGCTCTTAAAAAACTCTATTCAGAACAGTGAAAATTACTGTCACCTGTCAAAAATTAAAAAATGTCAAAGTTTGAAACTTTAACACTAAATTCCTTTGAGAGAAAATACATTTTTTTATATAAAATTTTTTTGCTTTTTTCCTATTTTATGTGTGAAAATATGCATTATTACTATTTTTTTTTTGTTTTCCTATGTGAAAAATGCATACTCGCTTTTTTCTTAATTTATGTGTAAAAAACGCATTTTTGCTATTTTTTCTAGTTTGGAGAAATGTATTCTTGCTTTTTTACCAATTTATATGTGAAAAAATGCGTTTTTGCTGTATTTTATAATTTTTTTTGGGGTAAAATACATTTTTGCGGTTTTCCACATTCAAGCGTGCATTCTTGCTCCTCTTTTTTTCGAATTTGTTGATAAAAAAATGCGTTTTTGCTGTTCTTTTCAATTTTGTATGTGGAAAAATGCATTATTACTTTTTTTCCAATTCATGTGTGAAGAATCCATTTCTGTTGTTTTTTCTAGTTTTTCTTGTAGAAAAATTCATTGTTGCTTGTTTGTGTTTAAATTTGTGTGAGATAAAACGCACTTAGCATTTTTTCAAATTTGAATAAGGAAAATTTTATTGCTTTCGTTTTTTTTTCAAATTTGTGTAAAAAATGTATGCTGTTTTTTCCAATTTTTATGTAGAAAATCCATTTTTGCTTTTTTCCCAATTTATGCATTCTTACTTTTATACCAATTTATATTTGAAAAAATGCATTTTCGCTTTTTTCCAAATTCGTCTCCGAAAAAATACTTTTGAATTTGTTTCTAGTTTTTTTGTGGAAAAAATGTGTTTTTATTTCTATTTTTTCAAATTTGTATGCAAAAAAACGCACTCTTGCTTCTATTGTTTTTCTAAATTTTTGTGAAAAAATGCTGTCTTGATGATTTTTTTCAAATTCGAGTGTGGAAAAAATGTATTGTGAACGAGCTAAAAAAGTTATTCGACAAAGATGGAAATATACATTTTAAGATCCCCTGAGACGATTAAGACCATTTAGTCTGTCTGTCTGTGCATTTGTCTGTTTGTATTCTTCCACGATAGAGCCCACACGTTTTATCCGATTGAAATTTGGTATATGGATTTGGGTTCTCCATCGAAAGAACCCATCAGTTTTTTGACATCTGTCAAACGAAAGTGTCACTGTCAAAAAATGACAGAAACAATATGTCACGGAATTTGACTTGCAATATGTCTGTAAAAGTATTCGTCTCCGGATACACGGGAAAGTTTTGGGGTGACACAACCCATTTTTTTCTTAGGATTTAAAATTATATAGATATAAAAGTGTACTGTGTCAGATTCAATAGTTACGACTTTATTAATTTCAGGAGCGACCCAATTGTTGTAACGTTTCTTATTGGCGTAGGTATAAATTTCTATTTTTATTTTATATTTTTTGCCTCATACATAACTTCGACAGAAAGATGCCAAATCAACTTAAATGTAAAGCTCTTAGTTTTGCAAGAAAATAATGTTGGCTTTTACATGCGCAATGATGAATCTTTGGAAAAATTTTACTAAGTCGCCCTAAAACATTTTTTAATAATTTTTATTTTCAATAACAACCATCTAAGGCGATTAGTATTTCTGTTAAAATAAATGATCTTGCTTTTTCCATATATTGCTTTAAAAATTAGTTACTAGAATCTAGTAGTATCAAATGATCTATTACAGATTATAAATGTACTACAAAAGGTACAAAAATGTTAATACACTTGGCACATATCCATTTAGACTATCTTATCAAAATCAAAAAATAAATTTCCATTTTAACATCTGCAAAGCGTCGAGTGAAAACAAAAATTATTTTATAAAATGTGTTATCTAGTCCTAATATGTTAATACTTGCCAGTCCACTAAGATGTAGAAATAATTTATTGTATAATTAACATTTATATTCACTGATTGATAAATTGGAATATTATTAATATATTTACCATTTCATGCAATAAGAGATGAATCTAAACTTGTTTTTTATTTGATTATTTTACATAATATAATTTTTTTTTGGTTTATGTATAAATTAGAATTTAAAATACTGGGTTTATTAAATAAACAATTTGTCTGTGTTTACATTTGGTTTTTAATAAATATATTTTTATTTATTATTAAAAAAAATTATTTACCCCATATTTCAAAGTCAAATTTGGTTTGCTTCGTGTAAATTTTACTTTCCCGGACCCATCAAAGGGAAAGTAAGGTGAACAAGCAAAAAAAATCGAGATATCGATGGAATTATCCATTTTGAGGTCCCCCAAGAAGATTGAAACCATTTATAGCGTATGGTCTGTCTGTGTGTCTGTGTGTAATCTTCCACGATAACTGCCGTACCGTTTGACCAATCAAGCTGAAATTTGGTACGGAGGGTCGGTATGTGCCCAGAATGCGACCATTAGATTTTGGTTTAAATTGGTACAGTAGAGGGTCCTCAAGACCGACATTCATTAAATGCACATGTAACAATTTTTTACTTTTTACCTCTCGCCCTTCAGATAAGAGAGGTATAGGAATCATGCTAAAAATTGGGTAGTGAGTTTTCAATTGATAAACACGTTTTGGGGTCCCTAGAATACGATTTTAATATTTTCGCGATGATGTCTGTGTGTGTGTGTGTGTTACTGTGTGTGTGTGTGTGTGTGTTTGGATGGATGTTCTAGTAACGATAACTCAAAAACTACTGAATAAAAAAATTTGAAATTTTGCATACAGGATTCTGATAACCTAGATTAGATCTGATTAGATTTTGGTGCCAATCGCACAACCGGAAGTGGCAGTTGCTATGGGTGATGACGCCATTATTATACAAAACGGCAATAAAGTTTTACACATATATTTTGTATACCCTATAGTTTATTTTCATCTCATTAAAATTTTCGAAACTTTTGCCATTGTTGCCAGATTTACAAAAATATAATTTTTTTTCATACTTTTTTGTGTCAACCTGTAAATTTTTGATTCAAAAATGGCGAGAGGTCATGTGCTGGCCACATCAGATTTTTTTAAATAGTAAGGACAAACTATACACTTTAGTGTAAAATCTTGTAGTACAATGTTTTGTAGCATAAAATTCCCTACAACTTTTGTTTTAAACTTTTTCCTGAATTTCCAACAGTTGCGCCACTAGAGGGCGCGTAAAAAATGTGCATGTACGTTTTCTCTAGTTTTTCTTGATTTTGAGAACAAACAATACACTTTAGTGCAAAATGTTGTAGTACAACGTTTTAGAACATACAATTCCCTACAACTTTTGTCTTAAGCTTTTTCCAGAATTTCCAATAGTTGCGCACTAGAGGGCGCGTAAAAAATGTGCATGTATGTTTTCTCTAGTTTTTCTTGATTTTGAGGACAAATAATATACTTTAGTGCAAAATGTTGTAGTACAAAGTTTTAGGGCATAAAATTACCTACAACTTTTGTCTGAAACTTTTTCTAGAATTTCTAATAGTTGCGCCACTAGAGGGCGCGTAAAAAATGTGCATGTGGGTTTTCTTTAGTTTTACTTGATTTTGAGGACAAACAATGCATTTTAGTGCTAAATTTTCTGGTTCAAAGTTGTAAAGCATCAAATTTTATTTAACTTTTGTGTTTAACTTTTTATCGAATTCCTCATAGTTTCGGTTTAAATGGTACAGTAGAAGGTCCTCAAGACCGACATTGATTAAATACACATGTAAGGATTTTTCACTTTTTTTAAATTTTAAGGACAAAAAATACACTTTAGTGCAAAATGTTGTAGTACAAAGTTTTAGGGCATAAAATTCCCTACAACTTTTGTCTGAAATTTTTTCTAGAATTTCCAATAGTTGCGCCACTGGAGGGCGCGTAAAAAATGTGCATGTGGGTTTTCTTTAGTTTTACTGGATTTTGAGGACAAACAATGCATTTTAGTGCAAAATTTTCTGGTTCAATGTTGTAAAGCATCAAATTTTATTTAACTTTTGTGTTTAACTTTTTATCGAATTCCTCATAGTTTCGCCGCTAGAGGGCTAAAAATATACATATTTAGGCTTTTTCCATTTTTTTTTTATTTTGAAGGCAAATAATTGGCTTTAGTGCAAAATGTTTCAGTGCAAACTTGTAGAGCATACAACTTTTTTATCGAACTTTTTCCCGAATTCCCAATACTTTTCACCCATGATTTTAGAACATCCTAATTGTAGCAGTGTGCTATATCGCCTTGCTATTTACAATTTGCTCCATAAATTAATGGAATGCTTACTGTCAGTAGATAGAACGTCCATTAACTTTAAAGATTCAGTAAGTAAAGGCGATGAAGTTTAGAATAAAACTTTACAAGTTGATTTCTTGTATAATTTTCACAATCTAAACGTCATTGTCATTAGTTACAGAACCGTTAAAGTTAACGAACGTTCTATCTACTGGCAATTAGTCTTTTGTAATTAAAATAATCCTATTTTCTATAGCCGAGCCGGGATAGTTCTGGGGTGACACAGCCGACTTTTTTTATTTATAATAATTTATATGAAATAAAAGGAGCTTCTTATCTCTTGGCTTTAAGTTAATTATTATTTGTTTTATATTAAACTTGGATATTATTGTATCTAATTTTTTTTAATTATTTACGAAACTTTTTAAAATATATATTTAACAAAACATTAATAACCAAATTCTATTATTAATTAATTAAAAAAAAACAATTCTCGTTAAGATGAAAATATATCAAACTCAAATTAGTATAATTGATTATATTAGATCAAAATCATTTATCAACAAATTAAATTTTTCTAATAGAATTTAGTAGTTTTTATTTACCACAATTAAATTTGTTAAGTTTTATGTTCCAGCACTGGTTGTTACTTTTTATCAAATTAATTGTGAAATTTGTTTAATTACATACGAACGTATTTTTTTAAAATATATTATTATAGTTAAATTATTATTTCAGAATAATTATATCCAATTATGAGTCCTACCGTAAATGGTCCAGTCCTTGGATTATGTTTGTGTACAGTAACAAATATTATTCATTTAGCTTGTTTATTTTACTAAATTATTTTAAATATTTTATTTTATATATAATTATTTTTTATTCTTTGTTTTATATTTTTGCCACATCGAAAATCAACAAATTCCTAGTAACTCCTAAACGTTTATTTCTGTAATCTAATCACCTTATTAAATTATAATGACATTATTTTTAACATTATTTGCAAAAAGTAACTAATTTATGGCAAGTATTATATGAGAAGGTACAGCTGTTTTTCTATATCTTACGTTTTTAAATTACTGTAAAATTAGGTAAAGTTCCTAAAATTTTCGTTTTATTTGACATATATATTGATATTACTTTCAAATACTTTTTTATATACATTGTGATATTTTTTATTATCTTTTGATTAATTTATCAATATTTTAAAAATACATTAATTTTCAATATAAAATAGTTATTTATGCAACAAGTGTGTAAAGTGATACTTTTTTCACGAATGTGAATGTTGTCGCACTCGCCTTTGGCTCGTGCGACAATCACATAAGCGAAAAAAGGCACTTTACACACTAGTTGCATACAATATTTTTTGTACTGCCATAATTTTTATGTACAAAAATAGATTTCGCATGCAAGAGGTTAGGCATTGCAAGCTATTTTCCAAAATCTTGAAGTTAACCAGTTGATTTTTGGCACATAGAACCTTGGCAAGATAAGAAACATAAGAAAAGTGCAAAAAATGTGTTGCACATGTAAAAAAGTTAATTTGAAAATTTTATTTTACTTTACGCACTAGTGAAAAAAAGTAAAACTTTACGCACTCCTTAGCGTGCGTAAAGTAAGTACTTTACGCACGGTAGTAGAAAAAAATTTTATTTTTCTTTTTCTTTAAACATTGCTATCTTATAGTTTTTTTTATTAAAATAAATTTAGTTATTTTTGTGATTTTATATAATTTCTAAAATGTAAATAAAAATTATTTTAAAATATGCATTGCACTATTTTCTAAATATGTTTCTTCTGATTATACGATGGTATTATTTCTTGAATATTTTCTATCCACAATTACCATTAAAGTATTTTCGGCCGTCGTTTTCATTATCGGTTCCATTAAATATAAATTTTCCGCTTCTTTTAAAAATTCGACACAGACCATTCCCTAATTGAACTTCCTTGGGAACCAAAAGTAACAAAAATAACTTATTTTTCTATTTCCCCGCCTCGGTTGGCCTATTAAGTCCGCGTTTCCGCCGTCAAAAAACCTCCACACGTCCTTCCTGTTTAAAAAGAGGGTGCGCAAAATTAGTTTTTTTCGTGAAATGAGATATTTTTAAAAATCTTAAACGCCCCCGTCTCCCATAGACCACCGACTAGGGCCCTAAAACATATCACTTTCACTTCAAGGTTTCGTAGAAAAATAATCTCTAACGTAACAGCGATTTAGTTTTATAATTTTATGATGCGTTTAGAATTTTAGATCCTTTTCTTTAACGATGTGGTTGGATTGTAGATACATCAAGTCGTCTATGGGAAAATACAGCGGCTGGGAGACGGAGTCCGATCGCAGCCACCCTTGTAAAATAGGTAATACACCTGTTCTGGGTATCACCTTGAAAAATCTCTCAGAGATCCATTGGCGGGTTTATAATTTATTTTTAATATGATAGAAGGTTAGTCACACAAAAGTTATCAAAAAAACCTACAATTAATCAAAACTTTTTCAATTATTTGTTCATATCGTTCATGTACCACAAAAATAAATAATTTAAAATTCAATAACAAGAAAAAGCTTATAAATGTTTTTAATTCAGTTCTATCTTGATATTAAAGATTTTGTGATTCCGAATTGTTTATTTTTAATTCAATATTCATTGAATTACTATTGAAATAATGCGACACATATATTAATATGTTACAAAGTGTATGAATTTGGATTCCATGAATCGAAAACTTTCATTTCTGGTGGATTGAAAATGGTAAATAAAAAAAAATAAATATTAGTAATTAAAAAAAAACTATAAATTTAGTATTGAATATTCTTATTGTGTTTACTCCTAAACAATTAGTTGAATTTCTGTTTTGATATTTATCTTCTTCACCTAATTTATACTTTACGTATTGTAGTTTCATAGTTTTCTACAATTCAAAATTTGTCCTCTGTTATGTCCCAATTTTTTTTAAATTAAAAATATTTTTTTCTTTTAATTATTATACAATTTTAATGCATACAATTTAAATTCCATTTTAATCTACATTATATCATTGAATAAAATCTTTTTACAAAACACTTTCATGACATTCCATTTTTTTTTTAAAACTAACTTAATTCTGTTTATTATTTTTTTAACCAGACAAAAATAACTTCCACGTAAAAAAATAACTTCCAAAATTTTTTTCTTACCATGATATAAACAAAATTAACCAAAATTACTTGTTTTCAAATTTATTAACCAATTTTCCTCCTAAAATCAAAACCAATCTTCCATAACTGTGGATATATTATATTTTTCCAATACTGTTTACATTTATATACCAATAAAAAAAATTATTTCTATTATAAATAAATTTATAAATAAACTTAAAAAATAAATATCATCTATAATCAAAGGTTAGCAAATTAAATAATAGGCATAAAATAGAGATGATGATGAAAAATTATTTAATGTCGTCTTCATTTTTATTTATTAACTGTTGTTGATAAATTAAAATGTTTTAATTTCAAAAAAATTGAAAACTTCATTTGATGTTGTATGAACAAATATAATTTTTTTAACAACATGTTATAAAATAGTAACTATATTAATTTAAAAAGAACCAATTAAATAATATATTTTTTTTAAAGCGAATACTGTATCAAGTCGTATACAACGACTGCAATATAATATTATTTTCATTTTGTGGTTTAAGTTACAAATATATAAAATATAAATCTGGGAACATTTAATAGGATATTATGCACGAAGAGGCAAAGTGTCACTTTTAATCCCGAGAGTGCAATAATCACTCGAAGAATTAAAACGCACTTTAAGGACTGAAACTTAGAAATACAAATGGAACAGAAACATTTTACATTTTTACTTATTTATTATAAAAGGTTACTGAAAAAGAAATATTTCAGTACCAAGGAAGTAAAAGTGGAACGTTAGTCCTTAAAATGAGGGAGAAAATGCATATTTTAGTCCCGGCTTTGAAAAATAGTATATTATGTATCAAAGAACTAAAGTGCTACTTTTAATCCTGAGAGTGAATTAAAAGTGGCACTTTAGTCACTTGGTGTATACGCTATTTTTTGCATCTCAGGGACTAAAAATTTGAAATTCATAAAATAATTATGTGAAAATAAACACGCAATATTATTTCATAACGATAACTTAATATTGCTAATTTGATTAATTTCATTAAAGTAGATTTCTATTGGTTTTGTTATTTGAGGGACTAAAGATTACTGCGTTTTGTTATTGTTAATTTAATTAAATTCAATGATTATTCGATAATAAACTTGCCTTCCTTCCTTTGCTAATAAACTTTATTATCCTCGTTGACAGTTTCTTAAATGTAAAATCGAGGCTTGTTATATTTTAATCCCAAGGGAGTAAAAGTGGCACTTAAATGAAGGAGTAAAATGCATGTTTTAGATGTTTTAGACCCTGAGGTGCAAACAATAGTTTCATGTCTGTTGAGCATTAAATAAAACAACATAAAGTTTTTAAGGTTAAGAATCATCATATATAAATAAAGGCTTAAATTTGCCTACATTTGAAAAATAAAAATTGCATATCATTAATTATGAAATCTATAATGATAAATGTTTGAGATAATTTTGAGAATAATTTTTAAATGCAGGAACTTTTTTAAATTATTTTGTTTTAGTTATTGTGTATACTGTTTAATTATTTTTATTGATTATTTATTAGATTTTAGTTGAATTCAATTATACGAAATAACATAAATACAATAGAGAACAGTCATAATAATGACATATTAAATATTTTTCATTTAAGGTATGCAGAAACCTAGTAAGCCATTGAACCGTAAAACAAGTCTAAATTTAAAATTACCGTTTGTGAAATCTTGTGATAATTATAAATATTGTTTAATAATTTTCAATATCCGGTCGAAGGATCATGAAATATTTTATCAGTTGTATTTGCTTATATTATTGAACTGTCGTTTAAAATAAGACCGGTGAGTCTTACAATATATCGGAAAACTAAATAACAACATATTAATTGGATGGTTAACTAGAACCTCTGAACCTCTGATGATGACTGTTATATGTATCGACCATAACAAAAATTGTGCGGTCTGGGGACCAAATTATGACATTTGAAATGCATGTGACCTTGTGGCCCCACAACTCGGGTCTACTTTGACCTACAAGGCTCAAATTTAAACCCGACCGAGGTATGACCCTAAGGTATCTAAACACAGAGTTTGAAGCAAATCAGTCTAGTAAGCACCGTGAGTGCTCTCACAGACAGAAACATACACACACACTAACAGGATGATCTCAATAACTTACTACTCTGAAGCTCTGAAGTAGGTTAATAAAGAAAAAATAAAAATGGTTTCGTACGTCACTACTAATATTTCTTATCATGTGTATGGTCGTTTCAATGAAAGAAAATACAAATTTTTATAATAAACTAGCTGTACCTGGCATTTCCTGTTCCACTAAACTAATTAATATCGGGAAACTTAAAACAGTAAGTAAAATGCGCAACACTGTCTATCATCGGTCAGTACGCATGTGAAAAGACTCATAAGGCCGATGGCCCGAACAGACGCGTACCGTACGCATCCGCAAAAGATCGACGGATGGTCCAACGGACCAATCAGTCGACGGACGATACGTTCTACTTGTGGAAACCCCAATATAATCAATGGGACCGACCGATCGTCAGTACTGACAGTCGCATGTGTAACGGTTCTTAAAGTACCGTAAACTTTATCCGCTTGAAACTTCATCCTCGTTAATTTAATTTATGCCTATAACTATCTCGCAAGTGCAAGCAATAAGTTGACAAAGTTTTATCGCAATCGGATGAACGGTACGGCAGCGCATAAAATTCAAACCAACAAACAAACATTAATTTTAGATGGAAATCTAATGAAATTAATATTTTGAATAAAAAAATTTAAGATATATATAGCAGGATTTTTTATAATAAATTTTTATAAGGAATGGAATTCGGCATAAGAAATAGAACTGTCAATAAGAAAAAATATTACGACTGTACATATTTATTACATGGACAATTTTACAAGAAAAGGAAATTTTCATACTTATAGAAAAACAAACTTCATGAAAAAAAATTGTGATTAATGAATAATGGTATATTTATAAGAAATGAAAATTGGGATTTTCGTAAGAAAAGGAATTTAAAAAATATGTACATATTATTAGCAACTAAAAATTTTAATAAAGTTGGAAATTTTCATTAGAACTGGATTTTTTTAAATATAAAAAAAAACAAACTGAGAAAGAATTAAAAATTTAGAATTTATGGAAAATGAACGTTTCAAACGTTTTTTATAAAAAATAATGTTGGAAAAATGGAAACATTTATTAAAAATAAAAATACTGAAAAATTTCACGAAGTGTTTTTAATTTAAGAAATGGAGAATTTTATAAATTGACATATTTATATCAAATGGAAATTTTCATACAAAAAAGAGTACAAAAAGTTGGACATTTTTATAAAAAAATCTAATAAATAGAAAATAAAATAAAAAATAATCTATACGATTAAAACAACTTGAAAATGCAATTAACATAAAAATTAAAAACAATATGCATAAATAAATTTAAATTATTGATATAAACAACATTAATATAGTTTTTTTGGTTGAAAACCTTGAAAAATATCGCGAAAATTGCAGCAACATTTTCTATCATCAAATTCTTCCCGTAAAACGTATGAAATAATTAACAATGACGCATATGTAAAAAAAAGATAAACACCTTATTTACATTTTTTTATTAATTATTTTGCGATAAGATCTGTTAGAATGTTATAGTATTTTATACACAACAATATATTAAGTGTAAAAAATCAAAAATAAACGAAGTAACAATGAAACAATGTCTTTATTTTGTTGAAAAAATTAAGGAAATAGCCCCTAATTCGGCGACTATGATCAGTAAGTAGTAGGAATTTTTGATGTTTCGTAGGAATTCGTCTAGTGGATGATGACAGGGGATGCTATTATTTTTATATCATTGATAAAATAGATCAGTTAAGAGGGTTGGAATCTTAAAAAATCTGTCGTATGTATTCGTTGGCGGCATTAGGGAAAAATAGTTTTATATAAAATTAAAATACATTAAATAAATCAGATATGCTAATTAAAATACAAAAATTTAATGCCTAAATTGAATATAACAAATTCTTGAAATAATAAAATGATATATTTACAACTATAGTTTGAATCATTTACATTTAAAGTAAAACCATAAAAATACGATAGGGTCAGATAGGTATAGCAACAGTTAATTAAAACTGTTTATTATTTCTAATAACCAAAACTTATTTTAAGTATTATTTAAAAGTAACAAAAGTTTCATAATTTTACAATTGATTAAAATTTCTAAAGTATTTGTTTTGTGTTCTTAAACATATTTGGAATTATACAAGGTGGGGTAAATTTAATTGAACACTTGGGATTTCGTCAACCATTATAGATACAAAGTTGGTTAAAGGAAAAAAATAACTGTATTTTTAAGACCAACTAATTGGTTTTTTTTTTAAATTAAAATATCAGGGCCAGTTTCCCAGATATTTGGGAAAAACTGAAATTGAAGATTTTCAACTAATTTAATTAACACCTTAATTTAATTTTTAAAGATAGGAAAAAGCTTTATAAAACTTTTTTATTAAAGGCCAAATATAGCGAATACATTTTTTTTAAATACGGACCTATACTATCCAACCATGTAGAACACTTAATTTTTTTATGATTTTTCGACAATAACCTGTAGTTTAGGAATTTTTCTAAGTACGGTTCTGTTCATTTTTACCATAAAATAAAATATTTTACACAAGAGGGAGGACATACTTACAAAAATAAAATAATTCACAATGACTATTTTTTCAAGTTAGCTAGAAAAATTTAATTCAGATATTTAATAGAAATTAAGTACCTAGGCTCAAAGTATACTCAATTTGTAATTAATTTTATTCAAACAGATTTGTAAATATTTATAGTGAAAATGGAATATTACCCTACTTGGAAAAATCCACAAAGTCAAAACTCAATAAAAAATTTACTTGAGAGACTTCTATTTTGTAAGTAATCATATTCGAGAGAAAAAATTTTTGTAATTTTATCTTGTTAAATTTGTATTATAGGCCTGATGATGGCCATTGTTTGGCCGAAACATGTTACCGCCCTTTTACAACTTGTGATAAACTATTGAGGTATGACTTGGAGTTTTATTATTCGTTGATTTTTAAAAATGGCAGAGATATGATTTTTTTAAAATTTCATCCCCCTCAAGTTTCCACCCCCTTAGTGGTAGAATGCCGATTTGACATACGGAATGAGCTACTGTCCAAATGAACTTTTGTACCACATTTGATGTCGATTGGACAAAAATTGAGACTCCTATCGTGCAGGAACGGAATGTCTACACACACATATATTCCGATAATTATTTTTGACGATTCTTAATTTCCCGCTCATAAACGGTAGAGCGCCCCTATTTACGGGTCTGGGTCCTGCCATTGAATCGATTACAATAGATTTATAAAAATCTACCTAAAAGTACTTGAGGGTGGCCCTTCAAAGGCGAAATGTTGTTTTAAAAAATTGGATATGCTATGTTAAGAGGCATTTGACCTTCAATAAAAAAACTTTATTCACAATCACCTTATTGTAGTTTTATCCACACTTATGAACCGTATAAAGTACATCTTTTTCCACTAGTGGAATAATGAAATTACTTTATTCCACTAGTAGAATAATGAAAAATAAATAGCAACCATTCAACACCTCCCCAGGTAGCAGAGTGACGTGTTAAAGACGTTGAAAATTGGTGTATTCTCGTCAACTGACGTAATTTGGGCCAAAACATGACGTGAAAAAAACGTTGTTATGTGGACGTTTTTAAGACGTCATAAAAAAACGTAATATATTCGTCGAATTTTGGTATTAGTTTTCGAATAAATATATAAAATCGTATTTTTTAGAAATTTGTTTATACCTAGTCGGTGCACACCGACATTACCAATAAAATTAAAACAGAAAGTTATTTTTACTCGGCAAGATTTCGCGCGAAATCATAGCCTTAACCATGTATTGAATACTATATTAGAAAATAAACTAAAATATAACCAACAATTATTATTACATAGACAATAACGAAAACAGGACTTTATAAATTCCTAATCAAATTTATATTAGAAATCACTGTTTTTGCGGTGGCCCAGTGTTGCCAGTGGCCTGATAATTATCGATATCCAACATAATTTTTCTTAATCTTGTTTACGAACTGATAAATCGATAATGATAACCTATAATGTAGCTAATTAGATAGAGATAAAAATTTCAAATAAATCAATATATCAATTTTTTTCTGATAGTTTATCCTGGAATCTTATAATTTTATGGTCATATTCCAATAATTTTAGACTAGACGTTTGACGTCTGGCAACCCTGCGTCCGCCTTTGCTTTTTATCGAAGCTTCGGCGCAATACAAGCCATTTTGTTTTGTTGTTTTTTGTGGTTACAGTTATTATTTAATTCAATTACGATTTTCATTTAAATAAAAAAATAATCAAACTACTTTTTATCCACGGCTGCTGGAGTTCTCCAGGTTAGAAAATATTGTTCTTTCAAATTTATATGATGAAATATTTTAAAATGGGATGCACGTGTGCGAGTGAAATATTTATTACAAATATGCTTTGCCAATTCGTACTAATCGTTCACAGGTAAATTTATTATTACTATTTAATATAATATACAAATTAATTAAGTTATAAATCGTTCTCAGAATCCTAACCCTACTTTTAGGTAAAACAGGAGTCTCGTGCTCTTGTTTTACAATAATTTATTTGATACCAAGTTACGATCTATAATGAATATGAGCTGTTTATCAAATATACTAAACACTATCGACAATTTAGCTTCTTTTATTTTCAGTACTTGAAGACAGTTCAGTAAATGGAAAGATCTTACTTGTTAGTTAGTAGACTCTAGAACTAGTATGATGTCCTCTACGCCCCTATCACTGATCAATAGTTTACCGGATCAAAAATGGAAGGAAGGCGGCTTTGAATGGATTATATAGCCAAAAAGCAGTGGTAAAGCAGAAAAGCATAGAACGAGCAAACATAAAACCGATGAGACAGCAAGATGGTAGCGCTTATTGGGAACGCTCAAATCATTAAGTTCTTGTTGTGCCCCCTTCTTGATGTAAGGGTAACAAAAGATATATACAACGTTGGAGAGAAGAGTTAGACATAAAAACTTACCCAGGATGTTGGATGACCTTACAAGTGATTTCCTACAGGTTAGTGTTTCATATATCCACCTTAAGAGATATGCAGTATTCTACCATACAATTTAAGAAACACTTTAACCATTTATTTCTTTTTTAGGCATTTAAATCCGTTACCGGTTGATTTTATTAGTACATGCTACAATCAGGTTAGCACCAAAAAAGGAACAGAAAAGAAAGGAAGGAATTCAATCCATGAAATGTCACATTCAAGAAAAATTAATTAAAAGAAGAATTAATGATTTAACTGTGATGACAAATGAAATGTCAATAAAATATAAAGTAAACAATAGTGAGATTATTATTAAAACAAGGTTTGTATAATCCTTTTTATAAATAAATTGGGAATACATTACTCTATTAGGAGACTTAAAATTTGGCCTAAGATGTTAATGCCTAAAAAATTTTAGCCCGTAACACGATCTCTTAACAGGACTAATAATAATGTAAAAAGTGATAGACTTTGTCGAAGAAGATGGAGGAGGACTAGTGGTGGTTCATTCTTAGTGGCTACCCCCCTATAGCTTCTCAGTAATGCTCAACATGTTATTATATTTTCAGTTTATTTTTTATGTTTCTATCAATTAAGATTTATATAAGAATGCGTTTTCATTTTGCTAATAAATTATACAGGTGTCTTGCAATATTGTGAAGATTTTTGAACTGAAATACCTTCGAAAGAGTGCTGTTTTGACTACCTAATCGTCTTTAATAATCTAAAAATGAATTTAAGTAAGTTGTCCATCCAATTAAACAGCGGAAATCACTGCGAATTTTTATTTTTAAATGGGATACTCCGTGTGCATGTGTTTAATGAAAAATTTAGTGGGAATGGGAAAAAATGCATTCAGACAAAACCGCTCTTTTATCGTATCTGATTCGAAGTTATTTTAGTTTAAAAATCGTCAAACTACTGTTGGACATCCTGTATTTGAATATAATTTGTGTAATTATTTCTTTTATGAATTCCGAGGATATTATGTTTTTTACAGTAAAAAAATACAATTTTTAAATCTAAAATAACCTCAAAATGGATGTTTAATTATACGTCAAAAAAACGTAATTTTTACGTAAAAAAAGACGTCATTGGTCTGTGACTTATGACCCTGTTTATCACGTGTTTTTCACGTCATTCATATACGTAAATAATGACCAATATTCAACGTCTTTAACACGTCACTCTGCTACCTGGGTCCTGATGTTTTTGTACGTAATTTCAACGATTTTTGAGAAGGTGACAGCGAAAAATGTCAAAACATTTTTTGATGAAAAATTTCACTAATTCTGATTCTAAATGAAGGTGATTGTGGATATAACGTTGTACTGCATGCGTGTTTTAGATACATTTTATTCGCTTAAGAATATTAAACCCTCCAGCTGCGCACTAGCGTTTAAACATTCTTACGCGAATAAAATGCTATATAAAACACTTGTAAAATAAATAAGTATTTTATTTTTAAAAATTAAGGTGTTAATGAAATAAAACGAATATAGATATTTTAATTTTGAAAAAATCATTCAATTCGTCTTTTTCCCCATTTAACTAGCTTTGTATCTATTACGGTTTACTAAATCCCAATGGGGTTGAATTAAATTTGCGCTATCCTGTATTTTTAATAACGCTATTTCGCGATCTTTGAAGGCGAGTAAACATGATTTAGAATTATTCCTTTTAAATCCAAATGTACATATCGATCCCTCAGTAACAAAAGTATCAGCATACGCAATAAAATAAATATCATTTTGTATTTAAATCCATAGAAATATATTATTATTTAATATTTATTCTTTTAAAGTAATCAATTATTTAAATATTTTTTTTTACTGATTTACTAAATTACTGAGCTATAATTGATTGCGGTACCACCACTTTGCGCATAATCATATTATTTTGGGTATTTATTTTTGTTTTGTAAAAATTTTAGCATAGAAAACTAACCTCTAAACATACCTGGGGACACATTTTACATTGGTACTTTCTGGGTTGAGGACCGCCGTTTTGCATGCCGCCCATTTTGGTGGCGTTGATCGGTTGTGGTACGACGAGCAGTGCGGGACTCGAACCTGCTACTCCCGGACTAGAACTACTGGACGTCGATCTTCCAGATGTGTAGATTCCGGGCGTGCCCGTCATGTGATGGTGGTCCTCCATTCCATATAAACCTGTAAATAAAAAAATAATTGTACGTAACCAAACCAAAGCAAAGTTGTAAATAAAAAAAATCGGTTGTGTCGCCCCAAAACTTTCCCGACGAGTATCCACGAATACTTTTTCAGATATTTAATGTTAAAGTTTGAAATTTTGACATTTCTTTATTTTTGGCAGGTGACAGTTGGAGAAATAATTTGGACTGTTCTGAATAGATTTTATCAAGTGCTTTCAAATGACATATTGCAAGTCAAATTCCGTGACATATTACATCTGTCATTTTTTGATAGTGACACTTCCGTTTGACAGATGTCATACAAAAACTAATGGGTTCTTCCTAAAGGTAACCCAAACCCATATAACGAATTTCAGTTCAATCGGATTAAACGTGTGGCCTCTATCGTGGAAGAATACACACAGACAGACAGACTTCCATCTGGAAATTGTCTTAATCATCTCAAAAGACCTCAAAATGGATATTTCCATCTTTACCTCGAAATTTTTTTTAGCTCGTTCACAATACTTTCCCTTCTCGGAAGTGGGTCGGGAAAGTAATAGTTTTTTGGATTTCAGGTATCCCTCATGGTTGTGCTTTGAAGTAACTGTTATTTAATAACGCATTTTGTTAGATACAGAAACATTCAAACTATCGAGGGATGAAAATTATAAAGATGAGTTCGCAATAATAATAATAATAATAATCATAATATATTGAATGATGTATTTAATACTTGCTTGCTTTTTATTTTAATAAAATCCTACATACATTATCTAAAATATTGGGGCACCGTCTTGCCTAAACATCATATTCAGTCTTGTGGTATATATTATACAGAGTGTTCTCGAAAATAATGCTCTAATTTAAAAAAAGGAGAAGGCACAAGATCAAATAAAATTTTATTTGAATTTTTTTCTAAAATTATCCGTTGTTATGAAAAATACACATAATATAACCGAAAATAAAATGTCAAGGTAAAATAACCGACAACAGTACTTTATCTGTTACATTCCTAGAAACTCATAGAAATTAATCATTATTTTCATTTTGCCGGAAACGCTAAAAATTCTTATTGTAATAGCATTTTTTTTAGTAGAATACCATACATAATATGTTAATGGTTTATGGTGAAACTCGCAGTAATAGTAAAGATTTTATGGTGAACTATAGCCAAATGCACCAAGTTTCGTCAATTTCTTTCAAAAATTATTGAAAATTGGTTGTTATACTAAAGTAAACAAGTAATAGAATTTGACAGTAATCATGTGATAAATGCGAAACAACGCATTATAAAAAAATGCAAGTAACACTTTTTTATTGTAGAACAAAATGTAGATATTTACGTTTATTTTACATGTGCGATGTTGCCAACTTTGTAAAGTGGCATAGATTTTAAATGCAATTTCTAAAAATTATTTAAATAAAAAAAATCATACGAATTTTTTGTTTCAACGGGAATTCCTTGTCAAAATAGTTATTTATGCAAAAGTGTGTAAAGTGATACACACATACAAAATTTTTTCTACTACCATAATTTTTATGTGAAAAAATAGATTTCGCATGCAAGAGCTTAACAAGCTATTTTCCAAAATCTTAAAGTTAACCAGTTGATTTCTGGCACATAGAACGTTGGCAAGATAGGAAACATAAGGATATTGCAACAAATGTATTGCAAATGTAAAAAAGTTATTTTGAAAATTTTATTTTACTTTACGCACTAGCGAAACAAAGTTAAACTTTACGCACTCCTTAGCGTGCGTAAAGCACCGAACAACCCGAAGAGTAACTCACGTTAGTGGGAAAGGTTGGCGCATCCGAGTTGCGCCTACCAAATCGCCATTTTTTAGGCTACATTTCAGCCGTTGCCGCATTTTATTTTAAGTCACAGTTGTCAAGTTGTGTTGTTCAAAGCATTTACGAATTTTTTTCTAATAGTATTGTGAAAAAAATTCATTTCAACATAGTGTTTTACAAAAATTACTAATTTTGCTATTTAGTTTTGGAAACATCAATGATTTATCTTTGTACCCCGCAGCTGAGCTTAGGAAAATTCTGTATTGGAAAGTGACCTGTCGGGATTTGGTTTTTGGACTTATATGTATTAAAATTAGATTAAAAGTAGTTTGCGCTAACTTTTTATACCTCTTTATTTAACTCTTTATACATATTTTCTAACTTTTTAACCTTTTATTATATTTTTAATCATTAAATCATTTTATTCAATACTTTTATTAAATATATTTCTTTCATTTCATTGAAATATATATTGTGCATTGTACCCTCTATAGGCTTGTTCACAAGTTTAAAACATGTTAATTGAAGTTACAGCAAATTAAAATATAGTTGAGGGTTAATTCGATTCTAAATGAAAAATGTGTGAAAGATTTAAATACGCACGTAAACAATTGCGATGGTTATAAAGAAATAAACATTCTAAAAAAAAGAGGTCTAGTTTTTTGCAAATATTTATAAAAAACTAGTTTATGCAATTGTTTATATGCAATTAGGAAATTTAGCACATTTTTCTGGACATCATCCGAATCGAATGAGCCATCGACTATATTTTAATTCGCTGTAACTTTAATGGCCACGTTTTTATACTTGGAAACTAGCCTACTCTGATCGTAAATAAAGAAATAAAGTCGGGTTTGTAACCAAAAATTTACCGGATTATTACAATCATTATAAAATATTCAATTAACACATAACTTAGTTTCTTGGGCTCTATAAAACCAATATCTGAAATATCGCTGTAAACAATATCAAATTTCATTAAATAAACCAGCGGGCTTAAGCAGACTCTGTACAGTACGTATGGGCAAAGCCATTCCTGAGACGGTAGCCAAAAAAGTGGCGCAATGTCACAAAAATTTGCTTATTAAGTTTAATGAGAAGACCTGACGTTATACGGGCTAAATAAAAAAGTATCAACACTAAGGCCGTGGAATTGCGCAGCATTAGCTATTGTTTCGAAGATCTCACTAAAGCATCTCTTTGGATCAGAGGAAGCGCAAGCTAACCTTGACGAGAAGGAAGTTGTGCTGAGGTGACTTGGGGCCCAGAATCCACACTTACATGTGGCAAAACCGACCCCGAGGTCCATCTTCGTTTTTGCCATTATAGACGAAGACATGAAAAAACTCTAAAAACCAAGTCAATGAGGCTGAGCTATGCATTCACCTCATTAACCCTAAGGCTAAAGTTATAAAAAGAGGCTGAAGCGGGGCCTAGTGGAGAGACCTCTCCAGAGGACACTCTTCTCCCGTGAGAATCCATTAAATTAGGCCGTAGTGCCAGAGATTTTAATGAGTATACGAATTTCTATAACTATTTCAATTTTTTTTGTATAATAAAATTACCTCTGTGTGAAAAACTACTTTTAAATTCATTTAACTTAAAAAGAATATTTTTCATAATTTTTACCACTTACAGGATGTAAAAAATCATTCAATTGAATCGTCACCATAATTATAACACGGTAACAAAAAGGAAACATTTAATAAACCAGCAAGATTAGGTAATCTTTCCATGTTAAACTCAATAGTATGAAACAATTCGAAATTTGGCCGTCAATGATTTAGGTTAGGAACCGATTCTTGGAGATGAATATAATTCAATGGCTTGAATCAAACAGGAGATTCTACGCCGACGCCCAGTTAAAGCCAGATATCAGTTTCAAACTTTTATGAATAAAATGTCAAGGTCATAACTTAAACGGCAATAGACATATTACTGATTTTACCTTAAAATTAAAGAGGAAATGAAAATCAAAGTCTAGTATCACAAAAATTTAATTAAAGTTGGAAATAGGCTACCAGTATGGGCATACTAATGCCATCATCAGGCGTATAATACAAATGTTCCGTGCAAATAACCAAGAAAAAGAACAATGTAATTGAAACTTACCAAAAAATTAAGAGCGCACTTGAAAAAGTATAAACAATAAACATTAAACTCCAAATTATTAAAATTGTGGTACACCAAAAGGGGAGACGGTACAAAGGAATAACGTTAAATTAATGAAAAAAAAATTATTATAGGGGAAGAGAGAAATCAGACATTGTCTGTTAAAACATAAAGAAAATTGGGTAAGCCCCATGAAAATTGTAAGTCATCGTGGCATATAGCAGGGAAATGGCAAATTGCGAACAACAAAGTTCGGAAACCGGCATGTGGTTGCCAGGATTAAATAAAATTTGGGATGGAAAGCTGTGCAGGAAGGATAAGAGTACAGGTCAGATACGTCTGCGGCCCCAGTACCACTCACAATATGATTAGGCGAGCCTACGGGCGGCCAAATTAAATTTTGGAGAACAGTGAAAACAATAAAATAGCGACGCGACAAAACCAATCTTCAATTAATATAAATTGGCAAATGACAAATGACAGTTGACAATTGACATGAAGTTTGAAAAATTAAATCTTATATAAAATAACTTAAATTTAGACAAAATAAGGGAGTATAAAGAGCAAATACAATAACAATGTATGGTAATTATAATGAAAATTAAATTAATAGGTTAAGCGTAATATTAACAATCTAATAAAAGAATTTGGAACAGAGGTACCTAGTGACGGAGTGCAGGCATAGGCAAAGAAGAGTAGAAAAAAGGGAAGTGTGACAGTGAAGAGGAAGAAAGGAAGAATAGCGGACAGGAAAACTGAACGAAGAAGAAGCTTGAAAAGAAGACCAGAATAACTAGAAGAATGCATAGGAAAAGAAGAAGAAAATTATTAACAGTAGATCTAGTAGGTTAGGATCTTAAAGTTGTTTGTTTATAAAAAGAAATATACTATGTTAAAGATCTAAAATAAAACAAGGAATTTAACATTATTCCTATGTACCGTCTCCCCTATTGGTGTTAATGTTTATTGTTTATAATGTAATGTAACCAGTTTTTGAAATTTTAATTAATAATTTTCCAATCATGTTTAATTTTTGGTAAGTTTCAACTACATATTTGTGGTACTAGACTTTGATTTTCATAGCGAAGAATAAATTTTGGAATATGTTTAATAGTGACATTGTATTTTTGAGGCCAATAATGAAAAAATATTTTGCTCTCTTTTTTAGATCAAAATCAATATTAAATACTTATTACAACTTTTTTTTTTATTTCTATCATTTTGACATAACCTTAAAAACATATTACAAAATTAATAATTGAAAATATAATAAATCAAAAATAAATACATCAAAAACATTAAAATTATAAAATTCGAATAGGATACTTATATGGTTATACAAATAAGCTGATTCTGACAAACTCAATTGATGTGCGACATATAACTTCTATACGAATATAACACTTACCTTTTTCGGCTTACTTATATAATAAAATTTAGTCTAGTCAACAAGTGCTTTTTGGGCCAAATTTTTCTCCGCCTCCCAAAAATATGAACGAGGTTTCATTCAATTCAAAATAGCTTGTAGATGATTTTCGAAAAAATTCAAGATCCGCTTGCAAAAATTGCAAAAGTTAGAAATAATTAACTGAAAAATAAAAATGGGGTTTGTTTTTTGGAAAATATCTCAAAAACTATTTGACATTTTTCAAATCCACTTTGGACCTTTAATGAATAAATATTATTTAAACTTATTAAATATAAAAGTGAAAAATTGAAAAAATTGAGGCATCTACTGGATAGATCTATAAATAGTAATCCGCGGATAAAAAAATTTTATCGCGATTTTTCTATTAATTATGCATTAGTTAATTAACAATTTTTTTCCTACTTGAACATGAAAATTGTAAGTGCGATAATTGTTAAATAACAAATCTGAATTTTTTTCCTTTTTGGATCTATTTTTGAAAGGTATTTTATTGGTAAATTTCCTCCTCTTTTTGAATATTTTTTCAAATTTGAAAAATGTGAAACAGTTTTTGAGATATTTGCAAAAAACCAAACACCCATTTTTATTTTTCAGTTATTTGTTTTTAACTTTTGCAATTTTTGCAAGCGGCTCTTAAATTTTTTCAAAAATCATCTACATCCTATTCCGAATCGAATAACACTTCGGAGGCGGAGAAAAGTTTGGCCCAAAAAGCACTTGTTGACTAGACTAATTTGATATATTTATCCGATTAGACTTATGCTACGCACGAAGACTTTCTCTCTGTTAGCATTTATTATTTCTTTCTTTTGTAAAATTTGTATTGGGTTATTTATTAATATTTATATGTATGTTAAATACAATATCTGATATTTTAATTAAAATGGAACTGAGGTATTTATTAAATTAAATTTAATGTTTATTTAATGGGTTAAAAATGGACGAAACGGGAAATAATAAATGCCAGACTCTTTACTCTTCCGAACTGAGAACGTTTCCAGTACAATTTTCATTATGCACAAAACGTGATGCTGGAAACAAAATAATACAATTTAAGATTCATTACCCTATGCTAAGAAAAATAAAATTCTAACTATTTATAAACATATTCAGTAAATTAAAGCACAGAAAAATGAATTTATCGTTTTTTTTACTTTGGAAAGTAGTCAATTAACGAAGAACATGTTGTCACAAAAAAATATTATCTTTGAATAATACAAACACGAATAACTGCAGAACGAAAATAAAAATACAACGATATAATAATCCTTCACTGCAGGTGCATAACAGCAGCAAATGCAATTGATATAAAATATGCAATAAAACAGCGGTGTGTAATAAACGATCTACTAAACAGCAACTATATTAATAAGTACGAAACTAATCTTTAAAATCTTTGTAACGTTAAAAAATATACTACGGAAATAAATTTGTGAGTTTTATGTGGTTTAAATTATTTTTTTACTTTAAATTTCAACCAAAATTTCCAAAATATCAACATTTAAGTCAAAAACTTTTAGAATTTTTATCCAAAATTTCATTAGAAAAATTTTACAAATTTCAAGAATTTTGTTTCAATGATAAATGTTAAAAATTTCATAGATTTTTGATAAAAAAAACGCTATACGGGGTGGCGCAACACTATTGGCATTTCGTAAACAGTTATAGATACAAAGTTGGTAAATACGAAAAAAGATGCGTATTCTCAAGATGAATTGAACGGGCTTTTCAAAATAAAAATATCAGGCCTGGTTTGCTAAGTATTTGGGGAAAACCGAAACACGTTTTATTTAATCAAAACCTTAATTTTTAAAGGTAGTAAAACCTTTATTAGATTTTTTATTGAAGGTTTAACATAACTTATTAAATTTTCATCAGAAATTGTATTCTATTTACTCCCTATACTCTACCCTTCAATTTGATAATTTTAATTGATCTGCAGTAGACGTTGTAATGAATAACATTACTACAACTTTTATTTTCTAACCTCCCTCCTCAAACATTAGGTGAATATTTTTCCAACATTCCAAGATCCCTCCTATTTGGAGAACTGAACTCCACAGACATATTCAGTTTAGGAATCACGCTTCCAGCAGAAACGGTTTCTTTTTTTAATTTGCTCTTATTTTTTTTTCAGATTCAGTCTTTAACTCCTTCCCCTATCTTTATAGAGAACCAGGGTGAGGTCATTTATAGATCCGTCTATAACTTCTTATCGCCAAATCCTAAAAGTCGCTTTTATCTCCATTTTAGCTTATTCCCATTAGAACATGCACTTAATCAATAGTTGTGAAAGTGCAAATTGGTCCCTTTATTAGAGAACGATATCTAATAACAAACTAGATGTCCCTGATAGCAAATCAAATCAGGATATTAATAATCTGGTAATAAGCCTCAACCACTCAACCATACAATCTTCCATGCCATTGACGTTGCAGTACCCCCAAACACCACTAAAACCACTCCACTATAAAACCTCAATTACAAAGATCCACAAACAAGTCTTGATTTTGAAGACTATTGTACTCCTATGTATTTTTCCATGCCGAATCCAAATCAGAGAACAGAGAAATTCGTATACCCATTAAAATTTTGTGTAGGGATGAAATCATGATTTGAATTTTAGGAGATAAGTGTGAATGCACACTTTTTATCATTCATATATTTCTTTGCTCTAGTCAAATACTTCCGCGAGGGGGTGGAAACTCTTTCGGAGGGATTGATGCACCCTCTGGGACCCCTCCTATTCCTTTCTCGATATATACTTGCGTTATGGAAGTTGCTAGTTACTATTCTAGGGATGTCAAGGGAAACAAGACCTCTGTCTAAGCAGCAATCGCCCTCTGGTGATTGTAGTTTTAGAAGCCCTTCAAAAGGGTTAACTATCACCATCTGCATAATTGGCGATGCAGCTCTAGAATCAACCCTTCAAAAGGGTTAACTATCACTATCTGCATGAGGAAAGCATGGGTGGGTATGGGAAACGTAATTTTACTCGTTGTTACTGCGGAACGATCCATATAAGGTACTAATAGAAAGTAATATAGACCGGAAACAATTGATCACAGTTGACTAATTTATGGTCACATTGATAAAAAAAACTCCGTGTTAAATTTAAATTTTAAATTGGTTATACTGAGGGGATTCAATATTGTGGATTATTATAAAGCAACGAATCTTCAATTTGAAACAGAACCTTCCGAAAAAGTAATTGATCAGTATTGTGAACCGATAGGCAGTTTACTTGATATATTAACTATTGGAAGGCAAGATGTAACTTTAGTCCGTTTTTTTTTATAATTCTATCAATCAGTTGTGGAAAGAAGTAAAAGTAATAGTTAATAGTTAATGAAAAAGATGTTAATTTAAAATACGCACAATCTTACCTATCTAAATATAACTATAAACGTATCTAAATAATTGTTATTGATATTATAATTTATAGAAACATTTAAAAGATCGGAATTTAACACCATATATAGAAAAATATATATCTCACTAAATCAATTCGAAATCTTAAGGTTAGAATGGTTTCAAAGTGTAAACATCTCTTGATCATGATGTTAAATTGTAAGGCCCTATTTCGTGAAAATTTCGTCTTCAACTGAACTGTGGTAAAATCAAGAAAACTATTGTTCATATAAGAAACCTGTCGTTCTGGCTTCGAGTGGTTCCCAAATTAATCGAACAAATTCATAAATTGATGAGATGAAGTTTTTAAGAGAACAAATAAACAGTAAACCATTATTGCCTAATATGGAAATGGATGCAGAAACAGTTTTCCATAAGATTAATGAGAAAATAATAGGCAGTAAAATCATCAGGCTATATAAAATCACAGAGTGTCCTTCCAGAGCCCTTGAAGGTCATATCAAGTACGATAAATCAATCGTCAAGATATTTTGTCCTGAGCGAATGTTCATACTGATTATATCATAGTGATAAGAGCAGGGCAAAAATCAAATATTAATGTGAAAGTTATTTTTTCCAATCCCTTAATTGTACAGGATGTGCTGAAGAGAAAATAACATCTTACAGATAAAGGATATTTTATTTCTGCTGATAAAACATTGAGATTTTCTCACACAATATAATATTCCGTATTGTCGTCATAATTACACTGATATTCGTCAGTACCTCAACTGAGTTCAACTCAACAATAACATTATTCAATTTTTATTAATATTGTATTTAAAAATCAAATATTTTATTAGATTCACTTCTAGAATGCAGCTCTTCCGATTCTATTCTAGATTTTCATCTTTGCATAGGCTCCGTCCACTCCTAAGACAGTGTTTTATTGGGCGTTTAATTTTTTCTTTTCGTACAATAGTTAAGAATCGAGGTTATCAGCAAGAGAAATCTCTATCTCTGAAAAACACAAAAAACAGGGTTACATTTTGGATTCAATCTATCAGTTTGGAGGCGGGGTTTACTCTGTCATGTCTATGTCCTTCTCATCGATTCAGTCTTACGTCCGACCGTTTAACAATACGTAACAACTGTTTAATGTTTAGTGGCCCAGTAGAGGGTATTTGTTAGTCATTTTAGTCATTTCAGGTTAGGTTTTTTATCCCATCGAAAGTTTCTTATGAAGCAACCCACGCCTTCTATTAGGGATTGTGTTTATTCTATCTTGTAATATGAGTTATCTTAAGTTGATTGGGAGACCTTTGTGATAGAATTTATTAGAATTTTTTTATTTATATTCCCTTATAGTGGGCATGTTCTGGTATATCTATCCGTCTCTAGGACTGTCCGAAAACACCTGTTTTGTATGACTTGTAGTTTATCAAATATGGGTTCCGCTCCAGACCAGAAGGCTTAATATTAATATCTAAGAAAAGTTCTAGTAACATTTTTATATAGCAATAGTTTGCTTACTAACAGCCTACGAAACCTTCCCATAATTGGGTAGAACATTTTTATTGCAAAGTTTGCTCGTTGAACCAGTTTTATTCTATATTCTTTATTTGTTTTCCACACCTAACTATATTAGGACTCAAACCTAACCTAATATAACTGAGACCCAAAGCCTAAGTATTAATTTAACGCTTCTTTTTCTCTTTTCTCGATATTTAAGAGCTCCCAGAGTTACAAAATGCAAAAAATCCTGTTCAGACGTCTAAATGTCTGTGTGTCTGTTTGAATGATTAAATGGTTGTAAACACTGTAACTGTCGAACGAAAAGTCCGATCGAGTTTTGGATTTCACTCAAATGGTTAGTTTTCGCTAGGGTATTTTTGCTATTTTTTCCTGTTTATACCAATTAAATAACTAAATAGACTTAAATAAATTAAAATATTTTGGTGCGATACTTTAATTCTTACTTTGAAAGCATTGAAAACTACAGAAAAGTATTTCTGATTCTATTATTTTCTTTAATAAACATGCAGTTTTGTGGATTTCAACGCATTTGCTGAAGCTGTGGCATCAACTGGTTCCGATTTTTGTTATTTTGAAATTTGGTCTTCAATACGAATTTATAAATTTGTATCTAGAAATTATGCCTAATTATTAATGTAATTATTAAAATTATAATATGTACTTTATTTTTGACTTTATTTAGTAATGGCAAATTCACCAAATCATAGTTTTTGTAGGAAAACTAATTAATTAAATTTAAAAATAATCGCCTTCTGCTTTATATTTTCTCATACATATGTATGAGTAATCGTAATCTTATAAGTACAAGTTATTTAATAGAGCATCTAAAAAATTTCCATTGAGTCATTCATTTTTTTTATAATAAATCTACTATTTTTATTCTTGTAACAAAAATTATATTCTTATTGTGTAGTAGAATTTTAAATAAATTTTGTACGATCTAAGCCCGTAATTCAATGTCGAAGGCCTTAATGTATTCAAATCGAACAACCCGTCAAACAGGAAACCTCATCGTGCAGGTTTTTAGCCGGGCCAAAATATTGCAAGTCGTTTTTTTTCTATCAAATGTAGTAACTAGCTCCGGGCCGTATATTACGGATATCAAGGCCAACTTAGAAATAGATATATAGATTTATACATTGAGAAAAATGTATAATTAACTTTTAGATTATTTTTTATTTAGTCTCATTATTAACTAATTCATAAAGGAAACAAAAAGTATTTGAATTATACTACCAAATGGTGAACAAACGGATAAAGATATAAATGTAAATGCAAACAAGTAACCAAGAAGTTTCTTAAGAGCAAAATAATTAATAAGAGTATAAGTCAAATATTTAACGTAAAAGTGAATTGTGAAAAAAATAGAAGAGAAAGGAGTAGACAAAAATTAGACTAGAAAACGTTCAAAAAGGAAACCCTAAATTGAGAATCAGATTTTTTTATTTAAGTTTAATGTGTGAAAGATCATTGTCACACGGATCAATCGTTACAATAAAGTATAAAATAGTAACATTAAAAATACAATGGTATAAAACAACAATATTGCCAAGCACAATTACAAACTTTTATAATACAGTCTAGTGGCTTGCAGGAATGTTATCACCTTTACGGACTGATTGACTGAGCTGACAAGTTCCTGCAGATTTCTTGCTAAACCATGGTTGCTGCGTTCTTGGATATAAAACCGGAAATCCATCAGATTTTGTTGAATGGTTATTGGTGAAACGCCACAAAGACATATAGGTGGATCTTCCGAAGCCATCAAGTAGCCGCGGGTGAGTTGTGGATGTTCAATTCTAAGTTACCATAAAATTGTTTTGTAATTTGGTGGACATTCTGCTCCTATGAGTTTGCCAAGAAAAGGCGGATTTTTCTTTTTCTTTGACATCTTTCTTAATATGAATATTTCTGGTAGTTAAACTGGATGTTGCAGCATCTTTAGTTGAGTAGTCAGCTGCCTCGTTACCCGATATGTCAATATGAGATACAATCTAGATCAATGAAATGATGACTCCATTGGAATTCAATCGGTTAATAGTCTCATGTATCCATTGGACAAGTTGATAATGTATATAGATATGTTGGATACAATTGATTAATGCAAGAGAGTCTGTGCATACAGCATATTGTGTACCTTCCGGTGTTAATGTAATGAATTTATAGCCTGTAGGATGGCAAACAGTTCTCCAGTGTGAATACTAGCATAAGGAGGGAGAGTTATTAAAGAAATTTTGTATTATGAATGCAGGGGAACATCTTGTTTTGAGTGTATACCTAGAGATGTACGATTTGATGCATGGTTTTAATCCACGAAGGAATAAGAGAAACAGAAATTGATATAGTTTGACAGATCAACGTTTTCCAGAAGTGATGCCAAGGTACATGGAAGGGGAGCTCTTTTGGATGGAGGGTTCGAGTTCTCGCCCCAATTTAAAATTATGGGGTAAACACGGTTCAAGGGATTGCCGAAACTGTAGCTGAACATTTTTTGCAGTATATATATATATAGATAAAGCTACCATAGTCCAATTTTGATCTTGCTGTATATACTTTAAGCAAAACTTTTTCGTCAGCTCCCCACCGGTGATGTGCCAATGTTTTGTCTACCTTTTAGTTCATTGATGTGAGTTTTCTAGCTTTTTCAAATAAAGCTATCAATTCATCGTTGAACATTAAGAGAACGTGTATTTTGGGTTCTACTACTAAAATGAATAATGTGGGACTCTGTGGGAGAAATTAAGACCTACGTTGATAGCCCAAGTAATGAGGTTACTGCGTTCTGGACTAATCTGGAAGTGGTCTTCAGATTGTTTCCTGAACAGAGAATAACTAAATCATCGGCCTAGATGACATATTTAATTAATGTCATTCATATATTGAATAATATAGGGCTTAGAACCGAACCTTGCGGGATTTAATTAGTTTGATTGAAGGCAATATATGTAACCCCATTTATAGATATTTTGTAAGTTCTTAATGCATGTATGTTACCAGAAATCTTGTACTTTTCCAATTTATGAATGATAGTGGATCTAGGAAAGTAACTTCTTAATGCGTATATGTTACCAGAAAGCTTGTACTCTTCCAATTTATGAATGATAGTGGATCTAGGCAAGGTCTCAAAAACGCTTTCAATGTAGAAGGATGCCGCAACAACAAATTGTTGAAAAGATCTCTGAGATATATTTCTGATGGAGAAAAAGATTATTCATAGTGGAGCGTTTAGGTAATAATACAGCTTGGGCTAGAATTATGATGTTTGTTTGTTTAGGTACCAAAGTAGCCTTTTGTTAATAAGTTTTTCCATGAGTTTGCACATGGTAGATATTAACGAGATTGGTCTATAGGACCTCAGTAGAGGGTTTATTAAATTTGATTGTTTCCAGCTATTTTTTGGGAATACTTGTTTGACCCTGATGAGATTGAATAATTCAAGTAATTTATGTAGTCTTTGTTACGTCAGATGTTCAAGAAATATATGTAGATGTTATTCGGTCCAGCTTCTAAATTTTTGCATGAAGATAGTGCAGCTCTAATTAGAGGAGGAAGGGTAGTTATTAACGGTCAACCTGGGTTCGGTTACCATGTTATATTTGTCTGGAAGGCTTTCTGCTAGAATATGTGAGATCCGCTTACTATCAGTACCGTGGGAACTTTGATACGTTAATGCAGGAATATAATTATGTATCCGTTTTCCTTGATAACTTTTCTCCACATTTAACCAGGAGATATATCATAATCTAGAGAGGATACATAGTTATTCCACAAGTCCCTTTTCCTTTGTCTAAGGGCGTGTCCGGTTTTGCTCTTAATTTTTTAATTGAATAAGATTTACATCAGTGTTTTTGACCGATAAAGAAAAAGGGAAGAAGTTCTAAAGACAGGAAACACAAAAAGAACTTCATAATTTTTAGATTGGTCTACTATTACATCTCCATTAATTTTGTACTCTGTATCGTAGCACAGTTATTTATTTTGTGTTACGATTATGTTGCTTACGCAGGGAAACTCATGAATTAAAACTTCTTTCTTGTAAAGATTTTTATAGAAAAAGTATTTTTTTATAATGACATGTTATCTTTATCATGCTGTTTGTATACACTTAAAACGTCAATTCTCAATCTGAATGTGAAAGGTGAAATGATTGATAAATGAAATGATTGGCAGATTTTATAACCTAATAAACCCAATATGACAACATGTCAATATAACCAAAAAATCCAAAATGACAACTTGTCAATATAATTAAAGCGACATTCTCTGTCTGACAACTCATGTAGTGTTTATCGCTTCCCATAAGCACTACACTCTGCTAGACAATTCTTTTCTGTTTTTCATTTTGTTTCTTTAATTTTTCTTAAATCAAATTTCAAATTTTCAACCATTCTTATATACAAATTTGACATATATTATAATAACTTATTTATATAATTGATTATTCTAATCTCCTAATTTTTGTAGCTGCTTCTAAGAGTTAAACATGCTAGAACCAAAACTTACCTGGAACCTTCAGATTAAAAAAATACATACGAAAGCGGTTGTTACCTTAATGATAAATGCACGTATGGAAACACATGGGGGTTTAATCCAAAAATGGTACACTGGTTGTACAATATGATAGTAACATACGCATCTCTGGTCTGGTGGTCAAAGATAAAACAACGGACCCCTATATCCAAATTGGAAAGATAGAAAGACTTGCCTATTTGGGAATAGCTTGGAACATAAAAAGACTTACAGCTGCCGTGGAAACCCTGCTTGACCTCCCGCCATTACAGTACATTGTAATGGGGGATGCTAGAATGGCTCTACGACGGCTAGAAGACTTACCATTATATGAAGGAAATCATAGACTGGAACACACTAAGCTAGATCATGTGAGAGGCAACATGTTTGGCATTGAGGTCAGACCATATGACTGCTAAATACAGCTTCAATAAAGATTTGAGGATAATAATTAAGAATCGGAATGAGTTGAATACAAGCACAGATTTTAGGATAATCCCTAACGGAATTACCTGGTACACAGACGTCTCAAAAATGGAACTGGAGCTGGTATATACTGCGAACAGAATAAATACCAAGAGAGCTTCTCTATAGGAAGATATACTTCTGTATTCCAGGCAGAGGTCTGTGCAATACTCAAATGTGCGAAAATTAGCTATATAAGTACTCACGAGGGAAAAAGAATCCTAATCTACTCAGACAGTCAAGCAGCCCAAAGGTGACATCTAGACTGGTATGGAAATACGGCGAAGAACTTAAGGAACTGGCGACCCACAATAAAGTAACTTTATCGTTGGTACCAGATCACGAAGGTACCGCTGGAAACGAAAACCTTCCCACCAGAGAACATCTAAATAAAATGAGGCTATACAACGGGGACTTTAAATGCAGACAATGCAATAAAGGTACCGAGTACGCACTCCACATAGTATGCAAGTGTGAGGCGCTGAATTACAAAAGGCAAAGAATATATGGGACAAAACATTAAAGAACCTGTACAAAGTAGTGCAGGGAACAAGGGTGATGGACTGGGTGCAATGGACAGAGACGGGAGATAACACAATAAGCCCACGAGGCTACAATGAATCCGGTTGTAAAGAACGGTCCCAGGAAGATAAAAAAAGACAAACAATATTTACAAAAACTAAACCAGTTTAACCCATTTGTAATGTTACTTTTTAGATCTCGGTGGTACCTTTGACTTATTTTGGCACTAAATTTTGATTGTTTGAAAGTATCAAAATGAGAAGGTAAGATTATTAACATATGTATTAAATATTAAATTATAATTTCTTTTATCCATAGATTCTTAATAATGCATTTTTCTTCGTGTTACTAAGACACGAGGAATCTGATTAATCATTCTTAACATATTCACAAACAAATCTGTGTATATGTGTGGGTCTTTTTTTGCTAAATTCGAACTGAAGTTGAGACTATACGCGTATCTCTTAAAAAGTCAAAATCAAAGTCAAAGTCACATTCAATATCCGCGTGGATGTTATATAACTTGGTTCATGGTTACGGAAGAAATACTTTTGTTAGACTGAATATTTTACACACGTGTTTGAACTGTCATTTTTAGAGATTCATCACTTATAAGGACAACTTGTCTTGGTAATTGTATCAAATATAAAAGATTTATCATCGTCATTTTTTATTACAAATTATTTTAAAGTGTTATATACATATATAAATAAACAAACATCTGACTTAAACTTAAAAAAAATTTGACCATATTCTATGTATTTAATATACCGGGTGTCTCACTACATTTTTCCATATTTTGAGGACTTCTGAACCAATTAAGATATCACTATGCAGTTTTCACTAAAGACTTAAGTAGGAAGTTTGATTAGGGTATACCGGAAATGAAATTGCAATTTCCGCTTAGAAAAAAACCAAAATTACGCCATTTCAAAGTTCATAATCTAATTTTTTTTTTTGTTTTTTCTTAGCGGAAGTTACAATTTCATTTACTGTATATACCTAATATAACTTGAGTCTTTAGTGAAAACCTCATCGGGATATCTTAACCCTTTAACTGCGGATGTCATATATAAATGTTTTGGAAAAACTATCCTGTGATGTGGGTATCGTAAATAAACAATTTTGTTGTTTTGTTATTTCTCTCCAAAGTTTTACAAAATTTTACATTTTTGAAATTTTTCAATATTTTGACATTTTTACATTGAATTTTTAGAAAAAAAAAATGCAAAATTTAAAATTTTTTGAAATTTTTGTTATATTTTAGAATTCTTCAAATAATTTTTTAACTTTTTTTTAAACTTCTGACATTTTTGAAATTCTGGAAATTTTGGAAATATTCTTAATAATTTTTACATTTTTCAAATTTTTCGATATACTTATTTTAGAAATTTTTGAATATTTTGTCATTTTTTCTTTTTGAAATTTTTGACTTTTTCGATAAAAATGCCAAATTTCAAATTTTTTGAAATTTTTAAAAGTTTTTGAAACTTCTGACATTTTTGAAATATGTAAAATTCTGGAAGTTTTTTAAATATTTTTAATTTATCGAATAATTTTACGTTTCTTGTATTTTTTCGATATATTTTAGAAATTTTTGAATATTTTGACATTTTTACTTTTTGAATTTTTCGAAAAAAAAATGCAAAATTTCAAATTTTTTAAGGTTTTTTGAAACTTTTGACATTTTTGAAATATTTAAAATTCTGGAAATTTTTGAAATATGATATATTTTAGAAATTTTTAAATATTTTGACATTTTTCCTTTTTAAAATTTTTGAAATTTTCGATATGTTTTTGAACTTATCGAAATTTTTGAATTTCTAGGCCGTATTTTTTTCTGAAATTTTGGAATTTTTTTATATATTTTTGAATTTCCTTATACCTACTCAGTTTTGTTTTTAAATTTTTGAAATTTATTACAATCAAGTTTATTGGTGTTTTATTTAAATTGACTCAAAATTCACCTAATGTAAAAATGTTTTAATGTATTTTTCAATATTTTTGCGCTGTAAAATTTTGCCCGCAGTTAAAGGGTTAATTCAACGTTAATTCAACGGATTATTCTACATTTAATTCCAAATTAAATGACAGAAAAATACAATGTAAAAATTGAATTTTCAACTGGAATACCTAGTACATTTTTACATATTTAGATTCTACAAGTTAAATTATGTATCTATAAAAAATAAATATTTTTGAAAATTATTTTTATATCTTGGTCCAAACTTATCAAAAAGCAAGTAACTAAAAAATATTTTTTTCGTATTTTAAATATATTTAATTTTATTAATTATAACCTAAATTGTTCCACAGCAGTTTTTTATGGAAAACTCAATTTTTGACGAACTTTAAAAAAGTTTGTTTCTAAAGTATGTCTGTCTCTATACGGAATTTTAAAATTCAGATTTCAGATTTAAATTCAAAATAAAAAAATAAACAAAAAATTGTTGTATGAAATTTAAAATTCTGATTTTAGGTTTGGATTGACCGTAAAAAAAGCAAAAAATTTTATTACGAAAAGTTTGTGACTTTTATTTAAGACAAACCGTTGTAGCAGCTGAAGTTTTAAATTTTTTGTTTTTCTTCTTATTTGTATAAAATCTCAAATTCATTCTGATTTCAAATTTGGATTCGGCATACAAAAATTAACAAACAATTGTTTTACGAATTTGTGCCTATAAAGACAAAACAATTTTTATTTGTATAAAAATTAAAATTCTGATATTAAGTTTGGATTCAGTATAAAAAAAAACAAACAAAAAATTATGTTACTAAAAATTTGTTTTTACCTACGGCAAAATAAGTGGCTGAATTTTTAAAATTTGTGATTTTTTTTTCTTATTTGGATAAAATTGAAAATTCTAATTCCAGATTTGGATTCAGCATAAAAAAGGAAACCAAAATTGTTATTACGAAGATAATATTGTTATTAAGATAAAAAAATTGTATTGATCTATAATTTTAAAAGTGAATTAAAAGTTCGTCTTGGAAATGTTAGTTTGCACGTTTTCAACTGCGGTTTATTTAATTAAATTATATAATGGGCCACTCTTCATAAAATTGAGGGTTTGTTTATAAATTAAATACTTTGCACAACGTCGATATGGTTTTTGAAAATTTTTAGGATTAAAAATTTTTAAATTGTATGCTAAAATTTACGGCTGTATCTAAAGATTCCTGAGGTAGCAATAAGCCAATTTAACTATACTAAAATTCTTGTTAGCGACGACCCAATAGGGAGTTGCTTATTACGTCCTATATAAAATCGCTATCTTCGTAACTAAGCGGAAACAGGCTATAGTGTCTTCGGAAGAAATGATCCCCATCGAATTCTGAACAACTTAATTTTTTTCTGTGGTCTGTATGTCTGTCTGTCTGTCTGTATATCTGGTTGTCGTCCGTAAAGCTTAAAAATACCATAACTTTTGAATGCTTTAACGTATCGACTTGAAATTTTCACCATTTTTTAAGACCCACAAGTATTGCGTTTTAATAGAAAATGAGCGAAATTGGAAAATGAATAAACGGGATTTTCCGGGTTTTTCCCACTTTTTTCAAGTTTCACAGGAAACACGCTGCAGACCGCAATTTTAATTTTAACCGCTTCAAATTTGGAAAAAAGATACCTTGAAGTTACAAAGCCTATTGAAAATTGGAATAATCGGAAAATTTCTTGTGGGATTTCCCGGATTGTTTTTCTGAAAATGTCATCATTTTAAAAATCCGATGTCTCTGAAACCGTGAAAGATATTCGAAAAACAAAAATAAGAAAATGTAGGACTAAAATAGCCTAACAAGTATTATTTAAAGTATTTTTCCGAAATTTGTTGAAAAAGGTGAGAAAAAAAAAATAAAATAAAATAAAAAATTTTTTTAGAAATTAAATTGCGAAAATCTCGAAAACGAGGGAGATTATCGAAAAATGTCTTTGCTGTACTTGATAAGATCCTTTGAAATGAAAAAAAGCATGAAAAATAGGGAAAAAATAAGGAAAAATAGGGAAAAAATATTGGAAAATAGAAAAAATAATGAAAAATAGGGAAACAAATAATGAAAAATAGGGAAAAAAATTGGAAAATAGGAAAAAAAATAATGATAATATTATGAGTTATATGGGAAAATGGGAAAAAAAATAACAAAAAATAGGGAAAAAAATAATGAAAAATAAGGAAAAAAATAATAAAAAATATGGAAAAAATAATGAAAAATAATGAAAAAGATGTAAAAAATAATGAGAAATGGAAAAAATAATCAAATAATATATATGGAAAAAAAAATAATAAAAACTAGGGAAAAATGAAAAAAAAATATGGAAAAAAATAATGAAAAATATGGAAAAAATAATGAAAAATATGGAAAAAATTATGAAAAATATGAAAAAAAATAATGAAATTATTGTGCGCTATACCGGGTTGTTTTTCCGAAAATGCCATTATTTTAAATTTATGTCTAAACCTTTTTCTCTATTTTCTTTAGTTTTCCAAATTTTTTTATTTCTTTTATTTTTCCCCATTTTCCCATGTTTTTTACTATTTTTTTGTTTTTTTTTTCATATTTTTGCCAATTTTTCCAATTTTTTCAATTTTTTTTCCATTCTTTCAGTTCTTTTCTATTTATCTTCATTTTTACTATTTGCTTATATTTTCCTAGTTTTCCCTATTTTTAACTATATTTTCCTTTTTTTTTCTATTTTACTCTATTTATTTCGACTTTAGTTTTCAAAAGATAACTCTTATAGAGAGAGTCAAGCATATATACAGAATTTTGTTTTCGTGACTTTAATTTTTTGAAAACCTGAAAAATTACGGCAAATTTTGAAAAATAGGGAAAAATTTGGAAAAAATATTGGGAAAGATAATAAAAAAGATGTAAAAAAATAATGAAAAATAGTAACAAAATAATGAAAATAAAGGAAAGAAATAATGAAAAATTGGGAAAAAAATATTGGAAAATAGGGAAAAAAATTGGAAAAAATGGAAAAAAGAATGAAAAATATGAAAAAAAAATAATGAAAAATATGGAAAAAAATAATGAAAAACATGGAAAAAAATTATAAAAAATATGAAAAAAAAATGATAATATTATGAGTTATATCGAGTTGTTTTTTTTCGAAAATGTCATTATTTTAAAATATTGTTATCTACGAAGCCGTGAAAGGTATTCAAAATTTAAAAACAATAAAATGTAGGAATTAAATAGATCTTATATAAAGCATTTTCCAGAATAATGTCAAGAAAGTTGAGAAAAAAAAAATAAAATATGAAAAAATGATATTTTTCGAAATTAAATTCCGAAAATTTCGGAAACAAGGGTTAATATCCAAAAATGTCAAGAGTACTTTTTTACTGTACATGCAAAGATCCTATGAAAAGCTTTATCTATTTTCCTTCAATTTTAATAGGATTTGAGATACATCAAAATTGTCCAAAATTACCAGTTCAATTTTCGAATTATTTCAGGAAATGTCAGTTAAATAGTTCAACAAGAAAAATATAATCATAGTCGACGACGTTTTAACATGTGTGCAAAAAATGTCTATGCGGATAAACGAGGCAGGGGGATCGTAGTCGTCGCATTTACTACACCCTTGTGGTTAGTTGCTTGTTGAAGTTACTACGCAACTTAAATTTGAAAACAAAAACAATTTTACTTAAATCGAACTGTGACACATTTTTTTGAGACACTATATTTTTAAAAATAATGTAAACATATTTTGTACTTTTTATAATGTTAAATAAGTAAATAAATTGAATTAAAAAAATATTAAAGATTTTTTTACATAATGTATTTTTGTAATTAAAACATTCAGCAGCTCTTAAAACATAATTTCAACATGCATGTAACAGTGGCTAATTAAATTGATATTAAAATGCGTAATAAAAGTGCCGATCAACTAATAAACTATCTACTTAACTACCGATCGTATCTAAAAGGACTTGTCTTTATCATCTATCTAACCAATAATGTATGCGGACACATCTACATACATAATATTAACGTTAAAGATGACCGACGTATATAGAGAAAGAAGTCCAGATCGATAAGCATCCGTATACTTGAGATTTTTGTACGTAAGTAATTTTTGTTAAAAGCGATATAACAGTATCTGGAGCAGAATATTTTAACTGTAATCACTTTATTATTTACACTAAGTACTATATATATAAAAAATCTTAAATGAATATTAACGGGTTAGTTGTAAATGCCATAGAACATTAAAATAGTGCCGAAGAATAAAGTTATTGAAGAATTTGACGTGGACAGCGATTATTAACAACAAATAACTTGTTTCTCAAAACTAATATAAAAATATCATTAAAGAAAGGGTTGTGGATTGGATCTTGTACAAATAGTTTAAGAAAATTTTCACTATATCTTGTTCTCAATGATACCATGATAGCATATTATCCTGTTATTGGCCATAAAGAAACTCTTGATGGGAAGCCAGGATCAAAAGTATTCGTAGCCTGGGAAAGAAGTATTTCTGCTCACCCTAAAATACTACCCTAAATTTATTAAAATTTGGATGAGGTACGCTATAATCATCTTTAAATAAAAATTTTTATTTCCCAGTTAAATCTTGATGAAGCCCGCAAAAAAAATCCCAACCGATATAGTATCTGATCACCGTCTTTGTTTCTTGGAAATGAAACGTACTTGGCCCAGAGATTCTTGAAGTCCATGGTCAGGGGCCACGTTAAAACAACTTTTAAATAAATCCTTCGCTAGTGATCCGATTTGATCCGGTCCATACGATGTTGCCACTGTTTCTAAAAAAAATCTTTTAAGTGGAATACGATCTCGGTAAAATATTTAATTGCTTGTGATCATAATAATAGGATACAAAAGTTCGGTATAAACTTGAATTTTCCGAAATTGCTATAAAGGGACATAATTTGTAAGAAAATATATGAATGAAAAATACGAGGTTATCAAAGTTTGTGTCCATTGACGAGACTTGTGTTTTTCAGAACCGTGCCATTACCTGTTTTTGGAAATATAATTTAAAAAGAAGCGTAAATAGTCATAATAAATAAGTTTTTCGTTTGATAATTTCAAATTTTTTTTAAACTTTAGATCCCTATAACTTTTTTGTCTTAATATCCACATAGTTTTCGTAATGCAGTTTTTTATTTACTGTTTTATGCTGAGTCTAAATTTAAAATCTGAATTTTATACCAACAAAAAAAATTCAAAATGGTTAAAACCGTTTTCTCTTAATTTCAGGAATTTTGATTAAAAGTTTCAAGAATTTTGATCAAAAAATTTCAATAATTCCAGTCCACCACCATGCGACCGGAAGTATTTTCACAAATAATTTTAAGAATTTTGAATTGATAAAATTTTTTTAAGAAATTTGAACAAAAAATTATACAATTTTAAAAATCTTAATGAAACATATTAAAAATTTTGATAAAACATTTCATAAATTTCACTAAAAAAATTTCAAACATTTCCAGAATTTCGATCAAAAATTTTCATAAATAATTTTAAGAATCATGATAAAAAATCTTAAAAATTTCTATCAAAAATTTGGATAAAATATTTCACAAATTTGAATCAAATAATTAAAAAATTTCATGAATTTTTTTCAAAAATTTCAAGAATTTCTATAAAAAATTTCAATCAACAATCTAAAAAAATGTTGATCAAAGTTTAAAGAATTTGAATCAAAAATTTTAATAAAAAGAATTCAAGAATTTAGATCAAGAATTTCAAGAATTTTGATGAAAAATTCTAAAAATTTTGATAAAAAATTTCAATAAAATTGTTTTAAGAATTTTGGTAAAAACAATTGAAAAGTATTATTTAACATAATAATTTGTTATAAGAAGAAAAACATTTCTTTTGCTTAAAATAAATATAAATCACAATTTGTTATACATATATGAATATGTTGCAGGTTATTTTATTGTATATATTTTAACTATTGCCCATTAAGTTTGTTACTTAAGAATTTCCTGTTTACTTTTCCGGATCCATCAAAGGGAAAATATAGTGAATGAGCAAAAAAAAAATTCGAAATATCGATGGAAATATCCATTTTGAGGTCCCCGAAGGAGATTGAAACCATTTCCAGAGTATGGTCTGCCTTTGTGTCTGTGTGTAATCTTCCACGATAACTGCCGAACCGTTTCACCAATTAAGCTGAAATTTGGTACGAAGGGTTGTTGTGTGCTCCGAATGCGACCATTATTTTTTGGTTTAAATTGGTACAGTACAAGGTCCTTAAGACCGACATTGATCGAATTCACATCTATTTTCTTTAACTTTTTTTCGAAATCCTCATAGTTTCGCCGCTAGAGGGCGAAATGTTTCAGTGCAAAATTGTAGGGCATGAAATTCACTACAACTTTTGTATCAAAATTTTTCCCGAATTCCCAATAGTTTTCAGACATGATTTTAGGAGATCATAATTGTAGCAGTGTTGATATACAATGTGCGCATGAGCCCGCTTATGCCATTATCTACATTGAAATATCAATTCAGTAGACGTATTCACTATCGGCTCGCTATTTTTAATGTGATCCATAAATTAATGTAATGCTTAGCATTTTGTAATTAAAATAATCCTATTCTCTACAGTCGTGCTGGGAAAGTTCTGGGGTGACACAGCCGATTTTATCATATTATTGGAAATTATTTACGTCAATAGTACACATCTTCATAGTTCGTTTTACTAATATCACAAAAGTCGTTTTGAAATTTAAATGTTACAGTTTCTTTGAGTGTCAAATTTCGTTTTAAATTTTTATTATTTTATCATAATTAATTAATTGAAAATAGTAGTATTTGATATTTAAGAAATATTTTTATTGGAAAAAAAAACTAATTTTCCAGTATTTTTTAGTGAATTTGGCAACACCGTGGACAACGCTTTAATTCTTATAAGGAAGCAAAAAACAGCTGCAAAATTCGGGTGTGACGTCACCTTTATTAATGAATATAATTTAATACCGATTTAAGGAGCGGCAACACACAATAGCCACCACCAGAATATTTAATGATAGATGTAGACAAACAAGTAACAAGTGGGTAAATATTATTGTTTGAGGTTTAATAAAAATATTGTCGTAACATACAAAAATTCTAATTATTAATTTTAGTTAATTAAACAATTGTATTTCAAATTATATACAGGGTGGACCAATAAAAGCGAAACAATCACTTTGTTTACTTTCTCTCAAAGAAATAAATAAAATTAAATAGGAAAAATCCCAAAGGTTATCCATATCTCAAATATGGTCCATGTTTTTAAGAAAAAAAGGCACAAAATCAGATTCCACAAGAATTTAATATTATATGTACAGGTAATTAATTTCGGTCAGTGCCCATCATCGGACCTAAAGATACAAACGTTCACAAGTAAGTGATGGGTACAATAAAAACTTTACGAGGATAAACGTTCACATAATGTGAAACCCATTAAGGGCAGTAAAATTTATAAAATTAAAAACATGATACTTGAAAAAATTAAGCGAATAAAACATTTTTTAATTGTAAAAAACAACCAGGTTGCTCCCTAGGGGCTGGCAGTAAATACCAGCATAGGTGTTGTTCACTTGGTCGCAGCGGTCAATTTTGTCAACGGGGTTCCATAATCCTACCGGTCTTTTGGCCTCAAGTGTTAAAATTAGGTGGGCCTTTTGGGCACAGTGGTTATCAACCATAAAGTAACTAATCCTTTTGATTCAAAGTAATATTTTTAAGAAAAAATAATAGGAATAATTTCAGTGAATTTTTAAATTTTTTGTATGGTAAAGATTTGATTTGTATGGTAAAGATTTTTTTCTCCAAATAAATAATCTCAGTTTGATTTGTATAGTAAAGATTTTTCTCTTCAAACAAAAACAATGATTTGACAAAAATGTTATTTGAACTACATCTAAAGCAAATTAAAAAAACTCATAATTAATAGAAAACAATATGAAAAATTACAAGAAATATACTATTAGAAAAATATTATATTATATTTTTATAATGATATGAAACTGCTTTAATAAATTGACACCTTGAAAGTGTGTTATTCTTGTATTGTTTTATTAAATTCGTTAAATACACATGGCGTTTTATATAATTCGAGTTTTTAAGTTTTAAGAGTATTAGAGTAGTAAAATAAGACAACCCCATTCATAAAACCAATAATTTGACAATAATTTTATTTAAACTGTATCTAGGAATAACCCACAATTCAAGAGATGACAAAAATATTATTTAATATTTAAATAATTCTATTTCATATTCCTAGAACCCTTAATCCCGCTTTCGTGCCCAGAAAGCCTACATCTTTAGAAGAGACAAAAGATTAAATTCTTCTAAAACTGATCACTGTGCCGAAAAGGGCTCCACCCACCAGCATCTAGACCAAAGCCACCCTACAGGTAGCGAAACGAAGAAGTAGGCCACATGGTGGTCGTCCTACTTAAAAAGAATTAAATGTGGGTAAAAGCACAAACTATAAAAATTTTTTAGGAGAAAGTCGCCACGTGATAAAACGGTCTTACCGGCAATCGGAAAAAGTGACATGACAGATGACATTTAAAATACCACCCTATACAATGAAGTGTGGGGGTAACAATAAATTTATAATGACATTAAAAAATGAAAGTAAAAAAAATGGTAATGATGGTTCCGAAATATAAAAGTACAAAGGTAAAATTTAAAATTTACAAAAGGGTTGTTATAAAAAAAAGTTAAATTCACGGGAATACGCTTGATGGAGATTCGGTATAAGCAAGGTAAGAAAGAAAATCGAAGCAAGAAGAAGAGGTTAGCAGGTCACAAGTGGGAAAAAAAGGAGATAAAGAAACCGTAAAATTAGGAAAAAAGAAAGAACCATTGGGGGAAATTGAAATTTTGGTAGAGCAGTGTTACAATGGTAAGAAGGTACATTAAATGGAAAAAAAAATTATATAAAATCTCTGAAACGGTCTGACAGGAAAATGTTATTTTCTTTAGGGCGTAATGGTTCGTTAATACAGATGATATTTTGATTTGTTCAACAAAATCAAATACAAATCAGATATACACAATGTAAATATTCGGTCACTTGGTAATATATCTCGACCACTTCATCGCACCGCTATATTTCAACGGTCTTTCTCTTATACACTTTATAAGCTTTACAACGAAATCTCTCTCGAATTAAAACACTTAGGAGTTAAACAGTTTACAAAGTAATATAAAAAAATCGTATATAATATTCTAAATATTTCATCAGAACATTTTTCCAAAAGTATAAAAACCTTAGGAAGCTGAAAAATGGAAAAAAGTAATAAATAATATTAGTTGACTTATCGATATGTTACTTTTAATAAGCATATATTATTTATTGATTATTTATTCAGCTTAGTCTAGGCTCAACACTTCGTATCAGTATTCCACTGTTTGTTGGCTCTATTTTGCAGTAGGTACTTAATTAACTTCAATTATTTAACTTCATTTTATTACAATTTCATGTAAAATAAGTTTTTCTGTTTTTTTATGTAATTTGTTTTTTATACTGCAAATAAATCAATATTATTATTATTATTAAGTGTTGATTTCATACATCTTAATGAGGTTAAGTCTATTACCTTTGTGGCAGTCATGAAGCAATTTTATCACGTGGCGACTTTCTTCTCAAAAATTTTTTATAGTTTGTGCTTAAATTTAATTCTTTTTAAGTACAACGACCACCAAATGGCCTACTTTTTCGTGTCGTCCCTCCTGTATGGTGGTTTTGTTTTTCGATTCATTTTTTACGGCATACTGATCCTCCAAGAGATGCTGTCCAAATTATTGTAAGGGATGGTCAAAATCAGGCTAGTGAATAAGTTGGAGAAGAGAAATGTCCTATCCGATAACCAGTATGGATTTAGAACGGATAAATCAATAGTCCAGGCATCAGAAGAAGTAAAGAAAATAACTGCGGAATCATATACCTGATGGTTAGTTATGATGACGATTGATGTCAGAAACGCCTTCGATACGACTTCTAGGACTCTTATAGTGAGGCAACTAGAGGAAATGGGAATATCTGCCTACCTGGTAAATATAATCAAGGGATATCTGAGCGACAGGAAAATCCTTATAGAAAACTGCGAGAGGTCTCCAGGAGGGAGCAAGAGACATGGCCTTTGCCGACGACCTAGCGGTAATAGTAGAGCGGGTTTGACCGATCTTATGCACAGGGTAAATCTATCTCTTTAACGTGTCGGCCGGTGGATGAGAGGCCACAAGTTAGAAATAGCGCCGGAGAAAAACGAGGGTGTGATTCTCAAAGGGCACCAATGGTTCTGACAGAGGGAGAAGGCATTGTTCGAAATTAGAGGAGTACGAATTAGCCAGAAAAGGGATATAAAATACTTGGACATTATGATAGACGTAAGAGGAACCTACAGACAGCATGTGAAATATGCCTGTAAAAAGGCCGAAGCGAGAGCGGAGGCGATAAATAGACTAATGTCTAACATGGGGGGCCCGAGAAGTAAGAAAAGAGAAATCCTCAGTGGAGTAGTCCCCTCGGTCCTCCTGTGCGGGGCACCGGTGTGAGAAGGAGCACTAAATAAGGAGAGAAATTGTAAGGCTATGGAAAGCGTGCAGCGGAAAAGCCTTATAAGAGTCGCTAGCGCATATAAAACGGTGTCGACGAAATCCATCCAGGTGGTGACTGGGACCGTCCCCATACACCTTATGGCAGCAGAAAGGAGACAAGTGTACCAGAGAGCAATAGGCAAGGACAGCGCGCAAAGTAGGAAGGAAAGGGAGAACACCTTAAACTGCTGGCAAACGGAATGGGAAGACCATGTGGAAACCGGCCGGTGGAAGAAGAAACTAATACCTTAAGTAAGGACCTGGGTAAAATGCGAACACAGCAACTCGATTTTTTTCTTACCCAGATATTGACAGACCATGGCTACTTCAAACAGTATACCGAAAGAATCGGACAGGAAATAGATGACGCTTGCGAGTACTGCGGAGAAGCGGACATCCCTGCACGCACTTTCTTGTCATGTACCAGGTGGCACAAGGAAAGAATAATGGCCCATCTAGAGCTGGGAATGATAGTAACGGAGGACAACCTAACGGAAGTAATGATGGCGAGTCGAGGGAACGGGCGGGTGGTTAAAAAAAAAACGCTGGTATTTAATTTACAAGGATTAACCTGTGTTGTTTTTTACAATTTAAAATTTTCTTAATAAGTTTTTCTGATAGTTTATTGTGCCCATCTCTAACTTTTGTGAACGTTTATATCTTTAGGTCTCATGATGGTCACTGACCGAATCTAGTTGCCTGCTTTAACGTATAATATTAAATTCTTGTGGTACATGACATTGTGTCTTTTTTTTTCTTTTAAATAGAAAAATTACATGACAATAGTGATGTGGCTATTTTTAAACTTAACGCCCTAAAAAGTGGAAAAAAGCAAAAAAAATATGGACCAGGCGGTTAACATAATACAAATGACTTACTTAAATGAATAACATTGCCAAATTATTATTATGATCTTGTTTACATATGAAATCAATCAAAATTATAGTGAAGTTCAAATTCAGTGGGAAATTATATAGCGAACCAAAATTCCTAGAAACTTACAAAATTTAAGTTAATTGCAGCAATAAACTGACATTCCTAATTTCATAACACCATTGACGATGAACAGGGTGAAACTTGCTTTAATTAGTGGTTCCAAGCTTTTGAATAATTGCAAGAGGATGTTTTCTAAAATGTATTTTGTTGTTCTTTTTTCGCCTATCATATATGAAAATCAACCTTAAAAATATGACCCAAAGTAGTATTTATCGTCCATTCGGCTGCTAAAGTCTTAACAACACGATTTTGTAGTTTTTCTCTCTATAGACACTTTTAACTGTAACTTGCGTGCTTTGACGTTTCAGATAAATTTTAATTAAACGTCAGTGTAAATTAAAGTATGAAATCAGTAAAATATATGTGTTATATTTTCATTTTTTCCATTCTTTTTTGGTAGGCGAAAAATAGTTGTGTGTCACACATGCAGAAAACGCTCGTATTGCAGACTGATAAGACAATTTATTAAATTCAGGTTAGCGTGGAAAAGAAATATTATTGTAAATGTACTAGTAAAATCCTCGTTGTTATGTTACCTTGCAAGTATGATATTGCTATGTACACACTTAAATAAAGTCATAAAAGTAAATAAATAATAATTTTTATTACCAACAATTTTAAATAAACATATATATTTATTAACTTCTTTAAGATTGAAAAGATAGGAAAATATTTTACTCAATCAAAAAAAAACCGAAACCCATAAACTTTCTATGAAATTCACATAAATTTAAAATTTCTTATTTTTCTAGCTAGAAGTAATGGCAGTCTCTTACTGGTTACCAATCTAGGTTTATGTCTACCTAAGAAAAATAAAAATGATAATAAAGGGTGCATCGCAGTTTTTATGGCTGTAGTTGAACATAAATATTTTTTATCGCCTCCGGACGCTTATTTATAGTCCAGACATGAAAACACAATTTTACGACAATCCAGCTTTTTATTAGGGAATCTAATCAACATCACAACAGACGTTAGATATATCATTGAGGAATATCGCTTCTTAAATATTTTTGCACAATTTGAAAAATAATGCACCAATAAATATTCTTTCCCGTAATTTAATTTGTGTTTCATTTCCTTATATATAAAACTGGATTAAACTAAATATTTTTTATTCAAATTGTACCGCTAAAAATTAAAACTATTTACTGTTAAATAAAATTTATTTACATAACAAGTTCCGAAAGTGACATTTTTGACAAGTGTTGTCAAAAGTGTTAGGTTAGGTCAAGTCGAATTTGTTGCCAAAGTCGCCTATATACTAGATATTAAAAATCGTCTCGAAAGTACAAAAAAATCGGTCCGAAAGTAAAGCGATTTATGTAAAGTTGTACTTTCGCTCTATTAAGAGCTATTAATGTAAAAATACCCAAAAAGGGGCGTTGCGATATTTTTTTAAATAAAATTCATAATTTTTAAAATGGGTCTTTGATTTTTTTATACTAAAAGTGTGTTTTAAGTACTACCTGACAACATTAAAATATAAACAAATAACCTCAACATGGTCCAGGAAAAAAAATATTTGGTTTTAAAAATGATGATTTCGCGATTCTTATTTTAAACGCTAGGCACTTATTGTTCATTGAATTTAAAATTTTCTTTTTTTATTTTTTAAATAATACATTCTACAATTTTTGTTACAAACATTTAGCAAAAATTAAAGTAAATTTGTTTAAAATCAGGGTTCTCCCATTTTTCTAATGTTTTTTAGTTCTTGATATATATTGAAAACTAATTAAAAAAAATAAATTTTTTTCAATAAAAATTCATGTGATACCATTCATCTATAAACGGCTTGAACTCTTTTTTAATTAGACTAATAGCAAACTCACAATGCTTAAAACGCCGGCCCATGGTCACATGCAATTTTTTTTTTCTGGATCATATTGAGTTTTTTTGTTTATATTTTAATGTTGGTTTAGCTTTTTTAACTAGAAAACTTTGTAAAATAAAAACATCCACAAGTCATTTGCTATTTTAAAATTATCAAGGCAGATACTGATAATCCCAAATATATTTGATGTTAATTAATAAAATGGCTTATACATATATTAAGGAACAAATCAACATGGGCATTATTGATAATATATACCGAATTCATTTTCTCTTACCATTTTAAAATTGATTCTATTGACTGCGCCATATTGAATATTGAATCTGAGTAAAATAGTCTGCAATTACATCTTTGTAGAGTTAACATATCGTTTAGTTTAAGTAACAATTAAAAATAAATTAACTAACCTTTTTGCATTTGATTGTGTTCGTTCATTTTGGATTCGTATCCTTGTTTGTTGATTCCCATGGTGTTCCGTGTCCAATTCGGATAGTCGTCTTTCCCATGTTGACCACACTGCTGAAACAAAACATGGTATTAGAGAAAATAGCTGATATATCGAACAATAAATAAAAGGCGTGGTTGACTTCTGTTTTATAATAAAAAGTAAGTCCAAATCATATTTCTGGAATAACCAAAGAAAGTAACAATAAAGACAATTATTTTTGTTACTATTTTAATATTAATTTAACAAGAAAGAATGAAGTTAATTAATTACAATAATATGCTGTGGATTTACATTAAGTGATCTGTAATATTACCATATTGCATAAAGTAAACTATACAGGGTGATTCACGACCGACGCCACAGAGGTTTATGGCCGAAATAGCATGTATTCGTTAACATCTATAGCGGTTGTATTATGTAAGTCAATAAGGACTACATTTTAAATTTTTTTGAAATATACAGATGGCTACAAAAAAAACTTGACATAATAAAGGTACGTTTTTATTAATAATATATTTTAGAATTGTACAAAAAAATAAGCTACACTTTCATAATTATGTTATGTGTGATTTTAGAAAAAATGAAATATCTCCCGATGATATCAATTACAACAAATTTACTCTTCGGTTTAAATAAAAGTATGTTTCCGTAGTATATTTATTGATTCACTAATAATCATCTTTTTACTAGTCAAGTCAACAAGCTCAAATTGTTATTAATTCGTAATAAAGCTCATAAAATATGCCCATGAGATTCGGGATGACGTATAGAAAAATGCATTTCGACGATTTTCTAGTACATCAAAAATGCAATTGCAATTCAAAAACTATTAAGAGTTGGGAAATTAAAAAAAAAAGATTTTTAAAAAGGAGGAAATTTCCAATATGAAAGTCCTAAATCCTGGAACTCTCCCTCCAGTATTAATAATTTTAATTTAAAGCTGAAAATGGGGCTGATATTTAATATAAAAAAAATATTTTATGTGGTGCACTATCTTTACACCCGGCGCGCCTGTATTGCAGCGACGCGCGGAGTCCGATTTTCAGCGTTAAATTAAAATTATTAATAATGAAGGTAGAGTTCCGTAAGTGAGGACATTTTTATGAAAAATTGCCTCCTCTTTAATTTATCTTAATTTGTTAATAACAATTATAATTTTGTATGTACAGCATGTACATTTAAACACATTTTTCTAGATGTCATTCCGATTCCAATGAGCTATTGTTCATATTTTTACTAGTTTTATCAAGAATTAACACAAATTTGAACTTGCTGACTAGACTATATCGAATTTTTACAATTTTCAGTTGAATTAGTAGCAAATTTTCACTGTAATATTCGGCTTACTTGAAATAGAACATCTTGTATTTTATAAGCCTGTCGTATAGTTCATTTCCTATACTTAAATCTTCTAATTTTTCAACTTATTTAGATATTTCTGAAATTTTGGTTTTCCTATATTATTTGTACAAGTAAATATGCTCCCACAATATCTAATTAATGTAGGTGGTATAGTCTATTCCACCAATATTCGCCTGTTTCGGATAAGGTATGGAGGCTTCTGTGCTACTCTGCTGGAAGGTACACTTGTGAATTCCCCCAGTATTAAAACCGAAAATTTGTTATATGAAGCTTTTTTTATTGGTACATCTTAAGAACGAAAATTGATTTTTTCTTTAGAACTAGGCTCATACTTAATGATCCTGAAAGTGAATTTAAATTCATCAGGTTATACATGTCTCAAATGTGGTCAAGCAATGAGTAATGAAACACACAGTCCAGTACCACAATAATATATTCGTTGAAAAAGTTGGTTTAGTGAAATTGGCAACTAGTTTCGGCTTTCGCCATCATCAGGCCTACAATAGCGCTCATTAATACAACAGCAGGTACACATAATCATTATCATGTTCGAAATTAACTCCTCTTTACATAATGATACTAATTTGTGTCTAAATGAACAAATCCGGCCAAAAGACAATCACTTATTTTTATCAGATTCTTTTCTGGACTTAATTTAAGGTCACCTTTTCCCATTCTTTTCTTGCGTTATTATCCAATATTACTATATTGTTTCCTCTCACTAACTACACCTTACGATGACTACTTTATTTTCTACAGTTTTTCCTCTTATTATAAATTGTTTGTTTACTTCGGTTATCATAACCTTCGCCCCCCCCCGGGCTTATTAGACATTGACATTAACTTTGACATTAACTTGACAGTGACTTTGACCTTCTTCTTCTTTCTCTATTCTTCTTCTTTTTCTATGTTCAGCCTCCTAGTTGCTGAGGTTGAGACTTAGTTCTTCGTGTCCTGTGCCCAATATCACACCCCTTAAATTATTTTCATAATTTCATGTAGTAGTATTTTTCTCATTACTCTTGATTTGTTTTATTTGGATTTGGATTAAACTGGCAATGATAAAGCCACGATGTCAATAAATGAGTATACATTTTTTCTCAGTCATGCATTTTAGCTAACGATAATAATTCCGCTTATACTGGAAATGTAATGATTCTGTTCGTTAACCATTCTTTTATTCTATCTATGGACCAGACATTTGTTGGCTACTTATTTAAAATTTCCGAATGGTATGAAGCATTCTTCATTACAATAACAGATGGTTCATGTAAAGCTGCTAAAAGTTTCTCTTTTAACGATTTTACAAACATCTCCGTATTTATAGAAAAGTGATAATCGGCCGATTTTAATTTTGACGAAAATAAGAGATCCGCTCCATCAACAAAACCATGCTTATAGCAGACTTTACGGATAAGTAGATATTTCAGATTCAATCTAATGTGTAACTGGTAGAATTACAGTTACTTGTACTGTATCATAATTCAAAATAAATAATGTGTACTTCGGAGTTGACGTTACCAGAAAAATGTTGCAATTATGCACGAATTGACAACGTCTTGTTAAAAGTTTTTTATGCTGAATCTGTTTTATAGACTGTTGAAATATTTTCAACGTTACCATAGTCTATTCACAACAAAAAATAATTCTGTCATTCATCTTTTTCCCAACTGTCACTGTCAGTTCACTTCGAATTCCCTCTTCTTTTTCTTTTTGTTATAATGTCTCCTAAATGTCACTCACATAGTTATTGTGTTTTTATAAAAAAATAATAATATTGGTTTGTAAACTGTTATTTTCGGTTTATGATTGTTATATATATATATATATATATATATATAGTTACTCCCTTCAGGTAGTAACTTTTGTTAACTTTATATAATTTCATTGTTTTTTGAATTTCCCACACTTTTATTATAATTGTCACTTGTCAATACCTTTAACTTTACAACTGTTCTATTGCGCCGTTTGTGAACACGACATTCAATGGTTTCATTTACTACGAATTTAGTTATCATCTCACCAATGTTAGCAGTCTTATGCTGCATTGCTTATTTTGTACCGGGTAGGCCTCCTATAGGATCGCCCTCCCACGGAGTACTTAATTTGTTGAATTGTTCATTTTACTTGCATCTACACGGGTGCCGCACTGTGCCGGATAACACGCCGGCATTTACCTTCTTTTTGTTGAGTCCACTTATTAATGTGGCTTTCACATAACACCATGGAGTGTTATCCTTTCGCTCACCTTCCTCTTGCTTCACCTCAATAATCCCTTTCTCCTAGTACCACCATTCCTTTGTTACCCCCATTTTTTATTTCCTATTTGTGCGCACAATTTTCGTAAGCTGTTATAATGTTCTATTCATTTTTTATTGTATTTAGTTTGGTAAGTCTTATTATTATTGTAGCTCTTTCGTTTTCTTACACTATGTATTATAGGCCTGATGATGGCATAATGCCGAAACTAGTCGCCGCCCATTTGTAATTTGAAGCCTCTCCCCCATTTCTATAAAGGAGTATATTAAATTTTGTGGTGCAGGATTTTGAGTTTTACTCCCTCACCATTAGACCACATTTAAGATTATGGATAACATTTTGGACTTAAAAAATAATTTATATGGTTTTATCCACTGGTGAATGCTATGAAAATTGTTTACCTGCTTCAACAAGTGTAATTTGAGCACTTCCATACACATATAAAGATGTTGAAAGGTTAATTCAAATATTTCGTGATATATTTAGTAGGTATAGCTTCTCCCAAACAAATAAAAGTGATGGCTAGTACAAATGATGACGATAGTAATGAGTTTGTGGTCTTAGATGTCGTTATTGACAATCCAAATACCAGTACAAAAACCATGGTAAGATAAACAGGGATTAGTGTACGTAGAATCTTACATAAACATCAGTTCTAACCTTAACACATAAAAATGCATTAACGTTTATACGACATGGACTTTCTAAAACGTATTGATTATGCGTTATGGGTCTTTGATCAAGTTGGTGATGATAATTTTCTTTTTAAAAATGTATTATTTACGGACGAATCAACATTCCACAGTAACGGGCTAGTCAATCGGTACAATTTCCATTATTACGTTACAGAAAATTAGCTTTTATTCAATACCTCTGAGCAAACTCATTATATCCGTCCCTTGCATTAGTATCTTGGATATTAGAAGAGCATAAAATAAGTTCAGGGAAATTCAATTTCAACCTTTTTAATATTTCGCCAATGGCCTCTTCCTCGCTGTTGATTTAGATTTTCATTAATAATACATTGTTGAAGATGAATAACATTTTCGTTACTTAAAATATTGAGCATTGTTTTTTCTAATACCTCATCTGCATTTTGTATATTAATAGGTTCGTGATTTATTGAGTAGAGCACAAACACAAATATTTATTAGGTGGCCCTTCCTAGATCCCAAAATCCAATAGGCTTTGTAATATGTTTTGTACAGTTTGCTTGAGGAGTGTCAAACTGCCTCTGTCTAGGTCAAAAGTTATAAAGAGTTGAAAAGGGTTGGCCTTTAATATTTGCCCTAAGCGTGATTTATAAAGTCTATGGAGATAATGTTATGTCTTTGGCAAAACATATCCTAAACCTATTTAAACCTAACCAATCTAACTAGGGTGGGTGGGGCTCTGCCCCCTTAAAAAAGCTCTTAACTGACTCAAAGCGGTAAAACTTTGGTTTACTGGAAACTGTTATAGAAGAAAAAAATGAGTTTGGGCCATCAGTTGATTCAAATGGCACCATTTTTGTTTTGCGCGAATACGCTGTTGCCAAGTTGGTCACTTCGGATAATTGGACATCTAATATGGAGATGGTTAGAAGATGGAGAACTTACTTAGCTCGTCAGCCAGCCTACTGTTTTTATGTAGTTGACAAAGTCGCCAATTTGCCTCTCTTAAGTTGACCGGTGTTAGCCTATACTCATAGAACATAATTTTCTTAGTTAACTAGGTCAGACAATCATAGACTGTCTCGTCTTCTTGTTCACACCCCCTGCAGAGTGGGCAGTCTGACAGCCCCATGTTGTTGAGGTGTTTTCGTACTGGACAGTGACCAGGCAGGTTCTAATTATAGACCCTAACGCTCTATAGGCTTTTTTAGAAATGTTAATATGCTCATCAAAGATAAGAGCATTCATTTATGATTTGATCATATGATTTATTGATTGCAAAAGCGCGTCATGTTACTACTTTGTCCATCATTTTGTCAAATCTATACAAAAACGCTAAGTAGGGACCAATTTTATTACCTTCTTTCTCAGTAAAGACATGTAACACAAGATACCATTCTGTCAAATGTATACAAAAATCCTCAGTAGAGTCAAAAAAAGTTGTATTAAGATTCACCTGATTGAATAGGATAATGTCCACTTCGAACCATCTCCATATCAGATTTCCAGTAATCCGAAGTGACCAACTCGACAATAGCGCATTTCCGAATTTTTTTCCATATCAGATTTCCAGTAGGTAAACCAAAGTACCGCCTACTTTGCGTTTTTGAATTATTGTCATATCTTTTAACTCAGATGTTTCTCATGAAATTTTAATTGAATTATACTAATTAAACGAAAATATATCGATTGACACCAAAAAATTAAAAATTCCATAGGGAAAATACTAAAGTCCAACCCTATTCAAAACTTGAAAACTTTGTGGAAAAAAATTTCAATGCATTTATACCAAATTACATCAATATCTATCGAGTGGTACCAAATTTGGCCGATTTTAAGGGGGGGCATATACTATATATACTCCAGCCCTAAATTGGTACAGTTCCTACAGTCTAAAGGATCCTAAGGTTTCCAGAAAAATCGCTACATTATTATCATTATCAGTCATTATTTTATCGATGCTTTTTTTCATGTATATCTTGCTGTTATTTTTGTTTAGATCTAAATTACGAAATCTTGATCGTTGAACTTTAAGGAAGTTTGTCCTTCATTTACATCATTAATTAAAATATTATTTATGACATATGTGGTTGCTGGCAAAATACAAACTTAATATTTTTCCATTTTAATCTCATTGTTTCCAGTTACACTGACACTAACGAATTTGTTTGGATAGCTGTCATTGTAACCAACACATTCAGAATTTCCATAACACTCTTCGAAGTGTGTGTGGGAGAGAAACTGGCATTAGATTAAATCCATTTGCCACAAAATATAAAAAGATATATATACATATTTAAAGATGTATAGTGTATTATATAAGTGACTCAAAGTAATTGTATTGTATCCACCTTTATATTGTTCCGCCGTTGTTACCTTGAGGCAACGTGTATATTTATTTATTTATCTCAAAATTGAATTTAAATGTGTCGTTGACTATATTTCACGTTTTTAAATTAATATTCATGAATAAAAAATTACTATTTTAATTAAGAGAGTAAAGTACGGTCAACCTATTTTTGGGCTATCTATAATATTCTTAGAGTCTTGATGTAATGAGCAAAAATGATCCATATTATTCAAGAAATATGTGTATCAAATTAAAAAAAAAATTGCCATAAAAAGTGGCTTTTATTTCAATGTTTTGAAAATTAAAAGAAAATAAATCTCATGAGCTTCAATAGAAACTAGGCTAAAATCTTGTAATGTATATAAATTTACTCTACTAGATGTATAAACGAATGTTTTATAGTACAACTAGCTTTTGCCCGCGACTTCGTCTGCGTTGATGTTGGAATAAATAAAAGTTCCTTTCTTATACCCGTTTCCTTGCCCGACTTTTTAAACTTCTATCCCTATTTTTACCCCTCGAAGTGGAGTTACTTTATCAAGTATTATATCAAATGAAAGGTAATTGTTTGCAAATTTAAAACAATTTTTTTTATAATCTTATTTGTTTATAATTTTATGTGACCTACTTTTAGACTTATGGCAAAATTTTCAGGTCGAAGTAATTCATTCATACCGATAGATATTTATCTATATTTTACAGGAAAAATAAAATTAGGTATCCAAATTAAAAAAAAATATATGTCTAGACCATAAATTAGATTAAAAAATGCAGTAGTTAGTAAATTTTTTAATAAAAACTGCAAAATCACAAAAAAAGTTTTTCTATTAAAAAATACCGGATGAATCAGAAATATTTATTAGTACCTAAATTATTATGATATAAAAATATAATTATTATGATAAAAAAATTGATGATATTTACATTTAATTAATTTTTTCTTAATAATATTTTCTAGTTATTTTTTATTTTTCTTAATTTTTATATTTTCTAGTTTTTTTTGATTTTTTCCTAATCCTTCTACTTTTTATACTTTTTTATTTTATTCTTAATTTTTCTATTTTTTCCAATGTTTTCTGTTTTTTTCATAATTATTTTATGTTTTCAATTTTTTACCTCTCGCCCTTCAGATAAGAGAGGTATAGGAATCATGCTAAAAATTGGGTAGTGAGTTTTCAATTGATAAACACGTTTTGGGGTCCCTAGAATACGATTTTAATATTTTCGCGATGATGTCTGTGTGTGTGTGTTAGTGTGTGTGTGTGTTAGTGTGTTAGTGTGTGTGTGTGTTTGGATGGATGTTGTAGTAACGATAACTCAAAAACTACTGAATAAAAAAATTTGAAATTTTGCATACAGGATTCTGATGCCCTAGATTAGATCTGATTAGATTTTGGTGCCAATCGCACAACCGGAAGTGGCAGTTGCTATGGGTGATGACGCCATTATTATACAAAACGGCAATAAAGTTTTACACATATATTTTGTATGCCATATAGTTTATTTTCATCTCATTAAAATTTTCTAAACTTTTGCCATTGTTGCCAGATTTACAAAAATATAATTTTTTTTCATACTTTTTTGTGTCAACCTGTAAATTTTTGATTCAAAAATGGCGAGAGGTCATGTGCTGGCCACATCAGATTTTTTTATTTTTTCTTAATTCTTCTATTATTTTTTTTCTCTTTTTCTTCTGTTTTCAATTTTTTTCTGACATTTTCTGTTATTTTTTCCCACTCACTGATTTATTGTAATACCAGGTCGCCAATAAGAATCAAATTGTAGTAATTTAAATGTGAAAAATTTTATTCCCCATTTCTGCTGCATTCACGAAATTACTTACAAGGTAATTTCACATAAAAAATATTTTTTATTTGTTGTTTAGAAGCATATATCATCAAAATAATGTAAAGAAATTAACGAAATCTGGATAGAAATTCGCATTATGTTTAGAACTAAGGTAACCTCGGTTTTAGTACTATAGACCATTTAAAACCCGGATATGAAAAATCGGGGTCCCGCGGCTCTAAAATGGTTGCAACACCCTTAAAATCGCCAAAAACCACCCTTTTTTCGCATTTTTATGAGACCCCCAAATAATGCTCTGTAATATGCTAATTGTGATGAAAATTAGCAAATTTAGTACGCCCATAAAAACTAAGCACAAAGTGTATGTTAAAGGGTGACACCCACCTCTAAATTGACGTACAATTGAAAATGCTGGAAATTTTGTTTTTAATTTTTTTATGAAAGTTCAAATAAATGGAGTCGTAAAATTAACAAAAGTTGTTTTCATCTCTTCGGGGGTGAAAAATACCTCTTAATCGCTTTAAAATCCGATTAACGTGTAGACATTGATTTGAGATAAATAATTTATTCTTTCTCTCCTATTTAATTGCTTGGAGACAAATAATAAAAAATATTCGCACTTCCTAACGGGGGAGAGCCACTCCCCTCTAAAAGAATCACCCTGTATGTTTTTGGTTGACGAACTCGAGCGGGTCAATATTTGTTTAACCCCAATTTTGAACCCCTTAAAGTGCGAATTTTCAAAATTCCTTTCTTAGTGCGCCCCTACACTACCAAAGGAAACAACCCTGAAACTTTCACGTCTCTATCACCTCTGGTTTAGGCTGTGCGTTGATTGTCAGTCATATTTACAAAATATCTCAGAATTTTGGCTGGATCTTAGTAAAAAAAATCTGATGTGGCCAGCACATGACCTCTCGCCATTTTTGAATAAAAAATTTACAGGTTGACACAAAAAAGTATGAAAAAAAATTATTTTTTTTAAATCTGGCAACAATGGCAAAAGTTTCGAAAATTTTAATGAGATGAAAATAAACTATAGGGTATACAAAATATATGTGTAAAACTTTATTGCCGTTTTGTATAATAATGGAGTCATTACCAATAGCAACTGCCACTTCCGGTTGTGCGATTGGCACCAAAATCTAATCAGATCTAATCTAGGGTATCAGAATGCTGTACGCAAAATTTCAAATTTTTTTATTCAGTAGTTTTTGAGTTATCGTTACTACAACATCCATCCAAACACACACACTAACACACACACACACTAACACACACACACAGACATCATCGCGAAAATATCAAAATCGTATTCTAGGGACCCTAAAACGTGTTTGTTCATTGAAAACTCACTACCCAATTTTTAGCATGATTCCTATACCTCTGTTATCTGAAGGGCGAGAGGTAAAAATAATAAACATTACAAAAAAAAATATAAAAAAAAATATAAATTTATGTTTAATCCGTATATTCCTCTTCTTTATGCTTTTGCTTTTAAATCTGGATACAAATCTTATTATATATGTTCTTTACACCAATTCTTACTTTCTTCTAGTTATTACTTCTTCTAAATATTCCCATTACGCTTAATGATAAATTTAAATGTCTTCGTTATAACTTCAAATATTTTTTTCACTTTCTTAAATGTATGAAATAAAATTCATCTTCTAATTGTTGGTATATGTGTAATTTTTATTCCATTTTCTTTACAGCATTAAAAATATCTTTTTTATAGATAAACTTATCATAACATTCCATATCAAATATCAAAAAAAAAATTTTTATCTCATTTATTGACAACCCTTTGTTTATTATCTTTTTTTTTCATTTTTACCTCTCGCCCTTCAGATAAGAGAGGTATAGGAATCATGCTAAAAATTGGGTAGTGAGTTTTCAATGGATAAACACGTTTTAGGGTCCCTAGAATACGATTTTGATATTTTCGCGATGATGTCTGTGTGTGTGTGTTAGTGTGTGTGTGTGTGTGTGTGTGTTAGTGTGTGTGTGTGTGTGTTAGTGTGTGTGTGTGTTCGGATGGATGTTGTAGTAACGATAACTCAAAAACTACTGAATAAAAAAATTTGAAATTTTGCATACAGGATTCTGATATCCTAGATTAGATCTGATTAGATTTTGGTGCCAATCGCACAACCGGAAGTGGCAGTTGTTATGGGTGATGACGCCATTATTATACAAAACGGCAATAAAGTTTTACACATATATTTTGTATACCCTACAGTTTATTTTCATCTCATTAAAATTTTCGAAACTTTTGCCATTGTTGCCAGATTTACAAAAAAATAATTTTTTTTTATACTTTTTTTGTGTCAACCTGTAAATTTTTGAATCAAAAATGGCGAGAGGTCATGTGCTGGCCACATCAGATTTTTTTTATTTAATTTAACACTAGATTTTTTTTTAATATCTCAACCTTAGTTTATTTTATTAACCCTATATTCCCTGTTTACTATCTGACTTAAATTTCATGTATGACAATTCCAAAATTTCAATTTTATTATACCATCTTTCATTATTTTAATAACTTTTAAGATTCTTTCACTTTTCTTAAATTTATTGCTAATTTATCTATAATACCTTCGTTTCCTATTCTTTACTTGCATATCAACTCTCCTATCTTATTTAATAAACATAACATTTAACTTTTAATAAATATAAATCTTTATGATATTTAAATCATTTCAAACACTATCATATATAAAATTAATTAATTACTAACTTGTATATTAACTCCATTATAAACATCTACTAATAACTATTTGAACTCAAAAAAATTTTTATTTCCTTTATAAAATTCCCATATACAGGGTGAAATATTTTATTTTATAACAATATATAGATAATTGCAATATGAGTAAATTCCACATGACTACTACTATTTCTACATTGCTATCTGTTTTTTAACATATTTTTTTTATTGGTACCCTATTTTATACTTTTAAAGACCGCTCCAGCTTGCTTAAATCGAACTTCTAAAAACGCGCATGTTTTAAAGTTACCATGGCAACATCAACAAACCGAGAAACTTGAAACTTTCTTTCGACCATGTTCCTAGAATCAAAACGCGTTATATTCCCGAATTATGTTATTTCGAGCAAATTTCCATTGTGATTCATCCCCACTCCACTTGTAACTTTGGATCGTGATCCGTAATTCATTTTTCGCCCTGAAAAATTGAAAATGTATGATTGACGGATCCAAATCAATGTTTTCTAACCTCAAAAAAGATAAGACAAAGGATATTTAAATAAGTTTTAAACATATATGATCCAGAGCTTAACCTAAACGACGAAGATTATAAAGGTGCCATCACAGGTGATTATTTAATTTTTTATTAAACCAGTAGTTTTTGTTGCAACTCGAAAAAATAACATTGCTGCATGTTATCATAACACTATTCTTTCTCCTTTCATATCTATACAGAATATATCTAATTCAAAAGAATCAAAAGGAAAAGCGGATGTATTATGGTCCGAACAGAACACTATCACAGTAATTTCTTTGTATGAAGAACATGTTGACGATTTCAGCCATGCTAAAAGAAAAAAACATGTTTGGGACATCATTTCAGAAAAAATAGTTGCAAAAAATTACAATGTATGTTCATACTAAAGTAAAAGTTTTCAAAATGTTTTATGTTTTTTGAACTTTTAGAGAAGTACGTCAAAGATAGAGAAAATGGATAAATACAATGAAAGTTTATTCGCCAATTAAAGACAATCAAGGGCCAAAAAGAACTGGAAGTATTTTGAAAGGCTTGATGAAATTCTTGGGAAAAATCCACCAGATGACAAAAATAGTCTAGCATTAGAAATTAGACTATCAAAACAAGTAAGAGAAGTTACGCGCAACCAAACAAATGAGAATAATTTTCCTTCTGAGATGAACCACTGAAACGAAAAAGTCTCCTAATATACTGAGGTAAGTGGTACTGCCTGCAGGCAACTGATGAGAATTCAGATAAAAGAAGCAATGGAACCCCAATTAAGAGAAAACGGAAGAACCGTACTGAAGAAGATAAAAGCAAAAATCATCAGGGAGGATTAGAAATTGAAAAAGAAAAACTAAAAATAGAAAGAAAATAAAGTAAATTTGCTACAAAAATAAATATTACACAAGAGAGACATTAATCCAGAAGAAAGTGAATACTGCAGAATAAAAATTTGCGTTTGCGTTTTATAAATTTAAATTTGTGTTTGTATGTCCTTGAAGGACTTTAAGGCTAGTTAAGATTACTGCACAGTTCATTGGTAACTCTTAAAAAAAAGATTGAAAATTAGTTCCATTCAGTTTATTTATAACTTTTAAAAAATAAAAGACGAATAATACACATTTTTATTAATTTTATACCACAAAAATATCTATTCAAAATTTTCTTCCTATAAAATATTATTATTTAAAATACACATGTTATATAAGACATATGCTGCAATATTTTTAAAATGTTGAATTCTTCTAAATTAGAGAATAAATATGAAAAAGAAAAAATGAAGAAAAAGGAAATAACAGAAAATAATAGGTAAAAAAGAATAATGAAAAACAAGAAAAATATGAAGAAAAAAAAATAGGGGAAATTGGGGATAATAAGGAAAAATAATAAAAATAGGAAAAATAGATAATAATAGGGAGAAATAGAGAAAACAGGAAAAAGTAATGAAAATCAGGAAAAATTGGAAGAAGTATTAAAAATAGGGCAATTAAAGAAATGAAAAATGAAAAACAGGAAAAATATGAATAAATTGGGGAAAATAGGGAAAAATAAGTACAAACAGGAACAACTAGAAAAAATAAGGAAAATAAGATAAAATAATGGAAAACAGGAAAAAATAGAAAGAAATGGGAAAAATGGATAAAATGGGAAAAATAGCGAAAAATAGAGAAAATAGGGGAAAAAGATGGGACAGTGAAAAATTGGGAAAAAGGAAAAATATAGTGCAAAATTGGAAAATTTGGGAAAATTGGGAAAAATAGGGAAATTTGGGAATAAAACGAAACAATATGGAAAAATAAGTAAATTAGAGAAAAAATATGCGAACATATGGGAAATATATTGGAAAATGGAAAATAGAACAAAATAAATAATAATAGGGACAAATAGGGAAAACCAGGATAAAATAATGAAAAACACGAAAAATAGGAAGAAATAAGGTACTACAGGGATTCCGTAGCAAAGCACGGGTATTCAGCTAGTACTGTATATGAATGGAATAGGATGTTTTAAATATTGTTAGAATGATTTGTTTGTCATTCAGTACAAGATTGACAAACACCAGACATTTATTATGATTATAGTTACAGACCCTAGAGCACCGCACCATATGTTAGCATAGGTCTGATGATGGCCGTGTGCGTCCATCAGAGAAAAACTCCAGGTGCTACCCACAATTTGACGGCATTGATTATAAGAAATTTATACTTTTTTGACTTTGTACTCTAGGTGTGAGTTCCAGGTTAACTTGCTGTTAAAGGTGAGACCTAGGATTTCACCTCTATTACGAAGTTTAGGCTATTTTTAATAAGTTCTGGAGGTTTAAGCTCCAGTACCTTTCTTTTTCTTGTGAGGAGGACCATTTCTGGCTTCTTGGGATTGATAGACAATGAATGGTTCTTAATCAGGTTCTAGCGATTTGAATGGGGAGAAGTTGGAGTTTGTCCACCTAGTTTTGTCCTCGTTTATAATATGTTTGGCATTTCCCAATCATAGACAGATGGGTTGTGTTCTTCCTCTATACAGTTAACCAGATTTGTAGTGACCGAGTGAGGGAAGTATATTGACAGCAAAACGTTGGTTCTTTCTACTAGGTTTGCAGTTTTCTTTTATAATTGGGTATATTTAAGTCCTGTGTAACTCGATTTATCTTTATTTACGTATTTCGGCATCTTTACTATATATGCCATTTACCAGTCTTGACACACATTTGTGCCAACTGACAACCAACCAAGTAGCGTTACTCAAGAGTTTTCGTGTCATCATCTTTCATAAGTGCACAGATACTGCGATGCGCGTCTGTTGGAAAGCATTGCTGCCTGCGGGGGGAAATCTTCTCTTTCTTCGAAGTAGGATATCGATATTCTTCTCTGGTTTTGTTTGATGACTTGCTTGTATGTCTCAGTCTTCTTTATGTTTTGACATTCTTGCCTTATTAAAAGATTTTCATCCCTCTTTCCTGAGGTGTTCTAATTCGTGACTCCGCCATGGGAAGGGGAGCAAGATTTCTTCTAATCGTTGTCTATTGTGTTTTAGATACTGTTCGAATATTTTAATGAATGAACTTATACACACACATACATATTCTTTAGAATTTTAATTTCCTAGAACTATTATATTTACAGATGTACCTGTACTTACATCTTAATTGCATCGCAGGTCCTGAAGTAAGGATGAATAGTCCTGACAAATTTAAAACAAATAATATTAATAGGTAATACCATTTTTTTTTCGATTCATGCCATTAATAAGATTAAATTCCATGAAACGTTTTATTAAATCGAAGTTCCTCATTTTTTATTCCTTAAAACTCCGGCCTACTTTTTTCGACCCAATACACAATAGATTTGTGTATTTTTCCCTGGATGAGAGACAACGTCGTCGCGGGCTTGGGGGGTAGGGGGTGGGCGAGTATCGAAGACGAGAGGGGGCAAGTGGCGTCTCGTTGCCCGGACGACGACAAGGTCACGATCCCCTACCCCACTCGGGCACCCTCGATCCCCTTAACAGACGGTTTTTGAAGGCATTCGTTATTTTATTGATATCATGATTTTTTTCGGGCCTCGGGACCTAATTGCTAATACCGGGGAGAGAATCTCTTCGAATTTGGCGAAATGGAAATATTCTTTGGACAATTAAAGTCTTGAAATTATGTACATTTATTTTTTGATAAAATGAAATATACAGGATGTCCATAAAATTATAGGTCAATTTAGTTAAGGGAAGTAGCTACATATTAAAAAAATATAGTTAATATGTATATTGTTATGATGTGGTTCTCATCAATTATTTGTTTGTTAATTCACTTTATTTTGTTTTTAAGTAAGGACGTCAGGTTGTCTTTCTCTAGCGAAGATTTTTTCGTCCATTTAATTTTATAAATTAAAACAATAAATTTAAATGTAGAAACTGATTTATTTAACACATCCCTTTCAATTTTAAAAATTCTATATTTATTACTTTATTACTATTTATAAATTCTTTACTTCGAACTACTACTACGGTATAGTGAAATTCGGTGTGCAATATATAGTTGAAACTAAAGATTATAACACTATTTTGTTATTGATTGGATATCGTAAGCTCATCTCAAACTGTTAGTAAAAACCAGGAACGGACTTTTGGGCGCAAGCCGTTTGGGCGCGGGTACGTTTGGGCACGAAAAGTTCATATTTCAATTTCATTTTTCCAGGTTTTTTCCAAAAACAAAAAAACAAAAAATTGTATTACTCATTTTTTATGAAAAAGAACTTTTTTGGCATATAAACATACATTTGAAATAGTAGCCATCAACGCCTTCAAAGCAGCATTTCCAGAGACGGAATTGTTGGGGTGTCTTCCATTTAACCAAAAACCTGCGCAAGCATTTGAGGGAGTTAAAGCTTCTAAGTAGATACAACAACGAAGCAGCCATTTGGAAATTCATTGACAGACTAAAAACAGTCCAACGGGGGAGAGATGTTGCGTATGAGCATCAACTTTCGGGAAGTGAGCCCATCCCAAAAAAACAAAAATTTATTCAGGCCGACAGGAAAATAAAAAATTTGGTACAAGACTACATTGGTGGTGCTAATAATACAAATATTATTGAATTTCTGAGAGGTATTTCATACAATTATGTAATGGAACCATAAGTACATATTGTATATTATATTTTACTTGTATTTTAATTATTGTATATTCGCAAATATGGGATAATATTAAAATTTCGTGTTTAACTTCTCCTCGCGCCCAAATGGCATTGCGCCCAAACGGCTCGCACCCAACAGTCCCTGCGCCCAAGTGGCCCGCGCCCAAACGACCGCGCCCAGATGTCCTAGACCGGTTGATTCCGTCACTGAAATTATTTTAAGGTTACTTAGAGGATTACAAGTGCTTGTATTTGTGCGACCCGTAAAAAACACTCGTTACTCTTTCAATTTGGTTTATAATAATAATTATACAGATTGTAATTTTTTGTATAGGGCATAGCAATGTTTCGAGTAAGGAATGCATCAACCACGTTTAGTTTACACGGTAGCCGGTGAGCTAGTTAAGTATAGTGTGGTGACGAAACCAGAATAAAATAGTGGCCCACAGTAGGTAAAAAGGGTTCTGGTTGAATTTCATTCAATTTAACTAGAAATAATCTTCATATTTTAATATAATTCAATTTTATTTCTAAATCTTAGTTTTATGTGTTAACTAAAAATATTATTCAATTCATTTCTATTTATCTAGACGTGCATATCTCCTCCGTTACTGCATACCTTCTAGAATAATCCAAGATTACATTAGCAGACTTATATCGTCTTTTGTTAAAAATATAATCTCTTTCGCTCTCATAGCCGCTTTAAAATATTATGTCCAAAATTATTCATCTAACGAATTTTACCCAAATGCGGCCTCTCAAGACTAACATATCATTCTTATTTAACCAATCAAATTAGTTATGTAGCTGGTGACGATAACGGATTTTTGAGTAGTGGTACTGCACAAATCAGTTCATCATAAGTCTATACAAAAGATGTTCTCCGTGCAGAGAAAAATATTTTACACGATAATGAAAGTGCCGCAAAACATGCCGGTATTTCTCTAATTAATTGCTAGCGTACTGAATGCATCAATAGTGTAAATTTTCTGTAGGGTTTGTAAAAGATGTACAAGTATTCCTTTAATAATTTTGTGTTACTCAGTGATTAAACACATCTCGTGCAATTAAGAGGAAGTTGTACTATACTATAAAGCAGTGGATGCAAAGGTTTCGTAGTCCCTAACTTTTAAAGTTTAATTTTTATTATCAGTGGATTAAAAAATTTGTACGTGCTAGTAAAGATCTGATCTATGTTACCATTTCGAAATTTGATATGGTTTTTTGAACATAGATCAGATCTTTACCAACACGTACAAATTTTTTCATCCGTTAATTATAAAAAATAAACTTTAAAAGTTAGGGACTATGAAACCCTTACATTACATTTTATATCTGGATAGTGGCGCCGCTATCAGAATTCAAAGGAATTAATCATTTATGAATAGAGATGAAATTCATTTACTTTTTACAATGTTAACGAGGGTAAAGAATTATAATTTTCGTGAAAAATTAAATTATTATTATTTCATATCGTACATAGGAAAGAAAAAATCAGGAAAACTCAAAATAATAAAAATAAAAGTAATACATGACCAAACATTTACGTTTGAATTTAGCTGGAAACCGATGAAAACAATTTTTATATTTGTTTTGGTCAATTTTTTGCTGCACACAATTCTACTTTTACTTGTCATAAATAAATGAAAAAAAAATTATTGCAATGTGGTCACAATGAAGAATATAATTATGAAAAGAACGTATATTCAGCACAGAGGCGACACTGAAATTTAATAAAACTTTCCAATGTCCCTATTATGAGGTGCCAATACAAAATATTATCTTGCCTGAAATAGTTTTTGGACGGGCGCTCCATTAATGTTAAAGCTAGGAAGCTTTTGGCCTACCCCATCGAGTGAGGTATCGCTGAATAGAGCTCATTGAGTAGATAAAAGGCATATTTTTTGTTTTAAAAAACCAAAGTAAAATCGGTATATTTGTTGGATCAAATAAATTTGATGTAAATATGTAACTGTTTCAAAAACCAATTATGAACACCCCAACTATTTTTATGCAAACCAAAAATGACAGTAATACCATCTATCGTAGGTTGATGGGTACCACGTACACAGTCACTTATTGGAATATAAACCATCAAAGCGAACTGGCTCAGTAGAAAAATTCTAAAGAACACTATCTCTAGTTTATTGACTAAGTTATTTATTGAGTTGAAAAAACTTCAGGTGATCTACGAAATTTAAACAACGTGAAATATAGCTCAGAATCAGAAGGTTAAAATGACGATATCATTTCCTTACAGATGTTATTTAAAGGGTTGAAAAACGTAAGCTGCAAAACGTTATTTATACAACGTATAACAGTAAGTTAATATGAGATAGTTGTAATAACCTCCTTCATTCGACTTAAATAACACATTTACGGGTTTTTACAATACGTCCAATACAAAACTACAACTATGTACACATATCTACGTCTTAAAACAAACTAAAAAATATACGTCGAAATTTCAACGTATAACGTTAAAATTTCAACGTATAACGTTAAAATTTCAACGTATAACGTTAAAATAAATTTTAAACATTTTAAAAACGAGAATTTCACGTACGTGTGTTTATTGGGTAGTTTCTCCAGAAAAATCATCTTCCAAGTCCACTTTGATAGTAACAAGCATTTTTATGTCAGGTGGCGAATCATGAATTGGCGAAACCAGAACAAATCACACTCACGAAAAATATAAACCTGATTATTATTTAAATCAAACAAGTTATCCATATCTCAAATGTTATCCGAATTTTCAAGAACTAAAACACAAAGTAGAGTACCACAAATTATAATTGAGTTAGTGGGGGACTAATTTCGGTTAAACAACCATCATCAGGTCATTATTTAGGTACAAAGAGAGAGAAAAATTATCACAAACATGTGAATTAAAATATGGAATGACTAATTAAAAAATTATTTAAACTGAAGAATCCATTAAAATAGTACCGGAAAAAACTTAAACCTTTGGATTCTTGGCAGAAATTGTCCATGGTTGCTGGGGTAGTTTTCCAGCCGTTTTGTAGTGCTTTTCTATTGTTATTTATTGTTTGTTCGTCTAGTAGGAAGCGGACTGTGCTGTGTCATATTAACCTCTTCGTCATTCATATGCCACTTAGTTATTCTCGGGCATATTATGGAGTTGATTAACGTGATGTCTATTATGCATTGGCCGTTGGCGTTTGCGAAGGTGGGTGTATTGCCTTCATTTATTACCGACATGTCGTTCGCCTCAATCCAGTCTTCTATAATAGAAGACTGGATTGCGTTGGTTTTTGGGGGTCCAGCTATGTATGTTTTTGCGATGAAGTCCCCCTATTTTATTACTTTTATTTGGTTTCCTATTTACATGCATTTCTAGCTCGTGGAGCTTTCCAGAATCCAAAGTAGCATGAATACAACCTAATCTAACCTAAACTAACCTAACCTAACCTAAACCATTTTCATTGCCAGCATGAAGGACTATGTAATTTTTTCATCAACTTTAGTTGATTTGACACTCCTCTTGTCTTCATTTTGCCACCACCGATTTACGGTTTTATTTTAAAAAATCCGGGTTTCATTCAAAAAAACAAAGAAATTAATATAATGATTATCCCTTAATATTTTTATATGACTGTAAGATTTTAAATATCTTCAAAGCGACATCAGGTAGTTCCAGGGGTCCTCATGACGATCATCCTTTTTCCATCGAAATCCTATACTTTTCAATACAGTATCCGTAAACATTTCTATTTCCTGTAAAAGGACATGTAATTTAACAACTGTTGCTTGTTGTCTTGTTTCATACATACCATAAATAATAATGTTTCGGATATAATCATGATTCACCTTTCCAGTGATGGGATATGGTCGTCTCTTTGAGGTGACCCTAACAATGTTTGTCTTTACTGTTTCCGAAATTGCGCTGACTGTAATCTGTAATACGCTCTCTGACTGTAATCAGAGGTACCAAGAGCTCACAGCTTCAAAATACAGAAATACAGAATTAGGGACTGCACTAGTTCCTTAGAACGTATTGAAAATTTTTAAAAGATCGCAATACGTAAAAAAAAAAAAAAAAAAAAAAAAAAAAAAAAAAAAAAAAAAAAAAAAAAAAAAAAAAAAAAAAAAAAAAAAATGGAAACCTCATATTGATAATATTAATATGGCAACATCCCTGAAACAGTCTAGTAGTACAAGTGCCTCTTGTAAAACAAAATAAATATGAATAACAATTATGACTTATCTAGACGAATTGATAAAATAAATTGCCATCGATGACGTGCATAGGAAATTTTATTGCTATATGTACTGATTTCCATTTTTCTAATTTATTAAGATTATTTTGTACTATTTTTTGAGACAACCTGCAAGTTATTGTGTGAAGCTAAATTGATTTGTCCTCTACATTTAATGTCTAAGAGTGTCAATTAATATTATTATATCACTATTAATCCTGAAGGCCAGATGAGCGTCATTTTCTTTTTTTATTTAATTTTTATGTAAAAATTTTCTGTTTCCAGCTGGTCGCCTAACCATTGAATTATTCCCTCATCGATCTTTTTAGCGGCTTAAAAACGTTCCAATTTTTCAAAGCAAACAATCCCGGTGCCAAATACAAGCGATTCCAGGGATGTATAATTTATAGAGGACGCAGAGGGCATCCGGCGATCACCGTCGCGACGCACTGTGCGAGAATCGGAATGTCACTCTTATTGGACGTAGTTTTTAGTAGCGGTGGTAGGTCACTAACATTTCATGAGCCAGATAATATTTATTTGTCATTGAATATTATATATTATCAAATAATGTAATTTTTTATCCCCGGTTGTTGATTGTGTTTGATGTGGTACAAGTTATATTATTTTATTTTACTTTATAGGTATATAAATAATTTTTACTATTCCCAGTTTTAAGATTTGGTTCTTTATCACTGTACTTCAATTAGACAGGAAGAAGTGTTTAGGGGAAACCGGGGCAATGAGATCCCTCAGAGTAAAACTATCATTCCCGCTTTACGAACCTGCGCCGTCTATATGTAAATATACAGAACACTTACTTAAATACACCATCCTTTGTGTGTGTGAAGTTAGTCCCCCATTTTTCGAATTTTAATATTTTGAAAGTTGTTCCAAATTCTTCTAGGTTTGTACCAAATTGTTCCACAAAATTATTCCTTAAACTTAAATACAAAGGCCGGAAAATTCAACAAACAATTTTTAGAGCTAGCCTACCATTATTTTTATTTCGATTTTTTATCTGTTGCACCAGATTGTTCTAGTTGTTCTGAACATTGTTCCAAATTTTCAGGTCTAAAAAAAATTATTTCAAGCCCAAAATCAATTAAATCCTTTTAGATCTAGCCCCCCATTGTTTTTTATTCGATTTTTTTTGTTGTACCAGATTTTTCTAGTTGTTCTTAGCATTGTTCCAAATTTTCATGTCTTAAAAAAATTATTTCAAGCACAAAATCAATTGAAACTATTTATAGCCAGTCACCCATTATTTTTTTCGAAACCCAAATTTTCATATCTTAAAAAAAATATTTCAAACTTAAAGTCAATTAAAAAGATTTAGAGCTAGCCCCCATTGTTTTTTTTTCGATTTTTTTTAAGACATGAAAATTTGGAACAATGCCTAAAAACAACTAGAATAATTAGCAAAAAAATTCCGAAAAAAAAATTATGGTGGCTAGCTCTAAATGGTTTTGATTGATTTTGAGCTTAAAATATTTTTTTTAAGATACGAAAATTTGGAACAATGCTAAGACTAACTAGAACAATCTGGTACAACAAAAAAATAGAAAAATTTATAATGAGTGTCTAGCTCTAAATGATTGTAATTGATTTTGAGCTTGAAATAATTTTTTTAAGACACGAAAATTTGGAGCAATGAAAAGATCAACTAGATCAATCCAGTACAACAAAAAAAAATCGAAAACAAAAATAATGGGGGCTAGCTATAAATGGTTTTAAATGATTTTGAGTTTGAAATAAATTTTTTAAGACATGAAAATTTGTAACAATGTTAAGACCAACTAGAACAATCTGGTACAATAAAAAAAAATTAAAAAAAATAATGGCGGGCTAGCTATAAATGTTCAGAACAACTAGAATCTGGTGCAACAGAAAAAAATCGAAAAAAAAAATAATGGGGGCTATCTCTAAAAATGGTTTTTTGAGTTTTCCGGCCTTTGTATTTAGGTTTAAGGAATAATTTTCTGGAACAATTTGGTACAAATTTAGATTAATTGGGAACAACTTTCAAAATATTAAAATTCGAAAAATAGGGGCTAACTTCACACACACCCATCCCTTTTCCTTCACCGGACTTAGTCATGATTGAATTTTCAAGGCAGTTTGTTCCATTACGAAATTACTTGGATGTTAGGCAAAGACGTAGATAATTTGTTTTCGTGGAGGAGTACTTTTTTCCTGTGGGGGGGGGGGTAATCAAACTTTTAGACCAATATGTATCTTTCTACATTTTACATATTGTATTTCTTCTTTTCGTGTTATTTTTGGTATTCGGGGGGGGGGGTGGTAATGACTCCCTTCACCCCTATATCTACGCACTTTATGTAAGGTTAGTTAAATAATAAATATATCGTAGATCTAAAAAATCGGATAACGATAAATTTGAATATGAAATACACAAGTATATTTAAGGTGTGATATATATTTTGCTACTTTAATTAATAAATTCTCTTGTAAGAATATGATTAGGGTTATGTTAAAATTTAATACGCGATTGGGGCAAACCGATCCCTATCATTTAAGGGCAAAACAATCAAGGGGATCGTTTTGCCCCATATATTCTTTAGGTAGTTAGTAATGGTTTAATTACTTTTATTACAGATCAATAAAAAAAGACAGATAAATCATCCGTTTTCAACATTTAAACAGGTAGCTGGAGAAGACTGGTTTACATCGTTTAAAAAAAGACATCCAGAATTAGCTCTTAGATCTCCCGAACCAACTTCAGTTGCAAGTGCTAGCGGATTTAATAAACCGGTTGTAACAACATTTTATAATCTATTAAAGCCAGAAGTAGGACATACACAGCTCATCGTATTTTAACGTGGATGAAACATCCTTAAATACGGTACCATGATGCCAAAAAAGTAGTAAACAATAAGGAAAAAATTGTCATGAGGAAGGATTGATGTGGAGAAGGATTCTCCGGGTGTCACGCCTTATTTTATGTTATAAAAACATAACGAGCCAAACATATATCCTAATATAAAAAGAAAATGATTAGGTCAGTAATTTATAAATATATAAAACCTTAGAGAAGTTAAAAGTAGTATAAGTAATAACGATATTAACTCAAAATAGTGGAAGTGAAGTTTTGAGTTAAGTATTAATTAATGTTTTTTAGGTATCTGAAAAGTATTACTTAAAACGGTTTTTTTTTTTAATTAAGACTTCAAAATCCTAATTCAAGTACAACAAATTGATTTTAAAGTATTGGTATTATTTTACATGGTGATTTATATTTATTATTTTAAATTAAGTTACTTTTTATTAAATATTTGCTTAAAGTGTTTATGAAAAAATATTATTGGTAGAATATAATAGTTGGTAGATTTTTAATGACCCGCTTGCACTATTTCCAGAAGTTCGTTTCTTCTTGAATGGGACAATGTAGGGACAGACGCTTTTATGAAGCGAGAGAAATAGACAAACTTGTTGCACAGATAATAATTACTAAAGCGAGTTTCTAGTTAGAGAGAATTAACCTAGATACTTTTTTCCTTAAAACAATAAGTAAATAAATAAATAAATTAATAAATAAAAAACAACTAAATAAATAAATAAATTAATAAATAAAAAACAACTAAATAAATAAATAAATAAATAAATAATACAGTTTATCTGTGTCATTTTCACAAAAACATAACAATTATTATTAGACTAGGATCGAAGGATTAATCTGATGAAGTTGTATAATGAAACATGTCACTAATTCTACAATAGTTGTTATATTTATGTGAAAATCATAAAAGGTTGTTTTAAATTAATAAACAATTTTTATAGTCAGGAACATTTCAATTTACATGAAAATTGAAGAGGTATGGGAAATGTTCGGTGTTAGAATCTGTCACCAATAATATGTCCTTTGACGATAATAAAAACAATCAAAATAATCAAAATATACAAAAATCGCATCCAGATAGTAAATTAATTCAGTCATGCATTCAATAGAGCAAAAAAATTTCATCAAATAAGTAAAATGGTGCGTAATTAATCGCACCCAAAAACTTTTCTGAGTTTTCATAACAAAAAATGTAAATAGTTTTTACAGTGAGTGAATTTAAATATTCATGTTTCGGTTTCATAATTTAAATTAATGTGCCGCTTTATAATTTTTCTGTTCATGTTCATACTTTAAAAAAATGGAATAAAAATTACATTCCTATCTCAAATACTGTTTTTATTTTAACATTCATATTGGTTTAACTTCTACCTCAGAAGTTTGGTCCTTCAAGAAAATCCGAGAATTTATTTTATCACGCTCGCAGTCTAGTGTTCTTTCAGTTATGAATACTAATACTCATAATTCGTTCAGGAAATTAACTCCGATAATTATCATATCGTTCTGATACGTAGTGATCCCATAATGCATCAAGAAGAGCCACAATAACTACTTAACAAACTGATTGATTGGAAGAGCTTTCAAATTAATCTAGACAATACTACTTTCCCTCTCAGTTCCACTAAGAACCAATTAACAATTATTCAAAGAAGAATGTACAACAAAGTGCATGGAAAAATACACCAGGCATAACAGTTAGAACAAAGGGAAATGACTAACCCAAAATAATTAAAGAACTGGTAACTGAAAAAGAAAACTGAGACGTATATGACATCAACCTAGAGCACCTGAGAACAAAACTAAGTTAAACAACGCCACACAGAAATCTAAAGAGAGAAATTAAAAATATATCAATTAGTACCTAGCTGAGTGAAAGTTACTAAATAATTAAAAAGATCTATAATATAAAATCGCCTATCAGAAATGCCGATGGTAGCTGGGCAAGCAGTAACACATAGATTTTCTGAGCACTTAGAAAACACGTTTTAATGGAACGAAGTGGAAATCGAGCCAAGAATTAATAGAATACGAATTAATAAATATACGACCAATTATAAACACAAAGAAAGCCCCTGGGTTCGACTTGATAACAGGAATATTAAAACAACTTCCTGGAAAGTCGTAGTAAATCTGACATATCTGATAAATGCTGCATTCAGACTGAAGTATGTACCCAAAGGGTTGAAAGTGTCAGAGGTAATCATGATAGCCAAAGCAGCAGGCAAGATACCACAAGAGGTTTCATCCTACTGGCCAATTTCATTACTTGGAGTATCGAAACTATTAGAGAAACTACTGTTAAAAAGAATAAAACCAATCATACACGAAAAAAGCTAATACCTGATCACTAATTTATATTCAGAGAAAGCCATTTAACGATAAACCAGGTACATAGGGTAACTAATATAGAAAACTCACCACAAGTCTGTTCTGCAATGTTTCTAAATGTAGCAGACTTTCGAAAAAATGTGACACGAAGCACAAAATCAGATGTCACCTGCCAAAACAGTACTCATAACTTTTAGATACCTATATTGCAGCAGGATTTTTTAGAATATAACAAAAAGTGTATTTTGAACTAAGAAAAATAAAAGCGGGAGTGCTACAATGAAAAGTATAAGGTAGAATTCACACCAAAGCAATAAACAACTAGCAATTAGAAACGCGCGATACGCAATACATTATCGCTGTCAAGAAGTACACAATGATTAATGTATCTATTTATAACGATATCACCCGATGGAATATCTGCAGGTGATGCCCGATTTTTATTGTAAGCAACATGGTCTGTTGGTTGCTAGAGATAAATGTTGCTTAGTCGTGTTTGTTTTTGTTCAAAATGGAAGCCAAGGAAAATGTTTGATCGAGCTCAAAAAAGAGCTTCTATCTGGATCAAGCGTCAATAAGAAAAAATACTATCTGCAAGATGTGATTCAATTTATTTTGCCATACATCTAATCAAGTACTCAATCTGGAAATTTACGATCCTTGCGTAGTGAAGATGTTGAAAATGAAATTTGGAATACGTCCGATGAACTTCAGGAAATTGAAAGTTAACATTCCCAGACTGAAAACTCAATCAAGCGAAAAATCAAACAGTTTGCTCTGAGCCTCATATAGAAAAACCAGATAATTTGTGTCGATTCAAACTAGCTTCCCAGACTGCACGAAAATGGTTTCGTCCCATACACCTACTATGAAAAATGAAGCGGATAAATGCTTTATAGATTACATTCAAAAGCAATGCACATCCAATGCAGATTTCGATTTTCTTCGAAGTATTTTACCGGATATGGAAAAGATGGACTGTAGACGAAAACGTTTGTACTTCAAATGATTGATGATATTTTGGAGGAACAAGGGGATGAAGCACAACGTACACCTAACAGTAAACTCTTGGGCAAGCAGTCGTTCAAGTTTTAACAAGTACTCTGTCATCCAGTACCGCCCAATTTTATTCCTTATTTGAATATAATGAATAATACATTACAAATTAAAAATTGGAATACAATAAAACATACTCAAAAAGAGGTTACTTACAAAAATAATGACGAAATTATACATGGTGTTAAAATTTGGTATGAAAATTGAACACTAACATAGTAAAATTTTTTGTTGTTGAAAACTTTTTTGCACAATACCAAACGCCGCCTAAAATAGAAGGTCACAAATAGTGTATATACACTTTGATGTTGTAATACACTATTTGTGGCCCTCTAGTTTAGGGGCGTTGGGTATTGGTTAATTGTGTAAAAAAGTTTTCAACATTAATTTTATAAAAAAAATTTTACTATGTTACTGTTCTATTTTCATACCAATTTTTAACACCATGTATAATTTCGTCATTATTTTTGTAAGTAACCTTTTTTTGAATATGTTTTATTATATTCCAATTTTTAATTTGTATTGTAGGCCTGATGATGGCCATCGTTTGGCCGAAACATGTCGCCATTTTAATCTCATCTTAAACCTGAAATAAATTTTGTGGAATGACTTGGAGTTTTAATTATTCGTTTTTTTGTAATTAATGAGGAAAAAAGTTGTTGGACACATTCTATAAAATCCTTTAAGTTAAAATTTTTCTCTGTCGATATTTAACTCTATAGCAACCGAATTGGCACTATTCTTTTAATTTTGTGAATTAAACGGACTTATCCAATAACGGCGTTTTTGGTTTTTTGTAATAATTCTTTTTCTACGTATATATAAGCATATAATATGCAAATAAAACGGCATCGACAGACATCTCTTCTTGGGTGTAGCACACGATCTTCTCACTTTTCTATTGCTAATTTATGTTTATGTTGCGTATCGCACGTTGCTAGTTGCTAGTTGCTTATTGCTTTGGTGTGAGTTCTACCTAACAGCCAGTCCTTTACCTATTATACACTAGTGACATTCCGTACCTAGAATTCAATAATATAGCTACATTTTCTGATGATACAGTTTACTTAACTGTGGGTGAAATCCATGAAGAAGCTGGAACCAAACTACAAACCACCATTGACCAGATTTTTACCTGGATTAAGAGATGAAGAATAAAGTTGAACGAAACAAAATCAGTGCATATAAAGTCCTATAACAAGAGGGGAACAGTGTTCGATATTTTTAAAAGTTTCCTAACAGAGGGAATTCAGCGGGTTAAAATCAATAACGTACTGAGTGAGGAAAAAATGTGTATATGGAGTACCTCAAGGAACAGTTTTGGGTCCGGTTCTGTTTACGATATATATATAAATCAACTACTTAGATTACGAAGTGCAGGCACATAATATACACAGGCGATTCGTGGAAGGAAGTAAAAGATAAGGCCGAGAATGATCTCATAAATATACTTAATTGGTTTCAGTCAAATTACTTAACAATGAATGTACAAAAAACGAAAATATTACCGATTACTTCCTATGAATCCAACTGGCCTGAATACGGCACTATTAATATCAATAATGAAAACATTACATTGGAAAGGTCTGTAAAGTATCTTGGTATCTATATTGATAGTTTCCTAGGATGGGATGTTCAAATAACATCAATCTGTAAAAAAGTAAGAGGACTTTTATACAGATTTTATCAATTTAGGAACTTTCTAGAACTAAATCATTTAAAAATTTTATATTATGGGTTAATAGAATCAATTTTACAACATGGGATACTTGGGTGCGGGGGAATTCGTAAATCGTATTTGCATCCGCTTGAAATTCCGCAAAAAAGAGTTATTAAAATTATTATGAATAAACCGTATACTTACCCCATTGATTTACTATACAGTGATGCTCGCATAATGGATATTCGTCAACTTAATTCAAAAATAGTTATAATTTACACTAATATTAATAAATCTTATTTAAAACCTTTATTGCATACATACAATACAAGAAATGCGTCGGATGTTTACTTACCTAGAGCATACAAATCAATTGGCCAAAAACACTTCAGCTACATGGCACCTAGATTACAAAATAGATTGCCACTCTATTTGAAAACTAACATGAGTAAATTCAGTTTTAAAAGAAAATTAAAAAAATGGATCCTTTCCGAGGAGAAAATCCTTTTTCATAGTATCATTGGTTGAATCTTGTGGATTATTATCTGTAAATAGTATTGTTACTAAATTTATATCATTACTGTAATATTAAGGTATTCTAATATTCAAGTCTCTAAAATTAAATTTTATTATTAAAAAAAAAAGAAAAAATAGATAAATTTTAAATTGTAAATTGTGAATTATACCAATGTGAATGAGCTCATAGACAAGCTCGTTAATGAGCTTTTTTGAGCATTTCCCTATTTATTTGCCATTTATATATTTTTGCTATTTTACTTACATAATATTCTTCATTATATTTATATATTTTTCTTAATTATTTTTATATATATCATGTATGCAATATGTACATTTTTTGGTGAATAAATTTGTAATTTCTAATTCTAAGAGACTATCATGTGCCAATTACACTAAATATTGCTCAGATACCCTATACCAATACAACAAAATATCTGGGTATTACCTTGGATACAGGGCTACGCTGGAAACCTCAGAGAAGAGAAAACGAGAAGAACTGGGAATAAAATTCAAAAAAATATATTGGATATTGGGACGGAATTCCTCTCTGTCTATATACAATAAAACTGTCCACCTAGACGCGATGTTACTAAATATACTTAACACCAACGCAAGCTCCGCCTAAATCCATACGTCATACACAATATAAGTGGCCTCAGCGAGCTCTACTAAATAAACGCGGCGCGGCATCAACGCATCTTATAGTGCAAACGAAAATAGTTAAAATATTTAAAACATTTGTTTAACAACAAAACAAATAAATACCTTTGAAACAAATAAAAAACGGTTGTTATTACATCATTTAAGAAAGAACATAATGTATTTTAGCGTTTGGTCAGTTTTTCAATATATCAGTCAAATAATGTTTGGATTTTAATCTTTTTCGCTTAATGTTAACTTCTCTACAACTGGGGGCTTGAACTCTCTGTCGATCTATTTTGAAGATTTTTCTTTTAATATTATTTTGCCTAGTAGTAAAATTGCTTTAAGTGCATAAAAATTCAGCAATTGAGATGGAGTTTTAATTCACTAAGTGTCTTTCAATACAACGTTTTTGTTGATTCCGTCAATACTTTTTTCGGTTAAAGAAACCATTCTACCATATTCTGCCTTTAAATCTGTTATTAATGGTGAAGAAACTAAGACAGAGTTCTCTTTGTTTTCTCAAGCATCGGTATTATTATCTGGGACAATACTGGAAAATCCGAAGAGATTGATACTGTTTTGGAGTGCGAGATGTTTGACATCGTACTTTTTATGGCAACTATGAGCCAATGTTATTTTATCGTTTTCCGTTAATTTCGGACCTTTTTCTAAAAAGGTTCATATTTCTTACTCAACAGCACAAATGTGTTTGCAGTACGCTCTATCGCCCCCATTGTACAATCAACACTAAAAGTAAAATTAACAAGAACTAAGATGCATTGACACACGGCGTATATTTATTAGAGCGCACTGAGGCTATGTATATTTTGGTGACTTGAGTATGGCGTATGGATGTATGGAGATAAAATTTTTTCAATAATTATTAATTTCTTTCCAAATAGTATTTTAAATTTTAAGTAATAAAACTCTAACTCGAGTACTACATAAGATTTGAAAAGGTTGGCAACTAATTTCATCAGACTGCCATCATCAGGCCTATAATACAAAGTTCTAATTGCCGAGAGAAGAAACAAAACAAACTAACTACAACTTACCAAAAACACTAAAAATAAGGGAGTGAAAAGGAAGGATAGTTGTAGTACAGGAAGTGAAAGGGTAAGATAAAATAATTAAAATTTAAATTTAAAAATCTTGAAGTCCATATTGCCTTCTGAGTATAGTGAGGATGGCAAATATGGTTGACGGGTATTTGATGAAAACAAATACCAATCGGGAAAAGAAAAGTCGTAGGGAAGTGCCGCCGGTACTACAAGATCAAAACCAATATTTGGTAGGTTTGGAGACGGAATTAAATTATAGTTTGAGCATTGGCTAAAAATGCCAAACAGCAGTATTAGGCCTTTAAGGGGCAGATCATAACGTATTTTTTAAGTAACATCAAAAATGTTAACAAATCAAATGCGTAAATAACTATTAACAGCAACATGTAGGTGAATGTATGAGCCGTGACTGACATCACATCACAAGATGGTGGTTTAAATTGATAGTACAAAACAGTATGAGTAGTAAATGTAAAATTAAGTATTAAAAGCCTGAAGAGCGACATTATGAAATTAAAATTAACAATTAATAATATTTTGAATTTTAAACTTAAAACTAGGTAAACAAATTTGTGTAAATAATAATAATTAATGATATTCCGCAAGAGATCACAGTGTGGATATAGACAATGGCCGTATGGTAAAAAGAAGAAGAGTTATGTGTCAAATTAGTGGTAAAGAAAAAAGTGAAAGACAATTGACATTTGACAAATGGCAAAACTAGGGTTATGAAAAAAGGGAAATAAACAAATAAAAAGGGGGTGATAAATAAAGGGAGCAATCTGTAAGAGTGAAGAAAAGGAAAAGGGAACTAAGAAAATTATATAGTATGGACGAAAAAAGGGGACAAAAGGCGAAGAAAATAAATAAGGTTTATGAAACTGTCTAGTAAGAAAATGTGGTTATCTTTGGGTCTTAATTGTTCATTAAGGCATATTACTGATGTCATGTAAACTGGAATTTATTTCGAACATTTCTAGGAGGTTCAGTTTTAAATTTTATTGTTGGTATGTTTTACTTATATTTTTAACATGCTATGCCCAAAATCCCGGTTTTACCCCAGTGGTCCAAAAAATTTTTCTTATATATTTTGTTCTGTTATCAGGTCCTAATCACAGGAAAATTAAAAATTATTAAAGTAGTAAAATAATAATTACTTACCTAAAAATAAGAAAAATGTTAATTTGCGAATTGTAAGAAACCTTCCAATGACCAAACACCAAACGTGTCTAGGTTCACCGGTGGGTCGTTTGCATAAGGGAAAAGAACGCCTGGGCCCACCGGTGGGCTCGTCAGGACGTATTATATTATTATGTTAATTTTGAAGTCCTAATTAGATTTTTTAATTTATTTACAACAGAATGAACAAATACGAACTTTTTATTTAAAAATGTTTAGGAGAGCTTTTAGATTGTAAAAATGTTATGCTAGTTATCAAAAATTGTCCAGGGATAATATGGATTACTATTAGTGAAACACATTGTACATATTTAGTAAATAAGTGACTCCTGTTATTTCTTATATATAGTTCCAAGTGCCATACTTTTGGTTTTTTTTTCATTTATATTAAAATTTATTTATTTTTTTAGATATTGTTAAAAATAAAAGCGGTACAACTGAATCTTGGGCTATTCCGCATCTAATGTTACCATATTGTTTAATTATATTATTTTTCCCTCGAAATATTTTTGTTTTTATATTTAATAAAGCCTACATAAAAAAAGCAAAAAACAAAATTTTATTTTCACCGCCCAAGTTAAGTGTAGGTGAAGAACTTGCGGAAGGTTCGTAATAGGGATAGGGTAAAACCTTAAATAAACAGAATATAACTAATAGTTTCTATTTGATCTATATATTTTATAAAAAAAAAATTTAAAAGACAACCAAGTTTACTGAATCATAGTAATTACACTAATGCCAAATATAACAACATCGGGAGTAATGGAAAAATATATGGAGATTATAAAAACTGTCTTTTGATCACTGACGAACACATCATCATTTCACGAGATAAAAAATCTGGAACAAACAGTAAACAAGGCAAAAAAGATGCTTCCATTTAGCAAATATATGAAAAAACCGCAGTGCTCTGATATCGATAAATGAGTACAGTCGCGGTCAAAAGAAAACATTTTTCAACAACTTATATTTTTTAAAGAATTTAGACAAGTTATTAATTAAATAAATTCATCTGGCTATTCATGTTATTAATTGTTTAAAAAATGCATATTTTCTACTGATCGTAAGAAAAAAATCAAACTTTTTTATAATTTTAAACTTACAGATATTATCCTTTATCTTCACATCACGGAACACGTTATTGACCAAAATGCAGTAAATGTTCAAAACTAATTACTTTCTGAAAATACTTCAAATCAAATTCAAGGAGTTGTTCTTGAGACGCAAAGACTTAAAACCATGCTAACGTTGACCACATACTGGGTCTACTTAAGTTGAACTCATATGGAAAACTTTTTTATTATTGGTTTTAGATAAAAAGTTATTCTTTATAAAAAGTTGTGCATGGTCCAAAACTTAAAATGCAATCATCAGATAACACGTTTTTTTACCCGTATACGAAGGGCGTCAAAAAATATAAATTTTGCTCAAAAGTAAAGTTCCCTTTTTAAAAAATTTAGAAAAATGTTATTTGGAAAACTTGTTTAGAAACAATATGTACAAACAAATATGAAATCACAGCCTTCTATTTCAAAATAATATTTTTTCTTGAAATAAAGATCAAAGCGAATGTTACATAAAAAAATAGTTTCCACAATTTTTTTAAGCCCAGTAAACGGTTTTGTCTTAAAATAATATGTGGAAACTAATTGTATACGTAATAGTTCACTTCAAACTTTGCTCCTAGAAAAAAATTGAAAAAAATATTTTTTTTGAGATAGGAGGCTGTGATTTCATGTTGGTACGTATATATTGTATTTAAACAAGTTTTCCAATTAACATTTTTCTATATTTTTTAAAATAAGGGTACTTTACTCTTGAGCAAAATTTATATTTTTGACGCCCCTCGTATACGGGTAAAAAAAAGTATTATCTGAGGATTGCATTTTATATTGTAGACCATGCACAACTTTTTTTATGAACAATAACTTTTTTCGTAAAATCAATAATAATAATAATAATAAAGTTTCCCATATGAGTCCAACTTAGGTTAGGTTACCGGATACGGTGGCCAGGTTGGTTAAGTCATCGACCTTTATAATTGCTCATTGTTAGGGTAGTGGGTTCAATTCCCATGAATCTCATACTTCAAATGGCTTAAGCCCTATTTATATTACCAAAATTAGTTTATATTTTTAATGCCATTTATTAACATTTCTTTTTAATTCACATTTTTCTTGTTTATGTTACAAACAATTCCTATCCATTTTCTTTTATTTAAACCAATCCCTCTTTACTATTATATTTTATATACTATACAGGGTAAAACAAATTTCATAACAATATATAAAAAAATTTGATGTGGCCAGCACATGACCTCTCACAATTTTTGAATCAAAAATTTACACCTTAACACAAAAAAGTATCCAACGAATAATAAAACTCCAAATCATACCACAATTATTTATGTGAAGTTAAAAATTAAGCGGCAACAGGTTTCGGCCAAACAATGGCCATCATCAGGCAGAAAGCAGTTAGTCAAGTACGACAAATTACAAGAAAATTGAATGGTATGAAAATTGACATTCTGTACAAGTGATACAACGTAAGAAAACTTTAACCAAATTACAAATTAAATATTTAAATGTTTTTTAAAACACCTCAAGCCAAAACTCCATAATGGAGGAAATGGAGGATTTGAGTTTGGATAATCTCCTGTTCCTTTTTTACAAAAAGTATGAAAAAAATTAACTTTTTTATAAATCTGGCAACAAACATTTTAATGATACGAAAATAAACTGTGGTGTATACAAAATATATGTGTAAAACCTTATTGCCATTTTGTTTATTAATGGCGTCCTCATTCATAGCAACTGCCACTTTCGGTTGTCCGATTGACATCAAAATCTAATCTTGTATGCAAAATTTAAAATCTTTTAATTCAGTAGTTTTTGAGTTATCGTTACACATACATACCTAAAACGTCTTTACCCATTGAAAACTCACTACCCAATTTTTAGCATGATTACTCTACCTCTCTTATCTGAAGGGCTAGAGGTAAAAAGGGAAAATGAAAGTTTTATTGTATCTCAAATTTGCTACAAAAATGTACTAGTAAATCTTTGATACGACGTTTCGTGTCTTAACGACCAATATCAAGTTATTTTTTATAAATATATCCCTCTTTTAGGTAGATTTCCATATATGGAATCTACCTATTGTAATCGATTCAGTGACGGGATCCAGCACCGGGAATAGGGGCGCTACGCCGTTTGTGACCTTCTGAATAAGAATCAGTAAAAAAAAAAAATTTATCGGTATATACCTATATATATTGTAATGAAATACTCTGTATGACTCATTTTTATAAGTTAATTATTAGTTATTTGTTAAAAGGTTTGAATAACATTTGTGAATTTTTAATGTTATAAACAGAGTTTATTAGTAAAAGTATAATTTTAAAGCATTTATTGAAAATAATTGGTGTATAAATTATTTAAAATCAACAATTGTGGAGTATAAAAAAAATCTTATTTGTAATATCATATCATTATTATAATATGAATGATTATTATTTGTATAATAATTTAATAGAGAAAGTTAAAATTTGGATAGAATATCAAAGTAAATTTTTGCCATATAATTTAAAAGTAAATGGCAAGTTTGTCAAAAGTGATTAAAAAAAAAAAATTTATTCAGGAATCAAGTAACAAAAAAAAAATTTTGAATTTAAAAAGAGAAGACAGTTGAAAAAAAATAATAAACAAGTCAATTTTTGATCATTAAAAGAAATTTGTCATAAATTTTTAAAAAAAAATTTTGTCAGAAATTTTTTTATGAAAAAGCTGTTAAGTATAGTTTGAGTAAAGAGAATTATTGTAGTAGGGAAACAAAAATAAATTGATACACCGATAAAATATAAATTTTTTGTTCAACTAAAATAAAAAAAAAATTTATATTAAAGCCTATGAGCAAAATAGGAAAGCAACTAGAAGAAAAGGACTAATAGTAAAAGAACGTAAGGAGGAGTATGGAGGTTTAATAATTGGAAAGCGGAGATCAGGAAGCCAGGTTAAAAAGAGGTATTTAGAAGAAGTGATTGGTCAAGGTAGGAGATAAGATAATTGCAGAAGATTGGAATGAAAGGCGAACAGAAGGACATTTATTAATTTAGTTTTTGTTTTATTTTTGTAATGTTTATTATTTTTTTTTATATAGAACTCACCCCAAATTGAGAGCAACGTAGTATTTCATAACAATATATGTATGTGTAGACATTCCGTTCCGGCACGATAGAGGTCGCAATTTTTGTCCAATCGACACCACATTTGGTACAAAAATTCTTTGTGGTAGTAATTCGTTGCGTATTGCAAATGGGCATTCTACCTCTAAGGGGGTGAGAATTGCAAGGGGTTGAAATCTTAAAAAATTCAGATCTCCGCCATTTTTGAAAATATTAAAAAAGACCATTGGACTTTTTTTATTCTCTGATTATTATGAAATTAATTTATCTAAAACTTTTTTTCATCTGACCCACGGGGATGGACCTGGAGGGGGTTGAAATTTCAAAAAAAATATATCTCCGCCATTTTCAAAAATATTGAAACAGGTTACGAGATTTTTTTTGTGTTCTAATTATTATAAAACTAATTTGTCTGAAACTTTTTTTCATCCGACCCACGGGGATGGAACTGAAGGGGGTTGAAATTTCAAAAAAATTATATCTCTGCCATTTTCAAAAATCTTGAAACAGGTCACAAGACTTTTTTTGTGTTCTAATTATTATAAAACTAATTTGTCTGAAACCTTGTTTTCATCCGACCCACGGGGATGGAACTGAAGGGGGTTGAAATTTGCAAAAAAATTAATATCTCAGCTATTTTTAAAAATATTGAAACAGTTCATAAAATTTTTTTTGTTCTAATTATTATAAAATTAATTTGTCTGAAACTTTTTTTAATCGGATCTAAGAGGATGGAACTGGAGGGGGTTGAAATTTCAAAAAATTCATATCTCCGCTATTTTTAAAAGTATTGAAACAGGTCATTAGACTTTTTTCATCTCCTAATTATTATAAAATTTATTTGTTTGAAACTTTTTTCGATCTGACCATATCGTGGAGTGGGGAAGGATGCTCAAATTTAGGCAATAGAAATCTACCTCCCCTGTCGACCCTACCGACAGGAATTTTTTTATTACAAAAATTAATAAACCAATAAATTTCAAATTCAACTATATATCACACTTGTCATTTTAACTACGTTTAATCTGAAATAACTAACATCATCAGTGACAATAATTTTTAATTATCTGTTGTAGTTTTTTTTGTAAATTCGTTTTAATGTCGTCAAAACGAATATAATTATAAGCATACTTTAGCCCATGATTAAGGAAACGCGGCCTGTATATAAAGTATATATTATAAAAATAATGACTTATAGTACCAATTTAATTTTTATTAAATACCAGTGAAATCATATATTTTTTTAATTTAATAAACCTGTAATTAAAAACTTTTTTAATATCCAAAAAACGGATTTTCTGAAAATTAACGTTAGGAATTTTAATTTTAAATACATAAAAAAAATTATTTAAGAAAGCGTTACTTTTGCTCGCGAGTGTAGACCCGTCTCTCCGTAGAGCCCGTACGCCTCCGCTGCTGGCTCTCTCTTTCTCTCTGCCACGTCCATGCCACCGTTTCTCTCGCTCCATCCTCCGCTACACGAAAAAACCAAACGACGAAAAAAACCAAGAAAAAACTAATCTTTTTTTTCAGCGCAAGCGTACCGCGGAAAAAACTCCTCCCCCTTATGCCTCCTCGTCGTCTGTCGTTATTGATTTTTCGGCGTGGGGCCGTTAACAACCGTCGTCTCCTTCTCGTCTAGTCCTGCCAGCCGTGCCTGACCTGAGTTACGCCGAACATCCTTCGGCAGGACATCATCATCGATCTTTCTCCTACGGCCGGGGATTTTTTCGCCGACGACGGCTCAAGCGTTGGCGTTGTCGAGCCTACTGAAAGCCTTCGCCTTCGAACTGCCGCCGCATTGACACAGCCACCGGCAAGGATAATGTCAAGGATAACCTGGAGGACTTTGTAGTTAGAGGCTGAAGACTGTCTTCGGTATATAGAGTATTACTGCTGATATGAATAATTCTAATATATGCTCTAGATTCATAAAACTTATCAGCTGATATCAAAAAGTAGGTTTTCAGCTGTTAAAAGTCCATAAAAACAGACATTTTTTATTTAACTAGGTATAAGAACAATATTATAGTTACAAATACATGAGAAAACTGTTTTTTTTTTATTTATTCAAAAACAAGAAACCTTGAAGCTGACTTAGAAGGCCATATTTTTATTGAAACTATACTTTTTGAAATTTTAAAAATATTTGATGTTTTCACATAAGAATTTATGAAAACAATTAGATAGCAAATTGCCGCTTAGACCAAGTCAAAATTGATTATTTTTTGTTTAAACTTCTAACACAAATTGAAATTTAAAGAATACATTTTTAATCTTTGAACAAGAAACAAATAAATGATGGAAGCCTATACAATTGCTGCAAAATAAATATTGACCAATTTGGAAAACTAGAAGGTAGGGTAATGGAGTTAAATTCAGCCAACAGAGGTCAAAGTAAACTGATGTAAAAGTAGTAATAATAAAGTTATGATAAATTATAACATTATTATTGTCCAGTCAACGAATGGTCCAAAATGGTGGCGGAGTGCTTGAGCAGGAACCTAAACGATTTCTTCAGAAACTTGTACTTACATACTAAAAATCCTGACATCGAGATCACCCACTTTTAGGATTTTTGCTTATATAGGAAATTTCTTATACCAACTAAAAACTCATGAAATTCACTATAACATTCATTCTATTTTCGACGTACACGCTCCGGAAAAATTATTTTTACCACACATCTAGTATTCGCTGCCTGCGCATAACAGCGTCAACTAACGGCAATAATTAGAGCTAAACTTGTCACTGTTGACAATACGAGAAGTAATTTTTGCAAAAAATTCATACATAAATGGCTCCATAATCATAAATCTCGTCCACCATCTTGTAGTCGCCATCTTATATTTAAAATTTAAAATTTATTTCCTGCACACAGATTTAAAGAAATCCGGCTCGAAGGACCATCAAGGTTTATTTTTAATAATAGAAAAACCATTTTTTCCTAATGGTTCCGAGATCTATTTGTCGTTTCTTTTCGATTTCTTCAGATGCTGTTCCTGACGGAGGTCATCTTCGTTTTCAACCGCACAATTTTTTTAAAACTAATATATTTGGCGATAATTGAAGATTATTCTTTAATATTAGTCTAGAAATTTTGATTGATACGGTTTTTTAAGGGTTTTAAAGAAATCGGGTTCGAAGGACCATCAATGTTTATTTTTACCTCTCGCCCTTCAGATAAGAGAGGTATAGTAATCATGCTAAAAATTGGGTAGTGAGTTTTCAATGGATAAACACGTTTTGTGGTCCCTAGAATACGATTTTGATATTTTCGCGATGATGTCTGTGTGTGTGTGTGTGTGTTAGTGTGTGTGTTAGTATGTTTGGATGGATGTTGTTGTAACGATAACTCAAAAACTACTGAATAAAAAAATTTGTAATTTTGCATACAGGATTCTGATACCCTAGGTTAGATCTGATTAGATTTTGGTGTCCATGGGACAACCGGGAGTGGCAGTTGCTATGAGTGATAACGTCATCACTGAACAAAATGGCAATAAAGTTTTACACATATATTTTGTATTCACCATAGTTTATTTTCGTATCAATAGAATTTTCAAAAAGTTTGCCATTGTTGCCAGATTTACAAAAAAGTCAATTTTTCTCATACTTTTTTGTGTTAACGTGTAAATTTTTGATTCAAAAATGGCGAGAGGTCATGTGCTGGCCACATCAGATTTTTTAAATTTTGTGGACAAAATTAATGCACAGTGTTCTAATGACATTTGCAATTCAATTTACTACGTAGTAGGATTCGTGAGTCATTTTAATTTTTGCTCTATTTAAAGAAAACGCTCAGTTTCACTGACTTTGATATTTATCTAGAACCATTTTGTTTAAACGAATTAGCGAGACAAAAAGTAATTTTTGCACCACAGGGACTAAAACATGCATTTTACTCCCTCATTTTAGGGATTAATGTGCCACTTTTACTCCCTTGGGATTAAAATATTTTTAGTCCCCGATCGAGGGATTAATAGTATATTATATACCAAGGGACTAAAGTACATCTCTTAATCCCGGGGGTGAATATTGTTCCTCAAGAGTAGCGAGGTGCAAAAACAAACGTACGTACCACGTGACTGAAGTGCTACTTTTAATTCCTCGAGTGATTGTTGAGCGAACAAGGATTAAAATTAGCGCTTTAGTCCCTTGATACCTAATATACAATTTTTCCATCAGAATAGAAAAATAACCTAACATTTTAAGCATTACTTAAAACAATTGAGATTAGCTCTTTATTACTTAGTCTGATTATATCGATATATAATAAAGTGTTGTTAATTTTGACCTAATTTAATTTATCATCTTTTTTTTGTGAGAAATTCAACGTAATTGAGATTCTGAAAGGTTCTCTAATTGATTAATGACTCAAAAATAATGGGCAGTATACCAATTTAGTAATCAAATCGCGGCTGGAAGGAAACTTACTAAATATATACATTAGGCAGAGGCGTACGTATGTAAGTAGAAAAGAGTAGGGATGTAAAAAAAATTGAAAATATTATTTAAAAAAATATAATCTTTAAAAACTATAAAATTACCTTAATCGTATAAAGTTTATGAAAAATTAAGAAAAAAATAAAGACTTATTGAATGAAAATTTTATATTAAATTAAAATAAAAAAACTCAAATGACAACTTGGGCAACACATTTTCATTTTTTTTTTTTCGAAAGATGATTCAAAATTTTATATAAAAATGGAAAATATTTTAAATTTTTCTCACATATTTTTCAAATAATTTATTGGAATCAAATTATATTTAGATTATAAGTTATACTGGAAAGTTTTTGTTGGACAATGATTTGTATTTTAATAAAAAAATATACTGTAAAAAAGCGATTATCTTGAAAAAAATTAACATCATTGTAAAAATGTTTAAATGTTCTAGTAGTGAAAAAAATAATATACAGAGTGATTTTTAAGTATGGAACGGAAAGGGATAGCACGATTTTTATAGAGCTAGGTTACGTGACTGAAAATTTTTTCGGAAAATTCAGTTTGTCTTCAAAATCAGGCATCTTAAAACAACAAATATTTAAATTTTTTCATCAAATTTTTTTTAAAATCACAATTTTTGATTTTTTTTTTGTCAACATTATTGAAACTTTCGAAATTGGTCATAAATCTTGTAATTTTCGAAATTTCTTAAAATTGTTGAAATTTATATCACAATTTTTTAATTCTTTTATCACAATTTGTAAAATTTTTGGAATTGAAATAAAACTAATATAAGGCACTAAAATAAGATAAAAATAAGAATACAAATGTATAAAATCGAACTAATTATATTTAATGAAACCACAAAAGTAAAAATAAAAGAAACAGAAATGATCCAATAAAATGTAAAATTGGATAAAATAGAAATTAAAATAAGACAAAAAAATTGAACAAAATAGAAAAATTTTATGAAAAAATATTGAAAAATTGGGAAATTTGGGAAAAAAAATTGAGCACAATATTAAAAATTGAAAAAAAATTGAAAACTTGGGAAAAATATAGGAAAATAGTTTAAAATAGGGAAACACTAGGGAAAATAGGGAAAAATAGGGAAAATAGGACAAAATAGGGAAAAATAACTACAAATAAGGACAAGTGAGGAAAAATAAGCAAAAATAAAGAAAACAGGAAAACTAATGGATAACAACAAAAAAAGCCAGATATGGGAAAAATAGAGAAAACAGTGAAAATATGAGAAAATTTGGGGAAAAAGAGAAAAAAGAGAAAAATTGAGAAAAACGGAAAAAGTGGAAAAAATATGGCAAAATTGTGAAAATTTGGGAATAATAGTAAAAAGTGGGGTAAAATCCGGAAAATTGTAAAAAATAATAAAAAAATATGGAAAAATAGGGAAATCAGAGAATAAATATGGAAACATGGGAAAATAGTAAAAAAATATTACAATTTTGGGGAAAATAAAAAAAAATGGAATAAAAGAAAATAAAAGAAAATAATAGGGGTAAATATGGAAAAAGGGAAACAATAATGAAAACAGGAGAAAATGAAGAAATAGAAAAAATAGGGAATAAAGGCTAAAATTGGGGAAAAATAGTGGAAAATGGGGAAAAATAGCGAAAACTAGAGAAAGTATGGGAAAAATATTAAAATTTGCGAAAAATAGGGAAAATAGGAAAAAAAAATGGAAAATAAGGACAAATAGGGAGAAATATTAAAAAATTGGAAAAGATAGATAAAATAGGGAAATCAGAGATGAATTCAGAAAAATCGAGAAAAATTGGGAAATATATCTGAAAAGAGTGAAAAATAAGAGAAAAAAGATAATAATAGGGACAAATACGAACAAGTAGGGAAAACACAAAAAAATAATGAAAAACAGGAAAAATTTTTGGACATGGGAAAAATAAGGAAATTAGAGAACAGTAGGGAAAAGAATAAAAAACAGGGTAAAATATGGAAAAGCAGGAAAAAATAAGGAAAAAAAATTGACAACAATAGGAAAAAATAAGAAGAAATGTTGAAAAATTTTAAAAAATAAAGAAAATATGAAAAAATAGGAAAAATAGGAAAAACAGATAAAAATATTAAATAATAGAAAACAAAAGGAATAAATATGGAAGAAAAGCCCAAATAGGGACATATAGAAAAAAATAAAGAAAATGGAAAATAATAGAAAAAATCTGGTGTGGCCAACACATGACCTCTCGCCATTTTTTAATCAAAAATTTACAGGTTGACACAAAAAAGTATAAAAAAATGACTTTTTTGTAAATCTGGCAACAATGGCAAAAGTTTTAATGATACGTAAATAAACTATAGTGTATACAAAATAAATGTGTAAAACTTTATTGCCGTTTTGTATAGTAATGACGTCATCACTCATAGCAACTGCCATTTCCGGTTGTCTGATTGGCTCCAAAATCTAATCAGATCTAATCTAGGGTATCAGAATCCTGTATGCAAAATTTCAAATATTTTTATTCAGTAGTTTTTTAGTTATCGTTACTACAACATCCATCCAAACACACTAACACACACACACACACTAACACACACACACACACACACTAACACACACACAGACATCATCGGGAAAATATCAAAATCGTATTCTAGGAACCCCAAAACGTGTTTATCCATTGAAAACTCACTACCCAATTTTGAGCATGATTCTTATACCTCTCTTATCTGAAGTGCGAGAGGTAAAAAGGAACAAATAGAAAGAAATAGAAAAAAATCGGTTGTGTAGCCCCAAACCTTTCTCGACGAGTAACCAAGAGTACTTTTTCAGATATTTAATGTTAAAGTTTCAAATTTTGACTTTTATTTATTTTTGACAGGTGACAGTTGGAGAAATAATTTTGACTGATTTGGATCTAAATAGAGATTTTCAAGGGCTTTCAGATGACATACTGCAAGTCAAATTCTGTGATATATTGCATCTGTCATTTTTTGTTAGTGACCCTTGCGTTTGACAGATGCCGTACAAAAATTAATGAGTTCTTTCGACCGGTAACCCAAACCGATATACCAAATTTCAGATCAATCGGATTAATACTTTTTCAGATATTTAATGTTGGATTTTAAAATTTTGACATTTTTTTATTTTTGACAGGTGACACTTTGCAAAGATAATTTTGTCTGTTCTGAATAGAGATTTTCAAGGGCTTTCAAATGATATACTGCAACTCAAATTCCGTGACAAATTGCATCTGTTATTTTTTGATAGTGACCCTTCAGTTGGACAGATGTCCTACAAAAACTAATGGGTTCTTCCAACTGGTAACCCAAACCTGTATACTAAATTTCAACTCAATCGGAATAAACGTGTGGGCTCTATCGTGGAAAAGGTCTTAATTATTTCAGCTGACCTCAAAATTGATATTTCCATCTTATCTTGAAATTTTTTTTAGCTCGTTCACGATACTTTCCCTTCTCGGAGGTGGGTCTGGAAAGTAAAATGGAAAAATAGCGAAAATGGAGAAAATAGGGGAAAAACAGGGAAATACATGGGAAAATTGTGAAAAATTGGAAACAATAGGAAAAAATAGGAAAAAAATCGGGAAAAATTGGGAAAATAGAACAAAGTATGTAAAAGAAAATAGGAAAAAGTATGAAAAACAGGTAAATAGACAAAAATAGAAAACACAAGCAAAGCAAAGTTAATTCTATTTTTTGGTAAAACTTTTATACAGTGTGACACTAAATTAATAAAAATTAATAAAAGCATGTAAAATTTAATTTAAATTATCACAAAAAAAATTTAATTAATAAAGAAATAATACCCCTTATGTTACGAATTAAATCCTTTATAAAATATTCAAACTTCCTGTATCTCCCTGTAATTTATTTCGACACGGAAACTGATATGTCTCCCGTACGTAACGTTTTTCATAACAGTAAAAAATCGCCAAAAAAAAATACTTCCAACTGCAAAAAGGACAATTCACAAAAGAACACATTTTCTTGGCAGTCGCACAAAAAAACATCACCATTTGCATATATACCCTACGACCAGCGGTGCGTTTTAAACAAAAGAGCAACCCTTTAATTTTTTTTGTTCGTATACCCCATGCATAGTTTTTTTAGCATTTTTTTGTCTGTCGCTATTCTTTTACCTGTTTTCTCACGATGCGATGCATCATCTATCTTCTCATTTGTCTAAGTCGTTAATAAAATTGAATTTGCATACCGGGAGGAGGGGGGGGGGGCACATTTAGGATATTTTACCCTTCCTAGAGTCGTGCATATGTTTAGTTTTGAGGAATTAGTCGTTCCTAACGGGTTGAATTTTGGGAGATTAGGTCTGTGACTGGGGATTTCGTTTAAAATGTATTTTTAAGTGCTTGCGAGATGACAATAGCTCTCAAAATTTTACGTTTATCTTATCAGCGATATTTAATGCTTAAATTATTTGAACTTTTTTAAAACCATTTCTACGAAAGGAAAGTATTTAATATAATCTGTTTTTAAAATTTCCAAATGCTATTAGAAATTAAACGTATAAGCATATTTTTTTATTACTGTGCGTAATAAATGAAGTAAATAAAATACTTAAAATTATTTTCACAGTTCAATTAACGTTTTGAATAAAACTTTCCTGAAAATGATGAATAAAGGAATACCAAAGACTTTGGCTCAAATATTTTTAGCCTGTAACCTTTTACTTACATCTTTTTAATACATTTTTATAAACACCATAATCATGATTCATCAAACATATTTTTAACCAATAAAAAAATTCTTTTAATTTGAAAATGATTACACGATTATGAAAATGTATTTTACACTTTTTTAAAGAAAAGTCTTATAAATTCAATTGTTCAGTACAAACATTTTGATCCCAGTTCGATTGTACGATTTATTATTTATTATACTTTTTTCAAAGTATCAAATTTCGACAATTTAAAAAAAAAAACGAGTATCCACGAATACTTTTTCAGATATTTAATAAAGTTTCAAATTTTGACATTTTTGTATTTTTGACAGGTGACAGTTGGAGAAATAATTTTGACTGTCCTAAATAGAGTTTTTCAAGGGCTTTCAAATGACATATTGTGAGTCAATTTCCGTTACATATTGCATCTGTCATTTTTTGATAGTGACACTTCCGTTTGACAGATGTCCAATGGGTAATCCATATGCCAAATTTCAGATCAATCGGATTAAACGTGTGCCCTTTATCGTGGAAGAATACACACAGACAGACAGACTTCCATTTGAAAATGGTCTTAATCATCTCAGATGATCTCTAAATGGATATTTCCATCTTTATCTAGAAAATTTTTTTTAGCTCGTTCACAATACTTTTCCTTCTCGGAGATGGGTCGGGAATGTAAAAATTGAATATAAATGTGAAAATTCTGCGTATAAAAAAATTCGCATATGGAATTTGAAAATATTGACGTTAAATTCGGATTTCTTGTCAAAAAATAGAATAGGATTCTGTCACGAAGTTTCAGAAATATTTTATTTTTATTTGTTATGTAATAAATCAAAAAAAAAATAAAACTTAAAAAAAATCAACAAATCTTTGTATACTACAAGACCAAAACTACAAGACCAAGACTACAAGACCAAGACTACAAGACTAAGACTGCAAGACCAGGACTAGAACACCAATATTACAAGATCAAGACTACAAGACCAGGACTAGATGAACAAGACTACAAGACCAAGACTACCAAGACTACAAGACCAAGGCTACAAGACCAATACTACAAGACCAAGACTACAAGACCAAGAGTACAAGACCAAGAGTACAAGACCAAGAGTAGAAGACCAAGACTACAAGACCAAGAGTACAAGACCAAGAGTAGAAGACCAAGACTACAAGACCAAGACTACAAGACCAAGAGTACAAGACCAAGAGTAGAAGACCAAGACTACAAGACCAAGACTACAAGACCAAGAGTACAAGACCAAGAGTACAAGACCAAGAGTACAAGACCAAGACTACAAGACCAAGACTACAAGACCAAGAGTACAAGACCAAGAGTACAAGACCAAGAGTAGAAGACCAAGACTACAAGACCAAGACTACAAGACCAAGAGTACAAGACCAAGACTACAAGACCAAGAGTACAAGACCAAGAGTAGAAGACCAAGACTACAAGACCAAGACTACAAGACCAAGAGTACAAGACCAAGACTACAAGACCAAGAGTACAAGACCAAGAGTAGAAGACCAAGACTACAAGACCAAGACTATAAGACCAAGAGTACAAGACCAAGAGTAGAAGACCAAGACTACAAGACCAAGACTACAAGACCAAGAGTACAAGACCAAGAGTAGAAGACCAAGACTACAAGACCAAGACTACAAGACCAAGAGTACAAGACCAAGAGTAGAAGACCAAGACTACAAGACCAAGACTACAAGACCAAGAGTACAAGACCAAGAGTACAAGACCAAGAGTACAAGACCAAGACTACAAGACCAAGACTACAAGACCAAGAGTACAAGACCAAGAGTACAAGACCAAGAGTAGAAGACCAAGACTACAAGACCAAGACTACAAGACCAAGAGTACAAGACCAAGACTACAAGACCAAGAGTACAAGACCAAGAGTAGAAGACCAAGACTACAAGACCAAGACTATAAGACCAAGAGTACAAGACCAAGAGTAGAAGACCAAGACTACAAGACCAAGACTACAAGACCAAGAGTACAAGACCAAGAGTACAAGACCAAGAGTACAAGACCAAGAGTACAAGACCAAGACTACAAGACCAAGACTACAAGACTAAGACTGCAAGACCAGGACTAGAACACCAATATTACAAGATCAAGACTACAAGACCAAGACTAGATGAACAAGACTACAAGACCAAGACTACCAAGACTACAAGACCAAGGCTACAAGACCAATACTACAAGACCAAGACTACAAGACAAAGACTACAAGACCAAGACTACAAGACCAAGACTACAAGACCAAGAGTAGAAGACCAAGACTACAAAACCAAGAGTACAAGACCAAGAGTAGAAGACCAAGACTACAAGACCAAGAGTACAAGACCAAGAGTAGAAGACCAAGACTACAAGACCAAGACTACAAGACCAAGAGTACAAGACCAAGAGTAGAAGACCAAGACTACAAGACCAAGACTACAAGACCAAGAGTACAAGACCAAGAGTACAAGACCAAGAGTAGAAGACCAAGACTACAAGACCAAGACTACAAGACCAAGACTACAAGACCAAGAGTACAAGACCAAGAGTACAAGACCAAGAGTACAAGACCAAGAGTAGAAGACCAAGACTACAAGACCAAGAGTACAAGACCAAGACTACAAGACCAAGAGTAGAAGACCAAGACTACAAGACCAAGACTACAAGACCAAGAGTACAAGACCAAGAGTAGAAGACCAAGACTACAAGACCAAGACTATAAGACCAAGAGTACAAGACCAAGAGTAGAAGACCAAGACTACAAGACCAAGACTACAAGACCAAGAGTACAAGACCAAGAGTAGAAGACCAAGACTACAAGACCAAGACTACAAGACCAAGAGTACAAGACCAAGAGTAGAAGACCAAGACTACAAGACCAAGACTATAAGACCAAGAGTACAAGACCAAGAGTAGAAGACCAAGACTACAAGACCAAGACTACAAGACCAAGAGTACAAGACCAAGAGTAGAAGACCAAGACTACAAGACCAAGACTACAAGACCAAGAGTACAAGACCAAGAGTAGAAGACCAAGACTACAAGACCAAGACTACAAGACCAAGAGTACAAGACCAAGAGTACAAGACCAAGAGTACAAGACCAAGACTACAAGACCAAGACTACAAGACCAAGAGTACAAGACCAAGAGTACAAGACCAAGAGTAGAAGACCAAGACTACAAGACCAAGACTACAAGACCAAGAGTACAAGACCAAGACTACAAGACCAAGAGTACAAGACCAAGAGTAGAAGACCAAGACTACAAGACCAAGACTATAAGACCAAGAGTACAAGACCAAGAGTAGAAGACCAAGACTACAAGACCAAGACTACAAGACCAAGAGTACAAGACCAAGAGTACAAGACCAAGAGTACAAGACCAAGAGTACAAGACCAAGACTACAAGACCAAGACTACAAGACTAAGACTGCAAGACCAGGACTAGAACACCAATATTACAAGATCAAGACTACAAGACCAAGACTAGATGAACAAGACTACAAGACCAAGACTACCAAGACTACAAGACCAAGGCTACAAGACCAATACTACAAGACCAAGACTACAAGACAAAGACTACAAGACCAAGACTACAAGACCAAGACTACAAGACCAAGAGTAGAAGACCAAGACTACAAAACCAAGAGTACAAGACCAAGAGTAGAAGACCAAGACTACAAGACCAAGAGTACAAGACCAAGAGTAGAAGACCAAGACTACAAGACCAAGACTACAAGACCAAGAGTACAAGACCAAGAGTAGAAGACCAAGACTACAAGACCAAGACTACAAGACCAAGAGTACAAGACCAAGAGTACAAGACCAAGAGTAGAAGACCAAGACTACAAGACCAAGACTACAAGACCAAGACTACAAGACCAAGAGTACAAGACCAAGAGTACAAGACCAAGAGTACAAGACCAAGAGTAGAAGACCAAGACTACAAGACCAAGAGTACAAGACCAAGACTACAAGACCAAGAGTAGAAGACCAAGACTACAAGACCAAGACTACAAGACCAAGAGTACAAGACCAAGAGTACAAGACCAAGAGTACAAGAACAAGAGTAGAAGACCAAGATTACAAGACCAAGACTTATTTTGGTCATGACTACTTACTGGAAGTTACTCAATGATTTAATAATGGATAAACAGGAACTAGATCAAATTTTTTAACTTTTTGAAGTTGCATGGTTTAATATAAAATAAAGCGACATCAAATAAATAAGTTACTTTTTGTATTAAGATCTCGAATTTAATTAGTCTTTATATTTCTTTATCAATAATAGTATATTATTCAATGTAGGTTAGGTTAGGTTAGGTCGACTTGATGAATTACAGCATTCGCCTACGGCTCGTGCTGAAAACTTCATCTGCGTGAGTTAGGATCATTACCGCAAGTTGAAAACTATACTTTATCTACGACTATAAGAATAAATACTAAGCTGCAAGTACAGAGAAATAACTTTATTCACAATTTATGTTGAGTGTGTTATTTAGGATGGAGTAGAAAGTCTACAGAGATGATGCTTTATATTTACTGCTAAGTTCCTCAAAATATGCGAAAAATACATTTTCTGTAAACGAGTTAACATTCTTACTTCTAGACCAATCTTGAAAATTTTTGTATACACCTTTATATTTGTTTTGTGAGTTTTCGGGTAAAAAAATCTGTATTGTAGCATCTATCTGTCTTACAACAAAAAAAAAACAACAAAAAAATCAGAAAAGTGAGAAAAAAAAAGAAAAACATAGTGAAACATTGAGAAAATAGGAAAAATAGTTAGAAATAGGGAAAAATAGGAAAAAAACAGGAGAAATAGTGAAAAATGGGGGAAAATAGGAAGAAATGGGAAAAATAAGAAAACCAGGAAAAATAGAAAAAATATTGGGAAATGAGGAAAATATGTAAAATTGGAAAAATAGGTTATAACGCAAAAAAGTAGGGAAAAACTAGAAAAAATATGGAAAAATAGAGGGAAATAGGGATAAATAGGAAACTAAGGACATATATATATATATATAAAAAAATCGGCTGTGTCACCCCAGAACTTTCCCGGCTCGACCGTAGAGAATATGTTATTTATTATTATTATTTTAATTACAAAATACTAAGCATTACATTGATTTATGGAACACATTAAAAATAGCGAGCCGATGGTAAATACGTCTACCGAATTGGTATTTCAATGTTGATAATGACATAATCTGCGCATGCGCACGTTGTATATCACACTGCTACAATTATGATCTCCTAAAAGCATGTGTGATAACTATTGGGAATTCGGGAAAAATTTTCATACAATAGTTGTAGGGAATTTTATGCTTTACAACGTTATACTGAAAGATTTTGCACTAAAGAGCATAATTTACCTCCAATTTTAAAAAAATGGAAAATCCTAAATGTGTATTTTTCTCGCCATCTAGCGGCGAAACTTTGAGGAATTCGATAAAAAGTTAGACATAAAAGTTAAAGAAAATTTGATGCTTTACAACTTTGCCCCAGAAAATTTAGCACTAAAATGCATTGTTTGTCCTCAAAATCAAGAAAAACTAGAGAAAACATACATGCACATATTTACGCGCCGTCTAGTGGCGCAACGATTGGAAATTCTGGAAAAAGCTTAAAACAAAAGTTATAGGGAATTTTATGCTCTAAAACTTTGTACTACAATATTTTGCACTAAAGTGTATTGTTTGTCCTTGAAATTTGAAAAAGGTAAAAATTGTTACATGTGTATTTAATCAATGTCGGTCTTGAGGACCTTCTACTGCACCAATTTAAACCAAAATCTAATGGTCGCATTCTAGGCACACACCGACCCTCCATACCAAATTTCAGCTTGATTGGCCAAACGGTTCGGCAGTTATCGTGGAAGATTACACACATACAGACACACAGACAGACCATGCGCTGGAAATGGTTTCAATCTTCTTGGGGGACCTCAAAATGGATATTTCCATCGATATCTCAATTTTTTTTTTTGCTCGTTCACCTTACTTTCCCTTTGATGGATCCGGGAAAGTAAAAATGGAGAAAAGAGAAAAACAGGAAAAAATACTGAAACATGGAGAAAAATAGGTAAAAACAGGAAAAATGGGGGAAAAGTGAAAGAATTCGATAAAAGCAAAAAATAACAAATAAAAACAAAAAAACAAAAAAATGAAAAAAAAAGAAAATATCGAAAAACCTAAATTGAAAAAAAATAATCGGAGGAATAAGAAAAAAATCAGAAAACAAAAGAAAGAAATAGAAAAAACAGAACAATGAGCAAAATTGGAAAAAAAAAAACAAAAAATCAGAAAAATGGGAAAAACGAGAAAAAATTAGAGACAGTTTAAAAAAAATCTGAAAAAATTAAAAAAATGAAAAAGAATCCAAAAAAATCGGAAAAGAAAATGAAAAATTGAAAGAAAAATCCGAATATTGGAAAAAATGAAAAATCAAATTGTAAAATTCGAAAAAAATAAAAAATCAAAAAACCAAAAAAAAAAAAATGAAAAAAAGGCGCAAAAAATAACAAAAATCGAAAAAAAAACTAGAGGAATAAGAAAAAAATTAAACATAAATTGAGAAAATATTACCTACTCCCCTCAATGACAGTAATGGACTGTTCCGCTTCGGCGAATTGACTTGTACCAAACTAGATACCTTTATATAGTAAATATACATTTCTATCCATAACTCACTATAGTGAGTTATGGAAAATCATAACTCACGATATTTGTTTATGGATACCATTAATTGCTCAAAAGCAGTTGAATAATTAATATATAACTTAAAAGGAGTAGATAAACGTAATTATAATTATTATTGTAATTGTAATATATAAATAAATGTATAAAAATTGTAAATTATAAATGACTACATAATGAAAAGTGCACACATTGCAAGACAGGTCTTTTTCTATTGTATAACAACCCCCTTGCCGATCGTTTCTCAAACACTGTTTGTCTAAGAGCTTTTATGCAAATATGATGCAAATGCGTAAAGTGCCAAATATGCCTATTAAAACTAGACAGCCACAAGACTGATCGTCGGCTGCTATTACCTATTTTCCTCGTGAGAAATGAAATTTACAGGTAGAGAAATAAAAAAAATTAAGGGTTGGGATACAAAATAAAAAAATGAGGGTAGTGTATTGTTTAAGATTCCAAATTACATTTTATTTGCATACCGGCTGGTTCCAGATCTTTTTTTGTCTTGTAAAGAATGGCTGGTAATTTTTTTTAGTAATAGACAGACTCCCTTTTGTCAGTTTGGGAGTTCTGTTATTGTGTTCAATAACGAATAAAGTGACTAGTACTTATGCAATCACTTGTCCATTCTGTAATTATTTTAATTTTATTTTTATCTAAAAATGTATATGCAAAGAAGCTAAAAATTTTTCAAATTTTTGAACAAACTTATGATAAAAAGTTACCCTTCCAACAAAACGTTGTATTTTTTTAACAGTGCCAGGTTTAGGAAACTTTTTTATACATTCGAATTTTTCATTAGAAAATGAAATAGTAAAAGAAATTATTTTTTTCAATTCCAAAAATACATTTAGTTGATTTACTATTAATTTTAAAAGAGCTTAATCTTAGAAATAAAATCTCTAAATGTTACGTCATCTAAATCTGATTATCCGTAATGAATCTTTGAAAGGTGTTCCAGGCATTTCGGAGTCCGAAAGGCATTTTAAGAAATTCAAGAGAACCAAAAAGAGTAGTAATTGCTGTCTTAAAATATTTTCCTCTGCCATTTGTACATAATGATATGCCATAATCAAATATACTTTAGAAAAGATGGTACAATAGTGACATTAAAAAATTAATATCGGAAACCTGGCTCAGACAAAACATGTCAGATTATCACCTAAAAAAATCTGTAATCACCACAAGGTATCTAATTATTTGAGTCTCTCTTAGGAATCATGTGTAATGCGAAAGTTACATAAGAACATAAATGACAACAAATACCTAATTCGATCAAATTCACGTTTAGCAATAAAAATCGAGATATCGATAGAAATATCCATTTTGATTTCCCCCAAGAAGATTGAAACCATTTCCAGCGTATGGTCTGTCTGTGTGTCTGTATGTCTGTGTGTAATCTTCCACGATAACTACCGAACCCTTTGACCAATCAAGATGAAATTTGCTATGAAGGGTCGGTGTATGCCTTGAATGCGACCATTAGTTTTTGGTTTAAATTGGTACAATAGAAGGTCCCCAAGACCGACATTTAACAATACACAATGGACAAACAATACACTTAAGTGCAAAATGTTGTAATACAAAGTTTTAGAGCATAAAATTCCCTATAACTTTTGTTTAAAACTTTTTCCAGAATTTCCAATAGTTGCGATACTAGAGGGCGCGTAAAAAGCGTCCATGTAGGTTTTCTCTAGTTTTTCTTGATTTTGAGGACAAACAATGCACTTTAGTGCAAAATTTTCTAGGAGATCCTAATTGCAGCAGTGTGATATACAACGTGCGCATGCGCAGCTTATGTCATTATCAACATTGAAATATCAATTTGGTAGACGTATTCATCATCGGCTCGATATTTTTAATGTGTTGCATAAACTGATGTAATGCTTAGCATTTTGTAATTAAAATAATCCTATTCTCTACGGTCGAGCCGGGAAAGTTCTGGGGTGACACAGCCAATTTTTGACTTTCCCGGACCCATCAAAGGGAAAGTAAGATGAACGAGCAAAAAAAGAAAAATCGAGATATCGACGGAAATATCCATTTTGAGGTCCCCCAAGAATATTGAAACCATTTCCAGCGTATGGTCTGTCTGTGTGTCTGTGTGCTGTGTGTAATCTTCAAATGCGACCATTAGTTTTTGGTCTAAATTGGTACAGTAGAAGGTCCTCAAGACCGACATTTATTAAATACACATGTAAGAATTTTTTACTTTTTTTAAATTTTATGGACAAACAATATACTTTAGTGCAAAATGTTGTAGTACAAAGTTTTAGAGCATAAAATTCCCCATAACTTCTGTTTCAAACTTTTTCCAGAATTTTTAATAGGTGCGCCACTAGAGGGCGCGTAAAAAATGTGCATGTAGGTTTTCTCTAGTTTTTCTTGATTTTGAGGACAAACAATACACTTTAGTGCAAAATGTTGTTGTACAAAGTTTTAGAGCATAAAATTCCCCATAACTTCTGTTTCAAACTTTTTCCTGAATTTTCAATGGATGCGCCACCAGAGGGCGCGTAAAAAATGTGTATGTAAATTTTCTCTAGTTTTTCTTGATTTTGAGGACAAATAATACACTTTAGTACAAAATGTTGTATTACAAAGTTTTAGAGCATAAAATTTCCTATAACTTTTGTCTCAATTTTTTTCCACAATTTTCAATGGATGCGCCACCAGAGGGCGCGTAAAAAATGTGTATGTAGGTTTTCTCTAGTTTTTCTTGATTTTGAGGACAAATAATACACTTTAGTACAAAATGTTGTAGTACAAAGTTTTAGAGCATAAAATTTCCTATAACTTTTATCTCAATTTTTTTCCAGAATTTCCCATAGTTGCGCCACTAGAGGGCGCGTTAAAAATGTGCATGTTGGTTTCTCTAGTTTTTCTTGATTTTGAGGACAAACAATTTATTTTAATGCAAAATTTGGTGCAAAGTTATAAAGCATCAAATTTTCTTTAACTTTTGTATTTAACTTTTTATCGAATTCATCACAGTTTCGCCGCTAGATGGCGAGAAAAATACACATTTAGGATTTTCCATTTTTTTAAAATTGGAGGTAAATTATGCTCTTTATTGCAAAATGTTTTAGTGCAAAGTTGTAAAGCATAAAATTCTCTACAACTATTGTATGAAAATTTTTCCCGAATTCCCAATAGTTTTCACACATGATTTTAGGAGATCATAATGGGCTACATTCACAGGTCTAAATTTTAACATAATGGCATATAAAACTCATTAAAAGAAGAGCATATTTACTAATAATTATTTCCGTTACTGCCAATAACAGGCGTATTTCAAAATAATGCCTTTTTACTTTTAAAATATTTAAATTCCCGCCCTCCTCAATATCCAATCACGGAAAAGCGCGGCAGTGCCACGTTGCCAAATCTAATCAATCTCAATTCGTTTGGTAAACGTCTTTAGTCGTATTTGTGTGACGTTCTGTGTTAAAATCATTTTTTTCATTTGCTAATGTGTCAAAGTTATTTAAAGTGAATGTAGAATTTTATAAAGCAGATTCTACTAATCTTCGACGAATTATAGAGATAATGTAATAAGTTATATGCAGTTAAAGCGAGAACATGATGTGTGCATTATCAGAGCAAAAATAACACCAGAACATAAAGTTCACAAAAAGGCATATTCTGTGGAGCTAATTATTAATGAAAATGTATCTTCTTGTGTCTTCGAAAGTTCACCATCTGATGTGCTCTTTGTCATACTGATTATAACGGAGGAAGTACTAATTGGGGAACTAAAAGAAGAAGATGAAGAAGCATTGTTTTACTGAAATAAAGTTTTGAAATATTAAGAGAAATAAATTTTAGTAGTAAGATAAAAAATATGCAATATAGACGTACCTAATCAATAATTATAAGGCTCACAAATAAATTTTCAAAATATAAAAGTTCTTTCACAAAATTCGTTAATAAACCAGAACTCACTTCTAACCAATTACCAGATTGAATTTGATATAAATAAGTTAGGTTACGTTAACTGTCACGTCTGTCAATGTTATTGTTAGTTATGTTGTAGAAAGAGGATAAAGATGTTCAAATATTTTCCAGTGGGATAGAAAAAGATAACAATATAATCTCGTGTTATAAGAGTACGACCGCAATAGACTGATAATCCTACAACATAGCAGCAGATAAAGCAATCCTATTGGTGTTACGTCACTTACCATTTTAACCACACTTTTTCAAATTTCAATATTTTTTTTCTGCTTTATTTGGGACTTAAACAAAGTAATTTTTTCACTAAAGTGTTTATTTTATCTTATATTATAGCAATGAATTTTATCTCAGTTCATGACTGAAGCCCATTGTAGCAGTGTGATATACAACATGCGCATGCGCAGCTTATGTCATTATCAACATTCAAATATCAATTCGGTAGGCGTATTCACCATCGGATCGCTATTTTAAATGTGTTCCATACATTAATGTATAATAATAATAAATAACATATTCTCTACGGTCGAGCCGGGAAAGTTCTGGGGTGACACAGCCGATTTTTTTTACACGTCTAGGTTTACTAAAATGTACATTTAGTTCGGTCATAATTACATAATGTTTTGAAGATAAATGAAAATTGGGAGATGAAAAAATTGCAAGGTATTTTTTAAAGGGTTCAGTATATTTATTATCTGATCGCCACAGACCTCTTACTATAAAAGAATTAGAAGAGTTGGCGAAAGGTTCTTTCAGATGAAGACGAAGAAACTTTTGATAATGATGGATCGGAATATATCACTCCAGAATTTAATGAGGAACAAAGTATAGGAGAAAACGAAGACTCTGCCGATTCCAATAATGAAGACGACGTATTCACAGAAGAAAAATCAGAGCCCCCAAATCAACGGGATTATTCAGCAATAAATACGTTTCAAGAAAAAGATGTTAGTCAAAAGTGAAAACGAAAGCAAGGAAACGTAAAGAAGCAATAGTATATTGTTTAATAAGTGTTGTGACGAGCCTGAAAGGCGAGTGCCACAAGTCACAAAGTGTGAAAAGTGCTTTTTCACACGAGTTACACACTATACTTTTCCTACGGCTGCCACTTTATTCTCTAAAGTTACAATAAATTTGAATTTATTTTAATGAGAAATGTGAACTGTCAGTAGTGACAGTGTCCGCATGCTAGATTTCATCTCAATCCATTGATATATGTTATGTTATTATGAGTAGTTGTATTGTCATTTTACTTTGCACACTGCGTGCGTAAATGTTTACACACTTTGTTTGAAATTGACGTTTTTCGAGGTAAGTTGACAGTGCGTTTTTGTGTATTTTCTAAGCAGCCGTAGGAAAAATCTAAAGCAAAATTTAAAAGTAAAATTACTAAAACTATACTACAGTAAAGAACATAAAGTAAATATAAAATTTTAATCTCCAGGTGACTATTTCTCTTTTTTTTAATGATAGTTTACTTTATGATATTGTGTGTCCAACTAACTTGTACGCCTACCAAAATGGAAAACCAAATTTCAACTTAACGGTGCCGGATTTAAAAAAATTTCTAGGTCTTACAATAATGATGACCTACATGAAATATCCAAGATTTATTAATACTTATTGGAGCGCAGATAGTGGTCTTCGAATGAACTTTATCGCAGATGCAATGGCGATAAACCGTTATGAAGTAATTATTTGCATTTTACTAATTCGGAAGGAATTCCAGGAAACAACACTAATAAATTTATTAGAATACGATCAGTTTTGGATCACTTAGACCGTTGTCCCACCAAAATAGTGTAGGCAATGAAGCATTATGTTAGGAAATCTTTTAGGATTGGACGGATCGGAATGTGGTTTTTTGCATTCGCTTCCAAAAATTATTTATACCATTAGTACCTAGTTGATACCTACTAAGAACCGGAAGTTGCATTGCTGCAGCCGAAAATGCATTCACAAAATGCATTATTTAAGAGGCCTTTTAGCAAATTTAATAACTTTGTAAATAAGATTCAAAATTGGCCCAAGTCGGGTACCCAGGGATTTTTGAGATCACTGATTACGATTATGATGTTCAACTTGACCCTCCGAACACCTGGAGCTCAGGAACACCGACGAACGTCATCTCCGTGGGACTCTCCCGAAACTCATGCGAGGAAAGAGAGAAACTCGGCGCCCGGGGGATTTTTGGGTCGCTGAATTCAAATACGCCATCGGCGAACACCCCACTGACACCTTGTGCGCCCTAACCTGGCCCTGAACGTCATCTTCGAGAATTTACTTAGAAATATCGATAAAAACGAACCGAAAATCGTTATGGGGCAGTTTTGTGGGGCGCTGAATCCGAATTTCATGTGGAAAACGACTCCCCAAACACCTGGTGCGCCCTAACCTGGCCCTGAACGTCATCCCCGAGGGTTTTCCAGACACAATTAAAAAAGACGAACCGAAAATCGTTATGGGGGGTTTTTTGGGTCGCTGAATTCAAATATGGAGTCGGCGAACACCCCACTCACACCTGGTGCGCCCTATCCTGGCCATGAACGTCATCCCCGAGGATTTTCCAGACACAATTGAAAAAGACGAACCGAAAATCATTATGGGAGGTTTTTCGGGGTGCTTCATCCAAATTTTACGCCGAAAACTACCCTCCCAACACCTGGTGCACCCAAACTTTTATCTCGACATTGATGTCATTCCCATGAATGTCAACTAAACCTGATGTCTTAGAGACCGACGTTAATGTAATAACTGTATGGAATTGTTGATTCTAGTTAAAATATGTATGAAGGAAAGGAAGAGAATGAGTAGAAAGTCAATGTTTATGTAATTGACATTTTAAAAACTTTTTATTGAACTCAAATCAAATACAATTCAACCGCTACTTCACCTAACCTCAATAATCAATAACTTCGATTTTCAAATACGTAACTAAATATCACATTCTTCATCAACTGACACATCGTTAGTCTGTTCATTTTCTTCGTCATCCACTGACGTATTCATCAGTAGTACATCTTTTTCGTCTTAGGCCTCTCTCTCTGCCGCAATTACGCTTTCAACTCAATATCATTCAGTATTATTGCAAGTTGACCCTTCACAATTTTTACAGGCAAGATTGCAAGGGAGGCCATGCTTCCTGCAACTACAGGTCTACAGATTACACTCTCCTGCGCATCCACAGAATATTAGTTCCATAACATTCGGGGGGCGCAGGTTTTTGTGTCATTTGGACAGGGACCAGTGTGTCGCCTTCATTTTTCCACCCCCATTCTGTTGGGTTCATGGTCACCTGGTCTCCGTGCAGCTAATTTTGTCGAAAGTAGGAATTTTTCAATATAATCTAATGAATATTCAATATCGATAATCTAATATCATTCCCAAAAATGTGTTAAAAAATCCGCACCTAATATTGGTTTACTAACATCAACAATAATAAAGGAAATATTGTCCTGAAGCTTGTATCTACTTTAAGGATTTTTTTTAGTAAGAAGAAAGTCCTTATCGATTTATTAACATTATCAAAAAAAAATAGTCTTGTAGATTTTTTACGTAAACTATCTAACATTGTCTTTATTCTTTTTTTGTAGTTGATAAATCAAACATCAAACAGGAAGGCCCTTAACATCTATGTGCATTCATTATTTTTAAATCTTTTATGATATGATAACCCTTTTCATTATTTTTTTTATGGGAAAATTGAAGATTATGAGATTTTAGAGGAGTTTCGACTCGAATTATGTCAACGAGCTAGCGACAATAAGCTAAGCAAGAATATGAAAGAAAAGAGAGTTGCTCTCTACACTATTAGTCGTCAGTCTGCAATAAACGCCCATCTGAAAGTCTGTAAAGGAGCTAAATGCGCCTATCAGGTGGTTTGACCTATTTTTTAGTTATTAAAAAAGGACTATGCGCCAAATGCAAACCAGTCAATATTTTATAGTCGCCAAAAACTTTCCCGACGAGTATCCACGAATACTTTTTCATATATTTAATGTTACAGTTTAAAATTTTGGCATTTTTTTTTATTTTTGATAGGTCTGACAGTTGGAGAAATAATTTTGTACTGTTCTGAATAGAGTTTTTCAAGGGCTTTCAAATGACATATTGCAAGTCAAATTCAATGATATATTGCATCTGTCATTTTTGATAGAGACACTTCCGTTTGACAGATGTCGTACAAAAACTAATGAGATCTCCCAACCCCATATTCCAAATTTCAGCTCAATCGGACTAAACGTGTGGCCTCTATCCTGGAAGAATACACACAGACAGACATACAAACTTCCATTTGGAAATGGTCTTAATCATCTCAGGTGACCTCTAAATGGATATTTCCATCTCGAAAAATCTTTTGGCTCGTTCCCTTCTCGTAGGTGGGCCGGGGAAATAACAATCAGAAACAATTAGAAAAAAAATTAAAAATCAGGAAAATGATAAACAAACCAAAATCAAAAATTAGAAGAACCGAAAAAATCAGAAAAATCGAAAAAAATAAAAAAAGTCAACATTGGAAAAAAATTGAAAAAATCAAAAAAATTAGAAAAAATGAAAAATAAAATTGTAAAATTCGGAAAAAACCAAAATATAAAAAACATGGTAAAAAACCGAAAAAAATGTAAAACAACCGCAAAAAAACGTTAAAAATCACAAAACTCTAAAAGTCACAAAAAATGGGAAAAAACCACAAAAAATTCCAAATAAATGACAAAATATCTGAAATATCGATATAGAAAAAAAACAAAAAACAACCTAAAAACCGGAAATTGTTACCATCAAAAAAAAAATTGTAAAATTCAAAAGAACTAAAATAAAACAGACGAATAAAAAAATGAGAAAAAAGTATAAAAATCAGAAAACAAATGAAAGAAATAAGAAAACGAACGTAATAAGAAAAAAATTGAGGAAAAATAGAAACAAATAAAAAAAATAAAATAAAAAACAAACAAAAAATCAGAAAAATGAGAAAAAACCAGAAAAATGAGAAAAAAAATGAGGAAAAGTAGAAAAACTAAAAAAAAATTAGAAAAAAAAAAACAAAAAATCAGAAAAATAAGAAAAAATAAAAAATAAATCGGAAAAAATCTATACAAATCAGAAAAATGAGAAACAAATCGAAAAAGAGGAATAAGGAAAAATGAGAAAAAATTGGAACATAAAAAAAAACAATAAAAAACAAAAGAAATAAAATCGGTTGTGTCGCCCCAAAACTTTCCTAACGAGTATTTACGAATACTTTTTCAGATATTTAATGTTAAAGTTTCAAATTTTGACATTCTTTTATTTTTGACACGTGATAGTTGGAGAAATAATTTTAACTGTTCTGAATAGAGTTTTTCAAGGGCTTTCAAATGACATATTGCAGATCAATTTCCGTTACATATTGCATCTGTCATTTTTTGATAGTGACACTTCCGTTTGACAGATTTCGAACAAAACTAATGTGTTCTTCCGACGAGTAAACCAAAACCATATACCAAATTTCAGCTCAATCAGATTAACCGTGTGGCCTCTATCGTGGAAGAATACACACAGACAGACAGACAGATAGACAGACTTCCATCTGGAAATAGCCTTAATCATCTCAGGGGACCTCAAAATGGATATTTCGATCATTATCTCGAAAATTTTTTTTAGCTCGTTCACAATACTTTCCCTTCTAGGAGGTGGGTCGGGAAAGTAAAATGAAGTGGACTGCGGGAAATGCAAATCGGTCACTATTTTCAGTTTTTTTTTTAATACTAGATTGCGACAAATGCAAAGTAGTAAAAATATTTTTTTAAGGGCTGGATTGGGCCAAATACAAAATATAAGTCACAATTTTTTAGTAAATAAAAAAAAGTAGTGGACTGCGGCAAATACAAACCAGTCAATATTTTTTAGAAATTTAAAAAAAGGGCTCGACTACGCCAAATGCAAATCAGTCATTAGTTTTGAGTTATTTTAAAAACAAATGGACTAAACTGAGCCAAATGCAAATCAGTCACTATTTTTATGTATTTAAACTAAAATAGACTTGACTTTTAATGATTCTAGCGACTAATACTATTGAGAGCAACTTGTTTTATTGCTTATTCGTGCTCAGCACATTTTGATATATAATTCGGATCAAAACTTAAAAATCTCATAAACTTCAAAATAGTCACTTATAATCTCCCTGGGGCATGAATTATTGCCGGAATTTTTTTGAGTACATGTATTTTCTTTAAAAAACATGTACGAGACAAATTTCCCGCAATTAATTCAAGCACGTGGGGGATTCGGTAAGAAAATTTCACACAAAAATATTAAAAAAATAAAAAATTTCCAGTGTAATTTCATGCTCCTTTACTCCAAGGAGGAGAAACATTTCGGGAAATTTTTTTAGTTGCTATGGTAACGATACAAAATACAGGCTTTTAATTGGTTGAAAATGATTTCATTATTATTATTGAAAAAATTTCATCTACAACAATTTTGGTTTGAATTACGACCAACATTTTCTATCTTCCAAAATGTTAATTTTGTTTTACAACCCATTTTTTTTTAGCTAAATCTTTTATGATGATCTTAAAAGCAAATTTTGACTTTAATTTCTAATTTTTATTTTCAATATAACTAACTATCTCGTTGAACTGAATAATTTATTGAACCACTCCATTTCAATCTCCAATTCCGAACTTCTATAAGATTGTCCTAAAGGCAATGGATTAAACCTCTTGGAAATAAACTCTTGTCTATAGAATAACACTGTGGCTTGTCTCAACCAACAGCTTAGATCGAAAGAGAACTATATTTTTCTATCTGATAATTTTCGTGACTTGATTTTAACATTTACCTACATTATGGTTCTGCAATCTTAATGTTCAAATTCACCATTAAATATATTCTCTATTAGGCAATTTTGTTTATTATTTAAAAAAATAATAAAAAATTAAAATTGTCCTTCTAATTAATTCTTTTCTTCTTTTTCGTTTTCTTCGATTTTCTTTTTCTTTTCTTCTTCCCTATCTTCACTGAGTCTTTTCAGCGATAACTGACACATCCTGCACTTAATCTCATAAATACTCACTCGTTTATTTATCACTCTATTGAACATTTTACTAATCCACCGAGTTTATAGGTTCTTAGAGATTTTTTCTCAACGTCAAATGTCAAACCACCATTTTGTTTGATCCCTTTCAGTCAATAAACTTAAATATTTCAAATATAAATTCGATTTGTTAGTCCATTTGGACGTTACAGGTTTTGGATATTTTATTCTAGATGCCTCCTTATTTGCCTTTTAATCCAATGGACATGGTTTGGATTGAGACAAAACAAAAACTTGAGCAGAAAATTAATGAAATCAAAGATGCATCAAGGAAAATAATAAAAACTGGTAAAGACTTATTGACAAATATTCCTCAACCACAACCGGAAGTGAAGCATATCGAAAAAGCTATTTTCGATAAGTGGATCTGTGAAAACAAATTTAATGGAATGCAGATTGGTTTATAATTTTTTTTTAAAACTGTTACGTTTTTTTGTGCCAACCTGTATTTTTATTATTTCTATATTTTAGTTTCATACTTGCTTGATATCCCCTTCTTATTTCTTCGCGTCATATCCCTTTCTTCTCTTGGTATTCCTATAAAATGTCTTTCCCATGCTAATAATGTTCTTTTCATTGCCTACTCAGTCAAAATAACTGATATTATATCGTTCGTGTCGCTTACCGAAGATTTCTTTTTTTCTCCCCTTCATCTTCTAGGGGTTTTGGTTTTTTCCTCTGGACATTTTTTTTTCCTCTGGAAAGTTTTTCCTCTGGCCAGTTAGTTTTAACTGGTCCAAGAAATTTTTCCTCTGGACAGTTAGTTTTAGTTGGGCCAAGAAGTTTTTTTCCTCAACCGCAAGAAAAGTTAAGTTTTTTTTTAGAAAAAAAACCCTGGAACGTTATTTTTATAAAAATAAACAAATATAACGTTTAATTTGAGTTTAATTTCATTGACCCGAAAAAAAGGACGGATTTTAAAATATATCATAGTTTTTTTTGTCAATTGTTTCTAATTACATAAAAAAATCAATTTGACTAGGGTCCAAAAATTTTTTAAATTTTATATTCTACTGATATATTTCAAATTCTATTCGTGGAACGAACCTATAATATAAAGATTTGAGCTTAATCACATTAATTATTTATTATCAACAAAATAAACGATGATTTTTTAGCTAATATGTAAACTGACATTAATGACGTATTATTTGATTATTTGTTTTCTTAAACGTAGTCCAATGACTTTAGATCAAATTCGATATAAAATGAAAAAAAAATTACAGTTTAATTTTTTTGACGCAGTTGCATGCGTATTTTGAATTTATAGATAAAAATGACGACTAACGAATTTGTAGACTATTTAATTCTCTACAACCTTTTAATAAAGCTAGTATTGTTGAAAAAATATTTATTGCTAATAATATCAAAAAAATCGGCTGCGCCACCCCAGAACTTTCCAGGCTCGACTGTAGAGAATATGATTATTTTAATTACAAAATACATAGCATTACATTAATTTATGGAACAAATTTTAAATAGCAAGCCGATGGTGATTGGTGAATACGTCTACCAAATTGATATTTCAATGTTGATAATGACATAAGCTGGCATACGCACATTGTCAAAAGTTGTAGACAATATTATATTCTACAACTTTGCACTAAAGCGCATTGTTTGTCCTCTAAATTTGGAAAAACTGCGGAAAGACTGTATGCACATTTTTTTGCGCGCCCTCTAGTGGCGCAACTGGTGGAAATTCTGGAAAAAGTTTAATAGAAAAATTGTAGGAAATTTTATGGTCTAAAACTTTGTACTTTAACATTTTACACTAAAGTGTATAGTTTGTCCTTAAAATTTGGAGAAACTATGGAAAACCTATATGGCGCAACTATTGCAAATTCTGAAAAAAAATTGATACAAAAATTATATAAAATTTTATACTCTAAAATTTTGCACTAAAGTGTATGGTTTGTCCTTAAAATTTAAAAAAAGGCAAAAATCTCAATGTCGGTCTTGAGGACCTTCTACTCTACCAATTTAAAATGAAAACCAACGGTTCCATTTCAGGCACACACCAACCCTTCACACCAAATTTCAGCCTGATTGGTCAAACGGTTCGGCAGTGATCTTGGAAGATTACACACAGACACTCAGACATACAGGCACTCAGACGCACAGACAGACCTTACTCTGGAAATGGTTTCATTTTTCTTGGGGACCTCAAAATGGATATTTCGATCAATATCTCGAATTTTTTTTTGCTCGTTCACTATACTTTTCCTTTGATGGGACCAGGAAAGTAATATGAAAAATTAGGAGTGCGGCGCGGTTTTTTCAACTTTTGGACCATTTTTATTAAAAGTAAGAAGCACATCTAAATGACAATTCCTAACAGCTTTTATATAAACAAGTTTTCGTATGACGTGTAGATCACGGCCCACAACGCGCTCAACACGGAGGTGCGGAGGAATAACTCATTTCCACACCACCGATTATTTTTAAGTGGTTTACCAGTAGTCCTAATATTTTTATTAAAATTAAATAGTTGTTTATGACTTTATTGTTTAGTTTAAAACAACCATTTGACTTTTTTATTTCGCATCCAGCTCAAAATTTTTTTGTAAATGGTGAAAAAATTCTCCAAGTTAAACATTTAATAAAATGTGGTAAAAATAAAGAAAACGTAAATACACATAAGTGAGTTTCTAAACATTATAGAGAGATTTTAAGCCCTTTAAAAAATCTCCTTATTTTGGCGTTGTTATGGTTATTTTTGCTAACCATAACCATAAGCACGGCAATGAAATAAGACATTTTAAACCCCAACTTTAAACTTCATAAAGTGACAGGCGATAGTTATTTTCTTTTGGTTTTTCTAACCTCAGAATTTCTGGTGTTTTGTTGTGTATTAAAATTGAAAGAATATATACCTATAATATTTAATTTTGAAATGGGGAATGTTTTGGAAAATGTTATCAATATATAAGAGATCGTAATGCGGATTTCATAAGACAGGCTATACTTAGAGATATTTTCCATGTGCCTGAGATTGGGATAGTGGAAATCCCAGAATTTGATCTTAATGCTATAGAGGATAAGTCTGTGAAACCATATTTCAGGTTCGAAAGGCCGGAAATATTTAGATTAGCAAGGGTTCTTCGAATTCCTAATAATATCACCTAAAAAGTATCCACAAAGTATACAAAACTAAAATATGTTTTCGCAGGCCAACGTCAAATCTGACAGAACTCTAACAGTAGTTAGATTATGTTTTTCTCAAGAATCTAATATCACTTTTGCGCGTTGTCAGATACTCAATTTAAATTTTACAATCACGACATTGCAAAAAAAATACAAACATAATATTTGAACATTGACCCAAATTTTTACGGTATTAAGAAAAAATATAACAAATACTCCGTAGGTTAAAGAAACAGATATTTTTTTAAAATTGTTTAATGTTAAATATTTTAATCAGCACATGCATCTCCTTTTTCAAAATTACTAAATATGCTCGAAAATCTGAAACGTGTGGCAACGGTGCTTTGTTACGCATAACGATAGACATAACCACTCTCTACCTTTAATTTTCCGTAAGTAACGGAATCGGTTATCGTTATTAAAGTTAAAGGAACGGCAAACTTCCGTTGCGCATGCTCACAATAACCATAACGGAAGCAAAGCGAATAATTAAAGGGCTTAAAATCTCTCTATTGCTTTCAAAGTTCTCATTTAAAAGGTTCAGTATCAATACAGTATCAGTTAAATGTTCATGCAAAGCTGGTTTAGAGGAAACATGTTAACACTTTATTACGTTGTTACAGGTATATTTTCTAATTAATTGAGAAATTCATCAAAATTTTTTTATTATTTTACTATTTTTTCAAAGTCATCTTTTTTGATATAACATCTGAAATAACCGCGCCACTCTCCTAATTTGTCATAATTTTTGCTTATTATTAGCAATAAATAATGATTTTCAACAATATGGACTATATAAAACTTGTAGAGAATTAAATTGTCTATAAAATTAGTCTCGTTGTTCATCGAAAAATCTAAAATACGCCTGCAAATCGACAAAATCACAAGGTCCAAGATGGCGGACAGTTCTCATAATTAATTTACGAGCAAGAATGTGATTTCTTCATTTATTCCTCGGGAGACACCTAACTACCTCGAAATATTGACCTGTATATTTTTTTGTTTAAAAAATCTAAAATAATTGTGCTACGCAATAAATATATAAATGTGTATTATATTTTTGTTATAATCCACTTATGGCTATTTACCATAATAAAATAAATTGTGTTTTGTTAACCATTATTTTTATTTTTGAACATTTACATTAAATAGAATAGGATAAATAATAAACTGCTGTAAAATATTTTGACAACTTCTTGACATAAAAATTCATCTACGTTTTAACTAAACAATCGAATAATGTAAGAAAAATTTTTTTTATCTATTATTGAAAATTGAGTAACTTTAAAATTTTATTGAAGAAGATGGCAAACTGGTGAATAATCCATATAAAATAGTGGAAGATTTCAATCATTTTTTTTATAAACACATTAAAAATAAGTTAATAAAATAGATCCATCAACTAAAATAAAGCAACCATATGGAAAATATTCTAATACAAATTCAATGTTTTTAATACCATTTATAGAAACTGAATTGTTAATTTTATCAAATAAAAAAATTAGAAATAAAAAGTCATCGGCTGCAGTACCTAGTTTTATTATAAAAAAATCACTAGAGGACATTTTAACACCGCTGACATATTTAGTAAACTTGTACATTTCCCTCCGAATTACTTATTACCATTATATAAAAAAAATTATTCTCGCATATAATGGCTATTATTCAGGCGGGTGATTTACGACACTCGCCTGCGGCTCGTGTCGTAAACTACAGCCTTGTGAATAATAGCCATCATTATATGCTCGTTAAATAATATACTATTATTTCATAGCAGAATTTTTAGATTTATAATATGTTTGACCTAGTGATCGTCCTTTCTTTTTTATATTAAGTTACTTTATATTAACCCTTTAACTGCGGTTATCGTATATAAATGATTCGTAAAAACTAGGCTGTGATGTGGACATCGTAAATTAACAATTTTGTATATTTTGTTGTTTCCCTGCATATTTTTACAAATTTTTACATATTTTATAATTTTTTTTCAAAATTTAGAATTTTCGAATAGTTTTTGTTTTTTTTTTGAAACTTTTGAATTTTTTGAAATATTTTTAATTAATCGAATAATTTTACGTTTTTTGAAATTTTTCATAAACTTTAGACATTTTTACTTATTGAAATTTTTGTAATTTTCGAAAGAATTTGCAAAATTTCAACTTTTTGATATATTGTTGAAATTTTCGGGGGTAAATACATAAGAGATAATTTTTTTATCGATAAATACATGTTTAATTGTATGAAAGTTTTATTGTCATGGCAAACAATCGAGAATCAAGGGAGTGAAAAAATGGCGAGAGCTTGCTCGAGCGATTTTTTCTACTTCCCTTGATTCGATGTTTATATCTCTTGTAGTTTGGATTCCAGAAGGTTCAGGTCTCAAGTTGTTGATTAAATTAGCATGATGTTCCTCGTCTAACTGTAAATAAGGGCCTAATGACTTAGCATTTGCATGCAAAGTCATTTTGATGAGCTGTTCTTCCGGGACACCTGACTTAGCAAGATTTGATACGGCACTTGATCGATTTGAGTGATTCGTGATTCCAATCTCATTTACCCCAATAGGCATATTTTTGTACCATCCAGGATCGGTTGTATTCCAGTAAGGATTTACAGTCAGAAATAAACGGTCTGACGTAATCCTAGTAGTGCGTTTAGACATAAACTTTTTAAATAACCTCACCAAGCACACATGAAGATTATTGTGATTAGGCACTAACCACTTACTGTTTGATAATTTTTGAGCTCCACCCTGGCATGTTTTGGAAAAAATCGGGTTGTACTCAATTCTTCCAGTTAGGTTACCATTCGATTTCTTTTTCTCTTTGAAAAAGTGCACTTTGCATCTTGCTGCTTCTCCCCCTCTCCAGGCTAGTTCGAGTGCCATTATATCATGAATCTTTTTTTGAAGTCCTTCTGGACAATCTTCGTTCCACAAATTCATTATTTCATACATTTCTTCCTTAGAGCAGTTGAACTTTGCTTTCTCTTGTCGGGAATAGACTGAAGCCTTTCGTTTCGCATTTTTTGCATCCCTTGCTTCTTTGAATTCAATATCTGCAAATTTTCGGGCGTACTGTTTGTATTATTTTTCTTGAAGAAGTTTTGCAGTAACATTTCACATAGTCTTTATAGCGTATTCTTTATAATCTTTACCATCAGCTCTCTTCATATTTAAAGCCCAATCTTTCATGACGAATCCAAGCTCTTGATTTGAAGTAGTTTCTATAAGTTCATAATGTTTCTCTTTTAAAAATATTTCAAATTGTTTCCATATTGACTTTTGGTTATTTACTGTACTTTTCGGAATTACACTCTATACAGTTTTTTCGATATTTTCTAAAGATTCTTGACCAAATCTTGCCATTTTGAAAGGACGTTGTATTAAGAAAACTCGAAAATAATCTGACAGTGACAGTTGTCAAAGTATGGAATTGTGAATGGTACAAATCACGGCATAGTTGATTAAAAGCAAGGTGCATATTTATCAGTTATTGGGAAAGCTAGGTAACTTTTTATCAACAGTAAAAACACAATGGCTTTGTAACGAAAAATTTTGCCAATTAGCAATTTTACGAGAAAAACTGACATGGAAAAATCGCGAGACCGGAGGTCGAGCGATTTTGCCAAATGTTAGTTTTTCGAGGAAAATTACTGATGAAAAATTTTGAGTTAAAAAGAAATTTATCCTTAAAAAAAAAGTTTGAGTGTTTTTTGGCAAGATAAATTAACGACAAAATATAGAATGAACAACAACAATAATTATGTATATTGATACAATTAAATTATTTTATTATTACTATTTTTTATTATTTTATTATTCATCTTCCATATTTCAATACCAACCAAACAAATAATTTTAACTGACAGAACTAAGGTTAAAGTGACGTGCCGACGCGATTCACAGCTACTAGATATAGTCTGATTATGAGGAACATGCATTTTTATCGCGAGGAACAGGCATTTTTATCGCGATAAAAATGGATATACCTTTTTCATCGCTGACAAACTGACAAAACTGTCATCATTAAATGACAGATTTTATATAGGAGTTGATTTATACTTAAAAATGACTGTTAATTGTTCGATTTTAAGAAATTGAAGAAATCTCATTGGTTCTTAGAATATTCGTAAATTAATCGATATTATTTTGAAATTATCGGTTTTATAGACATTTTTATTTATTTTTTTTTGAAATTTTTTGAATTTTTTGACATATTTTTGTAATTTTCGATTTTTTTTATGTTCTTTGAAACATTTTTGAAATTGTTAAAATTCTTCTAATTTTTGAAATATTTTTGATTAATCGAATAATTTTACGTTTTTTGAAATTTTTGATATATTTTAAAATTTACAATAAATTGACATTTTACTTTTTGAAATTTTCGAAAAAAATTGTATATTTTGATATGTTTTTGAAGTTTTCAATAAATTTTTGAAATTGTTGAATAATTTTTTAACCCCTAACCTAACATTTTTTAAATAGTTAAAATTTTTCAAATATTTTTAATTAATCAAATAATTTTGTTTTTTTTTTGAAATTTCGATATATTTTAGAAATTTTTGAAAATTTTTGCATTTTTACTTTTTGAAATTATTAAAAAAAAATTGTTTTTAAATTTTTAAAATCTATTACAATCAAGTTTATTGACGTTTTATTTAAATTGACTCAAAATTCAATTCATGCCAAAATATTTTAATGTATTTTTCAATATTTTTGATCCTGGATCATTCAGCGCTGCAAAAATTTGACCGCAGTTAAAGGGTTAATTTATATGTATTGACGAATCCTATATAAATGTAATTTTGTCTTATAGAAATAAAAATTATTATTATTATTATGAAATAAATTATTTATTTTTTAGCATACTGCCTAATAGAAACTATTTTATTCTAACAAAATAATCAGTTAAAACTAGTTTTGTAAACAATTACAAATTAACGAATGTTTTATTCCAGGTCAAAAAAATTTAAGCCGATGAACGAGTTTTTTCTCCGCATCCTGAGTTAAGGCAAAAATTCCCAAGCCGAAAAAACCACGTACCCATTCGCAATTCTAACGATGCATAAATAAGCCGAATTAAAGCGACCTTTATCCTTTAGATAATAGTAAAAACTAAAGGAGCATGGAAAAAGGCCGTAAAACTAAAGAGATTTGCATAGACGAAATCCGAGGGGGTTGAGATTTGAGATTGTGCAAGTATGCAAATCAGAACGTGACAAAAATGCTTATTAACGATTAGACAAACTCTGAAGATAGATGATGCAGCTATTCATTTGCATCGTGAGAAAAACAGGTATGTGTACCTTAAGATAAAAAAAAAATTGAAGGGTCTGCGGAGATAAAGCGGAATTAGAGGGATGGATTTTTTCTTTAAGTCTTTGCTTCGGGTTATGAGGAATTGTTTTTATCGTTACGGATGTACCTAAGTAAACGATTTTTTTCTTCTCTCTTGACGGTTAAAAAATGTTAAGGGTTCTTATTTGAATATTTTAAAAAAGTTTATTTTTTAAGATATGGAAAAAGAGATGTAAGTATATAGCCGACGTTGAACCTTCTTTTAAAAATACTTTATTGTTTTTACACCGCCAATAATTATGTTTCTTTGGCACTATAAAATCTATTTATTAATACGCAAAGAAAAACTTTGGACGAATGAGTGTGAGATTTTGCATAGTGAATGTTTATATACAGGACGAGTGTAGAAAACTACAAATAATATATAATATGTCCCAGGTAGCAGTGTGTATTCTCGTCAACTGACGTAATTTGGGCCAAAACATGACGTGAAAAAAACGTTGTTAGGTGGACGTTTTTAAGACGTCATAAAAAAACGTAATATATTCGTCAAATTTTGGTATTAGTTTTCGAATAAATATATAAAATCGTATTTTTTAGAAATTTGTTTATACCTAGTCTGTGCACTCCCAATAAAATTAAAACAGAAAGTTATTTTTACTCGGCAAGATTTCGCGCGAAATCGTAGCCTTAACCATGTATTGAATAATATATTAGAAAATAAACTAAAATGTAACCAACAATTATTATTACATAGACAATAACGAAAACAGGACTTTATAAATGCCTAATAAAATTTATTAGAAATCACTGTTTTTGCGGTGCAAACATCAGTAGCCCAGTGTTTCCAGTGGCCTGATAATTATTGAAATCTAACATAATTTTCCATAATCTTGCTTACGAATTGATAAATCGATAATGATAACCTATAATGTAGCTAATCTAGATAGAGATAAAAATTTCAAATAAACCAATATATCAATTTTTTTCTGATAGTTTATCCTGGAATCTTATAATTTTGTGGTCATATTCCAATAATTTTAGACGTTCGACGTCTGGCAACACTGCGTCCGCCTTTGCTTGGCTTGTATCGAAGCTTCGGCGCAATAGAAGCCATTTTGTCGTATTTTGTTGTGTTGTGTCTCTGAGGTTACAATTATTATTTAATTACGATTTAGGTATTCATTTAAATACGATCTCTTAACAGGACTAATAGTAATGTAAAAAGTGATAGACTTTGGCGAAGAAGATGGTGGAGGACTAGTGGTGGTTTATTCTTAGTGGCTACCCCCCTGTAGCTTCTGAGTAATACTCAACATGTCATAATATTTTCAGTTCATTTTTGATGTTTGTATCAATTAAGATTTATATAAGAATGTGTTTTCATTTTGCTAATAAATTATATAGGTGTCTTGCAATATTGTGAAGTTTTTTGAACTGAAATACATTCGAAAGAGTGCCGTTTTGACTACCTAATCGTCTTTAATAATCTAAAAATGTATTTAAGTAACTTGTCCTTCCAGCTAAACAGAGCGGAAGTCACTGCGAATTTTTATTTTTAAATGGGATACTCCGTGTGCATGTGTTTAATGAAAAATATAGTGGGAATGGGAAAAAATGCATTCAGACAAAACCGCTCTTTTATTGTATCTTATTCGAAGTTATTTTAGTTTAAAAATCGTCAAACTACTGTTGGACATCCTGTGTTTGCATATAATTTGTGTAATTATTTCTTTTATTAATTCCGAGGATATCGTGTTTTTTACAGTAAAAAAATACAATTTTTTTAATCTAAAATGACGTCAAAATGGATGTTTAATTAAACGTTAAAAAAAACGAAATTTTTACATAAAAAAGACGTCATTGGTCTGTGACTTATGACCCTGTATATCACGTGTTTTTCCCGTCATTCATATACTTAAATAATGACCAATATTCAACGTCTTTAACACGTCACACTGCTAGATGGGGTGTTACAAATAAATTCAAAATAAATTAAATTAAATATAATATAACATTAATTATTTCTCACATTGGACTATTTTTTAGTATAGGTATTATAGACGTTTCCCTTAGCAAACTAATATTAAAATTCAAGACTCTCAAAGGCGTGGGTCAACTTTTTTAAATTTTTTTTTTTGAAACAAGTTTTTAATGTTATTATTGCAATTTTATTTTTGAGATGAAAATTTATCTGCGTTTTGGGATAAGTAAAAAATAGGAAAAAAGAAAAAATGCTAAAAATGGAAAAAATAGGAAAAAATGGGCAAAAATAATAAAAACAGGAAAAAAGAGAAAAAAAAGTAAAAACAGAAAAGTTGAAAAAATTGGAAAAAACTGAAAAATGGGAAACAATAAGAAATGGAAAAAAAATATAGGGAAATGGAAACACGGGGAAAAAATTAAATAAGGAAACGTAAAAGAAAAAGATAAAAAGAGAAAAATTGGAAAAATTGGCAAAATGGAGAAAAACAGGAAAAAATAGGGAAAGAGAAAAAATGGAAAAAATATGAAAAAAAAGGCAAAAACAAAAAAGAACAGCAAAAACAGAAAAATGGGAAAAAGAAGCAAAAAATGGAAAAAACAGGGGAATATTGGGAAAAATAAGCAAAACAGGGAAAAATAGAAAAAAATAGAAAATAGTGATAAATAGTAAAAAATAGTAAAATAATGTAAAAAGTCAATTATAGGTAAAGGTAGTAAAATATAGGTAAAAATAAAAAATATGTGGAAAAATAGAAAAAAGGGAAAATAGGGAAAAATATGAAAAAATAGAGACAAACAGGAAAAATAAGAAAAATAGGAAAAACATAGAGAAAACAGCAGGAAACAATAGAGAAAAACAGGAAAAAAGAGAAAATTAGAAAAAATAAGAAAAAATAGGGAAAAATAGGAAAAGATTAGGCAAAAATAGAGAAATGTGGAAAAATATAAAAAGACGTGAACAATTAGTAAATAATAAGTAAAAATAGGAAAAATTGGGAAAAAAGGAAAAATAGGGAAAATAGGAAAAAATAGCTAAAATAGAAAAAAAAACAGCAAAAAATAGGAAAAATAGAGAAAAAAACAAGAAAAAGTTGAAAAAGTAGGGAAATATAGGAAAATGGGAGAGAAATAAGAAAAAGAACAACAAAAAATATTAAAAAATAGAAGAAAAAGAGACAGGAAAAAATGGTCAAAAAATAGAGAAAAACAGGAATAGACATAAATTTTAATGAACTACGTTGGAATTTCGACCAATAGGCGACGACTAGTTAAAATAAATTGAGATTTTTTTTAAGATATAATTGGGAAATTTCTTTTTTTCTTCTTCGAAAATTTGTTTGTATTATTGGTAAAAAAGAACCTAATTCAATCTACTTTACTATTCGTGTTTTAGAAATTGTTATATTTGTATATTAAATTGTATGGTATATAATTTTGGGTTTTTTAGGGCAGACATTTTTGAAAAGAATTTTTTTGACAATTAGTTTCCGTTCACAAAGTTATTATTAGATTTATGAAATCTTTTCGTAATTTAGTCAAAAATTTAATGTTTGATTTTTTTTAGCCATTTTATTGTCACTGTTACTTTATAAATGTTAGTCTTTTGTTGAATAATAATAATTAATAATAATAAAAACGTGGTTGTTTTATTTGTTCTGCTCCACAAATCAAAGCATATCATCAGCAAAGTGCATCTGTCAATCTGATTAAAAAAGGAGCCTATAACATTCTAGTTAAAACGCATTTTACCCAGTAACCCTATTACAAGAACACAATATTTTTACCATACTAAAGGACATCTATTGAACGAGATTGATAATCTCTCAATCTAACCTCATTGATAATAGAGCCGAAAAAATAAAACAATCCCTCACACTCCAGCGCATACCAAAAGCTCGTACGAACATTATTTAATATACCAAAACATTCGAAATATGATAAAAGGGCGATTATGCAGATGAACAACCCTTTCTTCTATTCTTTCGACACCCCGTCGCGCGGAGAGACAAGAAGATGGGGTTAAATACCTTTAGGGCTTCGATCTTCAACCTAATCTTAGAGGATATGCATACTATATCGTTGATTTTTCGCAAGGAATCATTTGAATTTCGGTGTGATTTTTTTCTCTAGCTGATTTGAATAAAAAGGGATAATTTTTAGCACGATGGATAAGTGCTTTGAGAACTTTTTTTTATTTGAAGTCGTTATAAAAAATTGCTAGACTGATCTTTCTTTCACCGTTTATATATATATATATTATGTATTCCAGCAGTATTTATAGATAAAAATGTTAATTTTTAACGTTCGTTAAATTTTTGTCACCATTAGCTTATAAGCCCACCATTTTTAACGTTATTTTTGTCCCAAGGAGTATTAGGTAAATAAATGTTTATAACTAATACCTAAATTTAGGTAGTAAAACTCGAAATCCTGTACCACAATTTAATTGAAAGTAATAAGTTGATTACATGAAATTTATTTAAGGGCGGCGACTAGTTTCCGGCCTACAATACATAGTGTCAAAGTGGCTGAGATCATTACAATTAAAAACTTACCAAATAAATTATATTAGGGGGTGAGAAATATAAATATACAAAGTAAAACTACATTTATAAGTTGCGCCAGGGTACAATAATATTAAGGAGGGTGGACAAAGGGATATAGTGGTACTAGGATAAAAAATTAAAAATTCAAAAAAGGTAAGTTGGAAAATGAATACAAATTAGGTAAGTTGATAGAGGTATCTGATAGTCACTTTATATATTAGTTTGCGTTAACATTCATATTTATGTAATAACAATCTTTTTGCCGCTAACACCCGTCAGGTTTTAATTTTAATTAATTTATATCTATTTATGAAACTTAAATGTTTTTCAAATAACCCGCTCTTTGTAAAAAGCTGTCACCTGTCAATGTCAATAGTTTTAACGCGCAGATTGCTGAGCGCCATTTGATGAAGTTTATTATTCAATTTTGTCAATTTTGTTAATTTGTGCCCGTTTATGTGGTTTTACGCACCACTGATAATTTTGGACCTAATTCAAGATTGGCCACCATTTGAGTGGTCTCCCTATATTATAAAATTGTTTCGCGCTCGTTCAAGACAAGTGCCGCATGTCCTGCTACATGTTTTCTTGCCATGAAAATTTCCTACTTTCTCCAACCACCCGAAGCTATGGCCACTAGGCTACTCCTTGGGGTTAAAACCTCTATCCACTTACCTAATTTGTATTCATTTTCCATCTCACCTTTTTCGAATTTTTAATATTTTATCGTAGTACCACTATATCCCTTTGTCCACCCTCCTTAATATTATTGTACCCTGGCGCAATTTATAAATGTAGTTTTACTTTGTATATTTATATTTCTCACTCCCTGATATAATTTATTTGGTAAGTTTTTAATTGTAATGATCTCAGCCACTTTGACACTATGTATTGTAGGCCTGATGATGGCGTTCCACCGAAACTAGTCGCCGCCCTTAAATCAATTTCATGTAATCAACTTTTTACTTTCGATTAAATTGTGGTACAGGATTTCGAGTTTTACTTCCTCAATAATTGACCACATTTGAGAATATGGATAACTTTTTGGAATTATTACCTAAATTGTCAAACCAGTACTATAATTACAACTTATTTTGAGTGTTCTTTAGTCTCAGGCACTTCCTGAATAATGTTATTAATATTACACTTCTATAGGAAAAAAAATTTCGACTTATATTTTACACTATTACTTTATTATTGAGGTTTTTGCAAATATATCTGCTAACAGTGGAAAAAGTTATTTACAATTAATTACAATTTTAATTGAAGTGGCATTTAAAAAACAATAACAGTAACTATAGGTAGTTGAAGAAAACCTAATAACTAGATCTTTTAACGTAATACGTAATAATAACGAATTATTAAGTCCGACGCTGTTTCAGTCTCTTTGATAAGCACCCACTGCCGAACGTCCGAGAATTTCCAAATGCATTCGAACTGGTGTCGGCGAAATTTCTCAAAAACATTTCAGTATAAGAAAACTGAATTGACAATTAAAAAATTTTTGAGTTCCCTAATAATAAAAATCCTATCACACTTTAATAAAAAAATTATTACTACAGTTTATTCAATTTAATCGGTCTTGTAATTTTTACGGTTTTACGAAATCCCCCTACTGTTCTTTCTTAACTGGGATACTTTGTATAAAGATAAGATCTCTACGTATTAATAATTTTATCGTAATTGAAAAGTATTGAACGGCCAACAACTTTGCCTCATTTGTCCCCTGCAGTTTTTTTAAATCATAAACAATAATCGATTCTTATTTACTTCCTCTCGCATCCGATCGTAATTTTAATATAAATCGACGTAATTACTCTAATAAATTTTTTTATGAAATTAACTGCACTCGCATTATTTAAAATCGATAGCGTTAATAATTATTAATAATAACATAAATTTACTACTTGAGCAGGGTAATCAAGGAATTAACATACATATGGATTCGAAATATGTAAAACATGTAAGAAATAAGATGAAAAATGTAAAATCTTGCTTGCAAAATGTATCCAATTAGTTGAAATGCAACTCAAATGTGGTGTTAATAAATAAATATATAAAAGATTATCTAGTTTTTTATATACAGGGGACGCAAATTTAATTGAACACTATTGGGATATCGTTAACAGTTATACATACAAAGTTGGTTAAATGGAATAAAAGATGAGTATTTTTAAGACAGGTCCGGTTTCAGAGATATTTTGGACAAACTAGAATTGACGATTTTCATTTTATTTAATTAACACCTTAATTTTGAAAGATAGAAAATGTTTCATCTTTAAAGATCGGCCATCCTCAACTGTTTTTTTAAAATACGGGCCTGTACTTTTTATCTCATCTTTGAAATCCCCATATTTTTCTCTATCTTAACCCTTAATTTTTTGATGAAATAAACGGCCAATTCGTATTTTTTCCTTAATTTTTTTATTATATTTCTACAATGAACTATACTTAAATAATTTTTATAATTATGGTCCTGTTCATTTTTACCCTGAAAATATGAGTACAAGAAGTATAAAATATCTTGAACAAAGGGGAGGACAATTTGAGCAATTCTTACAGAATTAAAAAATAATAATTTACAATGACTGTTTAGTTTAATATATGTATTGTAATTTGTAATTATCTGTTACTATTCAACAATTGAAGTTTAAATTTGATTTATTTCCTGATTGTAGTTATTAAAGATATTTAATAAAAATTAGATGTACATTAAGCTCAAAGTATACTCAATTTTTATTTAATTTTATTCAAAAAGATTTATAAATATTTACAGTGAACATGGAATAGGACCTTACTTAGAAAAGTTCCTAAAGTGGAGTTCATTGTTATACTTATCGACATAGGCAAGCGTTCCTCAGGGGAAGTATTACTTTTCTAAGACGTCCCTGCACACAAGCGGTAATATTCGGTAAACTTTGTCACATCTTCCAAAAGCTTGCTATATGTAAATGGTGAAATTCATCCACTCGGAGTTCTTCTCATCATCGATGTATTTTCAAACAATATCATATCATTAAATAAATCCATTTTTATTGGAGTTCACAAACATGAACCGGCTCCAATGGTCGTCCGGCCGTGTTGCTGGTCGGTCCTCAAATGGCCGGCCACGGCCGAACTAACCAAACAGGCTTCCAATGGACGAGAAGCCTAATGATGATTATTTTAATTGGTAACGTTTATTTATTTTTAGCCCCTACCCTTCTAATCGCTAAGGAATCTGTTGGTACCATAACGATCCTTGAAGTATTTATTTCTTAACTGACGGTGACCAGAGTAAGTGGCCTTCAAACTATCCACCGAAGGTGGCGTTCGAGATAATCTGTTACCTGGACTTAGGCACCAAAAGAATCGGTGACGACGAAAGAGTGTTAATTTTTAGATGAAAGTCATACAAACAATAAACATTTTAAGAAGTAATAAATATCCAGGTACCGATTTTACACCCTTTGCAAAAATAGTTAATTTTTGACAAAGTTGCACAAACCCTTTTATTGCATGTTAACCTTTTCATTGAAACAACAAAATGCGGGCAATAGCACAAGGTTCAGAAACACCACGTTTAAGCTATATCTAAAATGGCATCATTACATCATTTGGTGGAAAACTTTTTTCCAGGATTTCCGGAAGTTGGATTTAGCCTTCGAACCTAACGAAAACGCTGGTAGAGGATTGTCAGCAAAAAGTGGCATTACAACACACGAGGTGAAATTTCAATTAGAATTTGCTTACCAGGTCACATGATATGCCCACTTCTACCCAGACATTGTTCGCCCTTCTCCTCTTTACCTACTGACAAAGTTCCAACAAAAAATGGAAATCGATCAAAATTAGGTAAAATTTGTAAAATGACATCACTTAATCAGAAATAGGTTATTTCTACACTAATTAGTTTAGAAATTTTTAAACTTTGAAGTTAAAATGTTTAAAAATTATTTAATTCTTTATGAGGAAACTTAGGTTAGTACCACATGTGAAGTGACAATGGCAGTTAAAGACTTTGACAATAATGACAATTGACAGGAAAATAGATGACTAGTATTATAAAAAGAAGAAAATTTTTAGTGGCCTGTTCCTTTTAAGGAATCAAGTTTTTGTTACTTGTTTTTAAAAAATTATTAAATTATTGTCTTCTTTTTCGGGACAGTAGGTGAAGAGCTAAAATTATTTATATGGTTATAAAGAGATACAGTTCTTCACTTAAAATTGCGTATTAGGCAACAACAAACTTGTCGCTTGTCATTGAACAGACACAAGTTACACTTGTCATTTTGGAGAGGGAAGAAGAATCAATAAGTGGCATTTTACTAATGAGGTATCAGGACAATTGTTGGTCCCTAATAAGGGTATTCGGCTAATGGGGCAACCCTATTATGAGACAAAATCCAAAAAGACAATTATGCCTTAAGCTGCTCAAGATAATGAAAATTTGAAAAAAGAATTAAATTAACAAAAAAGTGCCCCCATCAGGCATCTTGTTATTGCTTATTTAGCAAAAAAACAATTATGTCAATGAATAGAAATAAGTCGTACATGTTATTTTGGAAAAGAAAAATATTCAACAAGTGGCCTTTTAGTAATGAGGTATTAGGTCCATTGATGGTATATAACAAGGGTAGTTGGCTATATAAACATATATAACAATTTCAAAACCTATAAAAATCATTATACAAAGTGTTCTATCCCAGAAACCTCTCGTTAATTGTTGAATTTTGATACAGGAACATATACCCTTAAAGGGCTTAGTTTCTGAGATACAGGGTGTTAAAGTTAATACATAAAAAAAAACTTTTTTAAAAATAAATATTTTTTAACGAAACTTTGCAGATGACTTACTAAACTAACGACACTCATTGTGACGATCTATTTTTTAGAAACATTTTACCATTGGCGTTCTAGTTGGGTATGGCTGAATATTTTGCCCCTAATTTTTTATTCCATTGTATATATTTCAAAATTTCAAAACTTTTAATATGGTAAAAATTAGATGGAAGTGAGGCATGCAGAGTTTCGTTAAAAAATATTTATTTTTAAAAATGTTAAAACGAAAAACCTGTTTTTATTTATTAACTTTAACACCCTGTATCCCAGAAACTCCTCAATTTTTTTTCTAACCCACCCTAACATAACTTATTCTACCCTAAGCTAACTTTCTCTACCCCAAATTAACTTTCTCTGCCCTAAGCTAACTACCTCTACTCTAAGCAAGCTTTTAATGTAATTCACTCTACCTTAAGTAATTTTACTACCATAAGGAAACTTACTCTAACGTAAGGTAACTTACTTTACCCTGAGGTAACTTACTATACCTTAATCAACTAATAATTGCTAGACATTTATTTATCTCAAGTTAAAAAACATTCGTAAACATTAATTATAAATACAAATCTATTAACTTCGATATTATAAATTGTGGCTATTACATTGTTCATCGAAATCGCTTCAGTATTCACACAAAATACAGTTAATTTATTTGGGAAAATCAAATAAAAACAGATTAAAATTTTCATTTAATTTTTCACCGTCGACTGACCGATATTTGAAAAAGCGAAAACAATTCAAAACTGGTGCGGTTATTTGTCACTCGTTTGTTTCTCTAATTTGACAAGTTGCCGAGTTGTTAATAGGATAATGAAATTCTGATAGCAATTGTAAAACTATATATTTATTTTGGTGGAGTCATTTTTAAAATTAATGCCTAATTCATAATTAAATAATAAAATATTAAAAATACTTTTATTTTTATATTTTTGTCTGCTGTATCCATCCTCATGTCTAAAAGAGATAAGTTAATTTTAAAATCTTTAAAAATTTTTTTTATTAATTTTATGGATTTATTTTAAACTTTTTATGATTTTTTTCACAATATACCACAAAAAAATTTTTATTTAACGTTAATATACTAAAAGAGAGATTTCTCAATAAAACTTGTTTGATTTTCTTTCACCCTATTTGAAATATGCTATTCACTATTTTTAATTTCCCACTACACACTTACCATATATAAGTAATATGTAATGGTCCAAATTTAATTGAACACCATTGGGATTTTGTAAACCGTTATACAGGGTGTTTCATTGGGAAACGGGCATACGTTAACTGCAGATAGGGGGTATCTAGGTGATTCTAAATACCTACCATATGACGGATCTAGCCGTCTTTGTAACCGAGATACAGGGTGTTTTATCTATTATGTCTATTTCTTTAACAGCCTATAACTTACGATCCACTCTGTATATTTTTTTATATTTGGGCTACACATTCTTCATAAGTTGCCAAATCCATTAAATATCCATAAGAAACAAAATCCAGGCCGACTTCACAAACAATGTACAAATTTGGTCATCACCAAAACAACACCCTGTATTCCTGAATTTAAAATGTATGTTTCCATATTCAAAAAGAGCGCAAAAAACTGAATCTAAAGATAAGCTTTTGGAGTTTGCGCAGAATGGTTTACACCTTCAATTATATATTCAAATTGCTTATTTATTAGAATTTTTGGGAATTCAAAATGAAATTCATCGGAGTGTTTACATTTTGTATCATTTTAATGTAAATTATCTTATCTTAAATAGAAAATATTGTGAAATCAGTATTAATTCATGATATTTTAACTTACTACAAATTGAAATGGATTAAACGTTACAAACATTTAAAATGTGATTTTCAATTGTCTATAACTTCAAAACTATTAATTTTATTAAATAGGTGTAATATGTTTTTGAAATCAGCTTCTTAGGATGAATCTAAAAATGTAAAAAAATACAGAATGTTCCATTTAAAATATCAAAGTTGGTCATTACTTTCGGAACACTCTGTATAGATCGAAAGTTGAAACTGTATTTTATTATTTATACATATGATTATCAAAAATCAGGTAAAATTATTATCGAAACGAAAAGCTATTAGCACAAAATTGTATTGCCTTTTTGGCAGAAGGACGAAAAGAAATTTTTATGATCAGGTACCACTTTGACTGTCTTTAAAATTTAAAACATTAAAAACAAATTCCTTTTTATTGTCGAAATTAACAATGTATTTGCTACATTTTTCGCCCAATGAAACAAAAAATGAAAAAAAATAAAGAACGGGACAAAAAGCTAATAAAAATTTATATATAACCATGCTAAAGAAAATAAATGAAGAATTGAGTGGAAAAAGTGAGAATAGGACAACTTAAAGAAAAATATTGTTTAAAACTTAAAAACCGCAACACATGTTTTCTGGTATAAAAAGAAAACAAAACAATAATTTATGTGTTTCTGAAGTGGCTTTAAAGAAGAGACTGAACGTATGGTGGCATAGGTAATTAGAAGATTTTAGCCGCTAAGGACCCTTTTTAGAACGCCAAGCCGAAATAAAAGACAGATTATAACCAGTATATTCATTATAAAACCATTCAGTAAAAGAAATGTACAGCAGTAGCGCAACAAAAGGAAAGAAAAAAGGATACATAATATTGGTAATTGATTTATGTAAATTAAAAAATAATTTTTTTCTTTAAGCGTATAATAATATAGTCAATACAGACAATGAGTTTTCATTATTGTACTAGTACAACAATACTGAGAAAAGATAGCAATGGTTTATTATGGGTGTTGTAATCTAGTAGTTAGGAACTGTCATTTAAATATTTATTTAATTTGACGTTTGTCGGTTTTGAAAATATAAATAACTTTTTTTTGCTACATATAACTTAAATTATCTTACGCTTTAAGAAAAAATATAAATATTAAGTGGAGAAGAAGGCTTCATTATTTGTGTTTCACTGCCTCGGCTATAGCGCTTCGGTAGTAAACTTCTGAGGTAAACAAATAATAAGCGCTTTCTAGATCTAGTAATATAATATACTATTCTTCTAACTTTTTAGCTCTGAATTCTGTAAAAATACAATTAACATTTATTTTATTTATCTGGTTATGTAAATATTAGACAAATTTTAATATCTACTATTAATAGAACGTTTATTAACGCTAACGATTCAGTACTTAAAGGCGATGATGTTTAGGATGTGACATTTGGCAAAACTAGATAGGTGTAAGTAAACCTCTGAAGAAAAACTTACTTCAGAGTAACCCCAATATTTCCGGACCTCTTTGACCTACAAGACTCAAATTTAAAGTTCACCGAGGTATGACGCTAAGGTATCTACATTCCAAGTTTGAAGCAAATCGGTTTAGTGAAACGGGCGTGAGATCTCTCACAGACAGACACACTAACAGGATGATCTCAATAACTTACTTCTCTGTTCCTCTGAAGTAAATTGATGTGTAAAATATTTGTTCTAAATTTCATCGTCATTATTTATTGAATCATTATAATATAATATATTAAGTGAAGCCTTAACAATTCTACCCCGAAAAATCGTTCCCGGCAAATCCTTCCAGGAAAATCCTCCCCGGACAATCCTTAACTAAAACAATACTTCGCCTCAACAAATCTTCCCTGTGACATATATTTCTCATATAGGCACATTCGAGCAATGCATTTAAAACCAGTCACTATTTTTATGTATCTTTTAGATATTTAAAAAAATCGGTTGTGTCGCCCCAAAACTTTCCCGACCATTATCCACGAATACTTCTTCAGATATTTAATCTTAAATTTTCAAATTTTGACATTTTTTTATTTTTGACAGGTGACAGTTGGAGAAATAATTTTGTCTGTGTTCTGAATAGAGTTTTTCAAGGGGTTTCAAATGACATATAGCAAGTCAAATTCCGTGACATATTGCATCTGTCATTTTTTGATAGTAACACTTCCGTTTGACAGATGTCGTACAAAAACGAATGGGTTCTTTCGATGGGTAACCCAAACTCCTATACCAAATTTCAGCTCAATTGGATTAAACGTGTGGCCTCTGTCGTGGAAGAATACACACAGACAGACAGACAGACAGACTTCCATCTGGAAATGGTCTTAATCATCTCATGTGACCTCAAAATGAATATGTTCGTCTTCATGTCGAATTTTTTTTTTCTCGTTCACATTACTTTCCCTTCTCGGAGGTGGCTACAATTGTAACCATAAACAATTTAAAAGAATGAAAAAATTTGATTCAATTATAAACCGCAAAAAACTGCAACTAAATGTCATGAATTTTTCAAAAAAATGGCAAAAAATCAGAGAAATAAAAAAAATAGGGAAAAAATTAGAAAGCAAAGGAAAGAAATAAAAAAAAACAGAACAATGGGAAAAGATGGGGAAAAATTAAAAAAAAATCGAAAAAACCAGGAAAAAACTAGACAAAACAGAATAAAAACAAATAATCAGAAAAATGAGAAAACAACGAGAAAAAAAAAGAACAATCAAAAAAATCGGAAAAATAGAAAACATTGGAAAAAACTGAAAGAAAGATCAGAAAATATAGGAGAAAAAAAGAAATATTCAAAAAAATTATACAAAAAAGGAAAAAAAACGCAATAAATGGGAAAAAATTGCAAAAAATCGCTAAAAACAAAAAACTGGAAACACAATTGTAACCATAAAAAATTTAAAAGAATGAAAAAATTTGATTGAATTATAAACCGTAAAAAAATGCAACTAAATCGCAACAAATTTCTAAAAAAATGGGCAGAAAATCAGAGAAATAAACAAAAATGAGAAAAAACTAGAAAACAAAAGAAATAAATAAAAAAAAAAACAGAACAACAAGAATGAAATGAAGAAAAATGAAAAAAAAAATCGAGAAAACCAGAAAAAAAACTAGAAAGTACAGAAAAAAACAAAAAGTCATAAAATGATAAAACAACTAGAAAAACATAAAACAACCAAAAAAATCGGCAAATATAAGAACAGAAAGAAAGCATTGGAAAAAATTGAGTGAAAATCAGAAAATATTGGAAAAAAAATAAATAATCATAAAAATTGTAAAAAAAAAACGAAAGAAAAACGCAACAAATGGCAAAAAATTGCAAAAAATCCCAAAAAAACGAAAAATTGGATACAATTGTAACTAAAAAAAAATTAAAAGAATGAAAAAATTTGAATGAATTTTTAATGGTATAAAAATTCAACTTAATCGCAACAAATTAACAAAAAAGTAAAAATTGGCAAAAAATCACAGAAATAAAAAAAACGAGAAAAGCTAGAAAACAAAAGAAAAATACCTATTTACTGTTAAATTTTCAAATTTTGACATTTTTTTATTTTTGACAGGTGACAGTTGGAGAAATAATTTTGACTGTTCTGAATAGAGTTTTACAAGGGCTTTCAAGTGGCATATTGCAAGTCAAATTCAGTGACATATTGCATCTGGTATTTTTTGATAGTGACACTGTCGTTTAACAGATGTCGTACATAAGCTAATGAGTTCTTCCGACGGATAATCCAAAAACATATACCAAATTTCAGCGCAATCGGATTAAACGTGTGGCCTCTATCGTGGAAGAATACACACAGACAGACAGACAGCCAGACAGATAGACAGACAGACTTCCATCTGGAAATGGTCTTAATACATACTTAATTATCAACATCAAAATATTTTGACTTATATTCATGCGCAAGCTTGTTTTGGTCAAATTATGAATTTTTACCATACAAAAATACAGCATAAAATATCAAAAAAAAAATCAGCGTCAAAGTTTCTCAATATTTAATATAGTATAGATCTCAATGTTCTTATTTAAAATTCTAATTGGTAAAATTAGATCATACAAAATTAATTGTCGTAGAATACAAACTTTTTTATTAATTGCTTCTTTTTGAAAAATGAAACATATAATTCATAAATTCTAAAAGTTTCATCTTTGCTTCCTAACCCGTTAAAAATCATATGCGTCCGCCAATGTCTACCTGAATCTTGTTCTTAGTCGTGTATCATCAGCATCGCCGGTATGCAAAAACGGTGTGTGTGAAAAACCCGAACCATCCCCACTTAGAAAGAAAAAAATGACAAAACAATTCAGCCTCCTTCCTACTTCCCCAAGATAATTATGGTGTAGAGAAAGACAGCAATAGCCTAGAGCTTTTAAAAATTAGTCGTTAACTTTTTTTTGGTTTAACCCTTTGAACCGAATTTTTTTAGGTAGTAGCTAAAAAAAAATTGGTGCGGGACTGTTTTGCATGCATTGTTTTTTTTTCTTTTTTCGGTTAGCGACGTAGAAAAAAACGTTACCCAGATATTATTGAGGTAGGAGGCTATTATGAGATTAGATGGTTCATTGGGAGTGTGAAAGTTATTAAGTGATTAATTAAGTAAGAAGCATTTAAAGAAAATTTTATAATATAACTATGGGGTGCAACTTACTGGATTTTAGATTTTAATTAGCGTCGTGAATAATAATTTAATAATATACGTACATGATGTCATTTTATCTGTATAATTTTGATATAAATATCATATATAAAGAAATGCTGCTTTATATTTGTTTGAGTTTTCAGTTATGGCAATTATCAAAACATCCACAGTTAATTTTAATTTTTATTATCTATTATTTAATTTTGATTTTTTAATTTTTCAATATATTTTCTTTGTTAATCTGTTATGTTTGAGCTTTATTATTCTTCAAAACATTTTCCCTGAATAAAAATGCGTTGGTATGCGTTCCAGATTCCAGACGATCAGTACGAATTGACTGGTCGACTGGTTTAACAACCATACGTGCCATGTGTGTTTCTTCCTAGAAATTAAGAAGTTTCTAGTGTGAACAGACTCATACGAGCATTAGATTAAGAATATCAACACGATAAAAAATCTGTTTTATTTTGCCGTTAATGAACGTTTTTGATTGGATTTTTTTTACTAATGCCGCCGCCACTTGAAATATTTTTTATTAGTCGATAGTACTGAAATGTTTATGGATATTAAAATATTGCAATATGGGAAAAGTGAACGAAATAGTGAGAAGAAAAATATTCAAATTCAACCAGATTTTCAATAAATCTCATAGCTTTTGGTGGCCATCGAAGAAACCTTAACGATAATTACACTGTCAAAGTTTTAAACAATTCGTATAAAAAAATGATTTTTGGTAATCAACTATACATAAAAAAACCCATTATAAATAAATCTACTTCGTAGCTATAGATGCTTAACAGAAAAATGATCTTAGTAAAATATGAGCTCTCTTAAGAGGCCCGTACACCATGTGACTTTCGTGGTTGCCGGTTAGAGAATTACCCAGGGAAAATTTACTTATATCTAATAAATTGGGAATAAATTATTTTTTTTACCTACCCTCTAGTGCAATTTTTCTGTGTAAAACAGGGTAGCAGGGCGCCACAGAACATAAGTATTCGTTTTTGGATGAGATCTCGATTAATACAGCAACAGACCCGCTCTTAAGAATTAAATACAGAATCGATTAGTGAAAACCGCAGATTCCTATCTGTAATATTAACAGAGCGCTTGTAAAAAAGCCTTTTCAGGCAAGATAACATATGATATTGGATTTTAATTTAATATCTTATATAGTTTTCTTGCATTTGAAACTCATAGTTCAGTATTGGTTTTAAAATTTAAAAAATTTCTGAAACATCAAAAATTGCTCTTAAAGCAAAATAGGTCTTTAATCGTTCTGAATCAAAATACCTTTTTCACCGCGGGAAGTGAAACTTGTACTTTGGTCCCACATTTGCGAGACTAAAGTGCCACTTTTACTCCCTTGGAACTAAAGTTTTTTAATCCCAAGGGACTAAAATTTTTTTGTCCCTCAAATAAAAAACAATTGAAACCAGCAACCTTGTTTGTTCTAATTTAATTCAGAACTGTCAAATTCTTCTACAAAGAAGTATAGGAGACAATTTTCGAGAGTAGTCTACAATTTTACGAGATCATCGTAAGTTTTTTCATATATTTTTTACGATTTTGTTGGAATTATATTATTCATTAAAAACCATGAAAAATTTTAAATATCCTAAATGGGACAAAGTCGCAATCTTCTGGCATCATTTTCATAATATATCCGTATAAGAAAAGGTTTTGCAAACATTTCTAATTGTTAGAATTAGCTCAGTTGGTTCACGCAACGGTGACTTGAATGTGGATCACAATTGGTCCGAGTTCGAGCCACATCCGGGAACCTCGATTTTTTTTTTAAGAGCGCCACGGCAAATAATAATAATAGCCGTCCCTGCCCCGCACAACCCTTTGGCTTCTGGGGTTCCCTCGTAAGGGGGTGAAATGTAGGGAGACTATTATTATTATACTTTGTAGTCAGTCGAAAATCTTCAGAAAATGAATTATCTGCAGATGTTAAACAAATGGCATCTGAGGCTATTTCAAAACTTGGGCAACCATAATCAAGTGATAGTTTTTCCTCTTTGAAGATAATCGGTTAAGATAACTCTATAACTATCTCAAAAAATAGTGGTCAGTCTACTGTTTTAGCTGTTTTTACCTCTCGCCCTTCAGATAAGAGAGGTATAGGAATCATGCTAAAAATTGGGTAGTGAGTTTTCAATGAATAAACACGTTTTAGGGTCCCTAGAATACGATTTTAATATTTTCGCGATGATGTCTGTGTGTGTGTGTATTAGTGTGTGTGTGTGTTAGTGTGTGTGTGTGTGTGTGTGTTAGTGTGTGTGTGTGTGTGTGTGTGTGTGTGTGTGTGTGTGTTTGGATGGATGTTGTAGTAACGATAACTCAAAAACTACTGAATTAAAAAACTTGAAATTTTGCATACACGATTCTTATACCCTAGATTAGATCTGATTAGATTTTGGTGTCAATCGGACAACCGGAAGAGGCAGTTGCTATGGGTGATGACGCCATTATTATACAAAACGGCAATAAAGTTTTACACATATATTTTGTATACCCTATAGTTTATTTTCATCGCATTAAAATTTTCGAAACTTTTGCCATTGTTGCCAGATTTACAAAAAAGTAAATTTTTTTCATACTTTTTTGTGCACCGTGTAAATTTTTGATTCAAACATGGCGAGAGGTCATGTGGTGGCCACATCAGATTTTTTGTTTCTGAAGCATAATGGCGTATCCTTATTGCCTGTCAAAACCAAATAATTAATCTACATATTCGATTTTTTCTATTTTCACAGAAACACTCGCATCGACACATCAAGTGATTGTGAAACAACAATTGTGTGTCCAAAACGGCGGAAATTCTGGTGAGTATCTGTCATAGGATGCGTAAATACATTCCCTAGCTTTTGTTGACAAGTGCTGCCACCTTGATGTTGATGTCAAAAAATTTTCAAAGAAGCCTCGTAGCAAGGGATATACTTCAACAGGGTCGTACTCAAAGTTTTGTTGATTCATGTAAACTATTATTTTTTAATATTAATATTTTTAAACAGACGATGAAAGAGAAAATATTGATTTTATCTCAATCAAATTTAGACACAAAATTATTATTTTAAAACAGAGTCTAGTTCTGTATGAGATAGAGAATGAAACCATTTAAATTCAGTTTCTAAACTACACAGCTAGAGCTGGGGCGTTACCAAAAAAAGTAACGCGTTACTTTATCGTTACTTTTGATAAAAAGTAATACGGCCGCTCGGTCAAATTGTCTGAATTTTTGGTATGTTATAGATTTCGGCATTCTGAACAAAAGTCTCAATGGGCACTAAGCCCCAAATTCCATGGTTTGGCCGCTATCGAGCTCCGAAGGTCCGCGACTACACCATATTATAGAAACCTGTGAGACACATATCACCTCTTTAAAAATCATATTTCCATTATTTGAACGTATGCCCTTGAGTTTTTGAGGATGCTGGATTCAAATGTGGTGTTGAATACATGGTATGGACAGTTGACAGCTGTCAAATAGCTGTCAAATGCTCTGAAAAGAAATAAATCCTACTTTGAGTAGTTCTCATTGCTCAAAGTAGGATTTATTTCTTTTCAGAGCATTTGACAGCTATTTGACAGCTGTCAACTGTCAATATTCTCGATTTGGTATCACATTTGAATTCAGCGGCCCCAAAACATAAGTTCTCATTACTCAAAGTAGGATTTATTTCTTTTCAGAGCATTTGACAGCTATTTGACAGCTGTCAACTGTCCATACCATGTATTCAACACCACATTTGAATCCAGCATCCTCAAAAACTCAAGGGCATACATTCAAATAATGGAAATATGATTTTTAAAGAGGTGATATGCGTCTCACAGGTTTCTATAATATGGTGTAGTCGCGGACCTTCGGAGCTCGATAGCGGCCAAACCATGGAATTTGGGGCTTAGTGCCCCTTGAGACTTTTGTTCAGAATGCCGAAATCTATAACATACCAAAAATTCAGACAATTTGACCGAGCGGCCATTTCCTATCTTATTGTGCGGGGTCCTTTACAAATAAAAGTTGTATGATTAAGCTTGATTTTTTAAAATGCTATCCAGAACACAGAGGCGCGTGAAGTCGACCGGGTACAAAAAAGTAATAAGAACATTAGTTTACATCAAACAGCAAAAATAAAAGAGAAAACCTTAGTTTTAAAGTAACGCGGTACTTTTTATTAAAGAGTTACTTTTTAGTAAAGCGTTACTTTTGCAGCACCGCGTTACTGTAACGAAGTAACGATTTCGCGTTACTTTTCGCCCACTTTAAAAAGTAACGAAATTACTAGTAACGCGTTACATTTAGTAACGCAGTAACGTTTTAGTTTCGTTACTCTGTTACACACGAATCAAAACTATTCAAAATTTATAGACTGAGTTGAACGATTTTGACAAAAACGCGAACTAGAAAAAAAGTTGATTAATTTTTCTCTTTTATCAAAATACGAACACATGATAAAATATTAAGAAATAAACAATGACATTTATTTGCTTATTGTATAAATTTTAAATTTCAAAAACGCAAAAATATTTTCCTATTGAATAAATAGGAAATAGTAGTATAAAAATCTGATGTGGCCAGCACATGACCTCTCGCCATTTTTGAATCAAAAATTTACAGGTTGACACAAAAAAGTATGAAAAAAAATTATTTTTCTGTAAATCTGGCAACAATGGCAAAACTTTAGAAAATTTTAATGAGATGAAAATAAACTATAGGGTATACAAAATATATGTGTAAAACTTTATTGCCGTTTTGTATAATAATGGCGTCATCACCAGTAGCAAATGCCACTTCCGGTTGTCCGATTGGCACCAAAATCTAATCAGATCTAATCTAGGGTATCAGAATTCTGTATGCAAAATTTCAAATTTTTTTATTCAGTAGTTTTTGAGTTATCGTTACTACAACATCCATCCAAACACACACACACACACACACACACACACACACACACACACACACACACACACACTAACACACACACACACACACTAACACACACACACACTAACACACACACACACACACACACACACACAGACATCATCGCGAAAATATTAAAATCGTATTCTAGGGACCCTAAAACGTGTTTATCCATTGAAAACTCACTACCCAATTTTTAGCATGATTCCTATACCTCTCTTATCTGAAGGGCGAGAGGTAAAAAAGGAAGTATTAAAAGGGATAAAAATATAGATACCAAAATGAAAACAGAAAATTTACTACCCAAATGAAACCTTGGTAAAGTACACGGTATACTAAATCTAAAATTTGGGTTGATCAGTGAATTCAAGAAATACATTTTTAGACAGGCTTTAACAGAAAAAATACTTCAGGTATGTTCATTATATAGGGTGTCCGCTAAAATTGTGCTCTTATTAAGGTGATTACAGCACCCTTTGTAATTTTCGGACAAGGATATCTCAAAAATCAATTTTATTAAAAAATTGAATTTTTGGAAAAATAAATTAGGTAATATCTAGGGATTCTTCATTTTTAAATTTTAATTCCTTTTAGTTTCCGAGAAAAATATCAAGGAGCTTGAAATTTCAAAATTTAATAGCCAAATTTGAGATCTTAATGATTTTTTATAATTGGCCAAAATTAATGGCTAAAACGCCTCGTTAAGTGCTGCCTCTTAGTGTTAGGCGCTTATAATTGGCGTATCGTAAACGTCTTATTACCCATGATAGTTTTTAATCTACGTCAGCATTACAAAGGCCGCAGTTCATCTCCTTTCGAACTATGTGGGTGCTTCCAACGTTCAAGTCACAGCTCGGTGCTGTACTCACCTTAAAGAAATATCACTGCCAACTGAACCTAATCGAACGGATATGGGCAGGCATAAAAATATATTGCTGATCATAGCAATTTATTTTATATAGCAATGACTACAATTTCTGCAGATAATTGAAAAAAATGTATTCGCCATGCATAGCTAAAAATAGAAACAAAAATGTAAAAACTAGATAATTACATTGAAATATGATAGCAGAAGTTTAAAATTTTCTAAATAAATACTAAAATTATTTGAATTTTGTTTTTCAATCAAAGTAAATTAAACTAGTGTTATATATTTTCCGATGCGACATTGTTCAAGTTTGATCAACATTCCTGTATGTAAATACAATATCAAATTTTTTTTTATTAGTATTATAACAATCATAATCTTCATCAGTCACATATGGATGAAAGTCTTAAATAAGTGACAAGTATTTCCACTACATCTTTTACTTAACAGATTAAGCATCAGACAGTATGACCCAAAACCGCTACACAAAGATTACAACGACACAATTTTTTGTTTATCATCTGCCCCAACTCAACCCACAAAAACTAGACAAGAACGAAATCATAACCCGTAAAAAATGACAAAAAGCACATTAGGATCTTACAAAACACATCCATTCAACCCCTTCTTTTCTATTTCCACACACCAGCTATTATATTCGCTCTTTTGTAACACATTTAAATCTGAAAATAGTGGCTTTTGTAACATAGATTTACGGCACCAAAATTGTGACCGGCCCCATTGACATTTTAATTCATTCCCGGTAGGCTGTGAATGAAAACAGTAGACCGATAAATCATCAAGAAGACTCGATGAATTTTTGAGAAAAATTTGTTTCTACACTGACGGAATAACTACACACTACACCGTGTCTCAAAAAAAAACGTTTTTATATTTTTATTATTTTCACATCTATATACAAAAATGCAATGATAGAAATTTCAGTTTTTTACAAGATGGCATTTTTAAGATAAACCAATATTGATATTTTAATATACTGTAAAAATATAGACAGTTAAATATGAGTAATAAGCATACGTCAGGAAGTCACATGCATTTAGAATGAGTAAAATAGTAGGACAGCAATATAATAAAAATTCGGTTGATGTTTATATGGCATTGTACTAATAGAAAGAATAAATATGAGTGTGTAACCTAACCATTCTCGATACATAATTTTATTAAATTTTCCCAACATTTTTAATAAGTATTATTAAATATTACTTTATTTCGCCTTAATTCCAACATTTTTTAGACACTTGTTTATGTCCAACGAGTAATAAAACTCCAAGACATACCACAATTATTTATGTGAAGTTAATGTTTAACAATTAAGTGACAACATGTCTCGGCCAAACAATGGCCATCAAGAGGCTTATAAGACAAATGTATAAAGTTAAAATTACAAGAAAATAGTAATTAAATTACTGTAATTATTTAATTACTGTTTTCTTGCAATTTTAACTTTGTACATTTGTTTTATAGGCCTGTTGGTGGCCACTGTTTGGCCGAAACATGTTGCCACTTAATTGCTAAACATTAACTTCACATAAATAATTGTGGTATGTCTTGGAGTTTTATTACTCGTTGAATAATCTTACCACATTTGAGTATGGATAATCTCCTGTTTTTTTACTTTCCCGGACCCATCAAAGGGAAAGTAAGGTGAACGAGCAAAAAAAAATCGAGATATCGATGGAAATATCCATTATGAGGTCCCCCAAGAAGATTGAAATCATTTCCAGCATATGGTCTGTCTGTGAGTCTGTGTGTAATCTTCCATGATAACTGCCGAACCGTTTGACCAATCAAGCTGAAATTTGGTATGGAGGGTCGGTGTGTGCCTAGAATGCGACCATTAGATTTTGGTTTAAATTGGTACAGTAGAAGGTCCTCAAGACCGATATTGAATAAATGCACATGTAACAATTTTTTACTTTTTTTAAATAGTAAGGACAAACTATACACTTTAGTGTAAAATCTTGTAGTACAAAGTTTTGTAGCATAAAATTCACTACAACTTTTGTTTTAAACTTTTTCCTGAATTTCCAACAGTTGCGCCACTAGAGGGCGCGTAAAATATGTGCATGTATGTTTTCTCTAGTTTTTCTTGATTTTGAGAATAAACAATACACTTTAGTGCAAAATGTTGTAGTACAAAGTTCTAGAGCATAAAACTCCCTACAACTTTTGTCTTAAGCTTTTTCCTGAATTTCCAATAGTGGCGCCACTAGAGGGCGCGTAAAAAATGTGCATGTATGTTTTCTCTAGTTTTTCTTGATTTTGAGGACAAACAATGCATTTTAGTGCGAAATTTTCTGGTGCAAAGTTGTAAAGCATCAAATTTTCTTTACCTTTTATATTTAACTTTTTATCGAATTCCTCATAGTTTCGCCGCTAGATGGCGAGAAAAATACACATTTAGGATTTTCCATTTTTTAAAACTGGAGGTAAATTATGCTCTTTAGTGCAAAATGTTTCAGTGCAAAGTTGTAAAGAATAAAATTCCCTACAACTATTTGTATGAAAATTTTTCACGAATTCCCAATAGTTTTCACATATGATTTTAGGAGATCCTAATTGTAGTAGTGTGATATACAACGTGCGCATGCACAGATTATGTCATTATCAACATTGAAATATCAATTCGGTAGACGTATTTACCATCGGCTCGCTATTTGTAATGTGTTCCATAAATTAATGTAATGCTTAGTATTTTGTAATTAAAATAATAATAATAAATAACATATTCTCTACGGTTGAGCCGGGAAAGTTCTAGGGTGACACAGCCGATTTTTTACTTCTCTATGCAATAATATAAATGAACACTTAAACCATTTTAAGATTAAGTTCAAAAAAAATTTATTTCACTCCCATCTACCGCCCTATTCCCCTTTCTCATTAATTTCCTCTGAAGGAGATTCAAAATCTTAAAGCCAAGCCTGATAAAGAGAACCTATCGGTTACCAAAGCTGACAAAGCATTTGTCCAGTTATTCTCGATAAACATGACTACTTACATCAGGTTAACATATTTATTCCATAAGACCCTTCTTTCAATAATTTTAAATCTAAACTTCAACTTTATAATAATACCCTCAATCATTTCAACACATTATGCCCCATATCTCCCTAACCTCTTTTGTTATACGGACTCCCTAAAATTCATAAACTCAATACTCAGTAGTTAGCTTCATTAATTACACTGCTTCGAAATTAACCTCCTATCTCAATCGTATTATTAACGATGTGACAAAATTTTAAAATGAATTAGTTCCATCTATATTTAGATGTCTCGAATTTATTCAATAGTATCTCTATATTCAACTTGTCAATATACTCTTACGTAACAACATTAATCCTAACATTTCTCAACATTTCTGTTTCTTACTCTATTTATCACTTGAACAAAAATTCTTTCAATTTGATAACACATACTGCAGACAAACATATTTTAGGGCTCTAACCAGCTCTAACCAGTGTTGCCACATGTGGTACTCTTGATCGTCAAAAAGTACGGTAGTACTCTTTTGATAAATGTAGTACCTAAATTAGTTTCCAGGTACAATGAAAAATATTAGTTCTTATCAATTACAACGAGCCCGAGAATGATTTTGATGTAAAATCCCTCACCCCGCTGGATTACCTCCCCGACATGCGCTCGCTATAGTGAGCGATATAAACACCGGTCTAGAGACTGGTGTTCCCCGCTCTCTATTCTCTTCTCTCCTTTGTTGCTATATTCCACCCCAAAGGGCATTTGTGAATTCCTGGCGTGTCTTCTTGGCTTTTATTTTGGAGGACGACCGAAGCCTCTATCCCTTGGTGTCTGTGTGGTCCTGTCTTGTATGTCTGTCATGCATCGATTATTTCAAACAAGAATTAATCAGCAGATGACTATGAAAACAGAGAGAAGCATGCTTGCAAAGATACTAGTACTAGAAGTGTCACTACTGCTTTTAGTTTCTCTGCACCTTGGGCTATATTTATATCGAAATAATATGTTTTTTCTTTCAAATGGAATGGAACATAATACCTGGAAAAAGTGCTAGGCTGAGGAAAAATGTAGTACATTTTCATCCAGTTTGTGGTACTGAAAATTTTTTCCACCTGGCAACACTGGCTCTAACCTAACCGTAATATTGATGAATCACCTAGAACTGATCTACTTGAATCGCCCATCCTTTAAGCATAATATCCTGTTCCATATCCGCTAAGTTGATGATGGTTTAGTACTATTTCAAGGTACAATATACGATTGAGTTTGAATCAAATAATAAATTTCTTTTTCGCGACCTTTTCATCTCCAAGAACCTTTTTTCCTCAGAAATTAACATCATCAAACAATTTACTATAAACAATAATTTCCCTTAGATGTTAGTAACAACATATGTGCAAAATTCTTTATTACATTCAAATTGAATTCTCCCCACATTTCATCTCATCTCATCTCATACAAAATAGCTGAAGTTTTTAGAAAACACAATATTAATGTAGCCCCTATGGCTTCGCGGTGAAGAGGTAAATCTGCTGGGAGGGGCAAAACATCTTGGGGTAATGCTAGACCCGAAACTCATGGTAATATATGCATCTCTGGTCTGGTGGCCAAAGATAAAACAACGGACCGCTATCTCCAAATCAGGCAAGATACTAAAACTTGCCTGTTTGGGAATAGCGGGGAACATAAAAACAACACCCACAGTTGCCATGGAAACCCTCCTTGACCTCCCGCCATTACAATACGTTATAATGGGGGAGGCCAGCATGGCTCTTCGACGGCTAGAGGACTTACCATTCTATGAAGGAAATGATAGACTGGGACACACTAAGCTAGATCATTTAGGAGGCAACATGCTTGGCAAGAGTTCAGACCACATGACTGTTAAATACAGCTTCAACAAAGATCTGAGTATAATAATTAAGAATCGGAATAAGTTCAATAAAAGCACAGACAACCAGTAACGGAACTATCTGGTACACAGACGGGTCAAAAACAGAAGGGGGAACTAGAGCTGGTATATACTGCTAACATAATAACACCCATATATTCAAGAACGATCCTATGCATCCACACAGTATGATAGAACCCACAGGGGACGAAATTTTGTTCTATTTTCTATTACGTATTTTAGTATTGGATATGATTATTAATTAACAAAACATAACATATGGATTCATGACCTAATAATATTAATTGTCCTCATTTATAATAGTATCAAAATTTATATTAAAAATCAGCTGCAGATTTTCCGCCTAGTGAGAATCCGTCTTTAGAAAAGAATATCAACAAAAAAATCCTAGACACAAAATCAACACACGGTTTATTTGACGTTAGTTGTTTTCGACGATTGCCATTTGAAATGGCGCGTAGATAACAAATTGAAGTTACTTCGGAAACCGACCAATCAAAACGATGTATCTTACCCTATGCGTTCACAGAGTGAAAAAATGTTTGTAAAACGTATGGATATCTCCGACACTGTGAGAAATCAGATACTTTGCAGTGAGAACGATTATACTTATTTAAGAGTTGTTCTTGAATATGGATGTAAGTAGCAAGAGTGCTTCTCTTTAGGAAAATATACCTCTGTATTCCAGGCAGAGGTCTATGCAATACTCGAATGTGCGATAAATAGTAATATAAGGGCTCACGAGGGAAAAAGAATCATAATCTACTCAGACAGTCAAGCAGCCCTTAAGGCCGTAAGGAGCCCAAAGGTAACATCTTGACTGGTATGGGAATGTGGCGAAGAACTTAGGGAACTGGCGGCGCTCAATAAAGTAACTTTATCGTGGGTACCAGGTCATAAAGGTATCGCCGGAAATGAAAAGGCTGACGAGCTCACAAGAAGCGGATCGTCAACCCCACTAATTGGTCCAGAACCAGCGATGGGAGTATCAAAACGTATGTTTAGGAACCATATAAAAGACTGGATTAAGCGAGAACACAAATTGTACTGGGACAATATACCCGGACTTCTACACGGGAAAAGCTTTATAAAAGAACCGTCAAAGAACGTAACTGAAGAACTACTCTCAATGAGTAGGAATCAACTACGAATTACCACAGGGCTCGTCACGGGACACCTTTCCAACAGAGAGCATCTAAACAAAATGGGGCTATATAACTAGTACAGGGAACAAGGTTGATGGACTGGGTGCAGTAGACAAAGAGACGCCCATTCCTTCTTCGTTACAACAAAAAATGTTATTCCCTATCTTCATAAAACAGTACCTTATAAACTCAGTTGCCAAAATTAATAAACCGGTAAAGTTCAAATTCAGTGATATATCACATTTTAACGACGTTTTACCTAAAATAACTAACATCATCAGTGACAATAATTTTGAATTACGTTCCTGTCGTGTAAATTTGCTTTAATTTTGTCAAAATGGATATAACATTAACTAATAATTTCGATATAAAAGATGCATTATTAGTGAAATAAAAAAATTATCATAATAAACAAGCAGAAAAGCGACCTGCTGCGTGATTAAAAAATATTGATGGAGAATTTAAAGACAAATTCAGTTGCAAAACTCATTTGAGAATATTTAATTTTTAATAGATATGTATACCTTCTAAATTCACCAGTTGAATATTTGTAGTTATTTTCTAAATTAAATTATTCGTTATTCTAATTATTTTCAACTTTTTGCATAAGATAAGATCCAAGTCCGTATTAATAAATTATTGATAATAATGATTATCTGTCATACAAAACATCGTGGAAATGTAATGTATGATACATCACAGAATTTGTCTTTAAATTCTCTATCAATATTTTTTAATCACCACGCAGGTCAATTATTTTTCTGCGAGTTTAAATTTTACTATTTTGATAATTTTTTTTGTTCTACTGATAACGCAACTTCTCTTATCGCAATTGTTAGGTAACAGTATATTTAAGTCCAACAGGTTATCCAACGTCGAGTTTTATTACCTCAACGGTATTTTTGTTTTGATGAAATAAAAACGAATTTATAAAAGAACTACGACAGGACCGTAATTAAAAATTATTGTCACTGTTGATGTTAGTTATTTAAGATAAAACGTCGTTAAAGTGACAAGTGTCGTTAAAATCATAAATATGATATGTCGCTGAATTTGTATTTTAACGGTCTACTAATTTTTGTAATAATAAAGATAGGTCCGTATTTAAAAAACAAATAACTTTATGGGGGCTGTTAAGATGCGAAACGTCGCATCAAAGATTTATTAGTACAGTTTCGTAGCAAATTTAAAATTCAATAAAACTTTCCGTTTCTATTTAAAAAAAAAAAATTATAGGCGTAAAAAACCAAAAATATCATTTTTAGTTTTCCCTGTATAACTCGAGAAGGGCCCTGTAGATTTTTTGGACCAAACGAGTTAACTTTTTTTCAATTTAACCGCCTCTGTATCTCTTACGGTTTCTGATATAGCAAGTTACCCCTTTCAATTTTAGACATCCTGTATAGAAACTCTGATATTACTAACACTCCTTTTATTATTGCAAACCACATCATCTTTACGAACTAATCCTTTTCCATAATTCTCTTCGAACTTTTGCCCGATATTGGCAAAGGCAATAAATTCAATCTTCTTGAAATGTTTGAGATCAATTTCTACTTAGTTATCAATTTTGTGAACTTGTCTTAATGAACAGGCTAGACCATCACATTTTATTAGTAAATAATTTCAGAAACCTAACTAGCCTCCTTTGGCTCTGATCCCTTCACTTCCTAAACAAACGTTCCCTTTTTCCTTTATGTCCAAAAGACTTTTATTTATTTTTGTTCTATTACAGATAAATAAACCAATCTTCAATTTTACTACATTATGTCACTTTCCCCCTACTTCTTTCCCTCAGATATGACTCTTGACGTATATCTCTTCTTTCTCCATTTCTTCTTTCCATATTATCGTTTCCTTCACGTTCACTTAGTCTCTAGTTTGCATTTAAACTTTTATAATTATATAAAGACTCACTTATCACTGCCCCTTAGGAATTTCAACCATAATTTGAATAATTTCTTCATAATGTCAAACCACCATTTTATTGTTAATATTACTTAAGCGGCTTGTAGTAGTTTTTCAGTTACATGTTTTACTAATAATGTTAATGTTCTTATTATCACTTGATTTGCTGCATGGTTGGCCACCCATAGGGTTGTGTTCTTTTGGAAATTTCGAATCTACGCTTTCCAAGTTTGTGCCTAATTTGTGCCTTCCCAATTTCCTCTTTTCTAGTACCACCACCTTTTCTCCTTTAACCTTAATTTTACGTGTACCAGTACGTGTTCTAATTTAATCAACCTTTTTACTCAACCTCGCTACAATCATGATTATTATTATGTCTTTAATAAAAAACTTGGTAAGTTGTAGGTGTACAGATATTTGCCAACATTGCTGTAATGAGACATGAATGAAACAACAACGCCTCGCAGAAACAGCAGAGATATTTAATAGATTGAAATCGAAGATACCTGAAATATCACTGCAAGTATGTCATCGTTACAATAAGACGATTCTTTGCCAGGTCCTTCGCGTAAAAAACCGAAAATCCGTACAACAAGTTTTATATGACAAAAAAAATCCAACTTAAACCTATTTTCAACAATCACTTTTCTTAAATAATTGGTTATTACTATTCAAATATATCAAATTTGTAGAACTCATTTTTCTTGTCAAAAATAGAGTCGAAAATTTTTTCGATAAAATTAAAAATACCTCTCTTAGAAACTCAAATTTACCCCTTAATCCATGATGGCGGAAAAGCTTCAAATTCGAAAACTCAAATTTAAGCTTCCTATCGATGACAAAAGTAATATTGTTACTCAATAAATTGCAATAATAAAACCTAAATGGACTGGACTGATGTATTTTAGTTTCAGATTATCTTTATTTTTAATGACATATGTGAAATTAAACAAAGAGAAAAATTGAAGTTAAATTATATTAAAAACCTTACTAAAGGTTTATGCATTGGACAGATATGTAAATTTTGTTTATAATAGTTTGAAAACCTCTGTTTTGATCTTTCTCTAAATATATTATCTAATATAAATTCATATCAGCGACCCTTTCCTTATTGATATACAATATATAAGTGAGAATATAAAAAGAAATTTGCTACAATTTTGTATAAATTAGTTTATATGAATTTTTATTTAAAATAATTCTCAAATAAAGCGGATTTAGTAAAAACACTCGTCCTACATCCTTGTAACTTTATCAACCTGTTTCTTTTCCTGTTTTTTGCAAAATAAGAATCGATATATTTGTAGGAATCAAAAGAATACTTCGGACACTTTTCATTTAATGATATGCAGAGGGCAATCCTCAGCTTAAAATTTTGAAATAATCTGTTTTTGATTAACGGGTTAAATCTATTAACGTGTGCGCTCAAGTTAAGTCGATCGTGTTAAACAGGCCAAATAATAATTCATTGTGTAATTTTTTTTTATTTTTTGCCCAATACTAGGTTTTAAAATGTGTATTCATAAATAAAAAAATTGATTTATTTTTGCCGGTTTTTAAAAAAAAAATTCTTTCAACAGTAACTAAGTATACAAAGTCTTTTTGTCTTGTTAACTTTTATTTGGGACACCATATACTATATTACACACATATGGGAAGTAAATTTAAAAATAAATGTATGGTTCTCGGTTTTAATGGCGCATAGTCATTCACTACCTGATTTTTTTATTGTAAGTCTAGTGTTAATTGCCTTTCTTATATATCGAAGCCCCTTTTTCTATGCGCTAGGGGTTCCTGTTTTGTCACCATTTCAGGCAAAAATTTGTCACATTATTAAATAATCTACAGGATGCAACGTAATTAACTAAATGTTTTTAAAATATCGTATTTTTATCTATTTTTGTAATAAAAACATCTATATTTTTCTTGCATCTAAACAAATTTTGATAGTATTATTTTTACTTTCCCGGTCCCATCAAAGGGAAAGTATAGTGAACGAGCAAAAAATTCAGATATGCAAATATTCATTTTAAGGTCCCCCATGAAGATTGAAACCATTTCCAGAGTAAGGTCTGTCTGTGTGTCTGAATGTCTGTGTCGCTGACGTGTGTCTATGTGTAATCTTCCACGATAACTGCCGAACCGTTTGACCAATCAAGCTAAAATTTGGTATGTGTGCGCCTTGAATGGGACCATTAGTTTTTGGTTCAGATTGGTACAGTATATGATCCTCAAGACATTGATTGAATAAAAATGTAAGATTTTTTGCCTTTTTTTTAAAATTTTAACGACAAACAATATATCTTAGTGCAAAATGTTGTAGTGCTAGAGCATAAAATTTGCTACAATTTTTGTATCACTTTTTCCAGAATTTCCACTAGCTGCGCCACTAAAGGGGGCGCAAAAAATGTGCATGTAATTTTTCCGTATTTTTTTTGTACTTTTGTATCAAGCTATTTCCTGAATTCCCAATAGTTTTCACCCATAATATCCTAATTGTAATAGTGTGCTATATAATATGCGCATGTGCCCGCTTATGGCATTATCGACATTGAAATATCATTTCGGTAGACGCATTCACCATCGGCTTTCTATTAAAAATTTGTTCCATAAAATTAATGTAATGCTTAGTAGTTTGTAATTAAAATAATCCTATTCTCTACAGCCGAGCGGGAAAGTTATGGGGTGACACAGCCGGGGACAATGTTTGTGAGCTTTTTCAAACATGTTCTCTGGGTCCATTTTTCTTTATATTCTTTATATTTAAATGGTATAAGATAACATTTACATACAAATGGTTTATAATAATCAATTTCAAGTTTATGTATAAAATCCCTTGCAATAGTTGAATGATTATTTATTAATTCTTTATATTATTTCGTGATATTATCAGTAGATTCTTTATAAAAAAATTAAATTAATTTTATAATAATTAGGACATGAAAAAAGTGTTTCAATATTTTTAAAAATGGCGGAGATATGAATTTTTTGAAATTTAAACCCCCTCCAGTTCCACTCATGTAGGTAATATCGAAAAAAATTGTGAAACAAATTGACTTTATAATAATTCGGAAATTAAAAAAAGTCAAATGACCGGATTCAATATTTTTAAAAATGGCGGATATGATTTTTTTTTAATTTAAACCCCTTCAAGTTTCCACCGGTAGAATGCCCATTTCCAATATGCAATAATTGCTGCCCTAAGGAATTTTTTTAGCAAATTTGGTGTCGATTGGACAAAAATTGCGACCTTGAAAACTGCTTACACGAACTGTATAAAAAATTTTTTTTGCTATTATTCTCCAGGTCATAAACGGCGAAGCGCCCCTATTCCCGTGTCTGAGCACCGCCATTGAATCAATTACAATAGGTAGATTCCATACATGGAAATCTACCTAAAAGAGGGCCAAAAACAACAGTTGTTAAAATAAAGGGTAAAAATTAGGACAAAAACACAAATCTGGAAAGTAGAAAAAAAGCGGGAAAATGGGACAAAAAACAGTGGTTGTTAAGAAATTGGAGGGAGAAATTGTGGAAACAGGCGCAAAAATAGGACAAAAAACACAAGTACACAAGTATGAAAACAAAATGGGGAAAACATGTGGCAAACATGTTGTAAAAAAATGAGGGGTAGAAAATTGAGGCAAAAACAAGCTTGAGATAAAAAGATGGGTAAAATGGGGCAAACAAGTGTGAAAAAGAGGAAGAAAAAAATGGGGTAAAAAACACAAGTGGGAAAAAATGAAGCGAAACAAATGGGACATAAAACACAAATGTGAAAAAAATGGGGCAAAAACAAGAATGAGAAAAAAAGGAGGAAAAGAGGACAAAAGTTTTAAAAAAATAGGAAGAAATGGTGCAAAAAAACAGAAATAAGATAAAAATGGGACAAAAAACAATGGCAAAAAAAACAGGGGAAAAAATAAGTGTAAGAAAAGAAATTACGGAAATGGGGCAAAAAAGTGTGAGAAAAGTAGAACATAAAAAATGAGGGGGTAATCCCACCCAACTTTCCGAACACTCCTAGTAAAGTAATTGTTTAGTCAATTATTTTAGTCTTTCTACAGCATCAAAATACACTCATAAAGTTAGTTTAAAAAAATTTAAAAAATTAAATTTTTTGCCAAATGTTTTTTTAACTTTTTATAATTTTGACTATAACTTCTACAAGTATTATTTTAAAATTTTGAAATATTTTAAACATAATGTACTTTTTGATCCGTTTCGAGTGAATTATTTATTTTTTTTATTTGTTTTATCGTTTTCGACAAAACAAATGGACAAAAAAGTTTAAAAAAATCTTTATTTTGGTTATAACAATTACAATTTTAAATTCGAAGAAACTAAAATATAAAATATATTCTTAAATCCAATAAGTTATCTATATATCATTTTGGGCTTTCATTTATGATTAAATATATTCTTTTTACATTACCTTTCGAAAGGTACAAATATTATTTTAATATCACAATTATAGAATTTTTTACTACAAATTTAATGGTGTTATTTTAAATTTTTTAATATTAATATTAACCTTAAAAAAAATTAAAACCTTTTTGAATAATTTTAAAATAAATAAATAATTAATTTTTCATTGAATTTTATTTAAATTGGGTAACAGACCTCTTTTTTATGGTTTCTGGATCAAAATATATTAATAATGTTAGTTTAAAAAACTAAAAAACAAATCAAATTTTTTGTCAAAAATTCATGGGTGAATTTTTACCTTTTTACATTTTTGGCTCTAACTTTTAGAAACATTATTTTAAAATTATGAAATAATTTACACATATAGTACTTTTGGATTCTTTTCGAATATCCTATTTACTTTTTTCATTTCTTTTCTACTTTTTGTTAACACAAAATTACAAAACATTTAAAAAAATTCTTTTTTTTTTGTCTATAATAATTACAATTATAAATTTGAAGAAACTGAAATACATTGTAAATTTATCTTTTGAATGGTGAAAATCACATTTTAAAATCTTTAAAATATTTTTAAAGTTATTCAATTTAGTTTAAAATCGTAATCAAATTTCAAAATTTCTTTGATCCATTTTTTGAAAAATTCCACAATTTTTTTAATAAAATTTTGGAAAAAATCACAATTATAAAGTTTTTTTTATTTTTTAATACTGAAATGTATCTAAAAAAATTAATGTAATAAGATAAAAATTATTTAAAAATTAAAATAGAAACTAAAGGCTACGAAAACAAGGTAACAAGAAAATTTGTAGGAAATTTTAAGTTCTACAATTTTGATGTCCTATAATTTTTCAAAAAAATCCAAAATATTGGCTCAAAATCTAAAAAAATGTGTCCTCTAGCGGCGAAACTACGAGGAATTAGAAAAAACAGTAACAACAAAATGTGTAGAAAATTTTATATATCCTGTAATTTTTCATAAAAATGCATAAATTTGGCAATTTAAAAAAATAAATAATTAACTTTTTCATAAATCAGGCAACAATGGCAAAAGCTTTTGAAAATTTAAATCATCAATTAAACTATAATGTATGATAAATATATGTGTAAAATTTTAGCTTATAGCAACTGTCACTTCCGGTTGTCCGAATAAGTCCAAAATCTATACAGGTCGTCTCCGTGCTACCCTAAACATGTAGATAAAATTTCATCCAAGTCGATTAAGCCGTTTAGACGCTATCGTGTTTGCATACACACAGACACACACAGACACACAGACAGACATCATGCTAAAAATGGTAGAAATGGATTCAGGTTAAAATATGGGTATGGCCAAAAAATCATGATCGCAATACTTCTATACAACTTTGTTATGTTCGGAAAGTAAAAACACAGGTGGAAAAAAAATATGGCGAAAAAAATGGGGTTAAAAAACAAGTTTGAGAAAAAAGGGGGAAATGGACCAAAAAGATGTTTATTTTCAAGATGAATTGATCGGTTTTTCAAAATTAAAATATCAGGTCCGGTTTTCGAGATATTGGTGAAAAATCGAAATTGACGATTTTTGTTTTATTTAATTAGCACCTTAATTTTTAAAAATAAAAAAAAAAACTATAAGTTTTTTTAATTAAATGTCGATTATCGCTTAACATTGTGTATCGAATTTTTTAAAAGACCGTTTCATCTTTAAAGGTCCATCTTCAGAAATTTTCTCGTGAACTTTTTATTTTATCTTTAAAACCTAATTATTTTTCTCCATCCAACCACGTAGAATAGTAATTTTTTATTCGGATTAAATAATGAATTCTAGGATTTTTCTTTAAGTACGGGTCTGTTCATTTTTACCCTGAAAATATAAGAATTATAAAATATCTTGAACAAGGAAAGGTCAAGAATTCAAATAATTCACAATGACTATTTAGTTTAATACAGTGTAATTTCTAGTCTTCTTGTATCATTCAATAATTAAAGTTAAATTTTTTTTATTTATTTTCTGATTCTAGATATTTAAGAAAATTTAATTCAGATATTTAATAGAAATAGGGGATCAAGCTTAAAGTATATGCACTCGGTATTTAATAAATTTTATTCAAAAAAATTGAAGTGGAAATGGAACAGGACCATACTTAAAAAAGTTCCTAAACTACGGTTCATTGTTAAAAAATCTAAAAAAAATATATTAGTATTACCTATGTATGGTTGGATAGAAAAAAAATGGGAATTTCAAAAATAAAATAAAAAGTACAGGTCAGTATTAAAAAAATAATTGAGGGTGGCCCTTCAAAGACGAAATGTTCTTTTAAAAAATTTGTTACGCTATGTTAAGCGATATTTGATTTTTAATAAAAACCCAATGACGTTTTTACTTTCTTTAAAAATTAAGATGTTAATTAAATAAAACAAAAATCGTCAATTTTTTTCATTTCCACAAAATTTGTAACTTGATGTTGTTCAGATATTTTTGTAATCGCTTTTTGAGATCTGAGTTATATTTAGTTTAAAATATTACTTAACCTGAGTTTGCCCTGATCTTTCCCTACCTTAGGGGCGTTACATTTATATGTAGTCATATTATTTTATTTTTATTTTATACATTATTCATTATTACTCGTAATAGAAAACCTAAATATTTAGTATAATATTTAGTAAAATAGATAACTAATAAAAACTACAGTAGCCCATAAAAAAGATAATTGAATACGTACATTACATGCCGTAAATCAAGAAAACGGTCGATTTATCAATAAATGAAATGATAAAAAAATTCAATCTAACCACATCCAAGGTCCCAATTAAATAGTGGCGATCAAGATTTTACCGTTGCAGATTCTTTAGTATAATAATGTCTTCATAAAAGATAGTTGTAAAAAAGGCTAATAGGTAATATTTAATTTAATTGGATAATTCTGCAAAAAAAGGCACCGCACTTTTAAGAACTCCCATTACAGGAGCTATTCAAACGATTTAACTGTATATTATGATAAAGATCTAACCAAAGTATATAACTAGAAATTGTGACGGCTTACTTAAAGTTAATTTTATAGAAATGGTTAAAATATTTTCGAAATTGTAATCAATTTGGGCATAATTATATTAAATCGTTTTATAACACATGTTAAATGTTTTAAATGTCTTTTACGTTCGACGAGATGTTTTTATAGCATGTATTTTTTATTGTGATATTAATCTTTCGTTTTTTACTCTGGTTCATGACGAAATCTTAAATAAAATTTAAAATTGGTTAGAAAAAGTTTAATACAATTTGATACAATTTTTCAAAAGTTTACGTTTTTCAAGGTGTCTAATCCTCATTCCGAAGATCTAGTCTAGTCAAGAAGTGATTTTTCTGCGAAAAATAGTTAGAAGGGTAGGAAAAATATGAGCGATGACTCATTCGACGCGGATTGAAATTCTGAGAAATGTGTCATGTCGATTTTTTCTTGCAAATAAAAATTGTAATTGTTATTAACAAAAAACGAAAAATAAAAAAAGCCATTTTAGTTTTTGATGATAACTTAAAAACTATAGAAGATACCGCGAATTGCAAAAATATCCTTAAAGAGGAGGAAATTTCCAAAAAAAAACTTTCAAATCCCGAATCTCTATCTCTAATATTTATAACTTTAATTTGTTGCTGAAAATAGGGTTCCGCGCGACCGGTTCGGGATGAGTACGCCGCCTCTATAGTGACTACCATATCTAAAATAATTTTTTTAAAGCACTAAATATTGATTTAAAAATTTGAAAAAATTATGGTGTCATTTCAACACTTGAAGAAAGAAAGTCCCGTTGGAAAAAAAATTTTAAATGCATTTTTCAAAATGCTAGCCTATTGTTAGTTAACTAATTTTTTTCATACCTCTGTCTACATTGAAATTTGGATAATTGTTTAAATAATCACCCTAAAAAATGTTTCGCCTCTTTGACTATTTTCTATGAGTGTACTGAATAAGATAACGCTATAAAATTATTTAAAATTTGTTTATATTGTTTATAACAAGTTTTCTAAGTTAACAAAAAATGAAAAATCGTAAAATTGTTGTCAAAATGTTTTTTTTTCATGTACTTTGGTATAGCTGTTGTTATATTAGAAATAAGAATTAAATTATTGTGGGTAAGATTTTTTAACGCCATTTATTTATAAATTGTTTATAAACAAATAGCTTACTTTAATATTTTTGAAAAAAATTTTTACCATTCTATTGTTTAGGGTCAATGATGATATAAAAAAAAATTTCTTAAAAAAATTTTCTTATTGTTTATAATCGTGTTTTCATATTTGCATAATTTAATTGATTAGTTAAGAAATAATTTTGTCTTTAAAAATCATTATTGATGGCTCATAATACAATTTAAAAAAATTATTTTTTTTCATTAATAATTCCATTGTTTATTTAGCTCACAATTTGTTATAAACAATTTTTGAGTGTCACAATAATTTATTTCTAATACTACTAAAAAATACACAAACAACCATATGCAACAAAGTTGAGAAAAAAATTTTTTCTGTTTTTTATTGGATTTTCAAAAAAATACAAATTTTTTTTTTCGCCGTATTGTTGCATATGGTTGATTTTGTAATTTTTTGTAGTATTAGAAAAAAAATATTGTGACAGTCAAACATTGTTTATAACAAATTGTTAACTGAATAAACAATGAAATTATTAATGAAAAAAAAAATTTTTAAATTGTATTATGAGCCATCAATAATAATTTTTAAAGACAAAATTACTTCTTACCAATTATTTAAATAATGCAAATTTGAAAAAAACGATTATAACCAATAAGAAAATTTTTTTAAGATTAAATTTGTTTTAAAAAAATCATCATTGACCCCAAACAATAGAATGGGGAAAAATTTTTTTTTCAAAAATATTCAAGTAAACTTTTTGTTTATAAACAATATATAAACAAATAGCGTTAAAAAATCTTACCCAGAATGGTATAATCCTTATTTTTAATATAAAAACAGCTATACCAAAGTACATGAGAAAAAAAAAATTTTAAGAACAATTTTACGATTTTTCATTTTTTTTTACTTAGAAAACTGAAATTTTATAGCGTCGTACACTAATAGAAAATACTCAAAGAGGCGAAAAATTTTTTAGGGTGATTATTTAAACAATTATCCAGCTTTCAATGAAGACAGAGGTATGAAAAAAATAGTTGATTAACAATAGGCTAGTTTTTTGAAAAATGCATTTAAAAATTTTTTTCCTACGGGACTTTCTTTATTCAAGTGTTTAAATGACACAATAATTTTTTCAAATTTTTAAATCAATATTTAGTGCTTTAAAAAAATTATTTTAGATATGGTAGTCACTATAGAGGTGGCGTACTTATCCCGAAACGGTCGCGCGGAACCCTATTTTCAGCAACAAATTAAAGTTATAAATATTAGAGCTAGAGATTCGGGATTTGTAGGTTTTTGTTTGTAAATTTCCTCCTCTGTAAGAATATTGCAATTCCCCCTATCTTGTATAGTTTTTAAGTTATCATCAAAAACTTAAAAGGCTTTTTTTCTCTTTCGTTTTTTGTTAATAATAATTACAATTTTTATTTGCAGGAAAACATCGACATTATACATTTCTCAGAATTGAAATCCGCGTCGAATGAACCATTGCTCATATTTTTCCTACCCTTCTATTTTTCGCAGAAAACTCATTTCTCGACTAGATTAATCAACCATTTTCGAAAATTACAATTGACTATAATTGATCCGTTGTAATAGTAAAAAAAATAAAATCAAATAAGACTAATAAAAAAGAAGAAAACTTATATAAAGATAGAAGCACTAGTTTAGTAAAGAGAAATAAGAATGGACAAAATATCAGCGATAAAAAGAAGAGAAAAAGAATAAATTTGAATGTAAGCCAACTTTGGGTTTTATATAATCAAACAAAACGCTGTTTGTAATGAACTTTGTTTAATATTCTCTGAATTTATACAAAACGCGTTTTTTGTCAATACTTATTAAGTAATTCATTTATTGTCTGGTTAATTTGCATTTTGAAATGCATGTATGTACAAATAAATTGCCGCGTCGTTTATTTTCGGGGTAGAAATGATAGTTCACTAAATGAAATACACAAATTCAAAGCTGTAATTAAAATAAATTTAATTAGCGAAAACATTTAAAATATATGGCAATATTTAGAAAAACTAATTAAGTGAAAACTTCATTATGTATAACAGCAAACCGATATGAATATTAATGCATGTATTAACAGTACCGGGTTTGCTTGTCATTTGTTTCAACAAAATGAGGATTTTAAACAGCGATGCAATTTATTTTTTAGTTTTTTAATGAGGCAGATGTAATTATGCCATTAAATTCACTGAGACAAGGAAAAAAGTCCAATAAAAAGGATAGGAACAACCATTACATTCGTTAAACATAACGAATGATTACTGTTCATGTATTATAATTTAGAATTATTTTATTCAAACAAAAAATGTTTAAATGGCTTGGGTAATTACTAACTCTACAAAAATCCATAAAATTAATCAGTCTTTTAAAGAATGTCAGTCGATGCTATACGAACCTTTTTAGATCGGTTCCTGTTATTTCACAACTTCTAATCAAATATGAGTTACCAACTTTTAAGTAAGATACATTTTAACTTTTGTTTAAATAAAGGAGGGGTTGGCAGGGATCGGACGCGATAACCAACACCACCACCATGCTCAGCATCCTCGAAAACGGGGAGAAATGTTTCCCGTTGATATTTAAAAATATATAAAAATTCACCCCTTTCGGGGGCGAATATTGGTCGGTGGAGGTGTTGAAAGGGGTCGGAACCGATATTCAATACCACCACCGTGCTCAGCATCCTGGAAAACGGGGGTAAATTGTGTCTCTGCAGGGAAACTTCTTGAAGCGCATGTAATACCTATAGGGGTGGTTTTTGGCCGTTTTTAGGGCTTACGCAACCCCAAAGAGAAAGTCAAACGCCGCCATCGAAATATTTCTATATTTTGGCCCTTTTCCTACTCAAACACGCTACTAATGTGTAAACGGCCGTTTAGCCATCAGTGAGGGCTTGCAATAAGATGTTCCACAAATTTTAGATCTATTAAATAATACTCGCACTATACAAGTCATTACAATACAATACTTCACAGTAAATAGTGGATTCTGTGTGTCGGACAGACGTAAATATTTCAGAGCCTAACAAGACAATGCTGAACACCATAGTGGTTTTTTAAACTTTTTTTTGAGTAGACCCCATCCCCTAAACGGCCAAAAGCAACCTCCTAAAGGATTGAAAAGCAGATGCGCTGTCTCATACAGATACAACGTGCTTCACCCCCCGTTTTCGAGGATGATGAACCAGATGGTGAATGGTGATGCTAAAGCTTCTCCCCGAAGCAAAATAACCCTTCAAACGGCCAAAAAATCTTCTTATACAGTGCACTTCAATAAACTTTGCATCAAAGTGGTAGTTTTTAACCGATTGATGGGTTAGTTTTCTTCGTGGAAAAGATCCAATATCAACACCGTGATCAGCATTCTCGAAAAAGGGGGGTGGCGTAGGTTTTGTCGGTATGAGACGGCGTATCCTCGTTCACCTCTTTGGGTGTGGTTTTTGGTTATTGGAGGGTGTGGTTTTTGGTTATTGGAGGGTGGGGTCAACTCTAATAAAATTCAAACTGCTGTGATTGTACTCAGCATCCTCGAAAACGGGGGATGACGCAGGTTTTTTCGGTTTTTTGACTTTTTGAGGTGTGCGGTTAACTCGGAGAGAGTTTAAACCACCGCTATCGTATTTAGCATCCTCGAAAACGAGGGGGAGACATGGTTCCATTAGGCTCTGAAATATTCGGCTTTGTAAAGTTGCGGACCAAATCGTCAGGTAGGTAAAAATTGGAGCTAAATTGCGCTCCAAAAATAAGGGTCAACCTTCATAAAATTACTAGTTAATAAATGATTACCTGATTTGTCCCATTTCTAGGATGGTAATATTGCGGACCGTAATTATCCCTATGATTATGATATGATGTATTATAAGTAAGGTCTAAATGTAAAATTTCTTAGTCCGTATTCAAGTAGTAACGTTATTCAAATTAAGTTAAGACATAACGATCAAGAATTTCTTAGCAATTTAGGTATTTCATAGAAGTCTACCGGAAATGTGGTCCTTGGGAAAAACCAACTTTTATTGGCGTCTAAGCCGTAAGCTTTCGGTCAATCAGGGCGAATATCGTGCCGCTTGTGAACTCGAAGGAAAGATAGAAAAAGATATAAAAGTTGACACAAATATCTCGGATTTGTAATTTAGTTCGTCATTTAGTTAGCAACATCAAATTCTGAAACCTTTGCTATTATTAAACGGTTTTAAATACGCTAAGAAGAAAGTGTTCAAAAAAAGTGAAGAGGTGTTTTGGTCTTGTGTGAAAAAAGACTGTACGGCTAAAGTCTTCACCATCGGAGAGGACAATATATTATCACGACGAGATGACTTACATAACCACGAGAGTGACTTAAAAATGCTCCACCGCCAAAAACTTAGTGCTAGTGTCAAACGTAAAGCTGTCGATAATATATCCGAGAAACCTGCCAAGCTAATTCATCGTGCTATAAGCGAAAATATGGATACTCTGGAGACCCTTTCAGCAAGTGACATTTCTAACATCAGAAAATCAGCCTATAACGCTAGAAGAAAAATTCTTCCTCCATTTCCGAAATCCCGCGCACAAGTTTTCGATGTTTAAGCAAGTATGCAGTTAACAAACGCTTACAGGTGAAAATTTTCTTTTATTAAGTAACAAATGCAAAGACTTTGTGATTTTTTCAATTTAGACATTTGTGTAGGAGTGAAAAAAATTATATGGATGGAACTTTTCGATTTTGTACAAAGTTCTTCGTTCAGTTATTTACCATCCATGCAAGTAACTATTTATAAAATGTTGTTCACTTCAATTATTGAAAAGTGCAGTGCCATAGGATGTGTCCTTAAACCAAATGGAATAGTGACCGATTTTGAAAAAGCCATACAAAATGCTCGTAGACGAATGTGTGTTTTATTCTACAATTATTCGATGTGATTAAATACATTTTGCCACTATGTCTCAATTATTTCACATCTCTAACGTAACCAGCCGCGATAAGTTGCTTCCCTTTGTCCATCATTTGTGGGGTTGAAATGATATTTGATGAGTAACTGACTCAAATCCCGTTTGAATAATTACATTCATCATTGCCTAAAAATTATTTAAAAAAAAAGTATGATAACTTATTGTGACTGAAAATCTAGCAGATATTCACAATTTTTTATTATTCTAGCTGTCATGTATTATTTGCTTGGATATCACTGATTAACCTGACATTAACCTAAGAATCATAGTTTTTGATATTTATTTACATGTTTTATATTTACTTTGTTCAACACAACACGTTTTACTGAATTATATTTTTTTATACACATTTCTCACAATTGTCGAGCATAATTTTATGCAACCATCAGATGGCGTTTTCGTCGCGCTCCCTAACAATAGCACCCATTACTTAAAAACATTATTAATATATATTGGGGAAATTGAAACCTAATCTAATTAAATGGAGCACATCTAAGAACAAAATTGTTAATCAAACTTTAAAGTATAAAATTATTGAATAATCAACTCTTTTTTGGATTCGAATAATTTATTACTAAATTAATATCGAGTTCTCTCACGATACACTCGCGATTTTAAATCTTTAATTTAATTGGCTTTATTTGCCAACCAAAGATGTTGCCACGGTTATAAAACTTCAATAAATTTTAGGTATTTCTTAATAGCCTATGAGTGTATTCTATGAGTAGTCTCCTGCGCGGTTGCCAATATTACAATAACTTCTTAAAATGAACAAAAGTTTTATATTTTTCTATACTTAAAAATTGCGATGGATGACACATATCTTACTTATGAGGATCGAAATATATATCTTTTAAGATTCCTTTGTTTCAAGAAATTCTTTGTGGATTCCGATCTTCCTTTGCCTCTTCGAAAGAGTTTCTGGTGCTATATTTGATATTATTAATATCTTTGAGTAAATGATAACATATAATTTGTTTTGTGTATTAAATTAGTTATAAGATTGTTTATTTAAACCTCTGGCTCCAATTTTCTGACACCTAACACCTTATTTGAAGCTTCAATCACTCTAGGAAAATTATTGGTTTTCATTAAAAAAAAATTGTCATCTGCATAGCTAATGGTTCTTTAAATTTAATGCTCAATACCGTGATCAAGGTTATTTATATTGGCAGAGAGCGCGATGTAAACGCCATTCGTTATGAAAAAATCTCATTAGAATTTATAAGCATATAAATAAAAAACTTGATTATATTTTTGAAAAAAAAATTCAGTAAAACGTGTTGTGATGAACAAAGTAATTATAAAACATGTAAATAAATATCAAAAACTATGATTCTTAGGTTAGTGTCAGGTTAATCAGTGACATCCAAACAAATAATACATGACAGCTAGAATAATAAGAATTTATGAATATCTGCTAGATTTTCAGTTACAATAACTTATCATACTTTTTTTTAAATAATGTTAAGGCGATGATGAATGTAATTATTCAATCAAACCGGATTTTAGTCTATTTAATCAAACCGGATTGTAGTCAATTACTCATCAAATATCATTTCAACCCCAAACGATGGACAAAGGGAACCAACTCGCGGCTGGTCACGTTAAAGATGTGATAGAATTGAGACATAGTGGCAAAAGTTATATCGAATAATTGTAGAATAAAACACACATTCGACTAAGCATGCTACAGAATTAAATCATATATTACTTACTTTTTTCTTCTAACTGCATTTATCCATTTCTTTCTTTTCTCTAATGTCCAACTAGCTCTTGAAAATGTGTAAAATTTGCTATTTCTCCCTGTATTTTTGAAATTAACAACACAACAACTATTATGAACCATTTTTATATGAATTTTGTCGTGTTTACTTATGACAAGAGCATGATTTCACGAAATTTTGACCACAACGAGCGCTAGGATAGTTTCAGTTGCCCCCACCATGCACTCTGCACCCAGCGAATAAATGATAAATGGATCATTGTCTAGTATGCTTCCTTGTGGCACTCCAATAATTATATTAATTACTTATGATACCCATTTTATATTATTTTATATTAGACCTAATCAATTTTATATTTTCCTTCGAGAAATTCAGAAAGATACCGATAGCCAATTGTTATTTATAAATTGGGTTGATTCATATCACTCGTAACTAAATTATTATCACAACAATATAATTCTTTAAAAAAAAAATTTATTACATTAAGAATCACCTCATAAAACAACATTTATCACACGCAGTTAAGTCACAAGAAAAAGGAATGCAATTTGTCTGCGCTGCTAACAGCTAATGTATATTCAATAAAAGTCAATACCACTTAACACTCATATAAAAAAGTTTTAATTAATTTTACAAATTAAAATTTTGACGTAAAACGTAAATAATAAAATAAAAATATAACCTTTTTTTTACATTTTTCTACTTTATAAAAAAAATTATTCTAAAATAATTTTTTTATATTTGACATCGATAGAAGCAATATGGCATTCCTCCTACATCTCCCCTACTGATGTTAATTACTTAGCTGGCCGTCAACAGCGGAGCATATACGAGAAAGACACTTACTGAGGCCATATGTGCTCGAATGTTAAATGACGGAGATACCGTGAACAAAAAAGCTCCTAAAAAATATCTATTTCGGATTCTCTAATGAGCTCCGGCGAGTAACATTACACCGAACAGAGATGCGGATTCAGTTCGTTACCGAAAGGAATTTTTTCAAAAAATCTGTTACAGAAATGTGCCAAGGAGTGAAGAAGTTTAAAAATAAACGAAAGTCGAAGGGTCCTAACTGAATATGACACTTGTTGATTCGTTTCTAAGAGCTAGAAAATATATAATGATGAATTTATTGGAGTAGGTCATCTTAATATATCAATATACAGGGTGGCGCAATTTAATTGAACACTATTGGGATTTCTCAAGCCGTTATAGATATAAAGTTAGTTAAATGGAAAAAAAGATGTGTATTTTCAAGACAAATTGATTGCTTTTTTCAAAATTAAAATATCAAGTCCTATTTCCAATATGTTTGGGAAAAACCGATTTTAACGATTTTCTTTATCAACACCTTAATTTTTAAAAATTGAAAAAAACTTTTTTATTGAAGGCCAAATATCGGTTAACATAATGTATCCAATTTTTAAAAATAGCGTTTCGTCTTTGAAGTTCAATCCTCAACTATTTTTTTTGAAATACGGACATGTACTTTTTATTTCATCTTTGGAATTCTCATTTTTTTTTCTCTATCAAACCATGTAGAACACTTGGTAAGTACGGCCCTGTTCATTTTTATATGAATTATAAAATATCTTGAACAAGGGGGAGGACAATTTGAGCAATTCTTATAAAATTAAAATAATTCACAATGACTATTTAGTTTAATACATTGCCATTTTTATAGCTGTTATCACTCGATAATTGAAGTTTAAATAAATTTTTTTTATTTTCTGATTCTACTTATTTGAAAATTTAATTCAGATATTTAGTACACTAAGTGTCATTTGTCAGAACGTTTATTAAATTAAAAGATTTTGTAAGTAATGACAAACACGTTTAGATTGTGAGATTGTGTAAAGTTTTATTCTAAACTTAATTGCCTTCACTTACTGAATCTTTAAAGTTAATGAACATTCTATCTATTGACAGTTAAGCTAAAAGTATACTCAATTTTTAATTAATTTTATTCTATTCAAAAAGATTTATAAATATTTACAGTAAAATGGAACAGGACTGTACTTAGAAAAGTTCCTAAAAGTACAGTTCATTGTCAAAACCCAATAAAAAGTTAAGTATTCTACGTGGTGGGATAGAAGGAAATGGAGATTTCAAAAATTAAATAAAAAGTACAGGTCCGTATTCAAAAAAATAGTTGAGGGTAGCCCTTAAGATAAGCGTTAATTGACCTTCGACAAAAAAACCGTATAAAGTTTTTTTTTTTATTTTCAAAAATTAAGGTGCTAATTAAATAAAACGAAAATCGTCAATTTCTGTTTTCCCCAAATAACTCGGAAACCGGTACTGATATTTGAATTTTGAAAAAACGTTTAATTCGTCTTAAAAATTCGCATCTATTTTTCCTATTTAACTAAATATGTATTTATAACATCTTAAAAAATCCCAATAGTGTCCAATTAAAGTTGCATCACCCTTTATAATACCGATGGTGAAATTTATTTAAATTTAGGAATAACGTAGTGTACCTACCGTTTTTATTCAAATTACAACTATTTATACAGGGTGTTTCATATGTAAGTGTACGGTCGTTATATGTAAGTTTATTTGTAATCTCCTATATTAATAGTCACCTTAGGTACATTTAACTATAAAAGACAAATATTAAAATATATTCTAAAATAAAACCTAATTATATAAAAATTATTGTAAAAGGGGTAATGTTTGAAATGCCTAGATTCAAATTGTTTTCTTCTATTTTGGTTTTCTTTGAATTATTTACATTGTCCGTTGACGCATATAAGGTTTAAACGTGATTAAAAATTAGAGATTAAAATGATTTAGATTTTTTTGCACCGCAGGGACTAAAACATACATTTTGCTACCTCAGTTTCGGGACTAAAGTGGCACTTTTACTTCATTAGGACTAAAATATTTAATAATCTCTATATGTGTCACACAACCGCAATAGGACCCATGTTCAAATCCCTGATGGGTCTGTTTTTTAATTTTTCTTTTTTTTTGTAACTTTTTATTTAAGTGTTTCTTTTCACATAATTATCGTATGAATTTCAAAGTGTTAGTCCTTTCGGTGGATAAAATAGTGTATGCGCCACGAGACCAAATTGTATTTTAATCAAGTGAGTGATTGTTGTCCAATCTGCAATTTAGACCCTTGCTATATTTTGTACTATTCTGATCCTACTACTTATTTATATACCAGGCGACCAGAGATCTGGGCCAGTTTTATGCTATATTACTTATGTATAAATAGATGTTGATGTTTGTTACATGTATACTAGATACCAATTTAAATTTTGTCTTTTAAAAAAATGATATTAAAATTCTTTTATACAGTAAAAATTTTGAAAAACAATATATTGGCCACATCGAACAGCAACCACGTAAAATATTGTATAGTCATAAATATGATATTCGTAATTATGACAGTTCTGCTTTATCAAAATATCAAACTCACTAAAATTACCATTATTTTAATTATGGATAAACACCTTATAAAAAAGAAACATTTTAAAAAGATTACATATTAAAAAACAAATTCTGTCGCAACCATTTTTTCATTTTAAATAATTGAAGTAATTTAAACTAGAACACTTGACTTCATTTTATTATATAAATAACTTACCTCTTGATTCCAGGGCATGTAGTGGGACATAGCAGGGTCCATGTGTTCGGCCATGACACTCATCCAATGGACGAGTCCTTGGGCTCCTTGACCTCCAACGCCGCCGGACTGGGGTCCCGCAGGACTCCCACCCGTTTGACTTCCGTCCCATCCAAAAGCTTTCTGAAAATAAATAAAACAAATTATGTATAAAAATGAACCACATTGTAAACATTATTTATATATTTTATTATTTATCCTAAAAAATAGATATGACAATAATAATCTTTTAATGGAAACGTAGGTAACCTCTTATATAAAAGTTTTACCAACCCCACTCGTCATTTCTTATAATACTTAAAAAAACAGATAATCTACATATAAAATAATCTCACTTCAAACTTAAGAAAAAAATGAGAAAAAAATTGCTTTAGGAGGAGGCTGTGATTTCATATTTGGCCATATATGTTGTTTTATTACAGGGAATATTTATGTTTGAAACAACTCTGTTTATTATTACAATAAAAAGTAAGGACATTCTTTAATAATTAACAAAACTCGGGCATGTGTGTGTGTTTATCAACAGCAATTATTTTAGTATTTTTTTGTTTTATTCGTATTCGTTTCTCGATTTTAATAATTATTTTATTAATAGAAAAATAATGAATACAACATAAATTTAAATATTTACAAATTTTTTCGGAGTGAAGTATTGGAATTTATAATTCTGTATTTGTAACATTTAAAATATTTACAACGAAAAAGTATCTAAAAACTGGTGTCAGTTTTGATAGTCAGAAATGGCTTAAAAATACTGCCGCTAATCAATTTCTGTTACAGGGACCTAACGGCAGTTAAAGTACAGATGGGGCAGGGAGGTGAGACTAAAGAGATTATTCTCGGATCGGCCTACCTTCCCTATGATGACCCTACTCCACCACCATCCAGGAAACTAGATGAACTGGTAAGGCACTGCCGGGAGAAGGGTGTACAATGTGTCATCGGATGCGATGCCAACGCACACCATCTGACCTGGGGTAGCAGCGACACCAATGAAAGAGGTGAGTCTTTACTAGAATTTATTACGGTAAATAATTTGGACGTATTAAATATAGGCAATAAACCTACCTTTGTCACTTCGACTGGAAAGGAGGTTATAGATATTACAATAGGTACTACTTTTATCAGTAATTTTGTAAGAAACTGGTATGTGTCTGAGGAGCTTAGTTTTTCAGACCACAGACACATTTACTTTAATATAGGAGGGCAACTACCTATACAAGAAACTTATCGTAACCCACGGAAAACAGACTGGGAAGCCTATGAAGCAGACCTAGAAAACAGTTTAAGGTGGGTTAAAAGAGAGATAAGAAACTCAACAGACCTGGAGATAACAGCAGACCAATTACAGGAAGCTGTTATTTCGGCCTACGAAAATAACTGTCGCCCTGTAAGGAAAAGTTCCAACAGGAATGTGCCCTGGTGGAACAATGAACTCGCAGGATTAAGAAGGCAAGTTAGGAAAAAGTATGATTCAGCAAGAAATGATTCAAGTAAATGGGATGAATATAGGAAGGCCCTAACTGAATACAATAAAACACTGAGGAAATCTAAAAGGAACTCTTGGAGAAGGCACTGTGAAGACATAAATGGAACTCACGAATGTGCCAGGCTCCAAAAGATCCTTTCTAAAGATCCACAGAGGTCAATAAACACTCTCAAAAAACAGAATGGAGAATACACCAAAACTGGTGAGGAGACAATGGAAGAACTGTTAAGGGTTCACTTCCCAGAATCGCGATCAATAGACCTATCACAAGAGAACTGGCAGAATTCAGAGCTGGAACCACCTAGGTGGGCCTCCAGAGAGAACTGGCAGGTTGCAAAAAAGGTAATTGACGTGGACAAAATCAAATGGGCAATAAACTCATTCGAACCATATAAATCGCCAGGACCGGATGGCATTTATCCCATACTCCTACAAAAGGGAGGCAGCGCTCTACAACACAGGCTGTGCAGTATTCTAAGAGCAAGTTTGGCTCTAGGATATATACCCAAGACCTGGCGACTCATTAGAGTTACATTCATACCCAAGCCTGGAAAAACTGGACAGGATACGGCAAAAGCTCTAAGACCAATAAGTCTAATGTCTTTTGTATTGAAGACACTAGAAAAACTGCTAGACAGACATATTAGGGATGGCGTACTGGCTGAAAGACCTCTACACCAAGACCAATATGCCTATAGAGTAGGCGTTTCTACAGAAACTGCATTACATCAGCTCGTAAGCAGAGCTGAAAATGCCATAGAAACAAGAGAGGTGCTACTAGCGGCCTTTCTGGACATAGAAGGAGCTTTTGACAACACGTCATTAGACTCAATAGCCAGAGCGTCAAGAAACTCAGGTATTGACGCAACGTGCTGCAGGTGGATAGACTGCATGCTACGAAATAGGCTAATATGTACTTCTCTGATGGGGGAGAAAAAGGCAGCCCATGTGACCAGAGGTTGTCCGCAGGGGGGAGTACTCTCTCCTCTGCTATGGAATCTGGTAATGGATGGACTGCTGAGAATCCTCCAACAAGAAGGTCATAAAACACTGGGATACGCAGATGACCTTGTCATATTATCCCAGGGTAAATTCAACACTACGGTTAGGGAACGACTTCAGATGGCCCTAAACGCAGTTACACTCTGGACAGAGCATGAGGGTTTGAAAATCAGCCCCTCCAAGTCCAATATAATAGCATTCACCAACAGAAGGAATTTAGAGGGCCTTAGCCCACTATGGCTTCGTGGTGAAGAAGTAAATCTGAAGGGAGGGGTAAAATATCTTGGGGTAATGCTAGACCCGAAACTTACCTGGAACCTACAGATTCAAAAAATACATACGAAAGCGGTTGCCACTCTAATGATAGCTAGACGCACGTATGGAAAAACATGGGGGCTCAGTCCAAAAATGGTACATTGGTTGTACAATATGGTAGTGCTGCCCATGGTAACATATGCATCTCTGGTCTGGTGGCCAAAGATAAAACAACGGACCGCTGTCTCCAAATTGGGCAAGATACAAAGACTTGCCTGCTTGGGAATAGCGGGGAACATAAAAACAACACCCACAGCTGCTTTGGAAACTCTTCTTGACCTCCCACCATTACAATACGTTATAATGGGGGAGGCTAGAATGGCTCTAAGACGGCTAGAGGACTTACCATTCTATGAAAGAAATCATAGACTGGGACACACCAAGCTAGACCATGTGGGAGGCAACATGCTTGGCATGAGGTCAGACTACATGACTGCTAAATATAGCTTCAACAAAGATCTGAGAATAATAATTAAGAATCGGAATGAGTTGAATACAAGCACAGATTTCAGGACAAACCCTAACGGAATTACCTGGTACACAGACGGGTCAAAAACCGAAGAGGGAACTGGAGCTGGTATATACTGCGAACAGAACAAGTACCAAGAGAGTTTCTCTCTTGGAAAATATACCTCTGTATTCCAGGCAGAGGTCTATGCAATACTCGAATGTGCGAGACACAGTATTATGAGAGCCCACGAGGGTAAAAGAATCATAATCTACTCAGACAGTCAAGCAGCCCTTAAGGCCATAAGAAGTCCAAAGGTGACATCTAGACTGGTATGGGAATGTGGCGAAGAACTTAGGGAACTGGCGACCCACAATAAAGTAACTTTATCGTGGGTACCAGGTCACAAAGGTATCGCTGGAAACGAAAAGGCTGACGAGCTCGCAAGAAGCGGGTCGTCCACCCCATTAATTGGTCCAGAACCAGCGATGGGCGTACCAAAACGTACGTTTAGGAACCATATAAAAGACTGGATCAAGCGAAAACACAAATTATACTGGGACAATGTACCCGGACTTATACACGGGAAAAAGTTTATAAAAGAACCGACAAAGAACGTAACTGAAGAACTGCTTTCAATGAGTAGGAATCAACTACGAATTACCACAGGGCTCCTCACGGGACACCTTCCCACCAGAGAGCATCTAAACAAAATGGGGCTATATAACGGCGACCTTAAATGCAGACAATGCAATAAAGGGACCGAGAATGCACTCCACATACTATGCAACTGTGAGGCGCTGGATCACAGAAGGCAAAGAATTTATGGAAAACCAAAAATGGATCCAGAAGACTACTACAAACAGCGATTTTTAAGCATTTTAAGGATTTTGACCGTCGATGTATTTTAACGCACTATTAATGAATGATTTTCTATTAATTAACAATTTTATTATATGTAACCCAATGTACACCGCTCTTATACATTTATATTGACAGTGACATTTGAAATCAAGTAGCTGTGTTAGTACTATCTGTCATTGTATGTCATTATTTATTTTATTGTTATAATTTCGTAAAATTCTATATATGTTTTAAATAAGATATCTTTATTTTTGAAAAGTACGATCGACGGAAAAGTTCTGTAACGAACTTGTCAATTAAAATGGCGATTAACAATCTCGAATAATAACGCGTTCGCTTCGCTCACGCGTTGAATTATCTCGATTGTTAATCGACTTTATTAATATACTTGTTCGTTAAATAACTATAAACGATTTTTAAGAATTTTTGGGATTCTTAAGGATTTTCAAGTACTCTTGAAGTATTGTTAAAAATTTTAAACTATTTCTATTGATTTTAATGTTTTTTTTAAGGATCTTTAAGAATTGATAAGGATTTTTAATTAATTTTAAGTGTTTATACATTTTTAGGGGTTTTTATGGATTTTTAGGGAATTTTTAAGGATATTTTAAGGTTTTCTAAGGATTTTTTAAGTAACTTTAAGTCTTTAAGAATTTTTAAAGGTTTTTAAAGATTTTTAAGGAGTTTTTAAGCATTTTAAACTATTTTTAAGATTTTCTTATGATTTTTAACGAGTTTTAAAATTTTTTTAAGAATTTTGAGGGATTTTTAAAGAGTTTTAAGGATTTTAATCGATTTTTAAGCATTTTAAGGATATTAAACGATTTTTAATGATTTATAAGGATTTTTGGGATTCTTAAGGATTTTCAAGTATTTTTTTAAATTTTAAACTATTTTTAGGGATTTTAATGTTTTTTAAGGATTATTTTAGGATCTTTAAGAATTGCTGAAGATTTTTAAGTAATTTTAAGTGTTTATATATTTTTAGGGATTTTTAGGGATTTTTAAAGAATTTTTAAGGATTTTTTAAGGATGTTTTAAGGTTTTCTAATGATTTTTTAAGGATTTTAAAGTATTTATAAGAATTTTTAAGATCTTCTTAAGATTTTTAAGGAGTTTAAAAATGTTTTAAGAATTTTAGAGGGTTTTTAAAGATTTATAAGGATTTCGATAATTTTTAAATATTTTTAAGGATTTTTATGGATTTTTATGGATTTTTATGGATTTTTATGGTTTTTAAGGATTTTTAAGGATTTATTATTTACCAAGAGCAGAGAAAGTATAATTTATAATCCAGAAACAGTTGAGTGAACTCAGATACCTAATTGAGATAATTAGAATTTGTTATTTTTGATGCAGTTATATATTATTGTTGATGTCGTTACTTATTTCTTGTTTCTTCTCTATTCTACTATATTATTCTCCAATCTACTTTAATAAATTAAGTGCCCGTACTATAACAGCTTCCAATACAGTTGGCAACGTTGGCCACAGGGTCAGCAAACTATTATAAGTTTCAGAATTACGAAATATGATTCGCACGTTTTTTAGGTGGACATTCAAAATTCGATTGTTATAATAATAAAAATAATAATAATAATAATAATAATAACCTACCTGGTCAAAATCTCGGTCTTTGCCGAAAAACATATTCTTGTAAACATTGCTCTTATCATCATTACTCGACAGTACCGCTTTGGCAAGTAACGTTTTGTAAAACTGCGTGGGTAACAGTAACTGGTTGTTGTTATAAGAGTCGAGTTTATTAACGAAATCGTTATATTTAAAACTAGGTTTGTATAAACTTAAGTTCATGTCATTATTATTGCCGGTAGTAGCACATGAATCACTGCTATCCGAGCTCTCCATGGCTGCCTCAGGGATAGGACGTATGGCCGTCATTTTGCGGATTGGAGGTGACTTCGACATAAATACACTTTTATGTAGCTATTCTAGATGTACCAAAAATATATATATTAAGATTTTTGCGACTACTAGGAACTTCTTATTTTGTATCGAGGAACTTTTTTAGAGTTTGAATTTTAGATTTTTTATCTATCCCATATTTCGTGTATTATTTTAATTATTATAAAGTTAATTTTTTGCTGTCCAACAAATTACAAAACATAAAATTGCTGCAATATGATTATTTTTAGTTATATCTGCGTATGTTTATATATAATATTCGAACGTATTTTAATATAGTTTTCATTAAAAAGTTCCAAATAATCCAAAATCAAATTTTAATTAAATCATAATGTAAATATTAATTAATGAACAAATATTAATTTATGAAATAAAACATAGAATACCTGAATTATAACGGAGTAATTAAAAAATATTAGGATTATAACAAGCTTGCAAAAATTTCAATTATTAAATGCAGGCAAAATGTATAAACATAAAAAAATATTGAACTAATTAATTAACATATCCAAATATTTATTGTTGAATTAACAATAAAATTATGTCCGTGCATTTATTAATTAAATAAAAATGTAGGCTTTTACAAAAACATTGCACAAATCACGAATATTATAGTTATTTAAAACCAACAGGTTATCCGTATCTTAAATGTGGTATAATAAAAATTCTTTAACAAGAGCGGCAACTAGTTTCGGCTTATAGATATCTTCAGACCTAAAAGTACAATCGGTGTTCGAGATATTGAACAAAAAGTTGTACTATTGTACTATTAGGCCCTTGCTAAAGATTTTTTTTATATTGTAGTGCATGATTTGAAGTTTGATTTCTTTATTTTATAGTTATTTGTTAAATAAATAGAGAAGGTACGAATAATATCAATTAAAGTTTAAATTCCCAGAGATTTGATCTTATGTTGAGTCTTTCAATTCATAATTATTTTGGAATAAATTTGGTTTAGGTAAGTTAAGAAATTTGCTTTAGTTGAATATAAATTATAATTTATTTAAATACATGGTAATGTTTTCAAATGAAGAAATCATAAAGCTGACTAAATTGCATCGCTTTTATTGTGTCTATGAAAAGTGTAATAATTAATTGGAAGTAATTTTAAAGACCATTTTAAACAAATATGGAAAAGTTTTTAATAAGAATAAATACCAATATTTGCGAATCGAACTTTCGCTATGATTTATTAAAGCGAATGTACAACTTTGCAGAAATTGTACCGATAGTAAAATTTTTGTGCTGCCACTTTGAAAAATGCGTTTTTCATAGCATTTTTTTATCTCTAAAAGTACGTCGTTGTCGGTCTACATGGGCTATTTGATATAACTGCTCAGTAAGGTAACTTAACTGATCGGTAAAGTATAATTTTACCGATCAGATATGCCAAAAGTTACACTAAATCACAATGGGGAGTTCAACTTGAAATATTAGTCCATCATTTTGTGCATCATTTGGGAAAAAATGAATTTCTTTTTATGAAAAAATCGTTTTTTCTGTTTTTTTCTTTAATTTAACATGAAAAAATTGATATTTAAAAATTACTGCATCCATGCAACTTGTAGTGCACCTACGTCACTTATGTGCAGTAGCTGTAGCATAATATTAACGGTAACCCTGTAAAATGTATGTGTATCGTGAATGGCTACTGACGTCACACGGTCTAGTCTCGCGCACAGGTACCGTTTTCCAGCCTCTCTCCGATCCTTGATTTTAAAATGCTTACAGCGGACGTAAATATTAATATTTTGCGCTTAAATTTTTTTGATCGTTTTTAAATAACAAAATATCTCGATTTAAGTTAAAATAAAAAAAAATTAGAACAATGTCGAACCTGCCTATTCATCCAACCACTTGTACGACCATTAAAACTGAAATATTTGAATATTCTGGATTTCAACGTCTTTCTAAACAACGTTTATTGCTTTTTCAATTTTCAAACAATGCCTTATAAAGAAAAATGTGTTCAAAATTGTGTAAATACGTCACGTATTTCCAAATCCGCAAATAAGGATATCAAACGATTTAACAAATAGCTACTTGCTTTAAACAAACATTTTGAATAAAAAAAATTGTGTCAACACAATCTAACACGTTCCAACTTTACATTAACCTGGTAAGCCAAAAAATATTCTGTTTAAATATAAATATAAGAATTTGATTAATTTGATTTTGGGGCTTTTAATGTTATACCAAATACAGACCTGTCTTTATCTTTAGTTACACCAGCCATCATCATCATCATGCAGTATGTATTAATTATTTAAAAAGAAGATTTTCTCATATCTACTATTCATTTTTATATTCTATCCTTTTTTAGCCTCTATTTGCGTTTTATAATATACAGAGTTGGGTATAAGTTTGGGACCAGACAAGTTTTGAGAAAAAAATATTAAACGGTGAAGAACTTATGCATAACTCTGTATATTTTAAAATTCCATGGCGTTAATTATTTTATTATTATCTTATTGTAACGCATTATAGTATTAGATTGTAATAAATGTATTGATATGGAACAGCCGGTAGTTCAGATATTCTGTCTAAAATTTTCAATCCGACTATAAATTTAAAAAATGTAGTAAAAAAATCATAATATATTGAAATTTTTGATATTCTGACTACTTCTACTTTCTTCCCTCTCAATAATGTTTCTTCTAATAATCTGTTTCATTCTTCTCTTTTATGCTCTCCCTACCTCCTACTTTATTTCCTTTTCCACCTCGTCTTTGTTATTTTTTTTATATTTTATTTTGTTCGTCTTGTAATGTAAATAGTTTTTGTATATTTTTGACACCCTGTCTTTTTATATAATTATTTTTGTTTATTTCTCCATACTAATTTCTTTTTTTTATTTCTCACCTGATTGAAAATTTTCTTTAAAATTGCCAAACAATTCAACCAGGATTGATCATCTTAGAAATGACATCTGACATGATTTGACGTCTTTATATTTAAATTTTCTGATCAATATAAATGGTGTAACCATTAAAATAAATAAAACTTTCATTGTAGTTTGTCCCGCTTATTTTTAACATTTTAAATTTCCCGGTATTCTGGCAGATGAATAATATGGTAAGAGCACCAGGTGGAGCCATCTTTATCACCAATATCTAATAAAATTTGAAATGTTATCATTGCAGCCAATATCAATTTAATTTTTTGTACTGACAGCGCCACCTGGGGCTCTGGTCCCAAAATACAAAACAAAGTTTATCTTAAGCCATTTATGTGGAACGTCTATAGTAGATGGTCTTTGCAGTAGATGTTTTTGACGTTTTGATGCATTTTGTGTATTATTACAAGTTTCTATACAAGCACCATACTCGGAAAGTGATTTTACAGGCTCGCATACTTTCAGGGCTCCAGCTTTCAGCGTCGCCCTGAAAACTGCATGCTCTCCCTGTAAAATACCACTCACAGAGCTTGATACGTAACTATTTCGGTATGATTTTATTGGAAGGAAAGAAAAATTATAACTGGGTAAAAAATCGATTATCGATAATCGATATCAGTTTAAAACTTTTAGAACGTCAAATCATATTAAACTTGAAAAAAATATGTCTTGATTTGGTAATATTTCGGAAAACCAAATAATTCAAGAAATGGGAAACTATTATTATTTAAATTATATTAAAATTCAAATATTTCTTAATTCATGGAATTGTCTTACAAAATTCTATTCGAGCTCAGATTTACTTTTATATTTACTCGATCTAAAAATCACTTGAACTATATATTTCCAATGAAAGTAAATATTCGAAATCAAACTTATAAAAACTATCCGGTCAAATCTGAGATCTAGTGGTATATCCCCTACAAATTTTATTAATTTTTAAAATTTCATGCAAATTCTAAATGTTTTTATGCTGGTAATTTAAAAAATAAATTATTTTATTTTCACAATTCTTGTACACTTTTAAAGAATTGACTTCCTTTAAAAGAATTTTTTCAAGATAACAAAAATATATTTGTTTTAAACAAATAATATATTTATTTAAATTTGGTTCAAACAAAATCTTGCTAAATATTATTTTCCTCTCTATGAAAATCTGGTAACAAGGCGCTTCAAAGAAAATTTCAGCAAAATTCAAATCTAATATTTATGTCCATTTTTTACGCTATTTTAGTTATGTAGTAATTTTTCTCAAAAACAACATTTTTTACACAATTAAATGCACATAGAGAAATGGGTTATTTAAAGAAACAATTTCATATTAGTTTTCTGTAATTTTGTTGTCTTTACGAAATATTGTTTGTATAAACTAATAAGATTATTTGGACTGAAGGTAATTAAACTAAATATATTGTTATTTGAATGAGCAAAATTTAAATGGTACTTCTCACATGACTGTAAAACTTGCTCACATTTGGTCAAGTGGGAGACCTCAAAGATAAATTTGTGACGATCGTAATCCATTAAATCTTCCGATCTTTGAATATAATGTACCTAATCAGAACCGAAATCGAATATCAATTTCATTCACTCAAGAAAATTTTTTTTTCATTTAAGTAAACATTTTTTTCATTTAACTAAATATTTTTTTCAACCATGCAAAGATTTTTTTCAACCAAGAAAACATTTTTTTCAATCAGAAAAGCATTTTTTTCTTCAACAAAACATTTTGTTTACTCAACAAAAATTTTTTTTAATCAAGAAAACAGTTCTTTCATTCAATAAAATCATTTATTTGGATATTTAAATAATCAGTTTTGTTGGACCAAATAGCACGTTTTGTTCGACCTATCCAAATAACATATTTATTTGGTTTAAATAAAATTTAGTTAATTCAAATAATCTTTTTTTCTTTGTATATTTAAAACTTTTTATTCGGTTGCTAAATTGACAATAAAATCTTCATTTTAAATAATTTTAAAACAAATACCATGTTGCCACATATAAAAATTATCCAGTATTATTAATTTTTAAGCCTTTTTTGTTTTGATTTATTTTTATTATTATATAATACTCGTTCTGTTACAAAAAAATCAAAATCCTGTCATATCTAGACACCATAACGAAGAATTTTTTCAAGTTTTCAAATTTTTTCAACAACACAAAGCGTTACAACCGTAACAAACAAACAAACAAACATACGAAAAAGCAAACAACAAAAATGTATAATGAGGATTATCGATTTTTTTTTATTTGTTGCCAACTTTTTTATGAAAATTTCCACCTTATTACTATTGAATCAATATTTTCATAAATTAACAATTCATTTCCCTTGTTTCCAGTGTTATCAAAGGTTACTATAAATGTTTTTAAAATAATTTTTCTTCTAATTAATTTTAAAATAATTAAAATGTTTAAAACTTTTTCTCTTGTTATCAGATTTACTAGTATACACTTTAAATTATATTTTAACAACTTATTTTTTTAAATCTGAAAATTTTGTACTTGTACTTAGTTATAAAATTTTCTACAAATAATAATTTTGAAACAATTAATTTTCTTCAAATTAACAAATATTTTAAAAAGTTTTCTCTTGTCAGATTTAACAAAAGTACCTACCTATATTTTTACAAAAGATTATCCATAGTTCAAACGTGGTAAATTATTCAATGAATAATAAAAAACTCCAAGTCATACCACATAAATTTATTAAAAAATTATACCAGGCGACATGTTTCGGCCACAACGATGGCCATCATCAGGCCTACAATACAAATATAAAATTGGATTACAATATGATAAACTATTTAAATATTTTTATTTTTACAGAAAAAACGAAGAAGTAATATATATTATTGATATGAATTAAACTGATCACCTTATAAAAAATTATTGTAAAAAATGAAACAAAGTTAAAATTTTTTTAAATTTTTTTTTATTTTTTTGCCATCGTTGTGGCCGAAACATGTCGCCTTCAGTTTTACCTGGTATAATCTTTTAATTAATGTATGTGGTATGACTTGGAGTTTTTTATTATTCATTTTAAAAATAAATTTGAAACATTTTTTTTTCAAAAATGATATTTTTTTATATTTTTTATTTTATTGTTTTCCTTCTTGTCGTATTTACTACAATCGTTCTGCTTTTTAAATTATAAACTTATGGAAAAGTTTAAACTTTTTAATCTGGGTTTTATCATAAACTATATATTATTTCAGTATAAAAAAAATGTAATAAAACAACGTTTTAAGATTTCCACAAAAATAATAACAAAAGTTATTAATTAATAACTTTTGTTATTATTTTTGTGGAATTCTTAAAACGTTGTTTTATTTATTTAAATTTAATAATGGATTTTCATCAAGTAAAAGCAGACACAGTTAAACAATAACAAAATGTGTTGCCATTGTTGGCAGATCCATTAAAAAAATCTGCGCATTAAACAATTTTTTATGATTACGTACTTTGTGTAATAATTTGCGAAATTTTAGGTTTAAAATAAAATAAAATTATGTGTTTCTTGAATCCCGTAAACTTTATGATTAAAATTGTAGAAATAAATATGAAAGTAGATTTGGATGTATTTATGATAAATTTTATATTAGTTATTTAAAAAAAATAATTTTCTTGGATTCTCCATTAAAATGAAGATGAATTATTTGGAACTTTATTAATATTTTGAAGAAAACAGGGATCATATTTTTTGTCAATTACGACACAAACATTCTTCTCACCGTTCACCCTCAGACGCGAACAATGAAGGTGAGAAAAAGAAGTCCGACATTAAAACAAACCATAGAGAATAATGAAAAACTAATCGCGAATCACGTGGCGTGTCTCGTGTCAGCCCATTCAAAACCGGCAAAAAGGCAATTAAGAGACGTTAATTTACGCGCTGTACAACTACGGAGGGGGAGAGGGCACCCCGCACCCCCGTACCCCGTCAGACCGTTTACCCCCACCAGAAATTCCACGGCACTCTAAGCACTTTTGCATTAATTTACACGAGTAACGAGCGCTAATTAGCGCGATCGAGACGAGCGAGATCGCACGAGACGCCGCTCATGGCCACCCAGGATGCAACAAAACTGCATATAGTTCTACAACCCGCCGTCGACTGAGTATAAGGCGTCGCGACGCCAGGAACTAGGTTAGAGAATAAGAAAAAGAAATGCAACGACGTTGGGAAGGAAAAAATGCTAAAAAAATGTATGTACATATACGGAAGTAAGGTTAGAGTGCATGTAAGAATATGATATTGATTGGGTATTTCTTCCTTGTGGGGGAGTCAATATGCGCCGAGTGGAGCCGCAGGGGTGGGGGGAAGAAAAAATGTTATGGTGCTGCAGTTGGTCGTGGTGGCAAACAAATGAATGTTGTCGCGGTCAGTAGAGACAAATGATGAACGGAGGAGAGTCCCGAGTTGAGAGCACGTGTTGATTAGGGGAAGAACAGGGGTGGGGGGATCGTGGATAATGAACACTTTCCCGCCGAGCGACCGACGATCCGACGGTGACGTCGTTGATGAGGATTCGAGGAGAAAATTTTCTCTTTATTTCTTTCTAGCGACATGGCAGGTGTGCCATGGAAAGTTTCCGCTAATATTTATCATTGTACAGGGACGGATTCAAATCTATTAATTTTCATAGCTATCTTACAATGTCAAAATATGTTCGAGATCAACGCAGGGTGCCTTAAAGCTCAGCTAAAAACAAGTTTTTTGTATATTTTTTAGGAATGTACTAACCAAAACAAAAAAAATCAGTTGTGTTGCCCCAAAACTTTCTCGACGAGTATCCAGAGACGAATACTTTTTCATATATTTAATGTTAAAGTTTCAATCTTTGACAATTTTTTATTTTTGACAGGTGACAGTTGGAGAAATAATTTTAACTGTTCTAAATAAAGAGTTTCAATGGCTTCCGTGACATATTGCTTCTGTCATTTTTTGACAGTCACACTTCCGTTTGACAGATGTCGGACAAAAACTAATGGGCTCTTCCGACAGATAACCCAAACCTATATACTAAATTTCAGCTCAATCGGATTAATCGTGGAAGAATACAGACAGACAGACTTCCATCTGGAAATAGTTTTAATCATCTCAGGGAACCTCAAAATGGATATTTCCATCTATATCTCGAATTTTTTTTTAGCTCGCTCACAATACTTTCCCTGCTCGGATGGTGAGTAGGGAAAGTAAAATGAGTTGGTATAAAATTTAAAAAAAGATTCTTTAAAAATTTACAATAAACAGTGGTGCGGATGTTTAGGGGTGTACACCGAACTTGAAAAAAGTGTAACAAAGTTACTTTTTCCGTATTATTTAAAATTTATAAATTAATTCGCGCACGGCACTGGAGTAAGATTAAATTAAAATTGTGAATAAACGACCAGTCGTACCAGTTGAACCGTCGCCAGGCAGATGGAGACACTCTCGTCTCTGCTTCTTAGATGCCGAAGTTCGTATCGAGTAGGGCAATTCAAACCGTTGTCGGCAGCTGCAGAGACAGCCAGAAGTCTGACTTGCTGTGGCCGTCCCAATTGGAGCAGCAGTGCAGTCCGTCGACCTTTAGAGATAGGTCAAGCTGAAGCGAACTTCAATTGAATCCGGAGTCCAGAACCGTCAGTCCGACTACACCACGCCGCCAAGCCAATCGACCGTTACACACCTTTTCTTCGCCGGATTTTGGTAAAAATAAAAGTTTTATATATTGAATTTTATTTGTTTTGAGTTAATATCCCAGCAGCTAATACGCAGGTACTTTAACCTAGTAGGGCAAGTAAAGACCGCCCTTCTGGCCGCCAGTGATTTTGGTCGATACCATAACGACCCCTGGTGTATTTCTTTCTCCACTGACGCTGCTCGTGCAGTGGCCTTCACACTCTAAACGGAAGGTGGCGCCCAAGGCAATCCGAAACCTGGACCAAGGCGCCAAAGTGACCCGCAACGACCGAAGCGTCGTCGCAAAAGAAAGTGTAAATGAGTATTGGGCCACAACTAATTGCTCTATTTAGAGTAATAGAAGCGAAATTTGGCTGAGGTCATTGAATGCTAATTTTCAACTTTTTGACATATTTTCTCTTTTTTTTTAATGAGTCCAAAACTCTTATGAAGTATCAGGATTTTTTAAAAAACAAAAGTTCATCATTTGGAATTCGCTATCTTTGTCTGTCTGCCTGGATGTTTGTTGCTTTTTACCTCTCGCCCTTCAGATAAGAGAGGTATAGGAATCATGCTAAAAATTGGGTAGTGAGTTTTTAATGGATAAACACGTTTTAGGGTCCCTAGAATACGATTTTAATATTTTCGCGATGATGTCTGTGTGTGTGTGTGTTAGTGTGTGTGTGTGTGTGTGTGTGTGTTAGTGTGTGTGTTTGGATGGATGTTGTAGTAACGATAACTCAAAAACTACTGAATGAAAAAATTTGAAATTTTGCATACACGATTCTTATATCCTAGATTAGATCTGATTAGATTTTGGTGTCAATCGGACAACCGGAAGAGGCACTTGCTATGGGTGATGACGCCATTATTATACAAAACGGCAATAAAGTTTTACACATATATTTTGTATACCCTATAGTTTATTTTCATCCCATTAAAATTTTAGAAACTTTTGCCATTGTTGCCAGATTTACAAAAAAGTAAATTTTTTTCATACTTTTTTGTGCCACCGTGTAAATTTTTGATTCAAACATGGCGAGAGGTCATGTGGTGGCCACATCAGATTTTTACATTTTAATATTGTGCTACACATTCTTGTATAACATCGAAATTTAAAATAGATTTATTTTGATTAAACAGGTGATTGGGATCAAAAAGGTAAAGTGCCAAATATTTTGCTAAATAGACAGAATCAAGTGGAAAGATGTAAGTGGTTACATATTAATACATGGACGAGTATAATGGGGTAAAGCCCCGAAATATATTTACTTCAACTGCACTCCCCTAAAAGGCAAAAAACCGAACCAGAAAAGGGTAAAACCGACAAAACCTGCGTCACTCCGTTTTCGAGGATGCTGTACACGATGGTGGTGGTTTAAACTTTTTTCGAGTTAAACCCAGTCCCTAAACTTCCAAAAACAACCTACGAAATGGCGAAAGGCGGATGCGCCGTCTCATACCGACACAACCTGCTTCACCCCCCTTTTTCAAGGATGCCGAACACGATGACAATCGTGATGCTGGAACTTCTCCCCAACGCAAACTAACCCCTCAAACGGCCAAAAACTCTTCTCTTATCCGGTGCACTTCATTAAATCGGGTATCAAAGGGGTAGTTTTTAGCCGTTTGAGGGGTTAGTTTGCTTCGGGGAGAAGATCCAGCATCATCATCTTATTCAGAACCTTCGAAAATCAGGCGACGCAAGTTTAGTCGGTATAAGATCCCTTTCGTGGGTCGTTTGTGACCGCTATGGGATGGGGTCAACTCGAAAAAAGCGTGGGGTGACGCAGATTTTACCCACATTAGCCGATTTCGGGTGCGGTATTTTGCCATTTTGGGGGGTGCGGTTAAACTCGGAGAGCCCTGAAATATTTACAGATCTGTCCGACTCACGGAATCCACTAGATAACCTATTGAATTTTTTTCAAAAATTCCAAAAATTACAACTTTCAAAAATTCCAAAAATTCCAAAAATTCCAAAAATTCCAAAAATTCCAAAAATTCCAAAAATTCCAAAAATTCCAAAAATTCCAAAAATTCCAAAAATTCCAAAAATTCAAAAAATTCCAAAAATTCCAAAAATTCCAAAAATTCCAAAAATTCCAAAAATTCCAAAAATTCCAAAAATTCCAAAAATTCCAAAAATTCCAAAAATTCCAAAAATTCCAAAAATTCCAAAAATTCCAAAAATTCCAAAAATTCCAAAAATTCCGAAAATTCCAATAATTTAGAAAACGTGAAATTTAAATATTTTTAAATAAAAACAAATTTATACAATTTTCTAAATTTAGAAAGACTTAATAAATTATATAATTATTAGAAAAATTATTAGGAAAGTGTATAAGTCGGTGAATGAAAATAGCGGCCGATAGAAGTCCAATAGTAATCGAAAAGAAGGAACACCGGAAGCAGTCTACGAAAAACGCAAGGTGTATTTATTGGGTGGGCGTCGAATCCAGCTAGACGTCGTCGTGGCGGCGTCGGGGGTCTAAAAGGGGGGTCGCGGGGGCGAGCTCCGTGGGGCTGAGGGGTCCTTCTCGAACCCGTAAAGCATAAAACGCGGAGGAACGCTGCAGAGCGCCTGCTCCTGCTCAAAAAAGCACAAAAACTTTATTTCAAGGAAAACACATAAAAATATATAACATCCGATGCACTTTATTTGCCCATTTTTGCAGGCAAATAAATTGCGTTCGGTGCTAGTTTTGAGTATAATGGAGTTTCGGCTGGTGAGAGAGGAGAAATGTATGGGGGGTTTAAGTCAAATTGTTATTGTTATGTTTTTTCGTTAAATACAAATTCACGTTAAACGATTGCGTCTAGACATATGCTAAATTGTGACAAATGAAGCATATTTTGTTATTGGATCAAAAGTTGGAAGTTAAAATATTACAAGCTCGTGGAAAAAAAAGCAAAATTTTCACGTAACAAAAATAAATGACGCATTAAACAGGTTACGATTCCGTGTAGAATTTAAAACATTTTATTTTGAAAAAAAAAACGTTCAAAATCAATTTTATTTTATTAGCTAATTTGGCTTAAAAACAGCTTTTTTAAACCAAATAAATATATAAAAAATATTGTTAAAAAAATTTAGAAACTAAAAATCGCATTAAAATCCTTTTTTTTTGGATATTAATTAATTTAAATAATGAAAAAAATCGGTACTGGTGTCGTTCAAGCTTCCATTTTTGTATCACTTTTAGATCAGGTTAAGAGTATTTTTTTAGTTATATTTCTACTTATCTATTGTTATAATAATATTCTCCTGTGGAATATTTTCTAACTGTATTGGAAAAAATAAATTTATGTTTATTATTCAAATTAAAAAAAAAGTTACCTCGGCTATACTCGATTTTTTTTTATTTTTTTTTTTTATAAAAATTTTAATTGAACCTTGAATCTCTCTCTAAGTTGGGATCTTTTGTACTGTTAATAATTTAGGTTTATTTTTCAGTATTTTATATTACTATTAGAAATTTTTATTTTAATATTACTATATTAGAATTTTTTTTTATTATGATATCGTCAATATTATATGTGATAGGATAAATTATGGAATATACTATTTAAATTTAAATTTGTAGACAAACTGTATATATTTTTAAGATTTTTTTTCATTTATTTTTTTTAAAATAATTTGTTTTGTCATTCAAATAATCAAATTTTACAATCAATATAACTTTATAATAAAATTTCAAAGACATTAAATATTTAACAAATTTCTCTCATTTTTCCATTCACTCTTTACCTAATTACAACTAAACTAACTAAAATCTATTACATATAAATCATTAAAATACATTGACCAAAAAAAAACTCACTGTCTACCTATTCAGTTCCTCCAGATTCCCACTTTTCACTATCTATTCAGTTCCTCCAAATTCTGACTTTCTAATTTATCGAACAGTCCACACACCGTTCCACCAGGACCTCCACCTATCTCTACCAAACTCCAATGTGACACAAACCAATTTACAATATATCTCCACCTAATAGTCAACTGCATTTTATACATTATTAATCTTCATTCGCCTGGATATAATTATACTAGGGTGCTTTTTTTATTACACTATAATGCGCGATGAGAAACAATCGGCCCCATTTTTTAGCGTAGTGTGTAAACGGAGTGTGAGATTTTGCATAGTTAAAGTTTATATACAGAAGGACTGCAGAAAGCTGAAATTAATAAATAATATAACATACAATATTTATCTCAAACATTAAGACTAGTTTCAGTTATCGGTACGATAGCCGAATGAGCTAAGAGTCTAATATTAAGATGCGAGTCTCTAGAACACGTGGGTTCCAATCCTAACCCTGTCATTATTCTTTTTATTTTTTTTTAGAAACAAGTTTTTACTTTTCTTTATTTTAATTTTATTTTTGAAGGCGCTTTGGGCAATTTTTGGATAGGGAAAAAATAGAAAAAAATGGCGAAAAATAAGCAAAAATGAGGAAAAAAAGACAAAAAGATAATAAGGAAAACCAGGAAAAAGATAGGAAAAATAGGAAAAATGGGAAAAAATAGAAAAAAATCGGTTGTGCCGCCCCAAGACTTTCCCGACGAGCATCCACGAATATTTTTTCAGATATTTATTGTTAAAGTTTCAAATTTTGACAATTTCTTATTTTTGACATGTGACAGTTGGAGAAATAATTTTGACTGTTCTGAATAGAGTTTTTCAAGGGCCTTTAAATGACATATTGCAAGTTCAATTCCGTGACATATCGCATGTCATTTTTTGATAGTGGCACTTCTGTTTGACAGATGTCGTATGTTCTCGCGGCAGGTAACCCAAACCCGGCGACCGGCGATTTGCATCCCAAAAAGTAAAATTTTACCTGAACGAAAAAAGACAACCGTCGACTTGCATCCGTAATTCAAAAAGGTCTGTTCATTAATAATCGCCTATCATGGTCAAAGGCTGGTCAACATACATCTGTATGAGATTTGAAAAATGTCATCATATTTTCTTACGCTATATTTTAATTAAAAAAAAAAACTTAAGATATTCTCTTGAATAAAATAAATTCTCAATAAAGTTTTGAAATTGAAATAAAAAAAAAAATACTTTAGAGTGAAATAAACAATGGGACAACAATAATAATAATTGATTGTTGTTTCAATTATAAATAGTTTTTTGGTAATTTTATAATAGTAGTTTTAATACTAAAATTATGGTCATTTATTGTTATTAATAATAAATATTATTGTTATTAGTATAAAGAAGTTTGTATTATAAAATTATATTCGAAAGTTTTTATAGTTGAATATATTGAGTTAATTTAAAATAATTGGGTATATAAATAAAAATTCCAGTATAATCAACAAATTTTGATATTGAAGGAGAATCTTATGAAATGTTAATAGAAATAAAATTTGTTTTATATTTAGAAAATTATTTAAAATTTAACTTTGAAAATTAAAATTCGTTCCATATAAAAATTGTGGGATAAGATCAAAAAATCAAGTAATGATTTTGGTTAGAGGTCTTAAAAATAATAGAAATTGATTAGAGACGAAAAAAAAATAATAAGAAAAGTCATAATTTTTATATACAATTTGTCAACGAATTTAAATTTTGTATTTTAATAAAAATGCCTAAAATATGTAAATTTAGATATTGCAAGTAATAAAACCAAAAAAGAAAAAGGATACAATTTTTATTTTAAAAGAAAAGGAAAAGTTAGGATTTATAAAAAAATTTTTTGGTAGAAAAATATTCCATGGAATTGTGATCAAAAAGTGGAGCAGCATCAAGTAGGAGTATAGGGGGAAATTTTGAACAGTTGAGGAAGGTTCATCTCAGAATTATCTTCGACGAAGAAAAAGGAGAAGAGGAACTGGGAAGGCAACTTAAAATTTCAAAATTTTTGTAATTATTAATTTTGTTTGTAAAAATTTATGATTTTTCTTTTATATAGAACCCACTCCCAATAGAGATAGAGAGTATCAACAGTCTTAATATAATGATAATTATGCAGATCATTATAATATATATAATACAGTTAAAGGATATAATGAAATAATAATATTAATGAATAAAAAAAATTAAAATGGGCAAACAATAATTACATAAAAAAAAATATTCACTATATTGTTATACAACTGTATTAATTGCAGTTTCGGAAATAAAATTTAGTATCAATTACGATATCAGAATAAACATGACAACAATGCCCACTTTTATTTAATTATCCACCAGTTTTAGACACAAAATTAAATTAGTTGACGGGATGCAACTCAGCGGTTGGACGGATGCAAGTCAGCGGTCAAAAGTTTGGCCTGCTCAAATGGGATGCAACTCATTGGTCCCGCCAAACCCATATACCAAATTTCAGCTGAATCGGATTAAACGTGTGGCCACTATCGTGGAAGAATACATACAGACAGACAGACAGACACACAGGCAGATAGACAGACTTCCATCTGGAAATAGTCTAAATCATCTCAGGTGACCTCAAAATGGATATTTCCATCTTTATCTCGAAATTTTTTTTAGCTCGTTCACAATACTTTCCCTTCTCGGAGATGAGTCGGGAAAGTAAAAAGACGAAAAAAATAGAAAAAAAAACAAGAAAAAAATTATAAAAATAGAGAAAAATAGAAAAAAATAAGACAAGAGAGGAAAAAATAAGAAGAAATTGAAAAAAATAAAAATCATGAAAAAGGTGAAAATAAAAAAAACTTTTAAAAACTAGGAAAAAAGATGAAAAACATGAAAAAAAAATAAGAAAAATAGGTATGAACATAAACTTTAAAATTTAATTAATTTAGTCGAATTTCGACTACTGGGCGAATACTAGTTGGAAATAAATATACTGCCTAGCATAAAATTAGGTCACTTTATAATTTGCATATATTTCAGAAATTTTTAATTTTTTCGGATTTTTTTCTGTTGTACCACAGTCTACTAGCATTGTACTATAATTCTGCCGTGATTGCTTGAATAAAAAACTTGTTATTTTATTGAAAGTTTATTGAAAATAATGAAAATGTTAAAAATATTTTGATATGCTTTTATTACATCCATATGGGCAAGGTCGTGCGGCGCACGACGGCGCCAAGGCCTCAAAGGCGCATTTACATAAAACACAAAAATTATCTACCAATACCGGCGGTGAATTTTTCTTTTACATATAAAAATTAGGAACGATATCATGAAACCCGTATTATAAAACATGTCGGAAAATAGACTAGAACAAGATCAAAAATGTCGGTTCCACTGTGAACATATGCGTTTGCATTTTCGTGTGAATTATCAGTGCTCAAAATAATCTTAAATTGCCCAAAATCTTCTTATAAATGTCTAAATTAATAATAAACCGGTTTAAAGTTACTTCAATTGTTCAAAATAATCTAAAATGGTCTAATACTTCTCAAAATCGTCTAAGATAGTAATGAAACGGTCCAAAGTTACCTAAAATGGATCTGAGGATTGTTCAAACTTATCTGAAATTGTCCAAAATCTTCTACAAATTGTCTATCAATTGTATTGTTCAAAATAATCTGAAATTCTCTAAAATTTTCTGAATGAGTAATAAAAACTTCAAAAGTTACTTAACTTGATTAAGAAATTTTTCAAAATAATCTAAAATGCTCTAAAATTGTCCAACATCCTATAAAAATTGTCTAAAATAATAAATAATGGTCTAAAGTTACGTAAATTGATTGGAGAATTGTTCAAAATAATCTAAAATGGTCTAAAATTGTCCAAAATTTAAAAATTGTCGAAATTAATAATAAAACGGTATATAAATACCTAAAATGGATCAGAGAATTGTTCAAAATAATCTAAAATTGTCCAAAATCTTCTAAAAATTGACTAAAACGGAATAAAGTTACTTAAGTTGATCAGATAATTGTTCAAAATTATCTATAATGGTCTAAAATTGTCCAAAATGGTATAAAAATGATCTAAAATAGTAATTAAAGGGTCTAAAGTTGCCTAAATTGATCAAATAATAGTGCAAAATTATCTAAAATGGTCTAAAGTTGTCCAAAAACAGACTTAAATAATAATAAAACGGTCTAAAATTACTTAAAGAATTATTGAAAATTACCTAAATTGTGGAAAATAGTCTAAAATTATCCTAAATGGTCTAAAATTGTCGAACAATGGTCTAAAATGGTAATAAAACGGTCTAAAGTTATCTAAATTGATCAAAGAACTCTTCAAAATAGTCTAAAAGTACCTAAAATTTTCCAACATAATCTAAAATGACCTAAAATTGTCCAAAATGGTCTAAAATTCCCCAAAAATGAATCAAAGTTACCTAAATTGATATGAGAATTTTTTAAATAATCTAAAATTATCCAAAATGGTCTAGAATTGTCATAAAATAGATTAAAATAATAAAAAAACGGTCTAAAGTTACATAAATTGATCAGAAAATTGTTCAATATAATCTAAAATGGTCTAAAATTGTGCAAATAGTCTCAAATTGTCCAAACACGGTCTAAAATATTAGTAAAATGGTCTAAAGTTACCTTAATTGATCAGAGAATTGTTCAAAATATTTGGCCTAAATTTGTCCAATTATCCAGTGGTATGCATTTGGAAGAATATGTCACCTTTCTCCTCCTATTTGTTACGCCACTGACATTTGAAACTATTTCAATTTTTTTTTGGTATTGCTCAATGATTTTCACGTAAAATCCGCATAAATTGAACTGTGTGAGATTGGGTGGCAATTTTGACTCAATAAATATAAAGGCGCCTATTATTATTTGGCACGACAGCGCTGAAAAGTACTTGGCGCGTCCCTGAGTACGTCAAAAGAAATTTTAAGCACTTCAGTAATGAGTATTCTCTCCTCTGGCAGTGATAACAGCTTGCAAGCGACGAGACATTCTTTGGATCATATCCTGCGGAATATTGTCCCATTCCTGCACCAATATATCACGAAGCCGGCATATGTCTCCAATTTCCTCTCAAATATGTTCGATCGGATTTAAATCTGGACTTCGATGAGGACAAATAAATCGCTTGATATTAACCTCGATTAGATAAATAGTAACTATCCGAGCAGTGTGGAAACGTGCATTATCACGCATAAAGGTTGCGTCATCTCCACGAATAACCATGAACGGTATTACAACATGGTCTTCTAGAACCTCTGTCAGGTACCTATGCGCATTTAAATTCTCATTCCCCGGGATAAAGACTAATTCCGTGTGAACTTCAAAAGGTATGCCATAACAGAGACTCCACCAAATGGAAGTCGCTTGGCAATACATACTTGAGCATATCCCTCGCTTTGTCATCGCCACACTCTTACAATAGTAACCAAAAAACGACTAACGTTAGTTCTTCCCTTAAAACCTTCAGAAATAATTCAAGTACAAATTTAGATGTACTCTCTGCAACAAGCCACTGATTTTGAAGATATCTATTTAAATCCCGATGTAAATGTTAGTTTTGAAATCTTCATTAATATTATTAAATATTTAGTTGACACATGTTGCCCCTTAAAATGGCATGACACTACAAAAACTCTTAAAAAAAAATTGGGTAACAACAGAAATTAAACAAGCTAGTCAGGACTTGAAAAGCCTACATTGGTTAAAAATAAATTTAAAAACTGAAAACTCTCAAACACTATATAGACAAGAAAAATTATCAGAAATTACTTACAAATGCTAAAATGCAATTTAATGAAACTGTTCTTAATAAATCCAATAATGCAAGCAAAACTATTTGGAATCTTGTAAACCAGGAAATTGGTGGGGAAAATAACAAAAACAATCGAATTAATTTAACTATTGACGAGACGCCACTATCAGATACTAAATCTGTGGCCGATGCCTTTGGCAATTACTTTTCTTCGATAAATGAAATAAGCCTAACGAACTACTACGGTGACAATAGATCTCAATTTTGCACTGTTTGAAATATTATAAAACCCACCTTTTTCTTCTATCCTGTAGACAAATACGAAATAATCGATATTATTAGAAATTTAAGGAATAAAAATAGTACGGGTGTAGACTTTATTTCCTCAAAAATTTTGAAATGTATTACGGAACACGTCGCAGAGCATTTTGCTTATCTTATAAATTTGTCAATCTCTACTGGTATTTTTCCTTCTGTTTTAAAAATGGCCAAGGTCATCACCGTTTTAAAAAAAATGCCACGGATAATATAGCAAATTATCGATATTAAGTGTGTTTTCAAAGGTCTTTGAAAAAATTGCTTATAGTAGAATTTTGAATTACTTAACTAAATTTGAAATTATTACAAATCAACACAAACAGCCGCATGTAACTTCACGGATTACATTTACAAAAGTCTTGATGTTGGTCTCCAAGTTGCCGGATTATTATTTGACCTTTCGAGAGCCTTTGATTCTCTTAAGTTTGACTTTATTGAGAAAAAGTTATACAATCTCGGTTTCAGAGGTATCTATCTGAACTGGCTTTTCAGTTTTATTAGTAATAGGTCAAAGTTTGTCAAGGTAAGAGACTGTAATTCCCATGGATTTAGGTATCCCACAGGATTCTGTGCTGGGACCTCTAATATTTTTCTTATTCATTAATGACCTACCACAATTTATTGATGCGAATATGTTAATATTATTTGCGGATGACACGTCCTTAGCGGTCTCAGCGCATAGCTTGGAACAATTAACTCAAACCTGTATTAGTGTGATTGAAGCATTCACCAATTGGTGTAATGCTAATGAATTAATGATCAATTTGGATAAAACAGAATTTATATATTTTAGTAACTCAAATAATCGCGATTTAACATTGAATTATCAGGGCAAACATGCAGTTGAAATCAAAAAACTGCATAAAATTTCTAGGTGTTAATCTGGACAATAATTTGAAGTGGAACTACCACATAGATCCAGTTTGCAAGAAACTGAATAAATCATATTTTGCTATAAGCAAAATAAAAAATATGATACCTTTATACGCAGTGATGAACGTATACTACAGTCTAGTGTACAGCCACTTAAGTTATATCATAGTTCTATGGGGTAACGCATCTAATTGGAAAAGAGTTTTTATCTCCCAAAAAAGAATCATTCGTCTAATCTACAGTTTGAAACCACATGATGCAGGCAAACCTAACTTCTTGGATAATAAAATCATGACGGTCCGTTGCATACATGCAAATAAGTTTCAAAACAAAATCTATACAACCTCGAGAAAATACAATTCCAAGCATTAAGAATCATCCTGGGAGCAATGAAAAGTTCTTCATCAGTCTCCCTGTTGGGAGAAGCAGGAGAATTGCCACTTAAGTGGAGGAGAATATTGTCCAACTCGCTGATGAACATCTATTCCCTTGTTAATGTGTAAAATAATGGTCAAACAAGTGATTATACCATGATAGAGGGCTTAGATGACATGATCAAGCCTGATGATTATCCATGCTTCAAATATAACTATTTATAACACTAGAAAAAGAATCCACTTGGATAAACAAAATAATGATAACTCATGATTAAATTTCACATCTCAAGTTAAAGAAAAGTATCCAAACTTTAAACTAGCGTTTACCGATGCATCAGTAGACCCAATCAATCATAAAGCTGCCATAGGGATTCACATTCCCCATTTAAACTATAATTATTCCTTTAGTTTAAATGATCACACTAACATTTGCAATGCGGAAATTAAGGCTATAGAAGTTGCATATAAAAAAATACTTCATTCCAATACTAAAAATATAATTATTTGCTAAGATTCCCGTAGTGCACTAAGTACCAAAGAAAGAACAGATATTCAAGCAGAGACCAGGGATGCGCCAAGTACTTTTCAGCGTTGTCGTGCCAAATAATGATAGGCGCCTTTATATTTATTGAGCCAAAATTACCACCCAATCTCACACAGTTCAATTTGTGCGGATTTTACGTGAAAATTATTGAGCAATACAAAAAAAAATTAAAATAGCTTCAAATGTCAGTGGCGTACCAAATAGGAGGAGAAAGGTGACATATTCTTCCAAATGCATACCGCTGGATAATTTGGAAAATTTAAGGCCATTTATTTTGAACAATGCTCTGATCAATTTAAGTAACTTTAGACAGTTTTACTAATATTTTAGACCGTTTTTGGACAATTTGAGACTATTTGAACAATTTGAGACCATTTTAGATTATATTGAACAATTTTCTGATCAACTTATCTAACTTTAGACCGTTTTATTATAATTTTAATCCATTTTAAGTCAATTCTAGACCATTTTGGATAATCTTAGATTATTTAAAAAAAATCTCTGATCAATTTAGGTAACTTTGGTTAATTTTTTTGGAAATTTGGACTATTTTGGACGATTTTAGTCCATTTTAGATTATTTTGGACAATTTTAGGTACTTTTAGACTATTTTGAATAATTTTTTGATCAATTTAGGTAACTTTAGACCATTTTACTAATATTTTAGACCGTTTTTGGACAATTTGAGACTATTTAAACAATTTTAGACCATTTTAGATTATATTGAACAATTTTCTGATCAATTTATGTAACTTTAGACCGTTTTATTACCATTTTAGACCATTGTTGGACAATTTTAGACTATTTAGGACAATTTTAGAATATTTCCACAATTTAAGTAATTTTTAATAATTCTTTAAATAATATTAGACCGTTTTATTATTTAGTCTGTTTTTGGACAACTTTAGACCATTTTAGATTATCTTGAACTATTCTTTGATCAATTTAGGCAACTTTAGGCCGTTTTATTTCTATTTAGATACTTTTTAGACTATTTTGGACAATTTTAGACCATTATAGATAATTTTGAACAATTATCTGATCAATTTAAGTAACTTCAGACCGTTTTAGACAATTTTTAGAAGATTTTGGACAATTTTAGATTATTTTGAACAATTCTCTAATCCATTTTAGGTAACTATATACCGATTTATTATTAATTTTGACAATTTGTAGATTTTGGACAATTTTAGACCATTTTAGATTATTTTAAACAATTCTCCAATCAATTTACGTAACTTTAGACTGTTTTTTAGTATTTTAGACAATTTTTATAAGATGTTGGACAATTTTAGAGCTTTTTAGAATATTTTGAAAAATTCTTTAGTCAAATTAAGTAACTTTAGAAGTTTTCATTATTAATTTAGAAAATTTTAGAGCATTTCAGATTATTTTAAACAATACAATTGATAGACAATTTTTAGAAGATTTTGGACAATTTCAGATTAGTTTGAACAATCCTCAGATCCATTTCAGGTAACTTTAGACCGTTTTATTATTATTTTATACGATTTTGAACAATTTTAGACCATTTTAGATTATTTTGAACAATTTAAGTAACTTTAAACCGTTTTATTATTAATTTAGACAATTTTTAGAAGATTTTGGACAATTTAAGATTATTTTGAGCGCTGATAATTCACACGAAAATGCAAACGCATATGTTCACAGTGGAACCGACATTTTTGACCTTGTTCTTGCCTATTTTTCGAGATGATTTAAAATACGGATTTCATGATATCGTTCCTAATTTTTATATAAAAAAAATTTCACCGCCAGTATTGGTAGATAATTTTTTGGTTTTATGTAAATGTACCTTTAAGGCCTTGGCTCCGTTGTGCGCCACACGACCTTGACCATATGGACGGCGCGTCCCTGTCAGAGACCAGCTTTTCGCTATTAGAGAAAAAATTGTTGTGGGCTTGGATTTCTAGCCACACAAATATCAAAGGCAATGAAATAGCTGATAATTTAGAAGAACCAGGACTAAAAAAAATTATAAAGAAATGAAATATAAAGGCATAATAAACAAAATTAAAGAAATAAGTAAAATAAAGGGAAAATATTTATACAGAATGCTGGGGAAACTAAACAAAAAAACAAGGTTTTGTGATGTGAACTTGACAAAGAAAACAATAAGGGCCATTTGCACCGACTAAATTTAAACCCAGCTTTAGAGTAAGCCTCGCTTTAAATAAAAATTCATTTGTACAGCCAGACAAACTTGGTTTAAAGTGGTCTAAGCAAAGTTTAAGTTAAACCGTCAGAATTGAGGGTTTTAATTTACAAAGCCTTATTTCATAACCAAACTTTTATGGTTTCCAGCCATTTGATCCAAATAACAAATTTTCTATAGTGTTGTTACTTCTTGATGTTTATGTGACATTCTTATAATCTTTAGTACTTTTTTTATACTACATCTTTTGTATTAAAAATACAAAATGAATTTCGATGATATTTTTGAAGGCGATTTGGATGTTCTTCAAATAATTAATTTCGGTTTTCCAAGACAAATTTATATCCGAAATAATCCTTACGAAGAGCTAAGTGAACTAACTTTCCATATTTGGTTATTATATTTAATATAGTTGTTTTCTCTTCATTTGAAAAATTAGTGCTTCGCTGACGTTTTCAATCATTTTGACACATGCAGATTACAGAAATAAGGCATGCGACATAAAATATATTATATTTTCACAGCCACTACACCGTTTTTGAATTTTTGTCAGGTTAGAATTTTTGTTATGAAGTTAGTCACAAAAGTGGTCACAACTATAAATAAACAAAATTACCATCAATAGTTCGCTTGTACTCGCTTAAGAAAGCTCGCTTTAAAAAGGTGCGGTGCAATGATTTTGAAAATAAACTTCACTTAAATATTTAAGCGAGTTTTAAAAAACCAAGTTTAGATGTCGATCGGTGCAAATGGCTCTAAGTAAGATATGTAGGCTCAGTATATTGTTGGACACCAACTTACCTGTATAGAATGGTAGAATGGGACAAAAAGATAATACCCAATGTGAATGTGGAAAAATTGGTACCATTAATTATATACTGCTAGAATGTCCTAATAACCTCACTAAAGTTAACCTCCTACACAACCGAATGCTGCTTAGATTAGATCCTGTACATGCAGCCCTATCCTTAGATTACCTTACTGAACCAAATGCTTATACCACTTCGCTTATCTGTGAATTTCTTCATATAGCAAATTTCTTTTAGCTAAAAGTCAATCAACAAAGAGGAAGTTATGGTGAATTCCAGACGCATTTTGTGCAACTCCCTCTTCTAATCAAACGAAGGTTAAGAAAAGACGCAACATTGGGCAGACAGCCATAGCTCAACCCATAAAGAAGGAGAAGAAAGCAAAGTGTTGTAGCCACTCCCAATCGTTAAGTTGCAACACTTTGTTTTGTTAGCCACTTATCACTTTTGTTCCTCTTCTTTTTTCAAAAACTAAGTAACATCTTACGGTAGTCTAACCATTTGATAATTTCTTCTTTTCTTTTGCCTCTACCACCTCACCTTTAATTAAAATTTAACCTCACTTAAAAATTGTAAACCGCAAGGTAACGTGTTTTGAAGTTCTATAAAAAAATTTTGTACCTAATATTATTAACGTCAATGTTGTCTCTCTTGAAGACAAGCATAAACACTTTATTTAATTTTAATTTTGATCCTTATCGTTTTTAGATTATTTATTATCAAATCAAAATGTAACGAACACTAACATTTTTTTACTCCCACTTTTTTACTCTCAAGTTGGTTATTCTCTTATTTATGTTAGTACCATATTATTTTTTGGCAATTTTGTTACATTTAATTTTTTAAATTGTTTACAGTTGTCCTGATAATGGCACTGTGGTGCCTAAAGAACTCGACTTAAAATTAATTTGACAAAGAAAAATATGTATATTTTTCTACTCGTTTATCAATACACACGTGAAAGTATGTAACGCCTTTTCTTTCTTTAATATTACTAATCCTGTTTGAATTTAAAAATACCAAAAGTCTATTTAATACATTTTGAGTAAAGCTAAATATTTTAATAAAACAATAATAGACCTTTATTTGCATCCTTAAGACGATTCCCTTTAGATATGATTATTTCTTTGGTAAGAATATCAAAAATAGCGAAACTCTCTTACGAGTCTAGATGAACGAAATCCGATACTCAAACTTTATATATTTTCATATGCGGAAGTTCAATATATATGTGTCTTATTTTTCAACTGACAGATCTTCGATTTCCGCACACATTTCTCGATGTACATACCAGGAGAGTAAATTCTAAATTTTAAAACTTTTCAAATAAAATTATCTATAAAACGCATTAGAACTAAATTAAATAAAATAATCAATTTTATTCTTAACAAAAATAATTAATTTGAAATAAAATATTTTATATTTATATTTATATTGATATTGTCCATCTCATCAATAATTTATTCTTAAGTGTAGTAAGTACTTTTAATACTTTTGAAGATTTAACGAATTTATCCAAGCTCAAATGAACGTACTCAAAAATTCAATTTTCTTCTAAATTCTAAATTCAAGACTTTTTATAAAAATGCTGTGGAAGCGAAGGAATTTTTCCCGATTTTTCATAATTATTATCAACTGTTTGGAAATTCGTTAAATTCAGTATAATTTTATAAATTCCAAATACATAGATAACTTTAATATTATGAATTTGTATATCAATACCGAAATTTTTATACCATTAGATGTAATAATCGATGTGTTAGGGCCGTTTTTGTTACCCTTTAAACTAAATGAGTTGTCGGTGGGGGGGGGGGGTAAGACTTAATCCTCTCACTGTATATAATATATATTGTAATATTCTGTTCCGCAACAACGTATAAAAAATTTAAAATACCGAATTTGGTATACAGACACCTTGGGTCAATGTTGGTAGTTAGTACCAGGTGTGGAGTTGGGGAACGGGGAAGGGAGTAGGGGTGTGTCAAGGTTCAGATAAAAAAATAGACTTTTTGTGGAAACATTCAGATTAACCAATCGATTAAAAAATTGATTAAGTATCGATTAAAAATCGACTGAAAAATCGACTTTTGAAAAACAAAAATTTTAGAAACATAACAAATTTTTCATTGACTTAATAAAATATTTAGCCTGGAACCTATCCTGAGATTAACGTCTTGTTCATATTTTATTTCTCCTTTTCTTTTAATTTCGTTAACTTGTATTTTTATTTTAATAATTCGTTTATTCTTTTCTGTCGTCTTCTATTTTTTCGTCTATTTATTTGTTCTTCTATTCCTTGTTTTCTGTGATTTATTTTTCTAATTCTTTAATAATCTGTTCTCTTTCATATTTTTCTTCTATTTATTTTTAAATATTTTCATTTCATGCTATTTTATTTCTTTCCCATATTTTTTATTTTTTTCTCATACTTTTTATCACTTTTTAGATTCTTCTCCTTTTATTTTACATTCTCCCCTGTCTTCTGTTATATTTTGTATCATTTCTATTAGCATTTTTATCATCTCTTTCTCATTATTAGTTAATTTACTTTAATGGTCCCTTCAGATAAGGAAAATTTCTATGTTTCTTTAAAAAAAATTGTGTTTTAGTTAAAAAACCGTGTTTGCTGAATTAAATGTTTAATAAAATCAACATAAATAAATAATTGACAATATTGAGACATTTTAGGTAATTCTTGTTTAATTATAAGTAATTTAGACCAAATCGTGACCACCAAGAATGAATCAAAAAAAAAATGGAGTCTTAAGTGACATCAATGTGTACGTGTTTGAAGTCGTAGAATCCAAATATGTAGAAATGACTGTATGTTCCATTTGAATTTCCAATTTTCATGTAATTTCGGGTCAAACCGGATGTCAGTCATATTGGCTATTTATGTAAAAATATTCAAAATAGCTCTTTTATAATGGACCAAAACTTGGCATAAACCTATTAACCCATTTTAAAGTTATAGGGGTGACCCATGACCCATTTACACCCGGTATATGTATTTTTCTTAAAACGCACCCTGCGTGTTATGAAACTATTGTTCAAGATACCGAGACCTTCAATTTGACCTGCGTATCTATCGTTGGTGTAGGTAAAATTTCGGTAAGTCGGCGTTTTTTCGTCTTATTTGAAGGGACTATAATATTGATTTTCAGTTCAGTACTCTTGCTTTAAACAGAAACAGTAACGTTCCTAGAAATCAAATAATGAAACATTAGTTTAAAAAAAATTAGCTATCTTAATGTAATGGAGAAGTTTATCATTTTGAATGAGACTGAAAATTTGAGCAAAACAGAACAAAAGTGTGAAACTGAAATTAAGATGTCTCACAAACTAACAAATTTAAAGTTGGCGTCCGATTCATTGGCCTGACGTCATTTCTCTTAATTAGTGTATGAGACGGGATTGTAAATAAAGCGACTTATCGCGATTCTTTATTCTCGTTATTCCACGCTTATATTAGTCCAAAGCCAGAGCAGAAAAAGTAGGTTCTACTATTTTTCTCGTACGGTGCACGGTTCACAAGATATTTCACAAAACGTGCTTTTAAAAATAGCGGCTGACGCTCGCGGCTCTCGTCCCGCCAACTTGAAATTCTTTTCAGGAGACACGTTCCAACAATAAAATCTCTTCTGTAGAAGATTGCAGAAAAAAGTACCATATATTGTGTCGTGGATAGAATAAGAGTTTGGTTTGTAGTAAAGCGCTTTGGCTATGCAGATACGTGACGTCATACACATCACATTCCGCGAGAAAAAGCAACAACTTCAATAATATATTTCTCCGTTATTTTGACCGATTTCAAAATTTGTTCTGGCGATTTATTAGTTTTTGTCTATATTTTAGTTAAATGTAAATAGTAGTTTGTACAACAAGTGCCTAAAGCGTCACATTTCCCACGAGCTCAGAAATGCGAGTGCCGCAAATCTAGCGAGTGGGAAAAGTGCTTTGCGTACAAGTTGTACACAATATTTTTTCTACAACCACATTTATTAATGAAAGAAAAACAGTAACTTGTCAAAAAAAGTTAACAGGTCATAGCTGTGTTTGACATTTCCGGGGGAAAAGTGCCATAGCGTGTATTTTTCGCACTCTAAATTATTACTTTAGAGCATATTATATTATCACTACTATGAAACTTCTCCATTGATATAACCCAAAAAACATTTTAAATGATCCTCTCAGGATCCCAAAGCGATTTTTTATACAATTGTTTTAGGACTTTAACAGATGTTTGTAGGCTCGTAAAGACGGTTTTCCACCAAACGGACTACTCGACTTTGTGTTTTGTTTTTGTTTTTAAGGACTCCGAAAACAAAAACAAAACTGAAACAAACGCTAAACTCTTGTTTACACCAAGAAGACTATAATTTATTCGAGTCGTGTTTTTGTTTTTAAACCTTTTCAACTGATACGTGGTGTGTACATAGTTTTTTCAATGGACGAATGTGAACTAAAGTATAGTATGCTAACGGTACTCTTAAGTTTACATTAGTCCTTTAAAGGGTGTGGAAGTAGATTCAAACAAAGAGTCCTACGATGGTATTAGCAACCAATCAAAAGTTGTAAAAAATTAGACAATTAAAGATCTACTTTTGTATACAAGTGAAGATTAAATAGACGTCTATCATCTTTGATTGTCTAATTTCTTACAACTTTTGATTGGTTGAAACTTCTGGATCCTTTAAAGCACCAATGTGAACTTAAGAGTACTGATAGCATACGTGGGAAAGTCAGGTCTACATTTTGGTATATGGACTTGACGGAGAAAACTAAAAGCGGGCATTCAGTTTTTAACATGTAAATTCCCATATCTCAGTTTTCTAAAGAGATTCTTTCATTTAAAAAAATAAAATAAAACAAATATAGACGTTTACACATTAAGAACAATCAAAAGACTGCAACTTGAAAAATAAAACTGAAACCCAAACACGCACAATTTCTTTTCTACTAAGCCGACTTGAGTTTGTAAACACGTCGAATCCTTTTGATGTTACCGCTTTCGATCGGGACACCGAAAACAAAACAGAAACAGTCGCAGAAAACTCTGAAAAAGTTTCTGAAAAGTTGCAGTTATTTTTTTCGAGACGAGTTTCTGTTGTGTTCCTTTAGTGGAAATCCGTCTTAATGATTCACTATCTTCAAAACAAATATAATAATTCTTTTAGCCGATGTAAATTTGTTGTATGCATTAAAAAATAAATATCTTTACGCCAATGCGATATCCGAATCATTCAGGTTGTCGTAAAACAGCAATAACTGGTTTAAATCTTATAATGCTGTTCAATTATTGAGAAAGTGTTGCTTTACATTCATTTAAAAATTGTATCAGTTTTATACAAATGTTTAATCCATACTTTGTTGCGGAAAGTAAAAAAGTGAGATAGAGATTTCTAAAACTGTGCAATAATATTAAACGGATGTTAGAGCAATAGAAATAATCTGCCAAATCGCATTTTACGCCATTTAAGTTATTATGGTAGGAGAACGAAACGATAGAAAAGTACGAAGGAGGCGAAAGCAGGGCTTCCTGCTTAACGTTTTAATTGGCGATTTTATAAATAAATAAATGTCACTTAATGAGTCAGCTCATTAGGCAACGAGCAATTAATGAAGTGAGGAATCCACATTTATTTATAATTATTAATGATAATGTTTGTGTTTGCTCTCGGTTTTTTTTGTTTACAACCATACGGGTAATTTTCCTTTATTTATAAGGTGGCATTTCTGGATTAAAAAATTGATTCAGGATGTTCGATAGAATTGAATCAATAAGGGTCATTTGTTTTTTGAACATAATCGATACAAAATGATATTGTAACAGCAATAATAATAGTTTTATAAATTTTGAGAAAGAGATAAAAAGTAACGTTATAAAATATTCAGTGTAATGTAAATCGCTTTGTATATATTTAGTGAATTTTCCTAAATAATTAGCTTAATCTTAGTTAAGGTTAGGTTAGGTTTTATATAAGACAAATGCATGAATCAAATACATATCATAAATAAATTAAATTTTAAGGGAATTTTGTAACAATCAAAATATCAATATAAGACATAACAATAAATTTTGATAAAAAGTTAGATAATAATAATTTTAATACAACAAATTCATCATAAAATGTTAATTGTAATGAAGTTTCACAAGTTTCTTTGTAATAATAAAATATTAAAAGAATAATATAGAATAATAGTCGAGACAATGAAGCACTAATAAGGTCAAAAGTTCGGTATTTTTTGAAAAATAAGTCCCTACTTTTTATCTTATACAAACCGGAAATTGCATTGGTGCAGCCAAAAATGCATTCAAAAAATGCATTTTTTGAAACGGTTTTTGAAAGATTAAAGAACTTTGTAAATAAGAATCAGAACTGGCCCAAATCGGGTTCTCGGGGGTCTTCGAGCTCGCTGATCACGATTATGATATTCAAATTGACCCACAGCCAACCTGGAGCTCAGGAACGCCAATAAACGTCATCTCCGTGGGACTCTCCCGAAATTCACGCGAGGAAGGAGAGAAACTTGGACATCTAGTGCGCCAGAACCTGGACATGGACGTCATTCCCGAGAATTTTCCTGACAAGATCGCCAAAAACAACCTGAAAATCATTGTAGGTACCTTTTTTGGGCGCTGAATCAAAATTACACGTCGAAAACGACCCCCTGATTACCTGGTGCACCGGAACCTAGACGCGGACCTCATCTCAGTGGATTTTTATCACATAATCGAAAAAGACGAACCGAAAATCGTATGCGGGGTTTTTTGGGGTGTTGAATCCTAATTTCACGTCGATAACGACCCTTCCGAGACAAAATCTTTTAAACGCCAATTACATCAATATTGACTTTCTATTCATTCCATTTCTTTCCTCCTCACATAATTTAACTAGAACCAACAATTCCACTCAGCTATTTCAGTATTGTCGTCCGTCTTTAAAACCTCAGGTTTGGTTGACATTCATATGAATGACATCGATGTCAAGAAAAAGGTTCCGGTGCACCAGGTGTTGGGAGGGTCATTTTTGACGGGAAATTCTGATTCACCGCCTCATAACGATTCTGGGTTCGTCTTCTCCGATTGTGTGAGGAAAGCTCTCGACGACGACGTTCAAGCCGAGGTTCCGGTGCACCAGATGTTAGGAGGGTCGATGTCGGTTCGTCTTTTTCGATTGTGTGAGAAAAGCCTACGGATATGTGGTTCGCGTCCAAAATGATTTTTGGGTGGTTTTTGGCGATCTTGTTAGGAAAATTTTCGGGGATGGTGGACGTCCACGATCCGATACACCAGTTGTCCGGGGGGCGTGTTCTCCGAAGCTATATTTGCATATTTGAATTCAGCGACCCAAAAAACTCTCGGCCGCCGAGTTTCTCTCCTTCCCCGCGTGAATTTCGGAAGAGTCTCACGGAGATGACGTTCATCGGCGTTCCTGAGATTCAGGTAGGCTGTGGGTCAATTTGAACATCATAATCGTGGTCAGTGGGCCAGTTCTGATTCTTATTTACAAAGTTCTTTAATCTTCCAAAAGCCGTCTCAAAAAAATGTATTTTTCGAATGCAGTTTTGGCTGCAGCAATGCAATTTCCGGTTTGTATATAATAAAAATTAGGGACATTTTTTCGAAAACATTTTTGGAAGCGAATGCAAAAAGCCGCATTCTGAGCCGTCTTAGTCCGAAAAATTCCGAACCATTTTGCTTTATTACCTCGACTATAACGTTTCAAATCTCAGAAATTGAAAAATTTCTTTTAACAGATGATATGAGAGTTGACATGATAATATCTAAAAATATCCAGAAAAACAATACTTTTGGTTGCTAGAAAAAAAAAGAAGAAAACTGGAGAGAGATAAAGAAATTTTTAAATGACATAAAAATTTTTAACAAGAAAAATTTATTAAAATAGAGAAATTAAATAAGCAAATTTAATTTTGTCAAGAATACCTATTCACACATAGAAAATAAGTGTAAGAAATAAGTTGATTTGAACTCTCTATGAGTTTTTTCATATGTTAATTGTTATTTAATTGTTAAAAGGTTTGATAGGATCAATAATTTTAAGTTGTATGAATTTATGAACATAGTTTATTGTTAAAAAGTATAATTTTAAAGAATTTATTGATAGTAATTGGTATATAAGATATTCTAAATCGATAATTGTGAATATGAAGAATCTAATTTTAATTTTTTTTGTACATCATTATTTTTATTATTATTATTATTATGAAAATAAAGAAACTTTGGAAATGGGTTTAAAAGAAAATTTAATTAATAAGGTAAAGGGTCAGATTTGAAAAATTTTTTATTAATCAACTAAAAAATTTTCATAAAACATTTTGCACTAAAGAGTATAATTTACCTCCAATTTAAAAAAAAATAGAAAATCCTAAATGTGTATTTTTCTCGCCATCTAGCGGCGAAACTATGAGGAATTCGATAAAAAGGTAAACACAAAAGTAAACAAAAATTTGATGCTTTACAACTTTGCACCAGAAAATTTAGCACTAAAATGCATTGTTTGTCCTCAAAATCAAGAAAAACGAGAGAAAACCTACATGCACATTTTACCGAGCCCTCTAGTGACGCAACGATTGTAAATTTTAGAAAAAGTTTTAGACAAAGGTTATACGGAATTTTATGCTCTAAAACTTTGTACTACAACATTTTGCACGAAAGTGTATTGTCCTCAAAATCAAGCAAAAATAGAGAAAACATACATGAACATTTTTTACGCGCCCTCTAGTGGGGCAACTATTGGAAATTCTGAAAAAAGCTTGAGACAAAAGTTATAGGCAATTTTATACTCTAAAACTTTGTACTCCAACGTTTTGCACTAAAGTGTATTGTTTGTCTTCAAAATCAAGAAAAACTAGAGAAAACCTACATGGACGCTTTTTAGGAACCCTCTAGTGGCGCAACTATTAGAAATTCTAGAACAAGTTTTAGACAAAGAAAATCTAAATGCACATTTTTTACGCGCCCTCTAGTGGCGCAACTATTGGAAAAAGTTTGAAACAAAAGTAATAGGGAATTTTATGTTATAAAACTTTGTACTACAATATTTTGCATTAAAGTGTATTGCTTGTCCTTAAAATTTAAAAAAAGTAAAAAATTGCTATATGTGTATTTAATTAATGTCTGTCTTGACCTTCTACTGTACCAATTTAAACCAAAAACTAATTGTCGCATTCGAGGCATACACCGACCCTTCATACCAAATTTCAGATTGATTGATCAAACGATTCGGCAGTTATCGTGGAAGATTACACACAGACACACCGACACACAGACAGACCATACGCTGGAAATGGTTTCGATCTTCTTGAGGGACCTCAAAATGGATATTTCCATCGATATGTCGATTTTTTTTGCTCGTTCACCTTACTTTCCCTTTGATGGGTCCGGAAAAGTAAAATAGAGAAAAACAGAAAAACGTAAAAAAAATTGGAAGAAATATAGAAAAAAATGGAAAATTAGAAAAAAATATAAAAAAACAGTATAAAATAGGAAAAAATAGTTAAAAATAAAAAAATGGGGAAAAATAGGAAAACGTAAAAAAATTAGGAAAAAATAAGAAGACGTAAAAAAATTGCGAAAAATAGAGAAAAATGGAAAAAAATAGACAAAATAGGAAAAACAGGGAAGTATTGGGAAAAATAGGCAAAATGGTTGAAAAAAGAAAAAAATAGTAAATAATGGGAAAAAAAATAGGAACAAATAGGAAAAACTAGGTTTAGGTAAAATAGGAAATTTTGGAAAAATGGAGAAAGGCAGTAAAAATAGTTAAAACCGAGAAAAAATTGAGAAAAATTGGAAAATATATGCAAAAATAGGAAAAATGGGGAAAAACAGAAAAAACATGAAAAAATGGAAAAGAATAGGAAAAATGAGACATATAAAAAACAGTAAAAAAGAGGAAAATAAAAGAAATAGGTATATACTTTAAATTTTAATGAATTACGGTCAAATTTCGACCACTGGGCGACCACTAGTAAAGTTAAAAATAGAAACTTCGGGTTAGGTAGTTGTAAATTTATTAAAATGGTTAGAATATTCCAATAGCAATAAAATTGTAATTTTGAGAATTTAAGCGGTGTTGTCATGTGTCAACTATTGCCCTACTACAAAAGTTTACGTACCCACTCGATGTAAAACGGGAGGGAATTCAAAGTTGATAACGCGCTTTCCATGTCTAGTTTGTACTAATATTGACAAAACATACATTTTGCAATATTTTGAGACATTTTACCCTGTAAATTAAAAACTATTAAACTTAGAGGTTTGGCGCAACGGAGATATTTGATCGATAGGTCAAGTTCTACAATATATCAAAATTTCGTCAAATTCTGACCGAAGGGTTTATGTTTAAAGCTACAAGAAATGCTATTATTTTAATTTCTCCAGCACGGCACAAAACTGCTGAATTCGAATTATGCCCCACCTGGCAAGATATTAAATTTTATAACCACTTATCCAGAAATATCAAGAAATCAAATATTCATCTATTTGAAAGTTCGATTAAATCCCTACTGACATTCAAAGGCTATTTATAGCATAGATATGCTTATGTATGACTGATGATACTAATCTTTGTTCGTTAAATTATATGGATATGTAATGCTTGTAATAGTCTTTTTTATATTTGAAATAATCAATACAATATTTATCTTTTATTTATTTAAAAAATCTGATGTGGCCAGCACATGACCTCGCGCCATTTTTGAATCAAAAATTTACACGTTAACACAAAAAAGTATGAAAAAAATGGACTGTTTTGTAAATCTGGCAACAATGGCAAAAGTTTTCAAAAGTTTAATCATACGAAAATAAACTATGGTGTATACAAAATATATGTGTAAAACCTTTTTGCCATTTTGTTTAGTAATGGCGCCATCACCATGTGCGCCATGTATGCAAAATTTCAAGTTATTTAATTCAGTAGTTTTTGAGTTATCGTTATTACAACATCCATCCTAACATACACACACTAACACACACACACACACACACACACACACACACACACACACACACACACACACACACACACACACACACACACTAACACACACACACAGACATCATCGCGAAAATATCAAAATCGTATTCTAGGGACCTTAAAACGTGTTTATCCATTGAAAACTCACTACCCAACTTTTAGCATGATTACTATACCTCTCTTATCTTAAGGGCGAGAGGTAATAAAAAACGAAGAATATGTAAAAAGTTAGAAACTTACGGACGTTAAACTTGTAAATAAAGAATGCAAATATATCTGCCGTATCCTGTATTTCATAATCAAAGACATTTATGGGGTTGATATTTTGTATCCTGTTTAAAATTGTTTTTACACTACTAGTATTAGAAGATGCCATTATTTATGCTGTGTTCGAGTCGAGAAGAGTAAACGTGATGTCAGAGGTAGGCGATCTTACGAAATCTGTCAAATCAATTATACGCAACTGTCATTGCGTTTGTCAAAAGAGTTTTTTTTTGAATTATAATAAAAAATTCGACAACAAATAAGCTCTTTCTATTGAATTCCTATATTTATAAAGTAAATTTTCGACCTAATCGAATAAAATAGGGGTAAGTAATTCTTCATCAGATATATTTTCATTTGAAATAGTTTAAGGTTATGTAATAAATATTTTGATATTAATTAGTGCTGTATGCAATAATACCCATTTTAAAATTAACCTAAAAATCAATTTAATAGTTTTTTAAATCTAAGTGTCAAATGAAACGAATTCTTCATGTATTCATTGCTACTTGAAAGTTTTAAAATTCACAGTGCAATTAACATAATGAAATGTCAATTTAATTTATTGAATATTCTCATTCAATTATTTTCACAAACTGCTTCTCTGCCATTAAAATATTTTCAAATGCATACCCAAAAAATCCAAAAATATCATTGTAAAAATGATTAAATGTTCTAGTAGTGGAAAAAATAGTATATAAACCACGGTAGAGAAGATTTTTCTCAGCCTCGCAACTTATTATCCCTCGATGCTTCGCATCTCGGGATTATAATAATGCTCGACTGAGAAAAATTACTTCTCGACCTTGGTGTATAATATACTATTAGCACACCGGTAGAAAATAACAGAGGTAAATCAATAGTTTGTGTAATTCGATTACCCACGTGTAAAAAAGGGCGTATCTATCGAAAAATTTAACATCAATGAAAGTTACGTGGTTACATAAAATAAACATGCATCAAGCAGTTTTCTACCCTTAAAATTCAATCAATTTCTATACGAAATAATTGAAAAAAAGATGAGGTATTTCTTATGTTTATCGGAATTTATGAGGTTAGGAAAAATTTTAAATTTAGCTAATTGGAATGTTACTATAGAATCCATGTATTTCGGTGTGATAATTATAAACAAGTGTATTAATTCGCCTAACAATTTCTGTTCCATTTGTGCTTAATACACAATGTTAATGCAACAGCTGAATATCAAATACTTTGTGAAAAAAATGTACTTGGAATACTTCAGACTAAAACTTGAACAAAAGAGAGCAAAAGAACCATAGTAAAGACTGATTTGTTCTTGCGATGTAAAGTCCAAATGCAAGATTTCCATTTCATACCCAAAATCTTCACTCAGTAATTCATCTAGTCCAGCATAGCACGGATATACGATTTGTTCTTGTTTCGTCAATGGACAATTTTAGCATTTTTTTTTAAATTGATATTTTAATATAGAAGGTCCAAATGTACTATTTATACTACTTTGTTATTTTTTTAAAACAACCCTTTAAGCTAAAAACATCCTCTTATTTAAATTACGCGGGCTTGATGACGTAATACGAGAAGCTTTACCTACGTCACATACTGTATCTATATTATAAGAAGTGTCTACTCGATCATTCGTTGAAATCATTCGATGTGACATTGATAATCGAATTGTTAAATTATGAATAGGTTATTTGCAATAATTATTAATAATACCTAATAAAGTTCAGAAATCAGAAAACTGATAATAGTTAAAGTTCCAAAATCAGATATGGAACGATATTTATTTGAAAAAAAAATATGAAATCATAACAGATACGGACATTTTATTCGATTTTAATCGATTTTTCTACTTAACGAAATGTCATATGTACCAACATAAGTTAAATCACTGAATAAACTTCCCAGATCAGTAAATACGTCACGTATTTTAAAAAATCATCATTTTTAAAAAAAGGAAGTTTATTTTGGGTGGGTTTAGATTTGTAACCGAATAAATATGATTAACATTAAGTGTCGGTGTATTAAAAATCCCAAAAATCTTACTTACTAAAATCGTCCATTCGTGATTCTTCATCAGTCCCAAAATTTCTTGTTTCGTCAGGTGTACCTTTTTGACGTTTTAGCAATGTTATAAAAAAATAAATAAAAAAATTATATATACTGAATATTAAAACTAAGTGTGTACAAAGTTTTATTAAATTCTGGTACATAGTTTTCCATATAAATATAAAAACATATTTTTGATACAAACAATGTCTTTTCTCAAAAATCTGCTACCAGATTTCTTTTAAAATTTGACCAAAAAATGTCTCTATGGTTACCAATAAAAGGTATTTTTTTAAGAAACCGTTTGGTTATTTCTCCTCATACTTTATCCACGCTTAGGAATGGCAAAACAAAAAGTTAAAAATTTTATATAATATATTAAAAAATAAAATCTTTTTACTTTGGGGTGTTTCAAAGTTAATATCTCCCATTCGGATTCGTCATTTATATACAGGTAATTATTTACAGAGTTCAATTTGTCGTTCTGGCTTAGTCAAATATATTATTTTCCCATTATTAGTATTTAACGACGTACGTTAGTTTTGTCAAAGCATCCTCCAAACTTATACGATTTTCAAAAAATGATTTAAGAGTATTCTTAATTCTCGCATCCAAATCACAATATTTCTTTGCCCTTTTAGGAGTTGATATGAGTATATCTTCATTTTCCACGAGGATCCTATAATGATTTGAGTCATCTGCAGGAATTCTTATTAATTCATATGTATTAGGATGACTTTCGCCGACGGTTCTGTTTAATTTATTGTGCCAACATTCAACTGAATTTGTGGTACGATGTCTGTTATAACATATCCAGTGTCTGTCGGCGTTTAACCAGACTTCAACAAAATAGTCATTAAATTTGATAAATTTTTCGTTTTCTGGAGAGGAAGCCATAATCTGAAGCCATCCTTCATCTGTCAACTCCGGAGGTAAATGTGCTAAAGCGGCACACATTCTTATATGCTTTTGAACAATTTCATCTTCTCTATATTCAATGGCAAGTCCCAGTTATTGAGCTTTTCGATAAATGGCTTGGTTAGAATGAAAGTTGCAACCTTTAATTTTCACATCTGGGAAAACGTTCTGCATTCCATTTATCGCAGCCTTCTCAAAATCGACAGGGAATTCCACTGGACTGAATTTAGGTATTTTTTCTTTTAATATGGTAAAAAACTCTGTGTAAGTTACTTCTTTTCTATTTGGTAATAAAAACATAAATCACTGGTCAACCGCAAGTTTTTCCTTCTGTACTACCAAATTCTATATGAATGATGTATAATTGTTCAAATAAGGAAGGACAGCTCTTAAATGTTCCGTCTTCAAAAAAGATTCTACCATGCTCGGCCGATTTATTGTCAAATAAAAGGAAATGTTTATATTTATCTGAAATGACAACATCCTTGCATTGTTTAGGCAAACTAATAATGCCAAGAGAAGTATGTCTAGTATAATACAACTGCTGCTTCACTGAAGAAAAACTGGGAATTTGGATTACAAAATTGTCTACAGCTTTATTCATAACTTCTTTCTAATATATTTGGGATACTAGTAAAATTTCTTCACGGGACCTTTTCTCGGCTTTGAACAAAGCTGTTTCCACTTCATTTTTTGCAGCATCTGGTGCACATATGGAATGTTCTTTACTTTTCAACACTGTTGTAATTGTTTTATCGGTTGTCACACTTCCAATACATTTTCGGTTTACACAAGTCCAAAGATGTCACAATTTTGATAAATCTTCCTTTGGTGAAATTTATAATCTATGTAGAGTACCACTAGCTTTCCTCTTATTGATTCAACAACTTGCATTTCCATGTTTACCGTAATGTTGCTTGGTACAAACTAAACTTTAAATATAGTAAAACCTCTGTTAGCGATCGAATCTCTAATTTAATTCGATTAATCATATTAGTATGGAATAATGGTTTCATGATGTTAAAATCCTTTAATTGAGCACTTAGTGGCTTAAACTTAGGTACCCCGGACATCTAAAATTTCGAATCCTGTATCAGGTAAAAAGGATTAATGTAAACTTTTCTAATTTCTAGACATTATTTGAAATCGAATAGTTTAAACCGTATTTAATTATTTTGAAAGTAAAAATAAAAAATGCATAATAGAAGCCTCTTAATCACTATAGCGCATGTTCACGGATGATCTGACGAAACAAGAACACTTTAAGCAGGTATATTTTGCAATTGACGAAACACGAATTGACGAAACAAGAAACTACCCGGATATACCAGTACCCAAGCCCCCTGTTACCTTGGCCCGATAAATCAAATCTAGCTCAGATGTAAGTGAAATTATACCATAACCACATGATAAATCAAGTTCTGAACATGATACAGACCAAAGTTTTTTTTCCAGAAGGCGACGAATCATTTGGTAAGAAACTTGAACCTTCCCAAAGATGCCGCTGAGTTATTCCGTTCAAGGCCCAAAAGCAGAAATTTATTATTATCTGGAATATCTTTTTCCTGATTTAGAGTCCGTTCCTTACTTTACCCAGAAAGACAAGCTGGTTTAATCGCAATGGCGTCTTTTTATACATTATTCTAAAGGAAGTCTCAAAGCACCACAAAAGTGGTTTTTACGCTTCAGTTTTTATAAGTGATTCTTCGAATTAGTTCTTTGTAAACTTGAATATAAAGACCGTGGTTGGCAATTATGTGGGGATTTATAGGTCTTGTGCATACTGTTTGGACAACAAGCTGAAAATATTAAAATATCCTAATTTTTTGTGTTTATATGACAGTTGAGACCGACAAAATCATTTAACTAAAAAGAGACAAGAGTGCTCACGATCAGTTAAAACAATGTCCTCCGAGAAACTTAGGTACCTCTACATAAAATTTGGATTGACGCATATTGAAGCAATTGGTGAAACCACTTCCAAGAGATCGAGACTGCTTCGAATATTTGGTCACTAAGTTTCCAGACCTCTCGGAAAATTGAAGAAGGGTGTGTTCGTTGGGCCAGATATTAGAAGACTTAAAGCTGATCAAAAGTTTGTGAATAACATGACAGATTCTCCAAAAGAAGTGTGAATTGCTTTTAAAGAGGGCTTACAGAAATTTTTAGGAAATAAAAAAATAAAAAATGATCGTCAGACGAATACTGTAAGGATTTCAAGCTTTATTTTACCTGATGAGTGTGAAAGTGCATTTCCATCAATCGCACATTTACTATTTTCCTGAAAATTTGGAAGATGTTAGTAAAGATCAAGGTGAACGATTCCACCGGGACATTAAATAGATGGGAAATATATCAGGGAAATGGCGACTACTGTTGAATGCTTCAGAAAGTCATTCCAGATGCTACTCACGAGCATAAATATACTAAGAGGAGTCTCACAAAGAAGAAGAAATGATTTAAGTGAGGTCATTATTTTCCGTTCAAAAATTATTTTCATATAAAATATGTAATTGCAATTAATTTTCTAAATCTAGTTTCATTTAAAACTGTTTATTACAGACCTGTGTTATAGATAACAGGAGATATATAAGTGAGATTAATAAAAATAAGGATTTGTTACCTAGTATATAAAGGAATTTTATGACTTTAAAGTTTTACGTAATTTCGTACGTCGGATATTTTTTGAAGAAGAAGCGACAATGGTAAAAAATGCACAAAATACTGTAACGAATATATCTACTAGTCTAGTCGAGATGCGAGTTTTCTTCGAAAAATAGTTAGAAGGGTAGGAAAAATATGAGCGATGGCTCATTCGATGCGGATTGCAATTCTGAGAAATGTGTCATGTCGAATTTTTCCTGCAAATAAAAATTGTAATTGTTATTAACAAAAAAAAAACGATAAAAAAAATTCCTGTTAGTTTTTGATGATAGCTTAATAAAAACTATACAAGATAGCGGGAATTGCAAAAAAGATCCTTAAAGAAGAGGAAATTTCCAACAAAAAAAACTTCCAAATCCCGAATCTCTAGCTCTAATATTTATAACTTTAATTTGTTTCGGGATAAGTACGCCGCCTCTATAGTGACTACCACATCTAAAATAATTTTTTTAAAGCACTAAATATTAATTTAAAAATTTGAAAAAATTATGGTGTCATTTCAACACTTGAAGAAAGAAAGTCCCATTGGAAAAAAAATTTTAAATACATTTTTCAAAAAACTTGCCTATTGTAAATTAACTATTTTTTTTCACCTTTGTCTTCATTGAAAGCTGGATAATTGTCTAAATAATCACCCTAAAAACTAATTCGCCTCTTTGACTATTTTCTATGAGTGTACTCAATAAGATGACGCTATAAAATTACTTAAAATTTGTTTCTATTGTTTATAACGAGTTTTCTAAATTACCAAAAAATGAAAAATCGTAAAATTGTTGTTAATAGTTATTTTTGCACGTGTTGCACACAACATTTTTTCTACGATCGAAATAAATATAACATTTTTAACAGTTTTCAAAAAAATAAAATTTGAACTGACAATTTGAAATTAATTGCAGAAACTATCACAATAAATCTGACAGTGACAGTTCAGGCCACATCCATAGGTCAAATCGGTAGACATGAAACGATTTTGATTAATCAAACGGATTTCTATTTATAAAATGACAACTAAAATTTGCTTGTTGATCGTTTGTGATCTTATTTGAGATTGAATCCATTGAATCACGGATAATTTAAATAATTTAGGTAATATTATTATAAGTACCTATATCGATACTTCGCTTTATGTAAATTCATCAAAACCAAATGTATTCCTGAGAGTCCCTATGGTCTAGTGGCACAGATTCCAATTTTTTTTTTATTTTTTTTTTATTTTTATTTACTAAGAAATTGACAATTCAAAGCACTCTAAAATTTACTTTTATGCACTAGTGCACAAAATATTTGCTTTTATGCACTAGTGCACAAAAGTTATATTTTTAACAGGTAGATAGTGCAAAAAGTGGTCACTTTTTGCACGATCGTAGAAAATAGTAGTTTGTACAACAAGTGCGCAAAGCGTCACTTTTCCCACGAATGCAGAAGTTTGTGGCACGAGCCGTAGGCGAGTGCCACAAATCTAGCGAGTGGGAAAAGTGCTTTGCGTAAAAAGTTGTACACAATATTTTTTCTACAACCACATTTATTAATAAAAGAAAAACAGTAACTTATATAGGTATTTTACTTAAATTTTGAAAAGAAATAATTAAAAAATACCTATTGAATACAGAAAAATTAATTTGTTTATAATTTATAAATTAAAATAAATAATCAAATAAATAGTTTACTTACTTTTAGTTTCAATTTCAAATTTGAACTCCCAGAAATTCACTATAATGTTAAAACTGTCAAAAAAAGTTGACAGGTCATAGCTGTCTGTGTTTGACATTTCCGTGGGGAAAAGTGCCATAGCGCGTACTTTTCGCACGCTAAATTATTACTTTTCCCACGGATATCAAAGAAATTAAGAAAAGGCCTGCTTTGCGTATAAAAATTTGTGTAGAAAAGCGTGTTTTGCATAGTGGTTGTAGAAAAAGTTATTTTAGATGTGGTAGTCACTATAGAGGCGGCGAACTCATCCCGAAACGGTCGCTCGGAACCCTATTTTCAGCAACAAATTAAAGTTATAAATATTAGAGCTAGAGATTCGGGAATTAGAAATTTTTTTTGGAAATTTCCTTCTCTTAAGGGATCTTTTTTGCAATTCCCCCTATTTTGTATAGTTTTTAAATTATCATCAAAAACTAAAAAGGGTTTTTTTCTCTTTCGTTTTTTGTTAATAACAATTACAATTTTTATTTGCATAAAAAACTTCTCGACTAGACTATACTGAATGTACGGTTTTGTTAAATTTGTCACAAATATTATTTTAATATCTTTTGCTTTTTTCCTTCCATCTGGTAATATTTAAAATTTTTATATCCATTTCTATTTATAAGTTTCATCATGTTTTAGGATGACCTTTTCTTTTTCTTCCACCCATAGTTATTGTTATAAGTTGTTTGGGTATTTGTGCTTAAGCATTTTTTCAGTATGTCCTTTCCACCGTAACCCTTACGTTTTATAATGCCTATTTCATCTTTAAACTCAGCATCTGTTGTTCTCTTCCGTGTTATTTCAACCAAATATATTTCTTAGTACTTTTCTTTCCTAAACTTATATCCTATAAACGTTTGAACTTCAAATTCTGGAACACGCCATATACAGGATGGCGCAAATGTAACACTATTGGGATTTTGTAAAACGTTACAGATACGAATTTGGTTAAATAGTAAAAAAATTGTGTCGCCCCAAAACATTCCCGACGAGTATCCACGAATACTTTTCAAATTTTGACATTTTTTATTTTTGGCAGGTGACACTTGGAGAAATAATTTTGACAGTTCTGAATAGAGTTTTTCAAGGGATATCCATCACATATTGCATCTGTCATTTATTGATAGTGACACTTTAGTTTGACAGACGTCGTACAAAAAGTAATGGGTTCTTCTGACGGGTAACCCAACCAAATTTCAGCTCAATCGGATTAAACGTGTGGCTTCTATCGTGGAAGAATACACACAGAGAGACAGACAGACAGACAGACTTCCAGCTGGAAATGGCCTTAATCATCTCAGGTGACCTCAAAATGGATATTTCCTTCTTTATTTCTAAAATTTTTTTAGGTCGTTCACAATACGTTCCCTTCTCGGAGGTGGGTCGGGAAAGTAAAAGATGCGTATTTTCAGGGCGAGTTGAATATAGTTTTTCAAAATTAAAATATTAGGACCGGTTTGCGAGATATTTGGTGACAATCTAAATTGAAAATTTTCGTTTTATTTAATTAACACTTTAATTTTTAAAGAAAAAAACTAGGTTTTTTCGTTAAACATAGAGTATCCAATTTTTCATTTTTTTCAAAAAAACGTATCGTCTTTAAATATTTAATTTTAGAATTTTCGATAAAAAAAAGTCTTATAAGATGGTTTTGTCCGTCCGTCCGTCTGTTAGCCTGATTCAACTCGAGAACGGTGAGAGATAGAGACAAACGGACAACGACAATAGATTCAGTATCGTTAAAAACTTCAAAAATGATATTATTCTTTCATCTATTTTTACTTTCCCGCTACTTATACCATATATACTGTAATATACAGGGTGTGTCATTGGGAAAGTGACATACGTTAACAGCAGATAAGGGACACCTATAGGCGATCTCAAAAACCCCATACTTAATGGGTCTAACTATTTTAATAACCAAGATACAGGGTACTTTATCTATTTTGCGAATTTCTTGCATGGTTCGTAACTTTCTAACCACACTGTATATTTTTATGATATTTGGTGGGCATATTTTGTTTAAAGTGCCCAATCGATCAATAAATTTACAATAAAAGAAATGCAGGTCCGGATTAAAAATAATATTATAAAATATTCCGACCCAAAATCAACACTCTGTATATCAGATTTTTCTAAAATAGATTCTGTATTTGCAAAGAGCACGAAAAAATGAATTTAGTGACATACTTTGCATTTTCGGCAAAATGTTTTTTCTTGTGTTGAGCTGGAATTCTGAAATGGTGTGAATTGTGAGAGCACAAAATTGAAACAAATTTTTTTTAATGTGATTTAGTTTTAATGAAGACTAGTAAACCCAAATTGGTAAAATTTTAATATTTAAAGAATTTTTTTTATTATTCGCGATAAATAATCCACAAAACATTCATCTTTAATCAACGAATAAATAAAAATAAATTTACAAAAAATATATAACTTTAATGAATGAAAAATCACAAAAATTATAAAAAACACCTAAAAATTAATGACAACAAAGTAAAACCATTATGGAGTAACATTTTTCAAATACAATTTGTATAAAACTTTTTTTTATCCGACCTACGGGGGTGAAACTGGAGGGGGTTGAAATTTTAAAATAAATTATATCTCCGCTATTTTTGAAAATATCAAAACAGGTCATATCGTAAAAAACGTAAGAAATCGTAAAAAATTGTAAAAAATCGTAAAAAATCGTAAAAAATCGTAAAAAATCGTAAAAAATCGTAAAAAATCGTAAAAAATCGTACAAAATCGTAAAAAATCGTAAAAAATCGTAAAAAATCGTAAAAAATCGTAAAAAATCGTAAAAAATCGTAAAAAATCGTGAAAATCGTAAAAAATCGTAGAAAATCGTAAAACATCATAAAACATCGTAAAAAACCGTATAAAATTGTAAAAAATCTTAAAAAAAAAACGTAAAAAATCGTAGAAAACCGTAAAAAATCAGAATTAATTTTTTAATTATTCAGAATTAATTCTTGGAAATATAGTCCAAAATCAGGCATAAAGGTGTAATATCCCCTTAGGACAAGAAAGTTATAGGGTCTGAAGTTTTAGATTTTGAGAAATATTGTTCTTACTTCAGTAAAATTCTAATATAAAATTCAGATTCAGCATAAAAAAGTAAATGAAAAATTTTATTATGTACCATTAATATCAAAAACTGGGAACTGAAGTTTTAATATTTATGAAATTATTTTGTTACTTGTACAAAATTTTAAATTCTGATTTTAATTTGTATTCAGCATAAAAAATAAACATAAAAATTTCTTACCAAGAGTTTGTAGTGCGTGAAGTTTGTATTTTTTTGTATAAAATTTAAAATACTAATTTCAGTTTTAAATCAGGTTAGGAGAAATATTTAAAAAAAAATGTGTTAAATCATCATAGGCTCCAGTTACAATTATTAATGAAACGCCTTGTATATATTTTTATATTTTAATGGATTTGAAAATATTTGTGAATAATAGGATTTTATACGAAATTAATAATACCCAATAAAAAATATTTTTTAGTTGTAATTTATAAATTTTTCGAAAATTCTTGTATACTTTTGATGTTTTTTCGATTTTGTTATCCATAAAATTTGTGTTGCGTATAGTTCTTGTGTTTATTGGTAAAGTGAATTTTTCGGACCGAAGTACTAAAAACAACATGTTTTTACGCCGTGGAAAATTTTTTTGGCGTTTTTTTAAATGTTTGTAATTCTTCATTAACTAAAGTTATTTATTTTTGGTGGATTCATTATTATTTATTCGTTAATTAAAGATGAATAAAATTCTTAAAATATTAAAATTTTACCAATTTAGGTTAACTAGTCTTCATTAAAACTAAATCATATTAAAAAAAAAATATTTTCAATTTTGGGCTCTTAAAATTCACACCATTTCAGAATTCCAACTCAAAATTTTACAAGAAAAAACATTTTGCCGAAAATGCAAAGTATATCATTAAATTAATTTTTTCTTGCTTTTTTCAAATACAGAATCTATTTTAGAAAAATTTGATATACAGGGTGTTGTTTTGGTGTCGGAATATTTTACAATATTTTTTTTTTAATCCGGATCCGGATTTCTTTTATTGTAAATTTATTGATCGATTGGGTACTTTTAACAAAATATTCACTCCGAATATCATGAAAATATACAGTGTGGTTAGAAAGTTATAAACCATATAAGAAATTGGCAAAATAGATAAAACACCCTGGTGTTATTAAAGTAGTAAGACCATATAAGTATGATGTTTTTGAGATCGCCTAGGTGACCCCTATCTGCAGTTAATGTATGTCACTTTCCCAATGAAACACCCTGTATAAGGTATATCTCTATATAGAAATTTATTTTCGTAACTTTAATTTTTCGAAAACTCTTAAATTACGGCAAAAATATTGTCGTTTTTCACTTGATTTTATTACCTTTGACCTCAATTACAATTTGTTTTTGCGGCTATTGATTGGCTATAATAAGGGAACTAAGACCGAATTTGGTTTGACTTCCTATATTTGTGTTTAATGCCTAATATACCATAGTATAAAAACGAAAAGTATTGTTATCGGGTAGAAATTCGATCTGTAGATTGAACTTTTCTTTACTCTAGTATCCAAAAAACCACTATGAGAAAAATTTCTGTCTATTATTATGTTTATTTACCTAGATTAACTTAAAACTGATTATTTTTTGGTGGTATTCAATAAACATTAACAACAATTAAGACTTCAATAAAAAGTTAGTTTTAAATAAGTTACTTTTTCGAGAAATGCTGAAACAACTACTTTTAACCAGAACAATGAATCGGAATCGGAATTTTTTATTGTAAAAAAAAATAAAGAAAGCTGTTTCTTTAAATCATAATTTTATTTATAAATTGTTGTCACGATACAAAAAAATGTGACTCTAAGGACAAATATTTATTTTGTTCAGCCATAATTCAAAAAATATGGTCCATTCCATTAAATTTAATGTCTCCAGTCACCGTGGCGGTAAAGAAAAATTCAATAATAACTCAAAAAAAACCTATAGTCACATATAAACGGTGGAAAAACCCACTTGAATCTTCAATAAGGTCCAAAACGTAATAGAAAAATCGCTTTGTTCGAACCCTAACGTACTCTCGGTGTTATTACAAGCTGTTTCTTCTAAAAACAAACTAAAAAATGGAAAAATAACAATCCTGCGTCGAATACCGACGTCGGAATACAGGGTTTGGCGCTTTGTACTTGAAAATACACGGACGCTCAATCGGAATATGGAAAAAGGCTCAAGTTTTTTTTATGATGTGGAACAACACTCGGTTATTTTTTTAAGGAACGTCGTGTCCCACAAACTATGGAAAATATTGACACTAAAATTGAAATTTTAAAACTCTTATTTTTTGATATTTTCATATTTGCAATCCAATAAACAAACCTCAATAATTATATGACAGATTTTTTTTATTTCACATATAATAAATCTGTTTTTTTTTCATATATGTATAATTTGAAAACAACCGTTTTGTAATAATTTAAAAAATATAACTCATTATTATTTCGACTAAATAATTAGTTACTTTCTATTTCCGATAAGACCTCCAAAATGGCTCCGGTCGTCATCAATACCGCCGTCTACCAGCATAATTTCCATTAGCATGTTAATGAATGGAAATCCAATGAAAATACATTAATTTAATAACTATAAAAAGTACATTAATACCTACAAACAGTCGCGAATGAAATAAAAAAATTATTATTATAAAAAAAAATCGAAAGAAACATTAAGGACGCTATCGACTTTATTGAAATCCATTTAACTGCAATCGTTTGTTGTCTTTAATGATCGTTTTAATCCATATTTTTTAAATTATATATTTTTAATGATGTTCCGTAGACACCGATGCATTATTAATTCATACAAAATACTTTATTGGTAAAAAATATATACCGAGTATTTCGAAACAACTAGAACATCCAGTATGTAAAAACAAAAATTTCAATTTCCAACATTCCCAATTTGCTTAATTTTGAAACGTTTATGGATTGCCCTATACGTTCTTTTTAATAGTTTTATTTTTGCTTTTGAACTAGATAGACCACGTGAGCGTTGATATAAATTTTATATATTTTTTTTTTAAATTATTAACCTGAAAATCTAGTCATTAATTCCTTGTGTTTGATTCCTGGGTCGAATGACTAATCGACTGATGATATATTAATCCAGGTCCGGTTTCACGAAAATTGAAAAAGGACAATAATTTTGCCGTAATTTTTTCGAGTTATCGATAATTTAAAGTCACTATAATCTATATATTGTATAAAATTGTCGTGTCGCTGACTGACTGACAATCAACGCACAGCCTAAACCAGAGGTGATAGAAACGTGAAATTTTCAGGGCAGTTTTATTTAGTAGTGTAGGGAACTTTCGCGGCTCAGGTGTGAAAAATGAGATTATTTTAATTACAAAATACAAAATTTCTGAATGGTAAAGTAAAATGTTGTAAAAATGAAATAAATTGTTGGAAAAAAATTGGTAAACTTTGCAAAAAATACACAAAAATTAATTAAAATGAAAAACGACAAAAATTACTTAAAATGGCACCTTGTTATTATAAATACCAACAAGATAATGAATTATTTCAAAAAATGGCAAAAAAATTGTTAAAAATGATAGAGTTGCAAAATTTCCAGATAAAAAGTGGGGAAATTAGTTTAAAATCAGAGGAAATGGTGAAAACAGGGAAAAATAAAAAAAATTGGAAGAAATAGGGAAAAATGGGAAAAAATAGGGAAAAATGGGCAAAAACAAGCAAAGGTCAGTAGTGCAGGTACTAATCTCAAAGAGACTCCGTAACAAAGCACCGGTATTCAGCTAGTTGGTATATGTAGCGGGAAAGTAAAAACAGATTAAATGTTAATATCAACTCTGTCTGTTTGTCGCCATCTATTACCGTTTCTGAGTTGAATTTTGTCACAGACAGACAGACGGACAAAGTCGTTGTATAAGAATATTTTTTCGAAAACTCTAAAAAAATTAAAAAATCTATACACTTTTTCTAATTTCCCATTTAATTCCAATTTTTACCTCAAGATCAAGTTTTTAGCAATTGAAAAAATACGTATTTCTTAATAAATTTTAAATTTTTTTTACCACTTTCATGAATTATCAATTCAACAAGAGCAAAATTTAAAACATTTTGGAAAAAAGTATGTATTAGTAGCCAGAATTTAAAGGAATGCTCTATTGTATAACGTTACAAACAAAGACCACAATTTTCTTTATTACACCTTTAACTTAAACAAAACATGTCAAGTACCTATTGGAAAACGAATAATCTAGGGACACTCAAACGGTGGTGCACCGTTTAAATACTTCGGCCCATCGAACGAACATTTTATATGTTAAAGAATATTGTCACCACTAACCAAAACTACACTTTTTTACACTCTACGTACGTTTCGCTAACTATGTTAGAATCATTAAGAGTTCATGATAAACAGTTTAACATCAACTCCTGATGATGCTACAATAGTTAGCGAAACGTATGTAGAGTATTAAAAAAATGTAGTTTTGGTTGATTGATTTAATCGGTGTTTTGCCTAAGGATTTAGACCTCAACACAGCAGCCTTAAGACTTATTGAGCTATGCCAATTGTATCGTTGTTATCAAGTGAAAAGGTTTGTTACCTTTATCAGGCTTAGCAGCCTCTTCACAAGATTTTCTCTGGGGTAGACCTCCTGTGTATTTTCTGTCCCCAGGAGGTTGTACTTCCAACGTGTAAGTGCTTGACACTCTAGTATAATGTGAGAGGCTGTTTCCTCCTCCTCATTACATAGTCTACAGATGGGTTCGTCTTGGTAGATGCCCATTTTGTGTAGATGTTCCCTAAGGTGGCAATGTCCAGTTATTAGTTCCGTGACATGCCTTATTTGATTTCTGCTTAGCTGCAGAATATCGTTGGTCAGTGCTTTTGATAGCTTTTTGACCATCAGTTTACTGTTTTTCTGACCCGGCACGAGATTCCAGCTTGTCTGATGTTCCTTAGCAGCCCATCTAGTCAGCCAGAGTCATACTGAGGCTTTTCGTGCCAGAGCGTCAGCTACCTCGTTGCCTGTTATCCCATTGTGCCCGGGAACCTATTTAAGTGTTACCTTGTTTTGGTTTGCCAGAACCAGTAGAGTTTGTAGACAGTTGTAGACCAGTTCTGATCTGATTTTTTGCATGCTAGAGCTTGTACGGCAGCCTGACTATCGGAGTGAATGAAGATTGTTTTTCCTCTGTAACCCCTTTCAATGTTCTCCCTTAGACATGCTCTATAACCAGTATTGACAGGTGAGAAAATTTTTCAGTACCACAAACTGTCTCAGCGTACCACTTTCAGTTCTTTGGCTGAATACGCGGGATCGAAGCAAAAGTTGAATAACTTAAGACAGATAACTTTCTGTTCATTTAATTTTAAGATCAACGCTAGATGCATGATTTATTTCTTATACACCATAGAGAAACTAAAATTAGAGCGATACTTCTAGTACAAATATTTGAAAGTATGCTTCTCTTTCTTTTCATAGTCATCTGCTATGGATATTTTGATTTCCTGTTTGAAATAATCGATAAAAAAATTGTACCGAGAAACTAATTCGGGTACCACATTTATCAAAAGAAGTACCACCGTACTTTTTGACGACCAAGAGTACCACATGTGGTACTATAGTACCACTCTGGCAACACTGTCTATGGCATGTACCTCCGCTTGGAATACTGATCCGTAATTCCTCAGTGACGCATATTTTTTGCATCTCAGTTTGTTGCCATATATTTCAGGATCTGTTCCACTGTTGGTATTGAACCCATTAGTATACCATACTACTGCTCCCTCTAGACAGTTTGATGTGTCTTCACCTTTCCAAGTTAACTCAATGTAGAATGGCTTCGTGAAGTTATTTTTTGGTATCATTTCATCACTTCTCATTTCTAATAACGAGCTTGTGATGACTTTTGTTACACTGGCTTCTTGTTCCGTTGGACACTAGTTGCCGTTGAACTCCAATCTAAATGCTCCTATTCCTGCCTCCGCTTTGATATGAATATCAAGTGTCGGGAGGTTTAGTATAGTTTCCATAGCCTCGGTTGCAGTGCTCCTCATATCACCTGTAATACAAATGCAGGCTAGTCTTTGCAGTTTAGAAAGCTCCAGTATAGTCCTTTTTTGATTTACTGGCCACCACACCAGAGAGCCGTAGGATATCATGGGTCTTACCATAGCAATGTACAGCCAATGTACCATGCGTGGATTTAGTCCCTATTTTGTGCCCACTGCTCTTTTGGTAGCCATTAATGCCAATTTTCCCTTGTTAATGGTTTTTTGCAAGTGCTTATTCCAGGTTAGTTTTGCATCTAGTGTTATGCCTAAATACTTCACCTCCTGGTTCATGTGTAGTTGCACGTTAAAAAGCTTTGGTAACCTGAGGTTGTTCAGCTTCTTCTTTTTCGTAAAGGGAATTAGTGTTGTTTTGCCATGATTGACTTCTGGTTAGTGGTGACGTTATTTTTTAATATTGTTGAAAACCAATGGTTCCAAATTTCCAATTCAACACATTTTATGTTGTCTCTTATTTTTTATAAAAAGTGTGAATAAATATGATTAAGAATCGTTAACAATGAATGGATTGTACAATTCCGGTCAAACCTACAACATATATGTAGGTTAATATTATAGATTATGTGACGTAGAAAAAGTTCTAAAAATTTTAACTCGAAAAAAGTTTTCATTTGCACTTTAGTTTATATGGCGAGTACCGGAAGGGTACATATGATCCTGCTCAAATTTAATAGGGTTCTTCCCTGAAGAAAACTAAATAGTGAAAACCGGAACTAGATTTGAGCTTCCGCTCGAGAATTATAGTGTTTATATCGAGAGAGACCAACAAAAAGACAGACAGGATTTTTTTGCATTTTCGGACTCTGTTAGCTGGGAAAGGTCGAGAAAAGTGATAAAAAGTGGAGGCAAGATCTTTTTTGCCATCACGAAATTAATACTAAGGCTTTTGGGCCACATTTATTTGCTCAAAATGGCTTCCAGTTTTTTATGCATTTTCCTGCTCCTTTAATAATGTCTGTTATTGGTTTCCTTAACATATCTGGATTATCTCTAACTTATACGCAGACAGCTTCAACTGTTCGAAGAAGGTCTTCTCTATTATGTATTTAACTTTAATAAGATCTATCAAAATTTCCATCTAAATGCAGGATGTCACATTTAAACAAACGAATTTAATGGCACTTGCGGTTGAATCGCAAGTACTCTAACAACCAAAAAGTCGTCTTAGATACTAACTAACTGGCTTAGGGGGGGGGAGGTTAAAAATTCCATAAATACAAAACAATTGACATCAAAAACATCTTAGATGGTAATTACCCAATTAACCCCCCTGAAACCGCCACTGTTATGCGGTATTACAGTAACCTGCAAAGATATTTGCTAGTTTCCAGGCACGGATTCAGACGCTTAATTTAAGGTGGCCGATTTTAGGTAATTTTTATCCCTCTAAGGAAATTGTAATCCGTTAGAGTGTTGACTTCAAAAAGTGTTATATAGTTATAAAAATGGCGCAGTTTAATGAGTTTAATTTTTTTACTTTTGTGAAAATTTTTATTTAAACTTTTTATCGATTTGGGTGGGGCGATCGCCCTAACCACTCCCCTTAAATCTGTGCTTGTTGGTTCCACACTTAATACCAAGCCTGTATTATCTTTAGCATCTTACGACACGTTTTGTCATATTGCTGTGTGAGCAATAATAATAATAATTGTTTCGTTTTATAATAATTTTACATTATGTGGTATAATTTTATGTATATGGTAAGCAAAAATTAAAATAGTATAAATGAAGTTCTTATAGCTATTGAAAATTATTTCGTTTTACCCATTACAAAAAAAAATTACACCCATCCATTTTGAGGTCCCCGAGAAGATTGAAATCATTTCCAGGGTATAGTCTGTCTGTGTGTCTGTTTGTCTGTATGTCTGTGTGTAATCTTCCACGAACCGTTTAACCAATCAAGCTGAAATTTGGTATAAAGGGTCAGTGCGTGCCTCGAATGGGACAATTAGTTTTTGGTTTAAATTGACAGAGTAGAAGGTTCTTAAGACCGACATTAGTTGAATATAGATGTAAGATTTTTTGCCTTTTTTTAATTTTTATGGACAAACAATACACTTTAGTGCAAAATGTTGTAGTGTAAAAAGTCCTACAATTTTTATATCACACTTTTTCCGGAATTTCCAATAGTTGCGCTACTAGAGGGCGCGCAAAAAATGTTCAAGTAGATTTTCTATAGTTTTTCAAATTTTGAGGACAAACTCTTCAGTGCAAAAATTTTCTCATGCAAAGTTGTAGAAAACCAAATTTCCTTTTACATTTATTTTTAACATTTTTTCGAATTTCCCATAGTTTCGCCGCTAGAGGGCGAAAAATATGCACATTTAGGTTTCTTGCCTTTTTTTATTATAAAGACAAACAATACGCTTTAGTGCAAAATGTTCTAGTGCAAAGTTGTAGAGCATTAAATTCCCTACAACTTTTGTATTAAACTTTTTCCATAATTTCCAATAGTTTTCACCCATGATTTTAGGAGATCCTAATTGTAGCAGTGTGCTATATACTGCGCGCATGCGCCTGATTATGCTATTTAAAATGTGTTCCATTAATTAATGTGATTTTTATTATTTTGTAATTAAAATAATCCTAGTCTCTACAGCCGAGACGGGAAAGTTCTGGGGTGACACAGCCGATTTTTATATTTTACTTTTTATTCGATTTACCATTTTTTCACTAAGTTGCATTTTTTCGATATCAAGTTTAATTTTAATTTTATTTCATACCACGTCGAAACTGTGTATATATAAAAAAGTTTAAAGTGTTTTTACTGTAACAAGATGTACTTTTGAAAAAGTTTCACTCATTGTATTACAAATTTTCACTTTGTTTGAACATTGTAAGTTTTATAAGTGAAATGTTTTCGCCATTTCTTATATTATTATAATTTGTAGCGTTTGAAGATGGCCTAATGCCGAAACATGTTGCGATTCAACTTAATTGGTACCCTTTCAATTGTTTGAAATTGCCAATTATTATTTTATATTTTATTAAATTGTGGTATCGATTTCGAGTTTCTTTCTCCTTTAATACATTTTGAGAATGGATAATCTAGTTTATTTAAATATATTGTTATGATAAAATATTTACCAAAATCTCATTTGGGGTGGTTCCTAGACAAAAATAATAATAAACATTACAAAAATAGTCATCCTGTTGTATTCCTCTTCTTGATTTTTCTTGTGTATAATTCGTTTTCCCCTCCAATCTCTCTCTGTTCTTCAAAACTTCTTTCTTCTTATCTGCTTAATTCTATAAAATTGACTAATTTTTCTTTTCTCCTATAAAATAATCTCTTGATTTAATTATTTATTCCATGACTTGTTCTTGATTAGTTTTTTTTTGTTTTTATAATTCCACCAGGTTTAGATTTTTCTTTCTTCTTAATTGAATTCTTCTAAATTTTTATTTATTTTTTTAAATTTCTTTTAAACATTTTATCTCATCGGTATAAGTTTTATTTTTCATACATATGTATAACTTACAAACTTAAATATCTATTATTCAAAAGAACTATAAATTTCTGGACATTACCAAAAAATTAATTGTCTTATTGATTTGTTTATTATTTTTTCTACTACCGTGCGTAAAGTACTTACTTTACGCACGCTAAGGAGTGCGTAAAGTTTAACTTTTTCTCACTAGAGCATAAAATTTTTAAAATAACTTTTTTACATGTGCAACATATTTTTTGCAATATCCTTATCTTTCTTATTTTGCCAGAAACTGGTTAACTTCAAGATTTTGGAAAATTATGGTAGTAGAAAAAATATTGTATGCAACCAGTGTATAAAGTTCCTTTTCACACTTGTTGCATAAATAACTATTTTTTAACTGTACGTCTCTCCCCAAAATAAAAAATTTTTGTTACTTGATTTATAAAATAATTTTTTTTCTATCACTTTTGACCATCTTGTCATTTACTTATTAATTGAATAACGAAAATTTCTATTAATATACTTTCCCAAATTTACTCTTTTTCTTTTAAATTATTATTAAAATAATAATAATCATTCACATTATAATAATGATATAATAATTATAAGAATAAGATTCTTTTTATACTCCACAATTGTTTATTTTAAATATTTTATACACCAATTACTCTCAATAAATGCTTTAAAATTACGTTGTTTAACAATAAACTCTCAAAAGTCATAATACTATTTATGTTATTCAAACATTTTAACAATTAAATAACAATTAACTTATATAAAAAATAACTCATACAGAGTATTTCATCACAATATTTTCATTTGATTTTTAGAATACATAAATAATCAAATTAATTGCTTAAAACTAGGTACTTTAAATATCCGCAAATGTGGTAATTGCAGAGATTAAAATCTGGTGATCTTGGGGTCCACTCCTGCCGATCCAAAAATTGGCAATTATAATTTTAATTTTTCTAATGACAAACAAATAAGTATTATAAAAACTTGTGAGATTCCAATAATTTTATTTAAATGAATTTTTAATGAATACTCTAAAATTACTAAAAACTTACTTACTTTTTCTAAGTAAAATTAAATTCGGAAAAAGAAAAGGTATACTCATTTTTTGTCTCTTTTTAAATTTTCAAACGAATTTTAAATATTTTGAGAATTATTTTATGGATACATGAAATTATTATTTATTTTTTGTAAAGTCGGCCCTGGATTTATTCAACGATTAATAAGTCCATCGATTAGTGAATTGAAGGTTAAATTGTGTGCCGAATATATAAAAAATATACCATATAACTTATGACCAATTAAATGGGAAAAATTGATAAAAGTTAAAAATGAGTTATTTAAGATCAACTCAATGACTCAATGTCCGTTTACCAATGTAACGGAAAAATAAAAATTGCCATTGGTCATTAAAAAATTTTGTACTACCGTAAAAATCAAATCGAATTATTTTTGATATAAATATTACAAAGAAAATTGTAACGTCTATGAACGCAAAGTGTAAGTAGATTTTCTAGTATTATTTCTAGGAAGAAAAATTTAAATAAAAACACAGTAAATACGACACCGCGTAAAAAGGCGACAAACACTAGAACCTATTCGAAATATTTCACACGTAAAATATATGGCCTAATTCAGAATATTATGTACGCCCAGAGAAACAAAGTTACAATAAAAATCCCGAGTATATTTACTTATATTTTACAATTGTAATTGTGCAAGATATTGTGTACGTGTGGTGTAGAATGACAATGGGCAATGCGCACCTCTATCTATGATTACGGAGCAGGTAAATATTCAAATTCGGGCATTTTGAGTACTAACTAGCTGCAGATTATGCTAAATATATGCTATTTATATATGCCGTTCAATTGGTGATGCTGTTATTAATGATACTTGAGTAAACATAGGAAGAGACATTATGCAAAGTGGGTGATTTTAGACAAAATATTCTCACGATAGATTAAAGTATCCGTTGTAAAATTACTACTCACATAAATCTAGTTTATAACAAAATTAAAATCCTCTATACACATTTTTCTTGTTATCCAAAAGTAGGCCTTGTCAGTTTAACATTTAACTGTTTTCACACATTTATATGTCAAATATGTTGTTTATAAAGTTATTGTGTAAGTTTAAACACATCTTCAATTATAATGTTAAATTAATATTCAAAAAGTAACAAAAGTTAATTAGTAATGCAAAATATTGATTAAGTGAACCAAATGATTGTAATTACTTTTAAGCATTTAAAGATGTTTGTAAAAAATATCTTTAAAGAGGAATAATTAATTATATACTATTTTTTCCACTACTATAACATTTAATCATTTTTACACTGAATTTTTTTGGGTATATATTTGAAAAGAATTTAATGAAAAAGAAGCAGTTTGTGAAAACAATTGAATGAGAATATTCAATAAATTAAATTGACATTTCATTATGTTAATTGCACTGTAAATTTTAAATCTTTCAAATAGCTATGAAGGCATGAAAAATTCGTTTCATTTGACATTTAAATTTGAAAAACTATTTTAGGTTACTTTTAGAATAGGTATTATTGCACAAATAGCAGTAATCAATATTAAAATATACATAACATTATACTGTGTCAAACGAAAATATATCTGATAAAGAATTACTTACCTCTATTTTATTTGATTAGGTCGAAAATTCACTTAAAATGATAGGAATTCAAAAGAAAGTGTTTATTTGTTGTCGAATTTTTTATAATAATTAAAAAAAAAACTCTTTTGACAAAAGCAATGACAAATGCGTGTAATTAATTTGAAAGATGTACTAAGATCTCCTACCTGTCACATCACGTTAGGCTTCAATTGTTTTTATTATCTACTACTAGTAGATAATCAAAAATTATCTACTTGTAGGAGAGAAATTTAACTTCTCGACTCGAACGCAGCATAAATAATAAAATAATGACATCATCTTCTAATACTAGTAGTGGAAAAAAGTAATTTTAACATCTTTGTGTCTATTTTTATATGTCATAAAGAAATCCCCAGGGGCATTTTCGGAAATCTGGTAATGAAATAGGGCAAGTAAGATAAAATAGAAAAAATTGCGAAAAATAGTGAAAAAAATAATGAATATGGAAAAATAATATAGATGAAAAATTAGAAAGATGGGAAGAATTAGAGAAAAAGAACTAGAAAGAAATATATAGAGATAGAGATAATTTAAGGTTTATGTCTTTTTTATATTTTTCTCTATTTTTTACTATTTTTTATTGTTTCTCCCCATTTCCTATTTTGCCTATATGTATTTTCCAATTTTATTATTTTTTCCCATTTTTTTTTACTTTTTATTTTTATTTTCCTTATTTTTTGGTTTTTCATTCCTTTTACTATGTTTTCATGTTCTTTTTCTATTTTTTTCATTTTTTTGCCCAGATTTTCCTAATTTTTTCCCATTTTTATGCCTATATTTTCCTACTTTTTTCTATTTTCCCATTTTTGATTTTCCTACTTTTACTTTCCCGACCCACGAAAGTATTGTAAACGAGCAAAAAAAAATTTCGAGATAAAAACGGAAATATGCATTTTTCGGACAATTAAGACCATTTCCAGATGGAAGTGTGTCTGTCTGTGTATGTGTGTATGTGTGTGTGTATTCTTCCACGATAGAGGCCACACGTTTAATCCGTTTGAGCTGAAATTTTGTATAGAGGTTACACGTCGGAAGAACCCATCAGTTTTTGTACGACATGTATCGGAAGTGTCACTATCAAAAAATGACAGATGCAATATCTCATGGAAATTGACATGCAATATGTCATTTGAAAGCCCTTGAAAAACTCTATTTAGAACAGTAAAAATTATTTCTCCAACTGTCACCTGTCAAATATAAAAAAATGTCAAAATTTGAAACTTTAGCATTAAATATCTGAGAAAGTATTAATCCAATTGAGCTGAAATTTGGTACTTAGGTTTGGGTTACCCGTCGGAAGAACTCATTAATTTTTTGAAATATCTGAAAAAGTATACGTGGATACTCGTCGGGAAAGTTTTGGGGCGACACAACCTTTTTTTACTTTTCTTTTATCCTATTTTTATGCCTATAGTTTCCTACTTTTTCTATTTTTCTATTTTCCCATTTTTATGCCTATATTTTCCTACTTTTTTTCTATTTTCCATTTTTTATGGATAGATTTTCCTACTTTTTTTTAATTTTCTTTTATCCCATTTGTATGTATATATTTTCCTACTTTTTTCCATTTTGCTTTTATCCCATTTTCATGTCTATATTTTCCTACTTTTTTCTATTTTCCCATTTTTATGCATATATTTTCCTACTTTTTTTCTATTTTCCATTTTTTATGGATAAATTTTCCTACTTTTTCTATTTTTCTTTTATCCCATTTTCATGTCTATATTTTCCTACTTTTTCTCTATTTTCCCATTTTTATGCCTATATTTTCCTACTTTTTCTATTTTTCTCTTTTTCCATTTTTCCGATATTTGTTCAATTTTTTTCAATTTTTCTTGATTTTTTCCAATATTTGTTCAATTTTTTTTCCTATATTTTTTCCTATTTTTGTTCTGTTTTTTTCTAATTTTCAGTATTTTCCTTTTTCTTTTCTTATTTTTCCCTATTTTTTCCTTTTTTCCTGTTTTTCTCTTTCTTTTCCTATTTTTTTCTGTGTTTTCCTATTTTTTTTCTATTTTCTTCTATTTTTCCTGTTTTTCTCTATATTACTTTCCCGACCCACCTCCGAGCAGGGAAAGTATTTGAATAAGCTTTGACAAATTCATAAGTTTTGTGTTTACCTCACTTTGTAATTAGATATAGGTTTTTCACGTTAAGAATGATATGACGTCTTATTGTGTAGGCGTGTAATAACATATTTAAGAAAATTCAATTCAACTGAAACATTGATAAATATAATTTTTATTTTTTATATAAAATTTATGGAAAATACGTTTATTTGCAACTTTTTTTACTGTCGAAAGACTAAAAACTTCAACTCTCTGAAATTAATAATAGTCAAAGTATCTTATGGAAACTAATAGTTTACGCTCAATTTAATAATTTGCAGTTATTAATTAAATTTAAGATTAAAAAGTGTAAACGTCCTTATATAAATGTCAGAAAGCGCTCTCTGTTTTCACGTTCTTCAAATTAGTCTAATAGAGAAGTACAAGTTCTTGACAATGGCTTGATAAAGTTTAGGCATTTTAATAATTAATACAATACAAAGTTAATAACTATAATTGTTCTAAAATAAATTTAGTTAACTTAAACAAACACATAAAACTAAAACTAAAAAATGTCAATTATTTTCACGATTTTCATTCAGGAGATTTGACAACTTCGAACATAGTAGGAAACTTTAAAACCAAAAGTCCCTGGTTTAACAGGTTTTCAACTTTTTGAGTCTTGAGAATTGTTTTATTGGCTGCATTTTATTTTACCAAAGTAGAAGGTCATGTTACTCTTAATATAACTTTCCGTATATTGAAAACTGATTACAAGATATTTATAGGTTTGTTCGTGTTTATAGTTTTGTTTGTGCATAACAGTTCCAGACATGCGTAGTAGACTAAAAGTGTTCGTGTTTTCTGGAACTAAGTTCTGAACTAAGAATCCTGTGTTTTAATTTTTTTAGAACGATCCTGAACTGTTCCAAGTAATTATATGTGATTCTAGCTAAAAGTGTGAACTAACAAAAATCGTTCTAGTCACACATGCGCATTGCAAGCCATTTTATAAAAGAAGGATAATATACAAGGTTTAAAATTATGTTTATTTATTTTGTTTATCTGAGATTATATACATATGTAATTTTTGGAATACATTTTTAGATTCGTTGTGAGCTAATGGCAAAAACCTATTATACCTATACTATAAACTGAACAGTTTTGAAGTTATAGATAATTGAAAATCGTATAACTTTAATTTGTATATTTTATATACACGGTCAGCGACCCAAAATTTTAGACTGCAATTCGGAATTAGTAAAAATTTGGACTTTAGTTTATACCGGAACCGGCAGGGTTCGAGGAAAATCTACAAGCCCAGAATAATATTGCCGAGGAGGGTTTAGCAGTTATACTTCTGACTCTGTTTGCAGAGCGAACAGGTGAGAGTTCTGCACTACCTTAAGCGTCGAAGAAACATAGCGTGAGGTGTCCTGTAAGCTTAAGACAAAAGCTGTAAAAAAAATAGTAACTGATTTTGATTTGCATTTGACGCAGTCTAGTCCTTTTTAAAAAATAAAAATAATGACTGTTTTGCATTTGGGTCAGTCTAGTCCCTCTTTTTAATAAATAAAAATAGTGACTTTGTATTTGGCTCAGTCTAGCCTTTTTCTTTGTAATAAATAAAAACTGTGACTGGTTTGCATTTGGATCAGTCTAGTTCTTTTTTTAATAAACTAAAAATAGTGACTGTATTTGTCCTTTTTTTAATACATAAAAACTGGTTTATTTATATTGAAGCAATTAAGACAATTATGTTCCTTTGTACCTAAATTTGAATTTAAACAACTTAATTAAAAGGATTTCACCTTTATACTTGAAAATTTTGTGCTGAAATAGGCTACGCTCCAACTAAATAATGCAAATTTAACTTGATAACATAAAATCACAACTTACAATACAGCTGCAAGGAATATAAACAAATAGGACAGATGATTTTTAAACATTTAGAACGAAACGATAAAACCTAATGACAACTCATCTTTTCGAATACATCTCGTAAAATAGGGAAAATAAATTAGACATAGGTAGGATAAGAGAAAGAGACGAAGACAATGCTCAAATTACTTTATATGCCAGTATATAACGCCAATTTCAAATTTTCGAAAATTGTCGTTGCTACGATCCACAATTATCAGCTCCTAAAAGCAATATTTTATCAATAGTTTGAATAATAATAAAAAGGACATGAAAAAGATTTTCGATGAACAAAAATCTGTCTGGATATCTGTAACTATTTTCTTGTTAATATTTTTGAGATTCTGATTTCACATTTATGTAAAGCATCAAAATATAAGCAATACTAAGCAAAATAGTAGGCATAAGAAGCAAAATACTGCAATGTTGCCATTTAGGCAAAATAGGGATAATTTAGACTTTTTTGGTATACTTTTATACCCGAAGTCAATCTTTACTCTATGCTTAATCGTGTGTTGAAGTAATTTGGCCTGGAAGAGCCTTTGAAACTGTTACAAGCAAACCAAACCAAGACTTACATGAACTTTATGATCCCCATTTTTTTCAGGCATAACTGAGGTACAGTGTCATTAAAATTATTTAAAAAAAAGCTTATTTTAGTTAAAATTTATAGCTAGGTGGCCGGTAGCAATTTTGGTCGGTGGGAATTAGATTGTTCAGTATAGTCCCCTTTTTTTTAAATACATTAAAATATTTACTTTTTTAAATTGCTCGATTGAGTATGTGAGAAATATGACACGGAGAAGATTTGTCTTTGCCGTGGGGAAGGATTGTCGCTGGCAAAAATTGTCAAGCTGAAGAATTGTAGAAGAATTGAATAATTGACCGGTGAAGGATTGTCATGGATTCATATGGATCCTATTGGCACTAATCTAGGACTTGTATTAAATAATTATTTGGTTCAAATAACCCTTTCCATTTCTAACCACTAATGTATTAGATAAAAAAATGGATTTTTCCCAGTCTATAGGACCTCCATATTGTATGTTTTTAATTTACTTTTTTATCTCTTAACAGTTTTTCTTCTTGAAGAAATATTAAATTTTGTTTCGTTTTTTGTTTTTAAATATTTCGGCATACAAGTTATACTTCCTTAGAGTCCCCGTGAAAGGAATCCGCGTCAGATGAGATGGTAAATTGAATTTTCTTATTACATTCGGTATTTCAATGGAGGTACTCTTTATATTCGGCACGTAAACTAGAAATTAATATTTTAAGAGGAATTTTCCATTAACATTTTTATCAGGACAGCGGTGCAGGAATATGTTTTAATATAAAAAAAAATAGTTTAACAGCTTATCGCATGCATAATTATGTGAGTGTTAAGAATTGATGTTATGTTAGGAAGTTAAAAAATTAGAAGTAATTTGTATTTAAAAATATAAAAACAAATAACATGTGAATAACGTACTCGTGTTAAGAAAATTTAAATGTGTTTTTTTTTAAATATTTTATTCCATGAAAAGTACATTTATATCTTCTAATTTTTTGACAATCTCCAGCCGAGTTGGCGAAAAACAAAATCATAAAATCTGTCAATAATTTGTCAAAACTGTAGTGTCTATTGATATTATTTTAAGCTCAGAAATAATATATAATTAATAATTAACGGAAAATTTTTATTCATTACATTTTTAGGAAAATCGAAAAATATTGCAGAGCAACGAAATACTCAAACAAAAAATTACTAGTCAGCCTGAAATCTTATATTTTAAGAAAAAATAAATATTGGACAGAGTATATTAATTATTATCTACATAAAATTAATGATAAAAGTAAAAAAAGTGTACTGTTATGGTACCACTGCTGCGACGACACTTCGGTCGTTGCGGGTCACTTTGGCGCCTTAGTCCAGGTTTCGGATTGCCTCGGGCGCCACCTTCCGTTTAGAGTGCGAAGGCCACTGCACGGGCAGCGTCAGTGGAGAAAAAAATACTCCAGGGGTCGTTATGGTATCGACCAAAATCACTGGCGGCCAGAAGGGCGGGCTTTACTTGCCCTACTGGGTTAAGTACCTGGGTATTAGCTGCTGGGATGTTAACTCAAAACAAATAAAATTCAATAAATAAAACATTTATTTTTACCAAAATCCGGCGGAGAAAAGGTGTGTAACGGACGATTGGCTTGGCGGCGTGGTGTAGTCGGACTGACGGCTCTGGACTCCGGATATAACTGAAGTTGGCTTCAACTTGACCTGTCTCTAAAGGTCGACGGACTGCACTGCTGTTCCAATTGGGACGGCCACAGCAAGTCTGTTCGGGCTGTCTCTGCAGCTGCCGACAACGGTATGAATTGCCCTACTCGATACGAACTTAAGCGTCTAAGAAGCAGAGACGAGAGTGTCTCCATCTGCCTGGCGACGGTTGAACTGGTACGACTGGCCTTTTATTCACAATTTTAATTTAATCTTACTCCAGTGCCGTGCGCGATTTAATTTATCTATTTTAAATAATACGGAAAAAAGTAACTTTGTTACACTGCTTTTCAATATCTATATAAACGATTTATTCAAGAAAAATTACAAATCAGAAATAATATGCTTTGATGATGCCACTATCATGTGTAATAAAAAAATTCACAAAAGAGAGAGTGATAAGTGGGTGAGGTGTGTTTATACTTATACATTGGGATTCAATAAATTATTTTTTATTGATATGCCATTACCTACTAAATTTTTCATAATGTGTTTAAAAAGTTATTGAATCGGAAAACAATAGCATACAAAAACGTAAAAATTTTTCCAATTTAGTTGACAAAGCCTACTTTTTTAACTGAAATGAGTGGCCAAAATACATCGTTTAATGACTAGTGATTAAAAGATTTTTTCGTGCAATCGTACGCGAAGTGAGTACTTTGCGTTCTTCACATAGTTCGCGAAATTGAATTTCGCGGCCGTTACCAATGACAAAGGCCGAAAGAGCAAATTTCACATTTCTACAATACGAAATTGACAAGGTTATTATTTTTATTAAACACAGTAATAATTTATAAATTAACAAATAGTTTGTATTATTACTTATATTTACCCTAGAAGTTAAAGCAACAAGATACTATCAATGTCACACATGTTTGAGTTTTGTCAAGAACTGTCAAAATCTTTTGTATATTCAACCACGGTCATTTCAATAGCAGCTGTGATTTTGTTAATTATATTGAACTGCTGTTGATTGCGTTAAGCAATTATATTTATTTGGCAATGATCTAATCTCATAATTTTAACGATTGCACGAAACGTGGAGGCGCAACTTTTTGGCTTTCGCAATTTCTTTCATTAGGCTTCGGAAATTGTACTCCGAAGTTTCATTCCCATTTAAGATTCTCTAAGTGGCATAGTATGTGTACTCCTCTTCATATTTTCTGATATTCTTATGAGATTTAGATGTCTTCTAAGACCGCAGTATCCCGTAACGAATCCTTCTTTCTTGCTCTACCATAAGCACCTTTTTAACATTTTAATACGAAATACCACATGTATTTTCAGGTCCAGCTCTCTTCGTGAGGAAGTTTGCTTACTTGTTTTCAAACATCCCCTCATGTCCTGGCACCCATTCGAGAGTTATCTAATGCCAGGGCCCGAAAGATTATTGGCAATCCAGTAATAGCTTGTATTGTATTTCTACCCTTTGCGGTGCCTTAAGGGTATGATCTAAGCACAGATATTTATTACTGTTACTTCAGCCTGTGGAAGATTGCCGCCAATGATCCTAGATTTAAAATGGTCTTCCCTGAGTTCACGTGGTAAATTCCAACTCCTGTGCTATTTCTTATCTTCAAACTGTCTGTGTACTATACTGACTCGTTTTGTATTTTCGTATCTGATCCTTTCTAGTAATTTGATATCGAAAGGTATCATAAAATCATGAATAATAGATATTGCATCCGATGGCATTATTAGTACCGGATTTTGTTTTTATCATTGTATGGTATCCTTTTCTTGAATGTTTCTATTAAAATCCATTTATGAACAGTATGTATGCCACCGCCATAGCCTCTTTTTTCGTTATAAGGTGCACTGAAGAAAGGCCTAATTAAACCTCCATTGTTGCACTGGGCTTACTTCTAAACGCTCGTAATATTATCAGCTTTAAACAGCTCTCGAACAGATTTTGAACAGGTCTCGTCTGATGACGTCACGAGTGACCTTGAATGAGCCAAAAAATTAGCGGAATGCACCTTAGCGATTTCCCATGTTAATTTCCATAAGGAGTGCGCCGGAACTGTCATAGCTTATCTACTATTATCAGATAGGTCAAGTTTGTATCTTGTCTAATTTTTTATAGCTCTTGCGCTTTTTACCTTGTGCCACCATATGAGTGATGAGTAGGTTACAATGGGTACTACAACCCTTATATAAAACCAATGCATCTTACTTGGTTTAAGTCCCCTGTGTTCCCCATCGTCCTTCTACAGTCTCATAGTGTTCTTGTAGCTTTTCTCATATTTTCTCTATATGGCTGCAAAACCTAAGCTTGCCATTAAGATTGATTCCATAGTATTTAACTTTTCTCGCTAATGTATGTATTGTTCCTACATATAAAGAGAAAGATTTTCGACGTATTTATAGAAAAATCCTTTTTCATACACCATTTTTTAACGATATTAGTGCGAATTTCTGAAACAAAGACCTCATATTTACTTATTACTATGATGCTTATATCATCTGCAAATGCTTGCGCATATACATTTTCTCTCCAGATCTCCCTTGTTATGATATGGATAGTAGGTACTGGTAATTATTCTGTTTCAGCATGAACTCAACCAACCGCGTAATGAAATGTACTACCCCACATATGTGCATAATTTACGGAATTGAATTGTAAGGTTCCTTCTATGTCTAGGAATACCCCTAGAATTATTTATTTACCTTACAATGCTTGTTCAGCTTTTTGAGCTACCAAATGGATGGCTGCTTCCCAAGAGTTCCTCGATTCATAGGAAAACTGGTTCTCCAAGTTTTTTGGGAGAAATTATGTTAGGCCAATTGGTCTGAACGATTTGGTCTTCGCGTAGGATAGTTTCCCTGGTTTGGGAATGAAGGCCACTTTTGTAGATCTCCAGCTTTTTGGAACGTATCCAAGAGCTATGATTGCTCGGAATAGTTTATACGGTGGTCTCTTCAAATCTTCTTGACCCATCTGTCTTCTGTGGTTGAAATGGACTAAGAGCCTTATTACTTCTGTTCTCTTGACCAAGCATAATTTTATAATTAGGGAAGTGTAATTGTAAAAGCTATTTTAGATTCTATTTTTCTGTGATTGTGATTTTTCCTTGCTGATTTTTCAGAGATCCCATACATCTTTGTTTGTCTCTATACAGTTTTCCGGAGTCTAGAACTTTTCCGGATACTTTTAACGCCTTCACAGAGAGTTTTTTTGCTTCCTTATATAAGTGTTACTCATTCTCATTTATCACCAAATATACACAACAATAAAATAAATAATATTGAGTACAGTTATCCTGTAATTTACAAGAAAAACAAAATACATTGTTATTTTTTAATTGTTTTTTAAATTATATTATAAAATTTTAGTTTTTCTGATAAGATTTTATAGTGTGTGCATAGTTTAAAATCTAGAATACAACCATCAGATAACATTTTTTTTAGTCGTATACTAGATGTCAAAAAATGTGATTTGTAAATGTAAAATATAAAACTTAGATTAACGTTGGTGAAATGTTGAAAAATAAAGGTGTTTTACAATTGCACAGAAATCAATTTTTTTGACAAACCTCGTATACGGTTAAAAAAATTGATATGTAATGATTATATTTTAGGTTTAAGAGACGCCAATACCATACGTTATCTTGATATAAAGATAGGAAACTGCGCTTTTCAAAAATCGATTCTGTAGTTAATTCTTTAGAGCGCGTCTGTGACACTTTTTTTAGTTTTAGTAAGAGTGATAAGACCATCAACTTTTTTCTCTAGATAAATTTGAAAAAAGTAGCACTGACGCGCTCTTCTGATAAAAATTTTAAATATCACGAAAAAACCCGCATATTTTTAATTATTATATTAGGCGAGTTCTCGTCCAACAACGAATAATTATGTTTTATGGTGCTCTACCTTGTTCTGCACAGAAAAAATTGGACTAGAGGATAGAATTATGTAACATTAAACGGAAAATACTAAAAAAACAATTTTTACACCCTTGGGTAATTCTCTAACCGGCAATCACAAAACTCACGTGAACATTTTATGAAGAATATCATCATTTTAGACACAATGTATATGTTATAATCAGATGTTTTTTGCAATTGTGGCAAGCTAGAACAGTGGTGAATATCAGTCTGTTTTGCAGATTTAGAAGATTGTGAAAAAAGCATGTTGTAGATAAATTAAGGTACAAGTGATGTTATTCTGAACTATAAATAAATCTTGGCGATGTGCCCTACTTTCTCTATAATTTTTACAGTTCTTTTTGTAAATGTAAAATCATAATAAAATAAGAAGAGTTATACTAAAAAACTAGATCATAATTAATTAAAAATATATGAAATAAGGCAAACACAGTTTATAAATATTCGAAATTGATAAATGATATTTCTTGTCACTCCACTGTGTATGTTGTAAACATTTTCTTTTCATTTTTTTTCATCGTTACTCCATTTTATATACTTATTCCTCTCTCCTTCGCGCTCGTCTGCAATACGTCTAGCCAACGGTATCGATTTACCTCTGTTTTCAGGGTTTTTTTTTTCTTTTTTGGCCTTTATTATTTTTTTATTCAGAACACCACCATTCCCATAATGGATTTTTCCACGGTCGAACGGCTCTGCCCACATTTTAAAATTTCAGGATGGATTTTCGGACACGGTGCATGGACGAACAGAAATTTCTCTTTAACCCTTTACCCGCTCACATACAATACGAGGATCATTGTAAAATTTTTAGAATTTTTTCAATTATGTAAGTAGTTAATATCGAGAAATAGTGAGATTAATTTGGAAAACAGTCGATATTTATTTCCTTTAAGATTTGTGAAAAATTTTGTCCTTATTTCGAAAATTTTAAAAAATTCAAAAATGAATTGTTACTAATATTAATTATTATTATTAATATAATTCTAAAATACAATAAAGGAATTCGTCTACAAAAGCTTTACTTAGCATTATTGACTGTTTTTTTCTCCTACTTTTGGTAGGGTTTTTCAAATAAAAGTTTTCCCATATTTTTTTGACTATTTTTGATTAATTTTTTTTTATAAAATTATTAATATTTCCCATTGAGCATTTTTTAATTGTTTTTGTATGTTTCCTATTCAGTAATTGATCTCGCCCTTCTCGAGTTATACAGGAAGAACTAAAAATACTATTTTTGGTTTTTTACGCATATAATTTTTATTAAAAGAAATTTCAAAAAATGGAAAGGGAAAGTGTTATTGTATTTCAAATTTTCTCTAAAACATTACTAATAAATCATTCATACGACGTTTCGTGTTTTAACGGTCACCATCGAGTTATTATTTTTAAACACGGACCTGTCCTTGTTATTACCAAAATTGATAAAACATTAAAATTCAAATTTAATAATATATCACACTTCTCATTTTAAGATCGTTTTATCTGAAATAACTGACACCATCAATGACAACAATTTATAATTACGGTCCTGTCGTAGTTCTTTTGTAAAATCGTTTTCATTTCATCAAAATGAATATAATAATAGAAATACTTTGACATTACCTAACAATTTGGATAAAAACAATAATACAACATAACGAAAATTGAAGGTTTCAAATCTGATTTTTCCTGATTCAATTTTTATTAGAAACTGTTTTCATGATTCTCATATTACTAAATGAAGAAAATGTCAGTTTCTGAGCTCCCATAGTCCGAAAATGCAAAAAAAACTGTCCAGACGTCTGCCTGTTTGTATGGATATAAAGACTATAACACTCGAACTAAGCTCCGATCGAGTTCCGGTTTACAGTATAGTTAGTTTAATTAATATTTGACAACACGATTCGTGAAATAACTTTTGCGATTATCGATAGTCACGATACCACTCGTTGTATTTTATATGATACAACTCGTGTATTTATGTCCTATACTTGGACTTACTTAATAAGTGGAAATCACGTTGCTATGCGGCAGAATAATAGGCGATAATTAGCTATTTACATTTTTTTCTTAGCAGCCATTAAATAGTGACATAAAACATTATACATTTGATAGTATTTATCAGAGAATCATGAAGAAATGTAAATAGTGATCTCTAAATAGGTGTGGGCCGGCGTTTCAGGCCACTTCTATCCAGATGGTAACACAGGAATGAACGGAGCTCCAAATGAAGCGTTGAGTCGAAAGCCAGGAGAAGATAAGCGAAACAGATATCGATGTGATCGATAAAGAAAAAGATAAGAGTGAAGGCCTAAAAGAGAGTATGAAGATTAGGGAAGAGGTAAATGGGATTTATTAATGAAGAAAAGTTTATTTTAGATTTTAAGGCTTACCTTAGGTGGTGGGTGACTTCAGCGTGGCTTCAAGAGGAGCAGAAAATTTTGGAGAACTATACAGGCAGAAAAATGTATCTACAGAGTGTAGTCAGGTACTGTTCCAGACCTTCTTAAATTTTCCTGGATAGTAAAATCCTTAATTAAATCCGCTACATAGCGAGCACATTCACGTGTGGCTAATTCACAAAAAATCGGTTTCTCAGGCCAGTTTTTATTCGATAAAACGTAGTGCTAAAATAATTTATCAGATTGGCACTATGTGAAATCCGATGACGTTATTTTTAACGATTCTTAATATCGATGAATGGATGTAACTGAGAGCAAAGGAAGAACAAACAATTTTTGAAAGATGACACTTTTTATCAAGAAAAGAAGTGAGAATAAAAGATTTGTATTTGATTTATATTTGAATTTTAGGCAGATACCAAAAATGAAAAAGATTATGGGCATGGAAGAGAGAAGAAAGGGTAGCGACTCACCGATCTGGAAGCTTCCTAATAAAAGCTTTCCCGGGGTTTATTAAATGAATGTTAAAAAGTCGAAATATTGTATAAAGTTTACTTTAGTCTAAGTTTAAATGTTAAAATTATTTGATGACAATTTTAACCCGAAACAAAGAGTTATAGTCCAGATAAAGAAACATCCAGGCATTTGGACAGAATGAAATGGAAAGTGATAAAAAGGGGAAGTTAGACTATTTTTTTGCTATTACAAAAATAATATGGAGGTTTTTGGGTAACAGTAATTTCTAAATTAAGGAGTTCATTTAAAACTGATGTATTAAATTATAAATTTAATTATCAACTAGTACAAGGAGAACTTTGTTTCTTCTGGTACCCTTTATATCCTCCTTTCCCGTTCTATTAATTGTCGAATTAGATTATCACTATTGGGAAATAAAAACCTTCAAATAATTTTAACCTACTTGCCATTTTTGGCATGGGTTATAATATTTATTTTTAACGGGTTGTATTATAGAAGTGAAGATGGCGTCTTATCGCCGAAACTAATTGGCAATGCTTACTAAACATTTTATTAACATAAAAAACATATTACATTGTGGTACTTGACTTCGTGTTTCATTATATCAAAATAAAAATGTTGCACATCAACTATTTGTAAAAGGTATAAATTTATGTCGTTAAGACATCTTTTTCTGTCACATTAAATTTGGACTATCCAAATCGTTTTTTGATCCATGATTTTGAGTTAATAAAATTGTAATATGTTTAATATGGAATCTGCATAGACTGTGCCATATAGGTAATTTTACATTTATAAAACTTTATTTCATAACTAGCTTTTGCCCGCGACTTCGCCCGCGTTGATGTTGGAATAAATAAAAGTTTCTTTCTTATACCCGTTTTTCTTCCCAGATTTTTAAACTTTTATCCCCATTTTTAACCCTAAAAGTGGAGTTACTATATCAAGCGTTATATCAAATGAAAGGTCATTGTTTGCAAATTTCAATATAATGTTTTTTATAATCTTATTTTTTTTATAATTTTATGTGACCTACTTTTTCGCTTATGACGAAGTTTTCCGGGTCGAAGTAATTAAATCATACCTATAGATATTTATCTATATTTTACAGGAAAAATAAAATTATGTATCCGAATTAAATAAATATATATGTGGACCATATATTTGATTAAAAAATGAAGTTGTTAGTAAATGTTGTAATAAAAACTGCAAAATCAAAAAAAAAGTTACCGTGCTCATCTCAACTCCTGAAGAAGCTGCGAATAATGAAAACGAAACGTGATATCAAAATTTATCGGCCAATTTCTATAATAAAATACCGGGTGAACTAGAAATGTTTATTAGTAAATTCTTATGGTAAAAAAATATCATGATATTTTTTAATTTCATTTATTGTCGATTTTTAGTACACTGTATGTCTTTACTCAATGAAAGATAATCCTTTGAAATGAAATAATTTAATCATTTTTTAATTAAACTACAACTAATTATACATTTAATCTTTCAGATAGTATCAAATATACAGGGTGATTTTTTAATAAAGTTGTTTTTTTTTAAATATTCCAAATAACTTTTCTCTGATTTTTTCTTAATCATAATATTTTTTTAATTTTTCTTAGTTTTTATATTTTCTGGTTTTTTGATAATTTTTATTTTTTCAATTTTTTTTCTAATTCTACTTTAATAGTTTTTTGATTTTTTCTTAATATTTCTTATTTTTCTAATTTTTTCTGTTTTTTTCTTAGTTCTTTTAATGTGTTATTTTTTTTTATTTTTTCTTAATTCTCCTATTATTTTTTTTTCACTTATTTTCTGTTTTTTCCCACTCACTGATTTATGATAAATAAGTCGCACCGAAGAATCATATTATAGTAATTTAAATAGCACCAATTTTATTCCCCATTTCTGCTGCATTCACAAAATTACTAACACAGTAATATCAAAAAATATTTTGCTGCGTCACCCCTAAAATCGCCAAAAACTACCATTTTTGTGGGGTTTTTGCAATTATTTCTTTTGAGACCCGCAAATAATAATCTGTAATGTGCTGATTGTGATGAAAATTAGGAAATTTAGTACACCCATACAAACTAAGCACAAAGTGTATGTTAAGGGGTGACGTACAATTGAAAAATGTTGGAATTTTTTTTTACTTTTTTATGGAAGTTTAAATAAATGGAGTCGTAAAATTAACAAAAAATATTTTCAACTCTTCGGGGTGAAAACTACTCCATAATAGCTTTTAAATCCGACTAACATGTAGACATTGAGTTGACATTAGCTATTTGTGTATTAAGAGCGGAAAGTGATACTTTGCTGCTTGAGGCAGAGAGTTGCCCGCGCGACGCGTAGCGGAGCGCGGGCAATCTGCCGAAAGCGGCAAAGCACTTTCTGCTCGAATTGCACACAAGATTTTTTCTACGATCACATTATTTTTAGACAAATAATTAAAAAAAAAACATGAAAATACACTTCATAACCTAAAAATGAAATAATGACGTTTCATTAATTTCATAGTCTACTATTTGCACAAAACAGTAAGTAGATACTTAAATATGCAATCACTATTTCATATAGGTGTACCTAGGTGTATCTAGGTGTACCTTCTGACTGTTATATTTTTACTAGATAAATTTTATAAAATAAAGTTTAATTTCGTTCGAAATATCTTCAAATATTAATATTTCAACTAAAATATTCAGACTGCCCTATATTTTGTTTTAATATACCTATTAATTACTACCTTTCTTTAGTTTATTGTAAATAAAAACAGGCGAGCGGAAAAGTACGCTCTAGAGCGACAATAATGTCAAATTATTACAGATCACGGAAAACGTCAACTTTGCGGTTAGATTTGAGTGTGCAAAAGCCTACTTTGGGTAGTGATCGTAGGAAAAAATAATTTATACTTCGTTCCTATTTCTAATTATATTACTTGGAGACAAATAATAAAAAATATTTGTATCCCCTAGATGTACGCAAAATCGGAAAATCAAAAAAAAAGGAATCATATCTAAGAAGTCACTTTTCAAACAAAAAATAAATCAAAATTGGTTCATCCGTTTAGGAGTTACGATGCCACAGACAGATACACGTGGTAAACTTATCACCCTTCTGTTTGCGTCTGGGGTAAAAAATATAAAAAAATCCCGAAACACGTTTTAGCTTATTTCTTTAGGAGAATCTACGTACCAATTTTCAAGCGTCTTGAGTTTGTTTAACCATCGTTTTCCGTTACGTCATACATTATCCAACTTCATCTCTCAACCATGAAATGGATGAGACGGAATTATGACGTCATTAACGTATTTTTTAACTAATGTCAACTTAAATGTTATTTATTACTTTTGACAGCTCAATTATTTTTTCATTATCAAAATGTCTTCCCGGTATAATAAGAAAGAGCAAATTTTAATTTTGAAGTTGATTAATTACTTTTCAAGAGAAAGAGATGCGCAAATACGCTTTTACTGATAAATGCAGTATACAACGTTTGGGTTCACCCCAAAAATATAATCATATAATACATTTTTTTCGCCATTTAATCATGATTCGATCATCAGTATTTTTTTTTAATTTAGTCAAAAATCATGCTCAACGACGTTAAACATCCCCAAGCTAGAAATTTGAAACAAATCAATTAAAAAAAATACTAAATTATGTAAAAAGGTACGCAATACAAAATACAATTTTTGACATTACCAATTTTTTCATACAAACACACCTTAACATACGTCATTGAAAACAATCCTTAGCATATGTCATTGATAATATTTTAATTTTGAGGTTATGTGTAAAATAAGATTGAAATAATATAGGACACACGTAAAACAGCAGACTTCGTCACCGATTGTGACGTAACGGCAGAGGATGGTTAAACGAACTCTATTAATAAAATTACTTATTACACTTCAACTAAATCCGAACTCCCAAACGATTTAAATATAATTATTTTAATTTTGCAGATAAAGTTCAACGAATAGAGTTTTATATATAGAAACGGCACGAACGTTATCAAAACTAATCTTCTTTAAACCTACGTACACATTCTAAAAATTTCATATTTTTCCTTTTATTTTTATTTGGTCACCGTGGTTGATTGCCTTAACAATATCGATTTTGTTACGTGACCCAAGTTCAGCAAATGTAGACCGTATTTGAAACATAAACATCTCGTTGTCAATCTTATTCTTTTTTTTTTTCGAGAATAATCAAAAGGGACACGGGCGTACAGAGGGGATAAAATTCTATTCCGCGCATGTTTTAATTTTAACATGTTTTATGTTTTTCTTTTAAATATGAGCATTGGCAAAACTAAAAAAAAATATTTAATTTTTGGATATTTTGTGCCTCTTCATGTTACTTTCTTTGCCTTTACGGCATTATGAAAATATATTTGTCCTCATTACCTGTGTAGCCTATCCATGTAAAAATATAAAGTCCCTTTACCCTTTACTGCCGTGCACATAAAAGTATTTGTTTCTTTTACCATTTATGCCTCCCAATTTATAAATATATGGTCCGTTCACCCCTTAAGTTTGACTTTTTTTTAATATTTTTGCCCTTTACTCGATTTAACAAAATACTAGAAAGGCTTAACCAATTAATATGATATTTTGTACACATATTAAGTTATTAAGAGCAGAGCTGAGGCGTTACTAAAAAAAGTAACGCGTTACTTTACCGTTACTTTTGCTAAAAAGTAACGCGTTAGATAAACGTTACCGTTACTTTTTTGAAAAAGTAACGATTTATTCGTTACTTTTAAAGTAATAACGCGTTACTTTTCTATATATTCTTCTTGTTTCATGTCTTCTCGTTCTTTTATTGTCCATCTCACCGTTTATCGCCGTTATTATTGCACGTGCAAACAAAATTTTCAAATAAAAGTTGTATGATTAAGCTTGGTTTTTTAAAATGCTATCCAGAATACGGCGCGCGAAATCGATGGGGTACAAAAAATAATAAACACGTTGTTTCACATCAAACAGCAAAAACAAAAGAGAAAAACCTTAGTTTTAAAGTAACTCGTTACTTTTTAGTAACGCGTAACTTTTTCAGTAATGCGTTACTGTAACGAAGTAACGATTTGGCGATACTTTTACCTTTACTTTTCCCCATTTTAAAAGTAACGAAATTACTGGTAACGCGTTACATTTAGTAACGAATCACTGAAAAGTAACGTTTTAGTTTCGTTACTCCCAGCTCTGATTAGGAGACAGTCTGTATAGATTTTTTCTACTTGGTATATAAATTTTTCACAAATTTTGCAACTGTTGCTAAATTTACTAAAAAGTTTTAAAAACATAGAAAAATGTACAGATTTTTTTTTCTAAATCAAATTAACTACAACTTAGTGTTATTAAAATTTTAATTCGATGTTTCGTATTCGAAGGACCATCCCATTTTTTTTTTAAATATGGACCTTGACCTATGGATTATAAAATGTCATTCTTTATATGTTTTGTTAAAAAAAGAAATTTTAAGTGTTTCTTTTTTAATTTGAAAAAATGAAGAAATAAAAATTTAGCGGCGCGGCTAAACATACCAGTAAGCGCCGATTATTGGCAATGGACTTTTCCTACACGAAGTTTGATCCTTCACACCCTTGTCTGGATCCTGAACTATGTTCGAATTTCAACTTTGTCCGACTTCCTGTGTCACGATTGTTAAGAAATTTTAAACTCTTTCGCTGTACCTACCTCAACCATGTGTTACCCAAACCGACTTCAGTCTGTTTCCTTCTTTATAAATAAATAATGTTTATTAAATTAAACATAGATTTAAGTCCGCTACTTTTTTAATGTATCCTGTACATCAATTCAACTAATAATTAAGTAGGTACTGTTAAAATTCCTGGCCCAAATAAGTATATCATTAAATAATTTTGTGGTACTAGATTTTGAATTTTTATTTCTTCATCGGTGGACCACTTTTGAGATTATGGATAACCTTTTGGATCTACATATTTTTTATTGATTTGAATAAAAATATAAAAAAAATCCAATAGGTTATCCATGTCTTGAATGTGGTCCAAATTTTCAACAATTGAAATAAAATACATAAAAGGTCGGTTATTATTATTCTGATTTTCACAACAGTTTACCATGTTTAAATAAATTGTAACCCCTGTAACTTTTAATAATGCTAAGTATATTGCTTGATTATTTGTTGTAAACTTTTTTTGAACGTATGTAATTTGCAGGCCTGATGATGGTTGCTAAACCGAAACTAGTTGCCTAAACTTAACAAATTATTTTATAATACAAACTGTGGTATACGACCTTGTGTTTTGTTTCAATTGTTAAAAATATAAAATCCTGTTCAATAAAAAGTAAAAATTGCCTATATTAATTAATAAATAATTTAATTTAAAAAACGCGAGATTTCGGATGATTTTCAGATATTCTTATACTTCATGAAATGGAAAATTTGAGTTTATTTAAATTTATTTAAAAAGAAAATAATTTATTTACCAGAACTGAAAGTTAGGTGGGATTGCCCGTTCTTTACTTATATTTAACAGGATTTTTACCTACAGTTTTTGCACAATCTTGGTAAAATTTTGACGAATTGTTACGAAAATTATATTTAAAATTGAGCCTTCGTCATAGTGAAAAACATTTCTATCCCCCATTTTTATCACTTTCTCGATGTTTCTCAGTTCCCAGAGTCCGAAAATGCAAAAAAAATCATCAATGACCAAAGAGCAGTTCCAAGAAATGGTGGTTTCCGTTATGTTAAGAAAAACGATAGTTTAACATTTTTTGCAAGTCAAGGACTGTCAGAAAAATTCATTAAAGCTATATTCCATTATGGTAGCTGAAAATACGTTAGTACAATACAGTTATTGGTACTATCAGAAAATCCTTAATATAACAATTTATCCCACCTAATATTCCCAAAGCCATTGTCTATGTCGATGGTACCTACGCCTACGTTCCAAAGAAAGACGATTTCACTTGATAAGGAACGACACCTTGTAAATCCATCTTTAATTGTTGCTTCTGATGTTTATCTATTGGTCCCTGTTTTGCGGGCTCTAGAAATAATGATGCGACTATGTGTCTGATAATGACAACGGCAAAATTATGCCCAATTATTAGCAGGAAGGTGACATCCTCATTGTTGATACAGAGATGCAGGTCCTTTGTTGCAGGATCTGGATGTTAACCAATACGTGTCCCATGTTATTGAACGTGGCCAGTAGCAGCTCCCCACTGATGATACCAGTGCTTCACAGCAAAGACCCGATAAATTGTAGAGGCAAAAATGGCCACATCTAATCTATTTTCAAATTCCTCAGATAACTCATACATAGCTCTGATATTTAAAGCCTGGGTGAATTCTATCAACTAGTGGGAGCCATACTTAATAAATACCATCCACTGATCTATTAATTATTACTATGGAAGACTACAACACAGACATGGCACATGCAATGATTACCAAAGCGATTGAAGTCAATGTTGTAATGGCTCGTTAAAGATCAATTCAGGTTACGAAAGCGAAATGCGATATGGATAACTTTTGATGCGGCTAACCTGGATGACTTTCCTCATTTAGACGTTTCCTCTTTCAGGATTTTTTCGAGAAAAAGTGTTCTTATGGTTCCGGAACGCCACCAAGTACCAAATATGGATTGATTATACGACTACTGACCGTGTCGGAGAAAACAATCAGGAAAAAGGGACACTATTACACTTGAAAATAGGGTGCTGGGACTCTGGGCTGATGCAGTCATAAGGTTTGTTCCCGAAGCGAGTTCCTACCATGCTATGAACATACTGAGTTGCGCAGAATAGCATAACTCTTCCATTATTTTGTACTACGCAGACTCCTGATCCATTATTCTATAACTGCACAACTCAGTATGTTCATACAGTGTTGTTAACCCTACGGATTTATCCGTAGATTTACCGATTTTTACGATATTCCGATATTACAGCTTTTTCTACGGATATTTGAAAGTAGCTACTAGGTACCATTATTTTATGCCATTTATTGATACTATGCTTTAGATTTCGTTTATTTCTAACTTATTTTATGTTACTGATTTATTAGAATCCTAAATTTTGTTTATTTATTGTTAATAGAACTAATGCAGCAACATCGAACGTGGCGCGCTCTGGCGTAGATTTGTCAAAGGTCATTAAGAGTTTTTTATCCGTGGTATAATTGTCTTGGGGTTTGCATATTTCTACGGATTTTTGTTAATCGATCTACAGATGGCGCTTTTCTGCAGTTTAGAGATTTCTACGGATTTTCGATGACCTGATCTACATATATTACGATTTGAAAGGTGTGACACTGTGTTCATAACAAATTAGGAACTCGATTCGGGAACAAGCCAATATTGTATACAAATTGTGGTACTTTAAATATGCGCGACATGAACCTGAAATTTGGTATCCTCAGTTTATGTTTCTTCACAGCGTTTTTGACGCTTCCAATAGTACCGCCATATAGGTCTCCAAATAGGTTAAATTATAACAAGAGTGTATTTATTTAAGTAGAAATTCAATAAAATAGGAGAAACCTGTCGTATATTTAATATTGCTTTAAAATGAAGAAATACATTATCTGCATGAAGAATTTGTATAGCACAGTAGCCAATTTTACCGTTTAAAAAGGTCTCGTTAAAAAACAAAAATGCGACCAATGAAATTTTTGTTTTCCAGTATTGTTCGCCAATATTTCCGAAACTATTGGTTATTAGAGACTTTAGAACAGTGGTAACTTTTAATCAGGAAGACTTCCTCTGAATAATATCAAAAATTCAGACAATTCCCACATAGATCACTTTTCCGTAATGTTTGAGCAAGGTCCTTTGATATTTACGCAAAATAGGATTGACCTTGGAGCAAAACCAGCATTAAAATATTTGAATCAATCCATATTTATCAATGCTATATTTTTTAATAATATATTATACTAAAGTTAAAAACTAGAAGTGCGCATAAAAAATATGGCTTCAAATTTTCTTTCATTTACATTTTTAGGACGATCCGTATATACATGTTACCATCAGACATTGGTTCGACCTTAAACAGTCGAAATCGATAAGGACCCCCAAAGAGTGAGACGACCTTCCCCATAACTTGACCTACATAAAACATGTTAAAAAAATCGAACAATAATCATTCCATTATTCATAACAAAAATCGTTCGGCATGCTTCGGCGGGGATTGGGATATTGGAACCACCCTCGACTCACACATCACAGCCGAAAAATCCGTTTCGTTTATATCCAAACAATTTCAGTCGCTAAGGGGGCGAACTTCCAACACGCACCACGACGACGACGCCCAGTGGCGTATAAATAAAAAATAAATAAGGAAGTTCTTTTTTATGAGAAATTAAGTAAATAGCCTATCCTTATTTTATTCTTTATAAATATTTGATTTTTACTTTTCCGACCCGCCTCTTAGAAGGTATTGTGAACGAGCTAAAAAAAAATTTCGAGATAAAGATGGAAATATCCATTTTGAGGTCACCTCAGATGATTAAAACAATTTCCAGATGGAAACCTGTCTGTCTGTCTGTGTGTATTATTCCATGATAGAGGCCACACGTTTAATCCGATTGAGCTGAAATTTGGCATATCTGATTGGGTTGCCTGTCGGAAGAACCCATTAGTTTTTTTACGACATCTGTCAAACGGGAGTGTCACTATCAAAAATGACAGATGCAATATGTAACGGAATTTGATTTGCAATATGTCATTTGAAAGCTCTTAAAAAACTCTATTCAGAACAGTCAAAATTATTTCTAAAACTGTCACCTGTCAAAAATAAAAAAAATGGCAAAATTTGAAATTTTAACATTAAATATCTGAAAAAATATTCGTGGATACTCGTCGGGAAAGTTTTGGGGTGATACAACCGATTTTTTAAATGTTACACACTTTTGCTTAATGTAAACTAGATGCTATATGTCATGAAATAATGTGGTTCTAGATTTTTTTCTTCCCTATGACTGTGGCTTAAGACATTTCATCGTACAAAATTTCCTTCATAACGATCTTTCCTTTCAGTAATTACTCTATTAACACTGCCTGTTTTCTGGTAAAAATGCAGTTTTCGATTAACATAATTTCGGAAAATTATAGATCGACTTAAAATAATTCCATAGATATTTATCAAAAATCGGATTCTTAGTCATTTTTTACCATAAAACTAACTAACACTGAAATTTAAATAGTAGTATGAGACTTTTTTTAATCAGAAACGAAAAAGAGAGTTTAAATGAATTATTAGCACAATTTTTTCTGTATTCATTGTTTTTTTAATATATACAGAATTGCTTCGCCGCTACTGATTTCCAAGGTCTTCCAATATTTCCAGACTTGTCTCCCTCCATCTAGCTTTTCAGGGTCTGTTGTTGTGAGTATTTAGAGCTGGTCTGCCGAAAAAAATGACAACCTGACGACGGTGAACGCACGAGCTTCCAAATACCGGGAGACATGTTAAATAATTATTATTCCAGGGCGTCAATGAACGACAAGGAGGTCAATCGCTTTCAATTAGAGCCTCATAATAATGTATATAAAAACACTAAATAATGACTGTAAAAAAAGTAGAAATAAAAACATGTTCGAAAAAGAGATAAAATGAAAACTTAATTGAAAGAATTAAATGAGTTACTATAAAATAATCAAAATTTAATTTGGTCGTTAGTGTTGTTGTGAAAATGGTCAGGATTTGGCTTTAAGAGGGGGTGGAACAATTTATAAAATTGACGTTCTGAATAAATGTCTCCATGGGTTTATTTTAATCCTATGACCAGTTTTCGATATATTGGTGGTCATAGTCGGATAAATGGGTATTTAGGTAATTTTAATTTAAAATTTCCATTACTCTAATTTTTAAGAAAACTGATGAGCTTATCTTGAATTTGTTCTTGGGAGATTTTAGTCATACGATTGGTATTTGAAAAAATATATTAATTGTATATATCCAGAGTTTACTTAAAAGTCAGTGGAGCTACTTTATTTTTAAAATGAGTATAATATTCATTAAACCTCAGTTTTGATAAATTCCTAATAATTTTATACTGCCATATTAAATATTTTTTTTATTTCGTTATATTTGCAAATAAGACGTTTTAAAAATAGACAAAATTTGTGAACCAATAAAAGTAATGATTATTAATATTATCATTTATTGAAACCAATTCTGTCTATTTCAACGATGCCTCGCGTGGGAGGGTGTACGAAAAACAGGGGCACGGGTTTGCACGAATTTTAGCTGGATTTAGAGAAAAACCGTTTTTAATTGAATGTGTTTCACGTGATGTCCGGAAAATTGACATGAGGAAATCGAGATGGTTTATTATCGGGAGCAAAAGGCATTTCAAATTGCGTACACTTCTTTTTTACGTCTGTCAGTTTCTGAAAACAGCACCTGCACGATTATAGAAAAAAAAATAAATTGAAATACACAGACAGCAATCAGTTTTTGATTTTATTTTTTTAATTGGTTCGGTGTTAATTGTGTTAGACAGGGACGGTCTAAATAATATTCTATAAAACTTAATGTATTTTTTTTTAAATATTTTTGTATGTCTCTTGTAAAGTAAAAAGGATATAATTTTATTTTCACTCATAACTATTGTTTTTGTTAATGTTCTGTAAGAGCGTTACTTCCTAAATATAAATGAAACATATGCTTAAAAATTTATGGCTCCGTAGTCCCCAATTTTTTTTATTCTTGATTTAAAAACTACTTGAATCAATTTACAACATTTTATCCGCTATTTTGGAAAAAAACTCAAAAGCGTGTTTACCATTTTTTACTTAAAAAAAAAATTTTTCAAGTTTGCGAGGGTAGAAGCCTAGATTTTAGTGTGTGTGAAGTTAGCCCCCCATTTTTCGAATTTTAATATTTTGAATGTTGTTCCAAATTGTTCTAGGTTTGTACCAAATTATTCCAGAAAATTATTCCTTAAATTTAAATACAAAGGCCGGAAAACTCCAAAAACCATTTTTAGAGCTAGCAACCCATTATTTTTATTTCGAAGAATTTGGAACAACTTTCAAAATATTAAAGTTCTAAAAAAGGGGGGGGCTAACTTCACACACACTAGATTTTACGTTCATCTCAACATTTATATTTTTTTTACTTTCTAAATAATTTAAGTTTAAACTAGTAATAAAGCAGATCAAGTTTTCTCGGTCATATTCACAACGTATCCAAGTTTTCTTCTATGGAAAAATAAGAAAATTTGCTTTTTTCTCTTTGATTAATTAAACAACTGCATCCCAAAATCTAATGAATTCTTCCTTGAACTAAAACACCAGACTGGTATATTCAGCTTAGTTTTTTTATCGTGCGGACTAACTTGTTTGCTTAGAAAATGTCTTTTGGGCATTTCTTTGCAAATAATAGATAATTACCGGTGAAAACTTTTACACTCCACATATATTAGATAAAAGTGAATAGTTTTCTTGGAAAATGTAAACGTTTGGTTTTTCTACAAAACTGAAAGTAATATATTATAATTTTTTTTTTTTGAATTGATATTTAATTTATTTAAAGACTATTAATAAATGTCATGTTTATTAAATGGGATAGAATAATTGATATGTAAGTAAAGAACAGGAAACGAAGGCAGTAAATTTAAGGAAAGTGAAAGAATCTTAAAATTTATTAAAATAATGAAAAATACTATAATAAAATTGAAATTTTGGAGTTGTCATACATGAAATTTAAGTAGTCAAAGTCAGATAGTAAACAGGGAATATAGGGTTAATAAAAAACTAAGGCTGCGATATTTAAAAAAAAAATCTAGTGATATAAAAAAAATTGGGGAGGGAAGAAAATAATAAACAGATGTCAGAAAAAAATATAACTTTAAAAAAATGTCAGATAAAAAAAAATTGTTATTAAGACAGATATATAAAAAAATCTGATGTGGCCAGCACATGACCTCTCGCCATTTTTTAATCAAAAATTTACAGGTTGACACAAAAAAGTATGAAAAAAAAATTACTTTTTTGTAAATCTGGCAACAATGGCAAAAGTTTCAACTATAGGGTATACAAAATATATGTGTAAAACTTTATTGCCGTTTTGTATAATAATGGCGTCATCACCCATATAGCAACTGCCACTTCCGGTTGTGTGATTGGCACCAAAATCTAATCAGATATAATCTAGGGTATCAGAATCCTGTATGCAAAATTTCACATTTTTTTATTCAGTAGTTTTTGAGTTATCGTTACTACAACAGCCATCCAAACACGCACACACACACACACTAACACACACACACACGAATATCATCGCGAAAATATCAAAATCGTATTCTAGGGACCCCAAAACGTGTTTATCCATTGAAAAGGCACTACCCAATTTTTAGCATGATTCCTATACCTCTCTTATCTGAAAGGCGAGAGGTAAAAACAGTACTTAATATGTGTGTACCTACATAATATTTGTGAAAAAAAAAGAATAAATGTATACCAGTAGATAAGTCATATTTTTTTATAAAAAATAAATAAAGAAAATAAACTTAATTAGGATATAAAACGATATTCAAGAAGTAGAGGCAATTAAAGCAGAGCAGCCGAGGTAAAATAGATCAAGCTAAGGGAGGACATGAAGAAGTAAAGAACAGATCGGGATAGATGAATAAAATGTATGCAGGAGGTAAAATAAATCAGATCGAGATAGGGAAACGTTGTGCTGAAGATAGAAGAGGAAAATCAAACCACAGGGCTATACAAAATTAATTTTATTATTAGATTTGTAATGTTTAGTATTTTTACCTCTCGCCCTTCAGATAAGAGAGGTATAGGAATCATGCTAAAAATTGGGTAGTGAGTTTTCAATGAACAAACACGTTTTAGGGTCCCTAGAATACGATTTTAATATTTTCGCGATGATGTCTGTGTGTGTGTGTGTTAGTGTGTGTGTGTGTGTGTTAGTGTGTGTGTTTGGATGGATGTTGTAGTAACGATAACTCAAAAACTACTGAATAAAAAAATTTGAAATTTTGCACAAAGCATTCTGATACCCTAGATTAGATCTGATTAGATTTTGGTGCCAATCGCACAACCGGAAGTGGCAGTTGCTATGGGTAATGACTCCATTATTATACAAAACGGCAATAAAGTTTTACACATATATTTTGTATACCATATAGTTTATTATCATCTTATTAAAATTTTCGAAACTTTTGCCATTGTTGCCAGATTTACAAAAAAATAATTTTTTTTCATACTTTTTTGTGTCAACCTGTAAATTTTTGATTCAAAAATGGCGAGAGGTCATGTGCTGGCCACATCAGATTTTTTTTCCTTTAGAACCTAACCCAAATTTAAGATAGTTATAAATATCATTACAATATATAAAAAAAATGGTGGATTAGAAAACTACTACATATAGCGATAAAATGCAAAATAAAAACAGTACCGAACACAAAAGAAAGTGTAATAAAAAATAAAAAAAATTCAAAATGTCCATGAACAAGTACCGAGATGAAAAGTTGAAGGTCGATGTTATTCGCTTATTTGTAATAATTGCCGTCCGTTTTATTATAAATACAGAAGCTGCTCGATTTTAATCAGCCAGGATATTATTATAAATACACGACGCGTAAGAGCATACTAGACCAATAATTGCGGTTCGAAATGAATGCAAGAGTAAATTATACACTGAAAAAAATCTTATCACCATCAATAAATCTTCTAAATAAAGAAAATAACATAAATGTAATGTCATCATAAAATATATTATTTATTATAAAGGACAACGTACCGGTAACATGGGGACAGTGGTCCCGGTTAAAGTTGATGATTTTTTGATATATTATGTTTTTATGTATTATGAATAAATTCTGAACGTTTTAGGGTTATTGTATGTCTACGGCCAAAGATACGGTGTCCCAAAAAATGTACACCACATATTTTAGGTATAAAAAAAAAATGATCTAATTGATAATTTTCTTTTAATTTTTTTTTATGAAAGTTGTCCCAAGTATTATAATACAGGATCATCAAAATTTTAAAGAATACACCAATGATTTTTTTATTATACAAGGCTTCCCAAAAATAATATTAAACTAGAAATTTTAATAAAAATCTATAATATGCCATATATAATATAACGCTAATATGTCTTTAGATAATAATATATTAATGGTAACTGATTGTACAGGGTGTTCTAAAAGTATTCAAATGTTAACTAACCTTTATTTATTAAACATAAAAAATGATGGTGATTGGTAAGAAGTGTAAAACGTTTTGCCAAACAATTACTAATCGAGTACATTGGCGGTTTGGTCTTGCCTAGATTTGACATCGATTATTTAAAAGAACTTACTGTTCACTTACATACCAGATAAAACTCGCAAAATGAGTAAATTCGAGTACAAAACAATCTCCGCGATCGGTAATAAGATTTAATATACCAATTGTATCATGCACTTCTGTGATACTTTTGGTAATCGAATCGAGAAAGGATTAAATTCAGATTACAGTTAAGAATTAACCGGTGCTCGAAGGGTCTTAAGCAAAATTACCTGAGTAGAGTCGTTACGAGTTGGACTGTAATTAGGATTGGCGATTTAAAAAGTTACGAATTCACCGGAACCACGTTCAGAATACCCTTCAGCAAGGTGATAATTTTTTCGAAGTTAACGTAGCAAATAATGAACTCGAAGAATACAGAATACAGAAATAAAAAAACAAAATACGGAAGTAACTTTTAAAAAGTTAATATTTGAATATTTTTAGGACACCTATACAATCAATTACCATTCTACATTCCTTATGTTATTTTTTTCTCTTTCGGTACTCTTTTTGGAAATAAGTTCCTTAACACGGCTTGCGGTAGGAGTTAATTGGCAGAAAGCATTACGTTAGAAAAAAGCGTTATGCCCCCTCCAGGCGACCTTCCCTCTCTTTCTTTTACTCTCTGCCTCTTTCTACAATATACATTTTTTCTTATTTTTTTATTATTTTAGAAGGAGAAAGAGATTTTTTCTCATTTTTCTGTATTTTCTCATTTTTGTGATCTTTTAATTTTTGTTTTGTTTTTTTTCTAATTTTTTTTCGATTTTTTCTAATTTTTCCTCAGTTTTTTCTCATTGTTCTATTTTTAAGGATTTTGTTGCGATTTTTTGTGATTTTGTTTCATTTTTTTGTGTTTTTTTGCGATATTTTGCAATTTTGTTGCGATTTATTTCAATTTCGATTGTTTTCATTTTAAAACATTTTTGTTTGTTTCTGGCTTTTGGTTGCTCTTCTTTTTTCGATTTCTTGCCACTTGTTTTTCGTTTTTTTTGTTTTTTCGGTTTTTTTTTCAATTTTTTTTATTTTTGTGTTTTTTAAGTATTTCACAATTTCATTTGTCATTTTATTTTTTCAATATTTTCTAATTTTTCTTTCATTTTTTCCACTGTTTTCTGTTTTTTTTTATTTTTTCAGATTTTTTCTGATTGTTCAATTCTGCTGATTTTTCCTCATTGTTCTGTTTTTTCCCTATATCTTTCTTTTGTTTTGTAATTTTTTCCTATTCCTCTGATTTTTTGCGATTTTTTGGAGATTTTGTTGCGATTTTTTTTAACGATTTTTTGCGATTTATTTCAATGTCGAATTTTTTTATTTAATTTTTTTTATGGTTACAATTGTTTCCGGTTTTTGGTCGCTCTTCGTTCTTTAGCGATGTTTTGATTTTTTTCGGTTTTTTTTTATTTATTTTTTGTTTTTTTCGTTTTTTCTGTATTTTACAATTCCATTTTTTTTCAATGTTTTGGCATTATCTTGCATTTTTATTAAAATTTCTAGTTTAATATTATTTTTGCGACTTTTTGTATAATAAAATAATCACTAGTATATTGTTAAAAATTTTGATGACCGTGTATTATAATACGTACCAAAAGTCAGAAGAAAATTATCAATTACATCAATTATTTTCTTAATACCTAAAATATGTGGTGTATATTTTTTGGGACACCGCATCTCTGGCCGTAGATATACAATCACCCTAAAACGTTCAGAATTTGTTCATAATACCTAAAAACATAATATATCAAAAAATCATCAACTTTAACCGGGAACACTTTTCCGATGTTGCCGGTACGTTATCCTGTATATTCCTCATTATGTCTGGAAGGCAGAGATTGATTCCAGAAAAATTTCAAATTACATTTTAGACAGAATTAGACAGAATTAGACAGAATTAGACAGAATTAGACAGAATTAGACAGATTCGGACAGAATTGGACAGAATTAGACAAAATTAGACAGAATTAAACAGAATTAGACAGAATTAGACACAATTAGTCAGAACTAGACAGAGTTAGACATAATTAGACAGAATTAGACATAATTAGACAGATTTAGATAGAATTAGACAGAATTAGACTCAATTAGACAGAATTTAAATTTCAAAAATTAACAATGTCATTCACTTTCACTTTGATTTAATTTGATTTCATGAGTTATTGATATCGATTCGTCCATTTTGTTTCAAAAAAAGTGGGACCGAATATATATATATATATTTCACCAGAGTTGGCTTAAGCATGTTGTGCTATGTCGTACAACGTTAATTTTAAATAAGTAAATAAGAAGTAATTAATATTATGTAATGGCTTAATTACTATATTAATTTTGTCAGATCATTATTCTGATATCACAAAATCTTTAATAATTCTGCGATATTGTATTTAACTTTTTATTGGCAAGATTTTAATGCCCGATTGCACCAACGTATTTTAGAATACAAAGTTATGGAAGGTTATTTTACATAGGATGATTTTAATCTAGATTTACAATGGCAACATTGCAATATTGTCGAATTATTGTATAATAGATGGAGCTGATTAACAATATCGGTAAAGAAGGTCACGCAATTATTGGTTGAAATACAAACATCTGTCGAATGTTTCTATTTCTCAGTTTTATAAGCATAAATAAATCATGATTTTCGCTATTTAATTTTTAGCAAATTTCAATTTTTTTCCTCGAATTTTTCATTTTTCAAAATTGTATAATTTTAATTTTTTTGTTTATACTTTTTCAATGTTGGAAACTATAATGATAAAGTATTTGAGGAAAAAAATTGAAATTTAGTAAAAAATATAATATCGAAAATTTTTCAGTCCATAATTCGACAAAGAGAAATTCAAGGAAAGCAATTTTCAAAGTTGGATCCCAAATTTTTTATTTTTCTAAATTGTAAAATTTTATTTTTTATATTCTTTTCCAATTGTGCAAATCTTAACGCTGAATTATTTGAGGAAAAAAATTGAAATTTGATAAAAAAGATTAAAGATCGAAAATTTTCTCATCAAAAAAAATTAAAATTATTCAATTATGCAAAATGAAAAATTTGAGATTATTTCCATGTCTCTGGGTATTGTTTGTTTCAACAGATTATAGGATTATTACCTACAAACAATTCGAGTATTCCCTGGGGTGTAGAGGATTATAATCTTTGTCATTTTCAAATAAGCCCAATAAAGTTTTATATTTCTATATCCATTACTTTATTTAAGTTGTTCTTACAAATCACACCAGAACTTTGCAAACTAATACCACTCTATTAATAGGTAGTCTTTTTATTTTTGTTAATGTGAAATATAATATTCTACAGAAAAAAATGTTTGTTTGCCTTGTTTATATTCACTAATTCACATCCAAGCGACTTTTTCTAGTAACTTAGGATAAGAATCCGTCAGGATGCATTGGTACAACCGGGCGTAAGTATTTTCTACTGGACTTCAGTTGTGACTCTTTTCATGGTAAAATGATGAAATAAGTGCAAAACGTCAATAAGAATTTAATTATCGTAGATAACTGTAACCACAACATCGTTTAAAAACAATTTGTCAAAAAAAAACTAAAGTTAATTGTGGTTCTGTAGACGCGAAAATATAATAATGACAAATTAAAGAGATTTTATTCTCAACTAAAAAGTTAAGTGCGTATTCCTGTTTTTATAAATAATATTTAAAAAATAAAAATGGTTAAACCTGCTCTTTTAAAATATTAAAATTGTGACATCTCGTTAGATATTTTCCCATTAGCTAATACTTTAACGGTTCGATTAGTCATAAAATTTTGAATAAAGGAATATATGTGGCCTTTGAAGTAACACTCTCTGAGTTTTCTAAGAATGACAGATCTATATAATGTATCAAACGCACTTTCGATATCAAACATAGCTGCTTTTACGTCTTGTTTGCTAAAAAAAGCATTTGTAATATCTGTTTGGAGTACTACTAAATTATCCATCGTACTGCGATTTGGTCTAAATCCTGATTGGGCAATGGAGATAATATTGTATTTTCAAGGTACCAAAGAATTCTTTTGTTGATCATTTTTTCCATCAGTTTACACATTGTACATATCAACGAAATTGGCCTATACGAATTAGGATCGTCTGTAGGTTTGTCTTGTTTCTTTACTGGAAGGATAATCGACTTGCACCACAATTTTGGAAATTTCCTCTGAGATGTTACAAGATAATGGCGTTCCTCAAGGTTCAGTTTTGAGCCCAACTCTTTTCATACTATAAATGATATCTGCAAATTCATACATTCTCCGGTAAAATTTGGATTATACGTTGATGATCTAATCATATAATGTCACGGAAAAAATACCATAAGTACTTCTAACCTAATTCAAGATGCAGTAGACCAATTAAACCAGTGGTCCACTGATACTGGCTTCAAATTTTCCTGCACAATATCCAAAGTTATCAAATGTGCTAGAAGAAGAACTAGCCATTCTGACCCTAAAATAACTCTAAACGGAACATGATTACCTATAGTGGAACAACATAAAATTCTCGGGCTTACTTTTGACACCAAGCTAAGGTGGAAACAACATATCAGAGACACCAAAACGAACTGCATGCATAGGCTTAATGTCATTAAAACGTTATCCCATCACCATTGGGGAGCCGAAGAAGAGGTCTTGTTAAGAATGTATAGATTGCTTATCCGATCCAGGCTGGATTACGGAAGTTTTATGTATATGACAGCCACAAAGTTTATCTTAAAAAAACACTTGATACAGTACATAACACTGCACTATGAATCGGCCTTGGAGCTTTTAGATCCAGCCCAGCTGAAAGTATGTACATCGAAGATAATGAACTCCCTTTATGACATATTCTGCTAGAATATCCGCTAATCCCCAAAATCCCGTATACCCATTAATAACTTCTAATCGCCCAAATTAAAACTTATCCAGATATCTACAACCTTTACCCCGAATTCTCTTTCCGCTACTTCATAATATCGACCATTCAAAAACAACAGCTAATCCAACCCCGTCCGATGCCCCATGGACTAAATCTCTTCCAACAGTCGATCTCTCTCTCTCTCTCCAACTACAAGAAGCAGAAAACACTGTTTTTTTTAGATAAGCTTTCCTAAACAAGATCAACTCCATTTCCTGCGACGCTATCCTCTATACCGATGCATCTAAAAGCAAATTTGGTGTTAACTGTTCAGTCACTACCAATAGTATCATGGTCAAAACAAGTAAATTACCACCTTTTGTAAGTATGCATACAGGTGAATTTTTTGCGATCCTACAAGCCATTAACTATTTAACAGCAGATACAAAAATGACCGCTATATGATCTAATTCACTCTCATCTATACACTCCATTAATAACATCTTCAAACACCCCCTTGTAGAAGCAATACACGATGGATTCCTTCACATGTAGGCATCACTGGTAACGAGTTAGCCGATCGGGCCGCTAAAGGAGCTTTATCTTTAAATCTAGTCGAAGGAACTATATATTACCACAAAGACCTACAAAATCATTTTAAAGAGTTTATTAACTATTCCTGGCAGAATCAATCCAGCCTAGTATTCTTCCGTTAAAGCTGAACTTCCTGACTAGGAGAACAAATGCCGTAATCCGAAGGTTGCGTATAGGACACACCCGCCTCACACATAAATATTTAATGACCTCTGAAGCTCCATCTTTATGTCAAAACTGCTCCAGTACACTATCATTCAGTCACATACTCAATGAATGCATACGTTACCATAATGAAAGAAAAAATCATCATCTGACTAGAAATGTACAAGGGAACCTCAGTACAACAGGACAACTTACTGATCTCATCAATTTCCTGAAGGATACCGCCCTATATAATACCATATAATATATTATAGGAATACAAAATGGGTTTATAAATTATCATATATTTACCAATCTCTGTATCTGTTACTAATTTTATTATTGCAAAAAATAGTAGCTGTGTCAATAAACGTGCTGTTGAGACACGTTAATGCAAAAACAAAAAAAAAAAAATTAAATAACCGTCCCTCATGATTTCGAAATAAATGCATCATTGAAGAACTTCCGCAAATATTGATATGGTTTTTTTTTAGTTATATGGGTAGTTTTAGTTCTGTTTTTGTATGTATTGTGGTTGACAGTGATGGAAAGGTGGAAGGTTATTGTCAAATGTAAGTTTGACAATGAAAATGAGGTTATGAAAAAAGTTTAAGGTGCGTGTGAATGTATGTAAATGTGTTAAGATTTATTTACGAATGTTTGTTAGAGGATTATTTTTCATTGAATGTAATAATGAGTTCACAACAATTGTGTTACAAGTAAAAGGAAAAATCTTTGTGTGTTTAGTCATTTAAATTTAGAGATAAAAAAAAAATATCTAGTTAGGGGGAGAAAAAAAAACAAATGAAAGAAAAAATAAACAGTTTTTGGTTTTTTTTTGATTAATAAGAAAATTAGAAATGTCAGAGAGATAAAAAAAAGTAGAATGAGATGTTTTAAATACAATGTATCATTATAAAGTAACTGAAGTTATAATTTAGAAAAATCAATAAAATTCTTATATAAGAAAAAGGTTTATCAATATAAAGGGAAGCATAACAAGAATACAAATAAAATATTGAAGAAGACAAATTGGCGTATAAGAAAACGAAGGGGTGCAGTGTGGATTAGACGGAGAGGCAGATATGGGGGAAGACTTAAAAAGATTATAGAAAACAGCAGAGTAAATTCAGTCGGAGGAGTATTAAGAAGGAAAAGTATATAGAATAGTAAAAAGGAAGAACTGAAGAAAGAAGTATTGAAGGCGCCCAAAATTATAGTTTTGTTTTTTTATTATTTTTTTGTAAAGTTTATTATTTTTTTTTAAGGAACCGAACCCTAAAAGAGATTAAGAGTTGTCACAATAGCCAGTCTAATATAATATATATTCATACTTTTTCATTGTAAGAAAGTACGAAATACAATTACAATGTTATACATGTGAAATTATTCTTGACAAATTTTTCTAAACCCTATGCATCGGTTTTTAATTAAAATATTTTTCCCGTACATACTAATTTTCTTTGTAATGTTTAAAATTAATACCAAATTTTATCAAGAATATCTTTTCCAATAAATCAATAATATAACATTTTTCCATATGGTGAAAACTTTTCGAAATAATATAAAAATCTAAAGAATAATAAACATCATTTGATTCACAATCTACAATCTATACTTTAATAATGAACATTCTCAAAATAATCGTTTTTTGATTTAAAAATAGTATTTTGACAATAGTATTTTAAAGATTTTAGTTACATTCATAAATATAAAACCGGAATGCGAAATTTACGAATTTCTTCTAGAAATGTACAAAACTATTGGAAATTCTGGAAAAAGTTTAATACAAAATATGTAGGGCATTAATGCTCTACAACTTTGAAATAGAATATTTTGCATTAAAGTGCATTGTTTGTTCACAAAATTTAAAAAAAAAAGTAAAAAATCGTTCATGTGTATTTTTTTCGCCCTCTAGCGATGAAACTATATGGAATATTAAATGGAAAATTTGTTAACTATTTAATATTTTCTTCAAAATTGGATTATTTGTACTGAAAATCTACAAAAAATGCCGAATAGAGTCTATATACATTCCTTTAGAGGGCTAAACTCTGCGTAAATAAAAAAAAGTATAAAACAAGAGTTATATAAAATTTAATTATCTAAAATCCTCCTCTATTACGTTTTACTCGGAAATGCATAGTTTTCCCGCAAAATTGGAAAAACGGCAAAAACCTCAAATTTTATATGATCCACGACCAAAGCTACGGAGTTTTATGGCTAAATAGCATATATCCGTTTACTTCTATTGCGATGGTATTATCTAAGTTAATAAGAACTACATATTAAAAATATTTTGAAATATGCAGGGTACTTTAAAAAAAGTGACATATCAAAGTTATGTTTTTTGTAAATGGCACACCCCGTATATAATTACATTTTAGAATTTTATATAAAAAATTAGCTATACTTTTATAAAAGTCCCCTATACCTAAATACAGAATGTCCATTTTACTTAAAATATAAGGTTTTAGAAAAAATTAAATATCTGCAAAAAAAAACCAATTATAACAAATTTACTCTTAGGTTTAAATATTTATTGATTCACTAATAAACATCTCATTACAGGGTGTTTAAAATTTTTAGTTCAATTAGTTTATTTTAAATGGAACGCTCTGCAATTTATTAGCCTATCGTATAGCTAATTGAATTACTATTGAACTTTTATAAGGGTTTCCGATAGTTAAATCTAAGTATTCAACTGATTTAGGTATTTTTGTAATTTGGGTTTTGCTATACTATTTTTACAAGTAAATATACTTTTGGATACTTTTAAAGAATGTTCCACGACAAAAGACGTGGTTGCAATGGGGTGCTTGCATAATTTTTTTTTCTGATTTTTTTTTTACTTAAATATGTTTATAACCCCTGTTGACGAGCATAGACCAGAATTTAGGATTTTTTTGGCGTTCAGTGCTCTCAATTTTGAATATTAAATATATGTGTGACATCTTAAGGAAGCTGAGAAAACAGTATCCTGTAATTATTTTAAAATCCATGATTTGTTTTTTTGTGTGAAGATGGCGCTACATCGATGTTATTTATTCACTGTATTTTTACTTTTTAGTACAAAATTCCTTATAATTATTGTGTCACAATGTTCAACAATAGTCTTTGAAAAACTAGAATAAATACGTAACTTCGACGCTAACTCCCCCTTGCGATGATTTATAGTATTGAGATGTAGTTAATGGTTTATTACCGACACATCATAGAAAACTGTCGGATATAACCAGAATTAAGATAAATCAGAGTGGCACCATTTTTCGAATATTTTTTTAACTGATCCTCCTTAAGTCGTCACAGATTTTAATTTTTTTTTGAATTATAGGGCGAATACAAGTTTAAAAAAAAATAAAAAAATACGGGTTAAATATTTATTGGTCAAGTTTCTAATGGCCCATTTACCTAAAATCAAGCAAGCACCCCATTCTATGGAACTCAGCAAATTTAATCACTAGATGTTAGCAGAGCTGGGTCCTTACTGTATATAACGGGTCAGATAAACATTGCTGTTACTTTTGTAAAAACTAAAGATTAATTTGTTACTTTCCGAAAGTAACACGTTATTGCAACTTCCTTATTTTAAAAGTAACGCGTTACTTAAAAAGTAACGCGTTGCGACAAAAGTAAAGCGTTTTTGAAACGTTTCCCAAAACGTACCATTTTTTGACTGCGCGTTATGAAATACTTGTTCAGGAGACCTAGATCCATTTGACATCAGATTGGTTGCTGTAGGAAAAATGTTGGTCTAATTTGAAGGATTATAAAGGCAACGTACTTCAAATCACTCATTACCCTCAATAATCAAGTTATTGAGTGAAAATATTGGTAGGGGTTTTCCCATAAAAGTATGACGTTATTAACATTATTCAGTAGCTGCTGAGACTAGGGATCCATGTTTTTTAAATAAGTTTAACTACGGCTATGGTTTGCTATTTTTTTATTGACCGAGGTCAATAACAAATTTTTATTTATCTAATATCAATATATTGTTATGATATTAACAACTTATCTCACTTATTTGGGTTGGGTTCTAGTAAAAAAAGGAAAAAAATAATAAACATTACAAAAAATATAAAAAAATTTGTATATGCCCTGCTATTTCATTTCTTCTATCTCCTGTACCAGTTTCACTTCTCTACTTTGACCTTATATTTTTTCTTATTGATAACTTGATTTCCGGGTCTCTGCTTCTTAATTTCTGTAACTCGATACTCTTCTTTCTGTGCTCTTGTTTTTTTTGTGGTCTTCCTATCTGCTTATTACTTTTCTAATTTTCAATTTTTTTTAATAATTTTTTTTTATTTTTCCAGTATAATTATATGGTTTTATTAATTTCCTTCAACATCTTTACAATTACTCTTACATAAATCCTATCTTACAAATTTCTATCAACATTGACCTCTTCCAAAAATTCTATCTCAAAAAACCAATTAATCAAAATTGACTTATTTATTATCTTTTTTTTTATAACAAAAAATTTTTTTACCACTAGATTTTTTTTTATATATCCCAGCCTTCGTTTAGTTTATTAACCCTATATTCCCTGTTTACTATCTGACTTTGACTACTTCAATTTCATATATGACACCTCCAAAATTTCAATTTTACTATAGCGTTTTTCATTATTTTAATTTAATTTAAGATTCTTTCACTTTTAAATTTATTGCCAATTTAACTAGATATAATACCTTCGTTTCCTTTTCTTTATTCACATATCAACTCTTCTATCCCATTTAATAAACATAACATTTAACTATTACTAATCTTTAAATAAATTATATATCAGCTCAAACAAAAAAAAAATAATTTCTAAAATTCCCTATACAGGGTGAACATTTTCATAACAATATATTATAATTATACGCGCACTGTATCCTTATAATATTGTGGTCGTTTCTCTGAATCTGGAGTGGGTTTAACTCTAAATGAAAAATCATTAAATTTTACAAAAAATTATAAATATTTAATAAATTTTATTTGTTAATTTAATCTTCTCCTTCCTCTGATCTAAACTTTGTTGACCCTATTTGTAATTAATCCTACCTCTTCTAACTTCTTATTTATTTTTTTATGTTATTAATTGTTGTTATTATTCTTCATGCATTTTTATAACCATAATATATCCCCCAAACTAAATTACTTCTTAACCAATTCTTTTTATACCTTATATAATAATTTTTTAAATTTTTTTCATTTTAAATAAAAATTTTCAACATGTTTTATTTCTCCATTGGATATACAAATTCAGCTCCTATTTTATTTTACATTCAAAAAGTCCATGCCTTCAAACAAAAAACAAAAATCACTACTTGATTTCTTAAATTTTATACAAATTTTTATATTTTCTGATTTATGATTATTACTTTTCATAAAATTTAATAAGACTTACTCTATATATATATGTTCAGAACTGTGGATTATTATTTTATTTATATACGTAATAATAATAATAATGAATTAACTTCTTTAAATCATACCATACGACTTCATTATAAGATGGAGAAGAATAAATTCTCGGAGCAAAAATAATCACAATAATGGTACACCTATGCTAATATTATTATTTATAGTAAAAATTAGTTACAACTGATATTTATTATTTAATATTGTTATCTGCATATAAAATATAGACACTTTAGTAAAATTTTGACAGGACGTCTCTGTAAACCTACCGCTACTTAACTTAGCCTATCCTATTCGTATACCAATTTATATTCAAAAATAAAGTTATTACAAAACTTATTACATTATCGTGATTTAATGGCCGTAAAATTTCATTATGCAAAATGGAATCGTCTTTAAATTGAGTATTACACAATTTCCTTTTATCAGTGTAGTTGTGAGTTGTCTTAATAATACGGCGAGAGTAATTACTGAGATTGGATGTTATAAATATGGCGTGTAAAGAGGATCAGAAGAGGATAATTCGCACTTAGTGGTTCTTCAGTTTGAAGCAAACGATAATTTAGGATTGAATTCCATTTGAATACCGTTACTTTAAGAATATATTTTGGTTATTTATCTGGTAAAAAATCCAACTCGTCTGAATGTAAAATAAAAACAGGTTTATTTAATCTAGTTTGTTTTTATATACAAAATAAAAAATATTAGAAATTAATATTTCAAACATAGTTTTAGAAATAAAAAAAATAACAAGTTTACAGGATAATTTTTTGTCGAAATTCAACTATTTCAAATTTTGTTTAAAATTGTTTTGTGTTAAGTTGTCAAATGAGACTTTATGTTTATAGAAAAATGTATTTTCGGTAGTGATTGTATTATATATCTACCCTTCTAAATATAACGCCACTGCCTGAATTGTAAATTATATTTAATTTTGGAATTTATCATTTCGTTCTAAATAAATGCCGGGGTAGGGGGCAAAATTCAAAGAAGGAGAGCAGGTCTCTTACACAAACATATCCAAAACCACCAACTGGCTTGCCTTTAGACGTGGCATAGGCCCGGAACTAGGACCAACACCTCGTATAGAAAGTACGGAGGAAATCGAGACAGAAATCATGAGATTCGAAGACGCGATTCTTAGTACGATCGAGCGCACGACGAAAACCAAGCGTAGCGAACTAAAGGGTCACTCGGAAATTAGCGACGAACTAAAAACCCTAATACAAAGTAAAAATCGAGCTCAAAGGAGGGCCAAAAATACCTGAGATATAGAGGATAAAAGAACAGCAACTTGACTTCGCGGACAAGTCAACAGAGCACTAACAAAACATTGTGAGAAAAATTGGAAAAAGTTGATTAACGAGCTTAATCCACAGGAAGCCGCCTTATGGAACCTCTCAAGAATTCTAAGGCAGGACAGAAAACCGGTCCCACCTTTACACGGCGAGAATGGCCTAGCGCATACCGCGAGCGACAAAGCGGACGCTTTCAAACACACCCTTGAAAGAGAATGCATGCTAAACCAGCATGACGAAACTGTTATTAACTACGTGGGTATCCCAACAGACTTGTCCGTATCACACACTTCACCAGAAGAAGTGAGGGATATAATCAAGTTCATATCAGCCAAAAAGGCACCAGGATGTGACCTGATCTCAAATAGGATTATTTAACATTTCCCAAATAAGGCAATAGTCTATTTGACTACAATTATCAATGCCATTTTAAGATTAAAATATTTTCCAAAAAGGTGGAAAAAAGCAGATGTCATCATGGTGCCAAAAACAGGAAAAAATCGCAGTTTCAGACCATGAGTAAAATCGCGGAACGAATTATTTTAAAACATCTCTCGGAAGAGACAGAGGCTCTAAATGTCATACCAGCTGAACAATTCGGTTTTCGTGCTGAACACTCAACTGGTTGAATACGTAACCCAGGGTTACAACTTCTGGTCGTCTCAAAGGCATTCGACAGAGTTTGGCACGAGTGCTTCATCTTCAAAATGATAGAGATCGGGTACACAAAACCTATTATCCTCCTTATCCATCCACAAAGCAACAGGACAAAACAGACAGACAATTCTAATAGAGGCTCCGGTCGTCCCGTAAAAACAAAATGAAGATCATCCAGGAATCCGCCAATGCCCATTGGGGCGGAATACGGCCATACCATAGCAAAGCAAGGATCGTGAGGCCCAGGGGACTTCGGTCAGAAAAACATACCCTCGATATGTCCACAGTGGCGAGTATTTCGGGGGAAAACCCTGGGGGAGGTGGCAGGGGACTTGGGGATCAAGTTTTTATTAGGTACAATATCCTCTTGGCTCGGGCTCACGCAGTAAATGGATGGAGGAATGGTAGCAGTGGATATAAGAGAACAGCAAGGTGGGTGGGTCGGGAAAGTAACAGAAGGTTACGAGTTGGGTACACACTTATTAATTATTGAAAGAAAAGCCAATTTGTACTTTCAAGTATGTAATGGTTTATTTTTCGTGGGAAATATATAAATATATTTTCCGAGTCAAACAATCATTTTCGAGCGCTTTCGGAAAGCAGTGCCATCATCAAGACAACTATAATAAAGTTCAACGAATAAAGAAATACTAGGTCATACCACAATAATTTAATGAAGGTAACAAATTTTAATTAGTATTTGTTATTAAAAATTTTTTTATTGGTTTTTCAAAATGTCTACGTAATATATTTAAACATTCAACTTCATACCATTTATAATCATCCAGCTTCATAATTATTTTATTGTGAAATAACCAATTTGTCCAATTTGTAAGTAATCATATTTAAGAGTGATTTTTATTGTAATTCTAACTAGTGTCACTTTGCATTATAAGCCTGAGGATGGCTAATGATTGGCCGAAACATGTCGCCGCCCCGTATTATAATTTGTTATCTTCATTAAATTATTGTGGTATGACCTAGTGTTTCATTATTCGTTGAATAATTTTTACCACATTTGAGTATGGATAATCTACTGTTTTTATAATAAAGTTTACAAAAGATAATAAACATATAAGATGAAAACTTAACATGATACTTACAATACGAAAACTAACTTGAGAGTAAAACAAAACCAAGTTGAGGGAGTTATTGATATATGAATGAATGTTGATGAATCTTACAAAAATAAGTAAAAACATCGGAGTCATTTAAAAAATTAAACATGTTGATTTTAATTATAAAAGGCCCAGGCCGAAAAGTTGTCTTAATTAAAGACAACATCTGCTTAAGAAGCATTAAGTAGAAAATGATTTTGAAAAATGTTGACGAAAAATTATTACCATGCGGTTTACAAGATTTTTTAAACAAAAGTGAGGTTAAAATTTCTGGTGGGTTAAGGTTTAGAGGCAAGGACAGGAGAAAAGTAGAAATTGACATAATATTTGACTACCGTATTACCTTACTTAGGAAAAATCTCACTCGACATTTCTAAAGTCTTCCGTAGCTTAGATAACATCAGGATCTCCTACAGAAACAATCTTTCAATTAAATCATTAATCAGCCACATCAAAGATCCCCTACATGTCCGCGATAAAAGTGGTATTTATAAACTTTCATGTGCTGATTGTAAATCCACCTACGTTGGAAAAACTGTCAGAAAACTTGACACTCGTATTAGAACACATCAGATACCCTGATAAGTCCACTTTTCACTAAAATTTAATAACCTTAATTTCATTCCTTCTGAAAATATCAAAATCTTAATATTTTTAACTGTAATTTCAAACTAGATCTTTTAGAAGACCTTGAAATTCTTCGTGAATTAAACAACCCATCTTCATCTTGTGTTAACACTCAAATCAATTTAAATATCAATAAACATAAACCTCTGTTCAAGAACATGTGAGTTAGTGATAAGTAGCCACTCCCATGCCTCATGTTACAATACTTCGTTTCCTTAGTCACTTGTCAACCTTACTCTTATTTTCCAAATTAACTTATATCCTACGGTAGTCAAACATTATGTCAATTTCTTCTTTTCTCCTGTCTTTGAAAATTAACCTTAACCGACCAGAAATTTTAACCTCACTTTTGTATAAAAAATCTTGTAAACCGCATGGTAATAATTTTTCGTCAACATTTTTCAAAGTCGTTTTCTACTTAATGCTTCTTAAGCAGTTATTTCTACTTATTTTTGTAACATTCATCAACATTCATTCATATTTCAATAACTCACTCAACTTCGTTTTGTTTTACTTTTAAGTTAAATTTTTGTATTGTACCTAAGTATCACTTTATGTATTTATTTACTTTTGTCAACTTTATTATAGTTGTCCTGATGATGGCACTGGTTGCCGAAAGCGCTCGACAATAATTGTTTGACTCGGAAAATATATATTTCCCACGAAATATAAACCATTACACACTTGAAAGTACAAATTGGCTTTTCTTTTAATAATTAATAAGTGTGTACCCAACTCGTAACCTTCTGTTACCTTTTAATTTTTACTTTCCCGACCCACCCACCTCCGAGGAGAGAAAGTATTGTGAACGAGCTAAACAAAATTTTCGAGATGAAGATGGAAATATCCATTTTAAGGTCACCTGAGATGATTAAGTCTATTTCCAGATGGAAGTCTGTCTGTCTGTCTGAAAGTACAAATTGCCATGTCATTCAATAATTAAATAAATTCCAAAAAGTAAAAATGACAGTCTCTATTTAATTTGAAACCAATAAGAAGAAGGGTGCGTAAATTTCCATACTCGGTTATCGTCGGCGTCGGTCGGTCATAGGCTCGTTCGGACAGTTAACGTTTTGACATGAATAAGATGTCTAAAAATCATGGTGTTTCCACTTATACCTGTTAAAGTTTGGGTCAAAACTGGGAGATCTCTACCTACTTGATTTTGACTGATTTTTGAGAGATTACTAAAGTTTTAGATTAAAATTTTTAGATGGCGCATACATTGCTCATAGTCAACTGTAAACACAGATCACACAGAGTGTGTTTATAATCTGGTACTGAATAAAGACGAATACTCGAATCTGCAGCTTTACAATGTCCACACAAAACACAGTACGGCCCCATTTGACGAAAAGTATACTTATACACTATTTAGAACTATTCCTTATGAACTAATACTAATACCACATACATAAAAAAATCCGCATTGACATTGACAGAAAATAATTTATTTGACATATCATCTGCTTTAAGTGATCTGTGACAAACTAAGCTAGGACACGAACAATTCTAAACAGCGCCATCTTACAAAATTCTGGTAAGTTCTGTTGAACGCAACAGGTGGTACTCCCAAAAAGTTCGAAACAAAATCTAATTAGTGGATACACCAGGGTTTTTGGAAATGCGCGAGGAAAAAACGCCTGAGAGTTCGCTTTACTAGGTTGTACTATGCTGGAACTGATGATAACGGATTGAATCATGTCACTCGATAAGAATTTCGGCGTCTAACAAGCACGGACATGAGTGTATCCATCTGTCGGGCGGAGATTCAATAGGTACGACTGACCTTATATTCGAAGGAAGGTATCACGGTAATAAAGTAAATTCGTTACATAATAATAATTAAGGAATCTAAACAACAAAAGATTCTTAAAGAAGAGAAAATTTCCAATGAAAGATCATCAATACGAAGTCCAACTTTGTACTCCCCGTACTAGCCTATTTAAGAACTTGTCTGGAGAATGTCATCACTCTATAATTGCCTTCTTGAAATTGTGTTTACAGGGAGTACAATCTTCAACGATTCAAATCCAACGTGAATCGTCATTTTCGTGCTCGCACCGCTCTTGAAGCGACTCAAAGGTTTTTATAATATGTTTGTTTTGGATTTGCTCGCAATAGCACCAAATGACACAATTATATTAAAATATTCGAATGTCTGTGAATAATATTACAAACACTTCAATATAGCGAATTTAATTTTTTTGGAAAAACGAAAACTTATGTAAAATTAAATAAAAGTTGAAAAACGATAGAAGTTAATTTAAAAAATCTATAATATTAGTTGTACACATTTTTTATATTGTTTTCGACAAGGTAGTTATAAAAAGATCAGAAATTATTATTAGCTTAGGTAATTTTACTAAATTTAAAAAAAAATATAATAATATTTAAAAATTACCATAATACATTTTTTTATAAAAAATTAGGGTTTATTACTCTTAATACATAAAAATAAACTATTATCATTTTTAATAATCCATATCCCTTTGGTCAATAATTAAATTATTATAATGATCCACCTCGTATAAAAATATACACCTTTAATTTAAGTAAAAAGAACATTATTCTTGCAAACGATTTTCGAACCTGAATTTGCATAACTCTTCAAACAGAATCAGTTCCACAAAAAAAGAGCCTCGTCCCACAATATTTTCCCGCCATCTCGGGGGACTGTTCACATTTCAATCGCTTATCCATTGGAAAAACGAGCGTCTGACAACGGTTCGACCTTTTAACGCCGAAATCGATAAGATAAGAGCCCCAAAGAGAATTCCCATGACTTGACCTACAAAACATAAAGAAGAATATTCAAAAACAGTAATAGTGAACAGTATAAATATCTTATATTTTCCGTTGAATTTGTTTCTTAAAAAAACTTTAGTATACAGTCCATTCGTTTCTATTTGATTTAGAAAAAATTATTATTTCAACTCATTACTTTCAACTACATACAAATTTATTTAAATACTATTGAAATTTCGTAAACCGTTATAGATACAAAATTAGTTAAACAGGAAAAAGATGCGTATCTTCAAGACGAATTTAATGTTTTTTTTTTCAAAATTAAAATATTAAATCCGGTTTCCGGGATATTTGAGGAAAACCGAACTTGACGATTTTCGTTTTATTGAATTAACACCTTCATTTTTAAAGATAGATTACAAACTTGGGATTTCAAAGATGAAATAAAAAGTATAGGTCTATATTAAAAAAAAATATTTGGGGCGGACCTTCAAAGACGAAACGTTGTTTTAAAAAATTGGACACGCTATATTAAACGTTATTTGATTCAAAAAAAAATCTTATAGTTTTTTCTACCGTTAAAAATTAAGGTGTTAACTAAATAAAACCAAAATTGTCACTTTTTGTATCTCTAACGGTTTAAGAAATCCCTATAGTGTTCAATTAAATTTGCGCCACCCTGTATAATATCCATTAAACAAAAATATTAGTTCACTTTATTAAGTCGCACTGTATAACCAGTTTGACCGACACCTCCGACTCTACAAAATCTGAATGAAAAAGTACTGTTAATGTAGTCACGTCTTAAGTACCAGCAATTCCTGTTTATCAATCAGTGCCCGGCAAGCCATTTATGTATGTATGTTCAAGCAGATTGCTTGATTGGTCTAATCAGAGTGATTCGTTTTCAAAAAAAAAAAATAATAATAAATGTCTAATTTGATCCGCGCATATCAAGGATTTACAACTTCTAATTACACGACAGAAATAAATGAAGTAGATTGATGCATATTGATTAATTATGGAGTGTCTCAGTGTGAAAAAGAAACGTTCGACCGGAATCAGAGTAACTGAAAAATTTCTGTATAAACGACCCGCTATATTTACTTCTATGAGTTTATTTATTTTTATATATTTATTGTAATGATTTATAAAATAATAATATAAATTGTTGATTGTATTACAATTTCAAGTATTTTTTTAATAACAAAAAAATAAATAAAAAAATAAAGACTGCTATTTCTATCTTATTTAAAACTAGAAAAATAAAATACCTTAACATCAATAAATACAAATATATGACAGATGTGACTTCGTCTGTGGTACTGACCAAATTAGACTTTTAAAGGATGCGCAAGGTCACCATTTTCAGAATTAAATTAACGTGGAATTCAAGATAAGATAGAAATTTCATATTTATAGTTAGCTCATATTAGTTAACAATACATTAAGATGTGAAAAATCCGTCCGTGGTTTCAGACTTATTTTAAAGGTGTACTTAAACCTGTTGGATAATAACGTCATGATTAACCAAAACTACACTCTTTTAAAAACCCTCAACGTACATTTCATTATTTATATTAACATCATTACTAGTTGACGACAAACTTTTTGGTGAAGTTTTGGTGTGTGGTCATCAATCTGTCAATGTTAATGTTACCGCATTAAAATAAATAATTTGTGACCTTTAGCTCGAATGTTGTATTTCCAGTTTTGTAATATTTTGTTGCAATAACTAAAATCCCAATATGTAAAAAAGTGAGGTTCGTAACTGAATACTGGTTTCAAATTATTATTATTATTATTCAGAAAAATGGCTAGTGTGCACAAAATTAGAACATGTGGGAGGTAACATGCTTGTCATGATGACAGACGACCACATTATTGCCAAATACAATTTCAATAAAGATCTGAGGATAGTAATTAAGAACCGAAATGAGTTGAATACACAGATTTCAGCATAAACCATTGCTAAATTACCTGGTACACCAACGGTACAAAAACCGAAGGGGCAACTGGAGTGAACAGAATAAGAACCAAGGGAGCTTATCTCTAGGAAGATCTACTTCTGTGTTCCAGGCAATACTAGAATGTGCGAATAGTAATATGAGGACCCAAGAGAGGAAAAGAATCATAATATAATCTGATAGTCCCTTATGGCTTTAAAAAGGCCCAAAGGTGACATTGTACACTGGTATGGAAATGGGTAAAGAACTGGCGAGTCACAATGAGGTAACCTTGACGAACTTGCAAGAAGCGGATCATTAACCTCACTAATTGGTCCAGAACCAGAGATGGGAGTACCAAAGCGTACTTTTAGGAACCGTATAAAGAATGAATCAACTGAGAACACAAATACCCGGCCTCCAGGAACGTAATTGAAAAACTGCTTTTAATGATCAGGAAACAATTACGAATACCACAGGGTTCCTCACGAGGCAACTTCCCACCTGAGAGCAACTGAATAAATGGAGTTATACAATGGTGACCCTAAATGCAGGCAATGCAATAAAGAGACCAAATGCCATTTAACATAGCGTAGTCAGTTTTTTTATACGACGTTTCGTCTTTAAAGAGCATTCCTCAATTTTTGTTTTTAAATACGGACGACCTGTACTTTTTATTCTATTTTTGAAATCTCCATTTTGTTCTCTATCCAACCATGTATCACACTTAGTATGTTTTAATAAATTTCGACAATAAACTCTTTTTAATAAATTTTGTAAGTACGGTCCTGATCATTTTCATCTTGAACATTTATAAATCTTTTTTAATAAAATTAATTAAACATTAAGTTATTGGGCACTATTAAATATTTGAATTACATTATTTTACAGAACAGTAATCAGAGAATAAAAAATATAATTTAATCTTCAACTATTGAATTATAACAGGAATATAATAAAATAAAAAATAAATGTAAAATAAAAGCTTTTGTCTCATTTAAACGACCTCGTATTTATTTGTTGTAATTGTAGATTTGTGTATGCATTTTTGTGATTAAATTGTGCTTTTTTTCCTAGGTGCCAACTTTTTAAAAAAAATTTTCGAAAACATGTTTGAAAGCTAAGTTATTCAAGATAGTTTAAAAATATTCCGAAATAAAATAAACAGGACAATACTTACAAAATTTCCTAAAGTACAGTTCATTGTAGAAATTTAATTTAAAAAAAATTAAGTGTGATACATGGTTGGATAGAGAACAAAATGGAGATTTCAATAATAAAATAAAAAATACAGGTCAGTGTTTTAAAAAAATTGATTAATGCTCTTTAAAGACGAAACATCGTATCGGAAAACTGACTACGCTATATTAAACGGTATTTGGTCTTCAACAAAAAAGATTAAAAAAGTTGTCTTCTATCTTTAAAAATAAAGGTGATAATTAAATAAAACGAAAATCGTTAATTTTGGGTTTAAGCAATTATCTCGGAAACCGGACCTGATATTAAAATTTTTCAAAATCCAGTAAATTTGTCTTGATAATTTTCAACTTTTTTCCCATTTAACCAACCTTGTATCTATAACGGTTAACGAAATCTCAATAGTAAACATTGAAATTTTCAACACCCTGTATAATATTTGTGTTTAAAAGATTTTTCCTTTCCAGAAAATCTTTTAAGTTTATCTACGATAAATGTCCCAAAAAAATTCTTGTAAGTTGTATACAGTATGACATAAAAATGAAAACTCTTATATACAGTATGTCCTAAAAAATAAAAAGTCTTGTAAGATGTATACAAGTTGACTTTTTTAGGAATACATTTTCTAAATAGTAGATATGTAATATTTGTCTTTAAAAGACTTTTCCTTTTCAAAAAATCTTTGAAAGTTTACACATACAGTATGTCCCAAAAAAAAATTGTAAGATGTATACAGTATGTCCCAAAAATGAAAATTCTTGCAAGTTGTATACAAGCCATAAAAATTAAACATTGTTGTTCGATTTTTATTCGTCATTCATATTTTTCTTTCCTTTCTTAAGAAAATGTGGTTTTTCCTTATCAATAACAAGAAAAATTTTAAAAATCCAAAAATACCACCGCGAAACTAACCGCACTAAAAATAATCTCTACAACACAGGGATTGAAAATTTCTTGAGTCCGTATTTTAAAAGTTGATACAAAACACCGGGGTTGAAACGCTGTTAAATAAAATGTTTACATAAATCGCCTCGGTCGCTTAAAAATTTGTGGTGGGGATCTCACAGGAGAAATTTCCCCTTAATCTGAGATATACGGTGCACCAAGCACGAAGATTTGGAACTTTGTCAAAGGTTTATGACAACCTGTATATTAGTTTTAAAAATTTCATTTCATAAAGTAACAAGTCATTCTATACGTATGAATAATAGAAGAAAATTATATAATAGAATAATTATTAATAAGTTAAATATTATCGTAACTTTAATTAAAATTAATTTAAAATTTGTCGCAGGTCTAGACCGATGTCCAATAAACATAACTCCGTTGAAAAGTGAAGATCTCTCAGCAGGACGAAAGTCTAGTTATAAAATTCGGTGACCACTTTTTACCGCGTTTGACAGTACTTCGTCAACGTCTGCAGTTCCTCAAAAAAATTCCTTTGTTCTGCGGCCGACGTGCCTCTTCTTTTTGCCTTTTTGGAACGTTTAAATATTTGCGGGATTATAATTCAGCCATTTATATTTAGGATTCGAATTTTAGAAATACTTAGGGGCCTCGCTACTCAACTACCCAGACAGTTATTTGGGAAGGATATATCCGATTTTTTATGCGAGGTGCGTCTTCTTCGGGATGAGGCTTTGTTTTTATTTTGACAGGTGATTATCTTTTGTTTTACACCGCCTACTGTATGGAATTCGCTTATTTCTAGTTCGGTCGCCACGCAGATCGACCATTTTTCGATTGTTTCTACTAATTAAAAACTGACTCTATTAATAAAACTAAAATTTCATAGACTATCCGTTTAACTTACATATGGCAATTAATGAAAATAAATTATTTTTTTTAAACAATGATTTTCATTGATCTAGAGCTTTTGAAAAATACTGTCAAACAAGTTTAGAGTTGTTTAAAAAATAATATACTCTGTCAAAACACAAATATTTTCTTGATTAATAGTCAATGTTTTAAAAAATCGTCAATAGAAACAATGAAACGTTACCGTTACCGTAAAATACAACAAATGTAAATTATTCACGAATTTTTAAATGAAAATTGTTGGCGTCATAAAAAAAGTGGTGAAATAGCAAAAATCACAAATTTATTTGGTAAAAAATTCTAAACGAGATTCAAATCATTCTAAAAAACACAAATCCTAGTAACGCTAATACTATTTATCTGTTGAGTCTTTTTATGAATAATTATAAAAAAAAAGTTGTAGGTAGATTATTTGATACTGTTGTTATATTCTATCCAATATTTCTTTTTTCTGAAAATGACAGACTTAATAATTTTATCTTAAAATATATAGTGTGGCTAATCTGTTTGGATGAGTCTACTAGTACCAATTTTAAAAAAATGTGAATTTTTTCAACATAATATGCATATCAAATTTAATTATAGGGAACATAATTTAGCATATTCTCATCATAAATAACTATTTATTAATAAGTAGACTGGATCAGGAGAACACATTAAATAATTTGAAGTGGAAAAGAAGTACATCAATGTGTAGAAAATTGAAACAATTTATAAAACAATTGTATTTAATACAATTATTCGGCTGAGCGCTTTCGGTCAATCGACCATCTTCAAAGCTATCCTCTAATGTTATTTTAGAAATATAGTACTTAATAATATAAAAAAGAGGGTGAAGGATACATCCCATAGAAGACAAATAATAATGAAGACAACAGTACAACATTATGTTTAGAAGTTAAAATAAATACAGGTAATTTAGTCTAGTTAACAAGTGCTTTTTGGTTCAAACTTTTATCTTCGCATTCGAAAAATATGAACGAGATATCATTCGATTCGATTCGGAATAGCGTGTAGATGATTTTTGAAAAAATTCAAGACCCGCTTGCAAAAATTTCAAAAGTTATAAACAATTAACTGAAAAATAAAAATTGGGTTTGACTTTTTGCAAATATCTCAAAAACTATTTGACATATTTCAAATTTGGAAAAAGATACAAAAAGAAAAGGAAATTTACCAAAAAAAAATTACACCTCCCGGAATTGTAAGACCAATATATGTATATAATTTTCCCACAGTGTTGAAAATTCAATACAAAAAATTCAGGCATCTACTGGATATATTTATGAACAATAATCCATGTTCAAAACATTTTTATCGCAATTTTTCTATTAATTATGCATTAGTTAATTAACAATTTTTTCCTACTTGAACATGAACATTGTAAGTGCGATAATTGTTAAATAATAAATTTGAATTTTTTTTCCATTTTTGGACCCATTTTTAAAAGATCTCAGAAGAGATTCCCGTTGAAAAAATTAAAAAATTGTTATTTTTCACTTTGTTATTGACAATTTACTTAGGTAATAAAATTAAAAAGCTTGGTTAATCATTGAAAAAAATTTTTTTTTTCATATTACTATTGATCCGTTTTTTTATGGTCAGACGTCACATGAAAATGATTTTTTAATTTTTTTATTTTCTGTTGCTTACAAAATTGTTATAAACAAATGCGTTGTTTATAAGATAATTTAATTTTTTTTTTGGAAACATAATCTTTGATGCAAATTATGATTTATTAGAAAAAAAATGTTCCTTAAAATTTTTTTATTTATTACTTAAAAACGTATTTGTTAATTAACAATTTTTTTCTACCATATAAATAATTTTTCTCAAAAAATAACACATGATTGTTTTGGCCCATTATGTAGAAAAAGAAAAAAATATGTAGAAAAAATGTAATTGTTTACAACAAATTGTTTATTAAATAAACAATGAAAATTTAAATAAAAACAATTTTCAAAAACAGAAGATTATCCATGCTCACATGTGGTAAAAATTATTCAAAGAATAATAAAACTCGAAGTAATACCACATGAAATATAATTAATTAATCAACAGATTAAAATGGCGAGGGCGACATGTTTCGGCCAAACAATGGCCATCATCAGGCAGAGAATATGCACATATAAATAAATGACACTGGTATGAAAATAGTTTAAAAACAACTAATCAAACATTTTTGAAGAAATGAATACCTAAAAAACTGGACGTAAGTTGAAATATAAAAATTTTTTTTAAATATTTAGATTAACATAACAATTTTTTTATATTTCAACTTACGTCCAGTTTTTTAGGTATTCATTTTTTCAAAAATGTTTGATTAGTTGTTTTTAAACTATTTTCATACAAGTGTCATTTATTTATATGTGCATATTATCTGCCTGATGATGGTTATTGTTTGGCCGAAACATGTCGCCCTCGCTATTTTAATCTGTTGATTGATTAATTATATTTCATGTAGTATGACTTCGAGTTTTATTATTCTTTAAAAACCAATTTTTTTTGAGTTATCAAAGAGAAAGATAAATTATGATTAAAAAAAATTGTCTCTTAATAATAATTACTCATAGAAAAAAATTGTTAATTAACAAATACTTTTTTAGGCAAGAAAAATTTAGGAAACGATTTTTTTAAAAAAATCATAATTTGCAACAAAGATTATGTTTATAAAAAAGACATTTTAAATTATCTTATAAACAACGCATTTGTTTATAAAAATTTTTGTAAGCAATAAGAAATAAAAAATTTAAAAAATCATTTTCATGTGACTTATGATCATAAAAAAACGAATCAATAGTAATATGAAAAAAAAATTTTTTTTCAATAATTAATCAAGCTTTTTAATTTTGAACGTAAGTAAATTGTTAATAACAAAGTCAAAAATAACAATTTTTTAATTTTTTCAACTTTAAACTCTTTCGAAACCTTTCAAAAATAGGTCCAAAAAAGGAACAAAATTTCAGATTTGTTATTTAAAAATTATCGCACTTACAATTTTCATGTTCAAGTAGGAAAAAATTGTTAATTTATTAATGCATAAATAATAGAAAAATCGCGATAAACATTTTTTGACCCCGGATTATTGTTCATAAATATATCCAGTAGATGTCTGAATTTTTTCAATTCTTAATATTCATATTTAATAAGTTTAAATAATATTTATTCATTAAAGGTCCAAAGTGGGAAGCGCTTACGCAAGCCGGAGTCCCCGTTTTCGGTCGTATTTTCACCACTCTGCGAAAATTATAAATATTGGTCCTACAGTTCCAGGAGTTTCTTTTGGTAAATTTTCTCCTCTATTTGAATATTTTTTAAATTTGAAAAATGTCAAATAGTTTTTGAGATATTTGCAAAAACCAAACCCCATTTTTATTTTTTAGTTAATTGTTTAACTTTTGCAATTTTTGTAAGCGGCTCTTAATTTTTTTCAAAAATCATCTACACACTATTCCGAATCGAATCGAATGATATCTCGTTCATACTTCACCTCGTTTATATTTTTCGGAGGCGGCGAAAAAAGTTTGGGCCAAAAGCACTTGTTGACTAGATCAATTATACAGTTTAAAAAACGACTATAGTAGCTTGAAGTAAATGGTTATTAAAAATTATTAAAAATCCACGACCATCGTGGTGAAATGCCTGTTTGACAACTGACAGTAAGAGAAAATGTTTGTAAAACCGACAGCTGCAAAGGAACAAGTGGCTAATGACCAGGAGACGTGAAAACAGCATGGCAGACAGTAGTATGATCTATTCATACTTGACTGGACTTAAAACATAGTTGGTGTGGTGGCTATTGAACAATAATATTTTTTTAGAGTTAGAGTGACGGGTTTTGTCAAACCTAAAACTGGATTAAAGCCAAGTATAGTCGAAAAGAAGGTTAAAGAAGAAAAAAGAAGTAGTAAAGAAAGGAGATTAATAGAAAATGAAAATGATAGAAAAGCCCACAGTAGACATAAGCACAGCTAAGGAGAGATACATTTATTCGCCTTTTACAAAACAGCTGTGAAACTGGAGAAGGTTATTCTAAAACCGGTTTCACACGGTCGAAGATTATTGTTGCTGAAATTCATTTTTACGTTAATTCGAACACATTTGCCAAGTGAGATAATAAAATGTCGATAAAAAACGAGTCATACCATACAAAATAATATTTTCTCATTTTGAAATAATTTGTAAATTTTTGGAGTTTGCCCATTTTGCCATATTTTGTATATAATTATTATAAAAACAAAAAATGTTTAAATTTAGTACAAAATAATTTAATTTATTGAAATATAAATCATAATAAATACCAAAGGTTATCCGTGTCACAAATGTGGTCAAATGTTCCATAAATGAAATGAAACTGAAAATCATGTACCACAGAGACTTTAATAAGTTGTAATGAACGGCAACTAGTTTTGGCTACTTGGCCATCTTCAGACCATATAAAAATTGCTTTGTAGTAAATATATCATTAATATAGAGAGAGCATAACGCTGTTATTAAATTACTAGTGGCTAATAGAAAAACTACAGCGGGGAAAGGAGAATATGGGTATATGAACTTAATTATGTTAAGATGAACGAAACATTAAATTAATGATGGTCGGAAGTGTTGACACTTTCTATCATCATGGGTCTCTTCTCAGACCATCGATTTCTCCTTTTTTGTTTAGTTGTATCCTTATTATTTAAAATTTCCGTTATATAACTTTAACCCAGTTAAAGGCAGTGTTTCCACTTTAACGGTTTGAGTTCCCCACCACGCCTCTTTTGACTTTCTCTTTTTCCCCTCGAAAATAAATCTTTACAGAACTAATGAAAATAAAATTTGTGCAAGATAGTGCCACAGCTAGTGAAGCAAGAAAGTTAGGATTAAACATGGTTAATGTGACATATAAAGTATAATTACATTATGATTTTTCCCCTCGATTTCCCCTCTCTAGCTCTTTCCCCTTTTCCTTCCCCTCTGAAGTCTAAATTCCCCTCCAAAGTGTATTTTACTTTTAAGTCTATACATAAGAAATTTTTTCCCATTCACGAAATCATGAAACATCCACGATCAATACTGCTTTACAAATTCAGTTACTTTTATGAAAAAAAATTCTGGGTATTTTGATAAAAAAAATATCATCTTAACAAATGTTTTGATTAATTTTATATTTATTGGAGTAAATTTAACATTTTTTCCTCAACATTTTTTTGGATTAATAGGAATACCTCGACGATACTCAGACTATCCTGATATTTTTGTATTATGAAATATTATTTCTTCAATTGGATCTTTAATCTCTATTATTGGAATATTAATAATATTGTAAGTTTTTTGATTATTACTATATCTCAAATTTTGGTAATATAACAAATCAAAACGGTAAAAAAAAGAAAATTAAAATAATATATTATACACCAAGGTAGAGAAAAATCTTCTCTATGAAGTTTAAAACTTTCGACTAGCGATGAAAACATGAAGAATTCATTTCATTACGCCCTTAGACGATTTGAAAAACTATTAAATTGATTTTCAGGTTATTTTCATATTATTGCATAAATACTACTAATCAATATCAAAATATTTATTACATAACGTCAAACTATTTCAAACGAAAATATATATGATAAAGAATTACTTACCTCTCTGTTTTATTTGATTAGGTCGAAAATTCACTTAAAATGATAGAAATTCAAAAGAAAGTGCTTATTTGCTGTCAAATATTTTATAATGATTAAAAAAAAAGCTCTTAAACAAAAGCAATGAAAGATACGTATAATTGATATATAAGATTTCCTAAGATCTGTCTACTTCTGACGTCACGCTGAGTCTAATGAAAAATTATCTACTAGTAGGAGCGAATAATAACATCTTCTAATACTGGTAGGGGAAAAAAGGTTATAAATTACTATAACAATGATTTAAACCAAATGTTCGTTGGACAAGGAAATAATCAATATGTTCTATAAATAACGATGTGAAATTATTTACCATCAGTAAAAAGAAATTTGCATGAATCTTAAATATTCTAAATTTTGGGAATTTTATTATAGTTTTTGAAGTTAATTAATTTGTAAATAAATAAAAATTGTTTAAAAAAATTTAAAGCAGAAAAGAATAATAAAGACCAGCTAAATTTTTAAGAAAATCACATGACCCTAAACGAATTCCTATTAGCGTGACGTGATATTATATTAAATTAAGCATTTAATTTATAAAACCCATTAGAAGGTTAGTGTGTGCTACAGTATTAATTTCCTTGATAATTAAATGCGGATTTCATTTGACGAAATTGTTATATCCATAAGAGACTCATTAATGCTAACTTTGTTTTTTTTGACAACCCAGATTTTATAGGTAAGTGGAGAAATCAACGAAGTAAAAGCATCTACTTAAGTGCAAATTATGAATAAAAAAATATATTATGCAAGTTTCCATTGAAAAATTATTATATTATCATTAGTTTAGAACGAATCCATGTGTCAACTTTTTGTTGTACCTCTGCTATGGAACTTGAAAAATTAAAAAAATTCCAGGCCGTCACTTATTTTAACGAGTGTATTTAATTTTAACATTTTCACCATTGATTAGGTGTTTGTAATATTAATTTTATAGAAAATTTCACTATTTACAAAATTTGATAACAAATATCAAAAATATACAAGATGATGTCAAGAATACGTATTAATTATTATTAAAAATTAACAATTTAATTTTCCCATTCTGTACTATAGAATTTAACAGAAAAATTCATCTTCATAAAAGTTTATAAATAGAAGAAGTTTTAAACAATTGGAAAAACAAATATAAACATATAGGACGATGTCAAAGAATTTGTAAATTATGATTATAAAATAACTATTTAGTTCGTTCACCCTATAGTATTTAATTTGACAGAAAATCTTCTTTTCAAAAAAGTTAAGACCTTTAGATAATTTAAAAACAGACATCAAAAATATACTGTTTAACTGTGTCGGCTTTTACTTGATGAAAATCCATTATAATATTTAGATAAATAAACCAACGTTTTATGATTTTCACAAAAAATATATTACTTTTTGTTATATATTTTTCGTGAAAATCATAAAACGTTGGTTTATTTATCTAAATATCAAAAATATACAGCATGGTATCAAGAATACCTAAATTATGATTATAAAATAACTCTTTAATTTGCCCACCCTGTACTATTAATTTGACAAAAAAATTTACTTGTAATAAAAGTTTATAATTCTAATAGGCTTTATAAAATTGAAAAATAAATATCGAAAATATGCAGGATGGCGTCAAGAATCCCTAATATATAAATCGTTAATTTGCCCACCCTGTAATTTCGTCTTCATAAAAGTTTCTAAATAGAATAAGCTTTATAAAATTGGAAAAACAATATCATAAATATATAGGATTGGGTCAGTAATACCTAAATTATTATTATAAAGTAAGTCTTTAATTTGCCCACCCTGTTTTTAAATTTAATAGGATTTATAAAATAGAAAAACAAATATCACATATATACAGAATAATGTCAAGAATATTTAAATTATGATTATAAATTAACTATTTAGTTTGCTCACCCTGTACTATTTAATTTGACAGAAAAGTTCCTCTTCGTAAAAGTTTTTAATTCTAATAGGATTTTTAAAATTGAAATATAAATATCAAAATTGTATAGGATTATGTCAAAAATACAGAAATTATGAAAATAAAATATCTCAATATAAAATAACCCTTTAGTTTATCCATCCTGTATTAATTTGCCAGAAAATTTCCTCTCGGTAAATGTTTTTAATTCTAATAAGCATTTTAAAATTGAAAAACAAATAAAAAATATACAGGGTGATGATAAAAAAACGTAAATTATGATGATAAAATAACTATTTAGTTTGCCCACTCTGTACTATTGATTTGAAAAAAAATCTACTATTGATAAAAGTTTCTAATTCCAACAAGATTTAAAAAATTGGAAAAAAAATATCAAAAATTTACGGGATAAATATCTAAATTATGATTATAAATTAACTCTTTAGTTTGACGTTGCCCATCCTGTACTATTAATTTGTCAAAAATTTCATTCTCGATAAAAGTTTATAAATCCAATAGACTTTATAAAATTGGAAAACAAATATTAACAAAAATATTTTTTCAGTTTCCACAATGTCAATAAATTTTGCACTGCATAAAGAATATAAATATCATAAAATGATCAGATCAATTTAAATGAGGTTAGATAATTTTTTGTTATTTTGATATTTTCTGTAAAGTAAACAGATAATTTTTAATAAAGAATGAAACAACTCGAAGTCATACCACAAAATTATTTAATAAAGATAAACAGTCTGAAAGGCGACATGTTTCGGTCTACACGACCATCATCAGGCTAACAACAAATTGGATCCAAAACGTTGAATAAACGGTTATTACCTTGGTATGAAGTTAAATGTTATATTAGTTAAAAAATTTAAAAACGTAAAAAACAACAACTTAAAATTAAAAAGAATGTTTAAATAACTCCTAGGAGAGGGGAAAGTATTGTGAACGAGCTAAAAAAATTTTTTGAGATAAAGATGGAAATATCCATTTTGAGGTCACCTGAGATGATTAAGACCATTTCCAGATGGAAGTCTGTCTGTCTGTCTGTGTGTATTCTTTCACGAGACCACACGTTTAATCCGATTGAGCTGAAATTTGGTGTATGGGTATGACAGATGCAATATGTCACGGAATTTGACTTGCAATGTCATTTGAAAGCCCTTGAAAAACTCTATTCAGAACAGTCAAAAATTTCTCAAACTGTCACCTGTCAAAAAATAAAAAATGTCAAAATTTGAAACTTTAATATGAAATTTTTTTTTTCTTATTATAATATTTTCTGATTTTCTTTTGATTTTTTTCAGATTTTTTGCTAATTTTTAATGATTTTTTTCTGATTTTTCAATTTTTTTTTTTGATTTTTTATTTTTATTTTATTGTTTTTCTTTTTACTTTTTCTTATATGTTATTTTTTGCGATTTTTTTCTGATTCTCCGGTCGGATTTTTTCTGTTCTTTCTGACTCTTTACAGATTTACGTCATATGTATAACCTGTAAAATTATGGTTTTTGAATCCTAATAATCCTGGAAAAGATATTTTTTCTGATTTATTCTGGTTTTTCTATTATTTTTTCTGATGTTTTGTTTTTTTCTGGTTTTTTTTTTTGATTTTTTAATTTATTTTTTTCTTATATTATTTTGTTTTTTTTTTCATTTTTTTTATTTGTTTTCTAATTTTTTCTTATTCCTCTGATTTTTTGCAATTCTATGCGATTTTTTTTGGGGGATTTTGGTGCGATTTTTTAGAGATTTTTTGCGATTTTTTAAGACTTTTCGCGATTTATTTCAAATCTTTTGAATTTTTTCTTTTCCTGTTATAATTTTTTTTTGGTTACAATTGCTTGCGGTTTTTTGGTTGTTTTTGCAGTTTTTTGCGGTTTTTGCTATTTTTTGTGATATATTTCGATTTCTTTCGTTTTTTGCGAATTCTTTTTCGTTTTGTTTTTTTGCGATTTTTTAGAGTTTTTTTCCAATTTTTTTTTTTATATTTTTTTAATATTTTCCGATTTTACTTTCCAAAGTTCCAAATTTTTCAGTTTTTTTCTTATTTTTACTGATTTTTTTTGATATTTTCTAATTTTTCCGACTCATCATTCGGGAAGGGAAAGTATTGTAAACGAGCTAAAGAAATTTCGAGATAAAGATGGAAATATCCATCTTAAATTTTGAGGTCCTCTGAGATGATTAAGACAATTTCCAGGTATCCAGTCTATTTCCAGTCTATCTGCCTGTGTGTCTGTTTATGTGTCTGCCTGTATGTCTGTTTGTGTGTGTATAGAAGCCACACGCTTAATCCGATTAAGCTGAAATTTGGTATATGGGTTTCGGCTATACATTGGAGGAACCCATTACTTGTTGTACGACATCTGTCAAACGGAATTGTCTCTGTCAAAAAAAGACAGAAGCAATATGTCACGGAATTTGACTTGTAATATGTCATTTGAAAGCCCTTGAAAATCTCTATTCGAAAAAGTAAAATTATTTCTCCAACTCCCACCTGTCAAAAATAAAAAAAATAGCATTTTATATCTGAAAAAATATTCGTCTCTGGATAGTTTTGGGGCGACACAACCGTTTTTTTTTAACTAATGCAACCTTTAACTTCATACCAAGGTAATAACCGTTTATTCAACGTTTTGGATCCAATTTGTTATTAGCCTGATGATGGTCGTGTAGACCGAAACATGTCGCCTTTCAGACTGTTTGTCTTTATTAAACAATTTTGTGGTATGACTTCGTGTTGTTTCATTCTTTATCGAATACTTTACCACATTTGATTATGGATAATATTGTGCTTTTAGATAATTTTTAATTAGTATTGCTTTATTATATAAACATTGAAAATTTTGGGGTGGAGTTTTCCTGAAACTACCGACATTTTATTTTTGTGTATGGATGATTTACGAAAAACATTCTTATTTTTTATTAAATGTAGATTCACTATAAACTGCATTTTCCAATTTTTAAACTTCAAATTTACCGCCAGATTTTAAGTTGTATCCCAACAAATAGCAGTGGTAAAAGAAAATTATTTTTTTTCATGGTAAAATGAAAAAGCCAAACATGATCATGAAATAAATTTCGTTTTAAATAAAATTTTATATTATATTTTGAAATAGCTCAATGATATTACAAAAATATATTTTTTTCAGTGTAAAAAGAATAGAATAAATTTCACAGTGTATTTATTTCGTTAGACACAGATAACTAGACTACCTACTTATTCCCTGCATTATTTTTGCTGCCAATACGCTTACAAAAGTTCGTTCAACTAAAAATAAAGAAACTAAAAAGAAAACTTTATGCTTTATTCAAATTTTATTGAGAAATCGATAAAACATTTTCGACAACCAGGTGGCGACCCCTATTCGAACACTCTCGAAACTCACCCCCAAAACACGCAGCATCACATGGCAGATGGCTTTAATAGAGGGATGGGTCGGAATCTATCCCTATATCTTAATCGGGTAGGAATAGAAGAATGTTAGGGTAACGCTAGAAAATAATTCTTTTGTGGTTCAAACAATATAATTTTACCATTATACCATAATTAATAAAAAAAATTAGCTATAAGTGAATTATGAAAATATGAACAACTTTACTATAAAAATAAATAGATGTTTCTGAAGACACTAATAAAGCTGCATAGTTGAGTATTAAATAAGTTAGATAATTTATGTATAATTCTCCCTTCAACTACAGATAAATAAATCGCCATGTAAGTACTATAAATCTTTCTAAAAGTAATTAAACTTGATCGGAAATAAGTAGGATTTATAAAAAAACAAATAATTACTGAAAGTATTTATATATTATAAATTTTATTTTTGAATTCTTGAATAGTAGATAATGTGACGAAGAATTCTTCGTGTCACACAAGATTGATTAAAAAAATTCCATCGGAAATTAAACATCGATAATGAATACGCTATAAAAAATGGACACACCGATTTAAGACTTCCGTATGTCAAATTGTGTCGATCGAATGTGGGTAAAGCTAAAATTTAGTACATAATAATTGTACTAGAGCATTAGACTGGAAAATTATCATTAAATGTTCATAGAATAGAAGATTAATAAATAACCTTATTTTTATTTGGAAAAAAAAAATTAAATTAAAAATATAACAATTAATAAAAAAATGCCAAGGCATGACAAACTTTTGAACAAAACATTAATTTAAATATTTGTATTTTGTAAATAGTAAAATATCGCGCTACCCCACAATAATATGGCTACAAGTTGCAGGCCTAGACAAGTTTCGATCTCTAGTGCGCTCTCGTGGAGGGTAGTCACACTAAATTTCGGGGTTGCCGAAATTTAGTACAGTAATTTAAGGGTTGATGTCACCGTTAGTCAAAACGGATTTAAATTTGGTTGGTATTTAAATTTATGAACACCTACAGGATATATCATTTCAAATAGCTCCAAAAGTGGGGAAAATCTAATTTAAAAGGCATTAATTACAAATGACATATCCAGTAAATGATTGACAAAAAAAAAAGAAAATAAATAAAGTTGATTAGATTTTTTTTACGTTGTTGAAATTATAATTGGATGTAAGAGGTATGTTATATGTGGGAATAAATAAGAAATTAAAAATCGGCTGTCACATCAGAACTTTCACAGCTGGGCTTTAGAGAATAGGATTATTTTAATTAAAAAATACTAAGTATTACATTAATTTATGGGACAAATTTTAATTAGCAAGTTATGATACTAAAGTTGTAGACAATTTTATGCTCTAGAATATTTTGATTAATTTTGAACTAAATCGCATAGTTTATCTTCAAATTAAAAAAAATGGCAAAAAGCCTAAATGTGTATATTTTTCACCCCCTAGCGGCGACACTATCGGGAATTAGAAAAAAAAGTTAAATATAAAAGTTGAAGTAAATTTGGTGCTCTACAACTTTGCACTAGAAAATTTTGCACGAAAGTGCAATGTTTGTCCTCAAAATTTGGAAAAACTACGAAAAACCTACTTGCACATTTTTTGCGCGCCCTCTAGTGGAGCAACTATTGAAAATTCTGAAAAAGTTTTAATACAAAAATTGTAGGAAATTTTATGCTCTAAAACTTTCCTTTACAACATTTTGCACTTAAGTGTATTGTTTGTCCTTATAATCTGGAAAACTACGGAAAACCTATATGCGCATTTTTGCGTGCCCTCTAGTGACGCAACTATTGGAAATTCTGGAAAAAGTATGATAAAAAACTAGGAAACTAGGAAATTGTATTCCCTAAAATTTTACTCTCCAACATTTTGCATGAAAGTGTATTGTTTGTCCTTAATATTTGGAAAACTACACTCTCTAATGACGCAACTATTGGAATTGTAGAAAAAGTTTGATACAAAAATTGTATGAAATTTTATGCTCTAAAATTTTGCTTTACAAAATTTTGCACTAAAGTGTATTGTTTGTTCTTAAAATTTAAAAAAGGGAAAAAAGTCTTACATGTCTATGAAGACCTTCTATCCTACCAATTTAAACCAATAACTCATGGTCGCATTTGAGACACATACCAACCCTTCATACCAAATTTCAGCTTGATTGGTCAAGCGGTTCGGCAGTTATCGTGGAAGATTACACACAGACACGCAGACACACAGTCAGACCTTACTCTGAAAATGGTTTCAATCTCCCTGGGGGACCTCATAATGGATATTGCTATCGATATTTCGATTTTTTTTCGCTCGTTCACTATACTTTCCCGTTGTTGGGACCGGAAAAGTTAAAATTTTAATATTAGCTAAAGTAAAATAGTGACGGAGATTTTAAAATAAGGTAATGCCTAGAAAGAAATCAATTAAATATTTAAATAACATTATATAGTATATAATATATTTTTTCTCAGCGTATTAGATAAGGTAGATGGATTTACGAAGGAAAAAGAAGATGTGAATAATAGAAGAGCAACACGAACAAGATTTAAATCTAGGAGAAGGAGATGTAAATATAAGAAGAATATAAAGCTGCTGAAAGAAAAGTAGAAGAAAGTGATAAAGAAATAATAGACAAAGAACAGAAAAAAATGGAACCAACAAAACAAAAATAACAAAGGAATATTATAGATGTGCATTATGACAATGATAATGAAAATGGAAAAAGTGTGAAAATCGTCAACACTTACCAAAACTAAACTTTTTCTATCACTCTACGTACGTTTCGCTAACTATGTTAGCATCATCAGGAGTTGATGATAACTGACACAATTTATCTTATTTTATTTTATTTTTTATTTTTTTTTATCCATCCTAGGTGGGTCTGAATTCATTATAATAAAACTAAAATTACTTAAAAATTCTAAATTTTTTATTTTTGTTACTTAACAATTATTTATATTTAAAATATGATGTAAATATCCTTTATTTTTTAACAGGGATGTGATTGTCTTCAGAAGAAATTTGTATCGAAATTAAAGAGAAAAAAAATATTACTCCTTTATTTTAGAAAAGAAAAGAATGGATATTATAGTAATTGAATGAACAATTTTTAATACCGGGTGGCCTTTTTTTTTTTTTTTTTTTTTTTTTTTTTTTTTTTTTTTTTTTTTTTTTTTTTTTTTTTTTTTTTTTTTTAACTTTGGACCAGGTCCTTTAGTCACACACAAATTGGTTGAATGTTTAACGTTTTAAGTATTTTTATGATTCTAATAAATAGATGGTTAGTATTTAAATGGAGATTTTATGAGTTAAAATAAAGTCTACAATCAAATCATATATCTGTTTATCTTCTGTTGCCAGTAGGACTTGAATGCTGGTGGGAAATGGGTGATTACGTTGTTTCAGCTTATAAATAAAGTTTTCAGTTCCTGGGTAATTTTTAAAAATAGGTGGTTCAGATCGGAAGTTTCATTATCTTGTTGACAAAGGGGCGATTCTATAATGCCTAATTTATGCAAATGGGACGGAAAGCATCCATGATTGATTTTGAGTCGTGTAATAATAGAAGAGTACTTTTTTGAAACATTAAAAAAAAATATGTGTGGAACCTTTTTTGGTAGAACCGTGTGTATAGAGAAATAAGGGTTAGTGGAATTTACAGCTATCTGTCCCCGGGTGGCCCATCTATCTTTCATTTAAAAAAATTGAGTTTTAGTTAAAAAACTGGATTGGGTGAATTAAATGTTAAATAAAAGAGACAAAAATAAGTAATTGACAAAATTTTTTAGGTAATTCTAGTTTAATTATAAGTAATTTAGACCAAATAGTGACCACATAGGATTGATCAAAAAAATTCAAAAACAAAATAAAAATGGCATCTGAAGTGACATTTGACAGTCGACCTGTACGTGTTTAAAGTCGTAGAATCCAAATATATAGAAATAAACCGGGTGTTTCATTTGAATTTTCAATTTTCATGTCATTTCTGGTCAAACCGGAAGTCGCCCATGTCGGATATTTATACAGGGTGTCCCACTTGTGTACCCCCTAATTTTTACGCCACTGAAAAAATTTTGGTCGAGACATATTTTTCTAAATTCTATACCTTCCTAGTACATAAAGTGCAGAAGATATGTTATGTAAATTCTCAACAGTTTTTAAGATATCCGACATTAAATAGGTAAAAGGTCAGTAATTATAAGTTATTGTTACTATTGTTTTCTATTGTTTAGCAATGAAAATACTGTTTTTTTATAAATTTTAAGAAATACTGAATAAAAAACCAAGAAATAAATATGAAAATTAAACACAATAATAACTGGAGGATGTAGGCGTACATGCCCAAAAAAATGTTAATGTTTATAAACTTTTATTATAATTACTGAATTTTGACCTATTTAATTATAACTCAAAAACTGTTGAGAATTTACATACCAAACCTTAGGCACTTTCTGTACTAGAAATGTATAGAATTTAGAAAAATATATAAAAACCAAACATTTGTCCAGTGGTGTAAAAATTAGGGGGCACACATGTTGGACCCCTAGCTACCGTACGTCTATGGTTCAAGATACAGACAGGTAATTATTACCCTAATGTTAGACTAATTAATATAGACAGACACAAAAATATTCATAAAAAAATATAAAGCTGTTTTGGAGTTATGTAAAAAAATTTAGAGAATGGGTTCATCAATACTTTTGGTCTTAAAATTAAGTAAATATTCTACCGCTAAAGTTTGTCTCCTTTATTCTGAGATACCCTGTATAAAAAAAATCAAAAATATCTCTACTTTAATCCACCAAAATTTGGTATAAATCTAATAACCCGTTTAAAAGTTATAGGGGTGGCCCATGACCCATTTACACCCCCGTATTAGCTGTAATAAAGAAATGTTTTGATTTGGTATATAAAATATTATAAGGTACTTTTAGGAAAATTTTTAAAAGCATTAAATAATAAACAAATTTTGTCATGAAAAAAACATAGCGGGGGTCCATATTTTTAGCCCATTTTGTAAGAAAAAGGAATTGAGAAATAGAAATTTGTTATTCATCAACTGACAGATAAGACAATTTTCTCTAAATAATTCAAATTCTAATGCCAATCTGATAATAACACAAAATTGAAAATTTTAAATTACAAAATATCAGACAATCTAGTAATATCTGTTTTAATTAATTTTTTTTTCAACTAGTTTATACTAAAAACAGCAAATAGAAATGTATTATTAATCAAGGTCAACGTACTTAAATAACTGCCAAATCAGTGTCGTAGAGCTCAACAAACCTACTAAATAATGTTAATAAAATCTGAACTTTATTATTGAAGTAATTTGAAACACATCTTGCGCAAATGGTATTTTCTTTTTATTTTCTTTTAGCATTTATTAATAATTTTAAAAATATTTAGGAATCCTCTTTCATATTTATCCTATATGCGTTTTATGTAATATTAACTGTTTTTTTTTATCTATTGCATTTAGTCTCAACAATATAATTATATAATTACTCTATTTCCTCTTCGAAGATAATAGATAGACAAACACATTCACACCTAATGTATCAGCCGATAATTTATCATTCTTTGCGAGCGTCAAAATTTCTCGATAATCATCGGATTCCGCCCCTTAATTACAAGTATCGGGACTTTTTCCGAAACTGTTTTTTTTTATTCTTATGCCGCTTTTATCAGTTTATTAATTGCTTGTCTCTTCTGCTGAAAATTATGACCTTGTAGTACTTGAGTTAAGATTTTCTGGCATTTGCGGTATTAGCCAGTCGTAAATAGTGGTCAGGTGTAAAATTAACCACCGTTTAAACATTAATGTCCCTCCTCGATCAAGGTAGTATATTTATTTCTTAATTAAGACACGTTTTACAGTACCGGCTTTGGATATTTAGAATAATAATCAATATATTTTATATACGATAGGTAATCTTGTTTTTTTTTCACTTGAATTTTCATTAAACAAAGAAATCAGATAATTTATTATCGTTAAACAAAGGTATATGAAAAGAGTAGCTTTACTGTAATGAATTAAGATTCGGAAACTCCCTACTGATTGCGCGATTGCCAACTTGTGTCTATAATCTGTAATAAACGTATTTTTGTCAATTAAATAATGTACGACAAAAAATCATATCGAAAAGAAATATGTGAAAATGTATTTTAGTTTATTTATTTTTCTATTTGTTTTTTGATCGTATTTTATTTAATAAAAAATAGACAAATTATATACTGATTATTTTTTACGTTTTTAAAGTAAATTTATGAAATGAAAATTGATTAAAATGTGACCAAATAGATTATTCGATTTTTTTAGATTTGAAATTCGGTATTTAAAATCTAAACTCTCCGAAAACTGACAATTTTCCTTCGATCAGCAACACTGTAACTAATAACCATCTATTGCTAGAATATACACTAAGTGCTTAGCTAGATTAGATGATTCTTTCGTTATCATAAATCTTACCTATACGATGTTCTTTCAATATATCCAGTGTTAATCTTTTTGAGTCCACGCGAAGAATATTTTTAGACAAAATTTGTCTTTCTGCTCCCATTGGGAGGAACAGAGTGTAAAGGACGATAAATAAAGATGCGGCTAGTACTAGAAACAGTCTGATGCAAAAATATTATACAGACCAGTCTAAGTATGAAAAAAGTACAATCCGAGTCAGAATTTTGGGTTTGAGTTTAATAATTGTAAATTAGTTATTAAAATATTAAATTGGTAAATGTACTGCTATATTGAATTTACACGAAATGTATCCACAAGTATTAGTACAAAAATTATTTATATTTCATTTTTTATAACTATCATTTCTGAGCTCCAGAAATTGGTATTAACGTTTATTATAGACTTATTATTGACCCATATTTTTTTAAAGAAATTTTGAGAAATTTTTATGTAATAACCTTTCAAAGCAAATGAAATATATTCTATTAGCCGAATTCAGTAGAATAGGGCCTCGACTAACAATTTAACTGCAAAATATTTAAATAATAGATTGATTGCTACAAACAGTCCTATTCAATTATACACTCTGAAAAAGGTGTTCTTGATTCCAACAAAATTTGTTTAAGTTAAACAAATCCCATCTTTCGATACAGCCAACGGAACGTGATTGTTAATCGGTTTGTTTAAAAATTCAAACAAGCCATTTTGTTGGTACAAAGTTACCAATTGTTAAAATGTTATTAATATATAATACATTTTTTGAATTAAACAATGCATTGCTTGAATGAAACAATTTATTTTTTTAATTAAAACACAGCGTTCGAATTAAATAATGAATTATTAGAATTAAACAATGAATTGTTTGAATTAAACAATAAATTGTTTGAATGAAGCAATGAATTGTTTGAAATAAATAACGAATTGTTTAAATTAAACAATGAATTGTTTGAAATAAGTAATGAATTGTCTGAATTAAACAATGAATTGTTTGAATTGAACAGTGAATTCTTTGATGAATTTTTAATAAAAGTAATACATTAATATTAACAGTCACACAAATAGATCGTTTAGTATAGAAAGAAGGAATAAAAAGATTTTTATTTAGGTATGCTGTATTTTTAAATAGAAATAAATTTATGGGTAACCGCTAATGTACTTTAAGTTATAGGAAAAAAATATAGTTTAGGAATACTAAATATATAGGTAATCATCAATAAAAAAAATGGAAAATTATTAGTTGTATCTACTTACCTTTAAAGGTTTCTTCAAGATGTGACAAATTCCACCCACCTAATAGAATCCATATTAATCGCAAAAGAATAAAACGAAATAAAAATGAAATTAACTAACGCACTAAACAAAAACAACTAGACTAATAATGGCTACTGGCGACGCTTTCTTAGCTTCTTCCTACACCTGCTAGAAGAAATCTGGCGAGGCCTGTGACGCAATGTATCAGGTGAAATAAGCCTGGCTTTTCATTAGCTGGTACTCATATAGTACCAAAGACTACCGACAGTTCCGTTCACGTTAGGTATTCAAAATAAGAATTTTATTTGTTTGAAATAAAGAAATCTGATTAAATGGGGTATTGTAAATATTTGTAAAGAAATTAAAGAAATAAATAGTTTGATTTAAATAAACGAAAAGTTGTTTCAACAAATTGTGAAATTATAGTAATTGCATACTAAATTCAAAAGAATTATTTGTTTTTAACAACAATTTTAATTCTTCATTCAAACAAAACAAAATTTAATTCAATCGGTATTAAATTTCTTCTGTGAAACAAAAGATTTGTTAAACGTTAAAAAATTTCTTCATATTTAATAAATTTTATGATTAAATGAAACGAATATAAACAAGAATTTGAAACAATTTGTAATTTATATTCAAAGAAACCGAAATTCTTCACAGAAGAATGAGTTTCTTGAGTTAAACGAAATTTGTTTTTTCCAAACAAGCAAATTTCAAACAAATGCATTTGTTTGATTCAATAAACCTTTTTTCAGAGTGTACAGTTCGCTGGCCTGGTTTCAGTTCATTTGAGGATATTTGTAAGACGTTATGCGTATTATACTTCGCCTACTAACTTAAAACGTTTAATTCGAAAAATATGGCATTCTGTTACAATCAATATATAATTCGTTTTATTTATAATTTATTTAATGTGTTAAATATTACTGTATTCATAACTCTTGATTCATTTGTGTTCAATAATTTACAAACAAAAATTCTATTTTTACGTAGAAAAAAAATGAAGATCGCTTTTCTCCAACTAAACGTCACATTAGAATAACATTTAGCAAACATTTGGATCGAGATGGTATAATATATGTATAGTATTAATTTAAAAATCCAGAACTATGTTTGAAAAATGAATGTTGATGATGGTCCTTCGAATACTAAACATCGAATTATAATTTTAATAAAACGAAGTTGATTTTGGAAAAAAATTCTTTCATTTTTTCATAACTTCAATTTAAAAAAATCACGTTTTGACAAATCTGGCAACAACGGCAAACATTTATAAAATTTCAATCATAATAAAATAAAATATAGTATATAAAAATTATTTGTGTAAAACTTTACATGTTTAATGATAATGGCATTAGACATAGAAACTGTCACTTTAAAAAACTACTCAGTAATCCTAAATACGTGTGAAAAATATAATCTAAATCGGTTTAGACCGATATCAATATCAATATCGATTACAATTTTGTACATTTTGTCGTGTCCGAAACATAAAAAATGTGATTATAGGATCAGATAAAGCCCAGTAATCATTTCAGAGATTTAAACAAATTGAATATATTTTTTCAACAAAAAATTGTTATTAGAATAAATTGTTAAAGCGTTTAATTAAAAAACATAATTTATTTAAATATTTTCTGAATGAAATATATTAATATTTTTATTACGTCACAAATGGTCAGAAAAATACAATTTTAGAACAATATGTTTTAATGATAATTTACGTATTTTTGAAATAACCCTATGTATTTTTAATATATTTTCTAAAATTTATTGATTGAAAGATAATTAGCAAAAATTAAATTATACAACAAACTAATAATACACAGTGTGCCAAAAATTATTACTTTTACTTTCACGGACCCATCAAAGGGAAAGTATAGTGAAAGAGCAAAAAATATCGATGGAAATACCCATTTTGAGGTCCCCCGAGAAGATTGAAACCATTTCCAGAGGATGGTCTGTCTATGTGTCTGTGTGTAATTTTCCACGATAACTGCTGAACCGTTTGACCAATTAAGCTGAAATTTGGTACGAAGGGTCGGTGTATCCCTCGAATGCGACTCTCAGTTTTTGGTGTATATTGGTAGAGCAGAAGGTCCTCAAGACCGACATTGATTGAATACAGATGTAAGATTTTTTGCCTCTTTTTAAATTTTAATGACAAACAATACACTTGAGTGCAAAATGTTGTAGTGCAAAGTTTTAGAACATAAAATTTCGTACAATTTTTATATTACACTTTTTTAAAATTTCCAAAAGTTGCGCCACGAGAGGGCGCGCAAAAAATATTCATGTAGGTTTTCGCTAGTTTTTCCAAATTTTGAGGACAAAAAATGCTTTTTAGTGCAACATTTTCCGATGCAGAGTTGTAGAGAACCAAATTTCCTTTAACTTTTGTTTTAAACGTTTTTTTTGGAAATCCCCATAGTTTCACCGCTAGAGGCTGAAAAATATACACATTTTGCCTTTTTTTTTTTATTTTAAGACAAACAATAGGCTTTAGTGCAAAACGTTCTAGAGCAAAGTTGTAGAGCATACAATTTCCTACAAGTTTTTTATTAAACTTTTTCCAGAAGTCCCAATAGTTTTCACCTATGATTTTAGAAGATCTTAATTGTAGCAGTGTGCTATATATTGTGCGCATGCGCCTGATTATGTCATATGAACATTGAAATATCAATTCGGTAGACGTATTCTCCATTGGCTTGCTATTTAAAATGTGTTCCATAAATTAATCTAATGCTTTGTATTTTGTAATTAAAATAATCCTATTCTCTACAGCTGACCCGGGAAAGTTCTGGGGTGACACATTCGATTTTTTATGCTAATTTACGTTTTCTTGTATTTTTTATATTAGATGCAAAAACCACTTTTATTAAGATATTCAGAATCATAATACTAGATGTGACAAAAAAAAAATTTTTAATGATAATTTGTGTATGCTTGGAATCTTTTTTTAATTTTTTTGATAAGATTTTGTGTATTACACCGAATTATGAATTTAAAATTTTTTGGTATAAATATTAAATATCTTTGCAAAAGTGTGATTTAGTTTTCTCCTGTATTACTATTTATTTATTTTGAGTTGAGCCGTCCCTGTTTATATAAAGTTACTCGCTACATTTTTTTATAATGACATGGCAATTTCAATATAATTGCCGGTTTTAACTAGATTACCCTTATACTGAAACGCACATTATACAAAATAACTTTTTAAGTTTATTATATGGACATTTACATTGTTGAGGTGTTGAATTCTGACATCTGCCTTTCAACTAAGTATTTTTTGTTTATACGTTACAGCCATAGCGGAACGGTTTTTTTTATTTTAATTGTGCTATTCCAGTATTTCCTAAGCCATATTTTTTATGTTGTGTAAAAATACTCAAATGTAATCAATATTTTAAAATTTTCAAAATTTTATAGACGCTTTTAGTCAAATAATTTTGTACCTATACATTGCATTCCAAATTCAAAAAATTCAAAATTCAAAATTCTTCATTCACCAAAGACATTATACATGTACAGGTGTCGTCTATTGAATTAAAAAAATCTGATGTGGCCAGCATATGACCTCTCGCCATTTTTTAATAAAAAATTTACATGCACGTTAACACAAATAAGTATGAAAAAAAAATTATTTTTTTGTAAATCTGGCATCATTGGCAAAAGATTTGAAAATTTTAATGTTAAGAAAATGAACTATAGTGGATAGAAAATATATCTATAGATATACATAAACAAGAGTTTTTAAACATAATATTTTTTTAATTTCCACCAATTTAAATTCGCTTTTAAAAATCAAAACAAAAAATAGTTGCTTTTTACTTGCCGACAAACCTAATCAAAATATAAATTGAAAATAACACAATAACGTCAAGTTGTTTTTGAATGTTTTTTATTTATATTTATATCTTGTTATTACTAATTTTAATGGAAATTTATCATTTTATAATAATAATAAAACGTTTACCTATAGGTACAATGTTTCTATTTATTGGAAATATTTTATTTAATCTTTTAACAATTTTTTGTTATAAATAATTCTATTAGTAATAAAAGGTACATCAATAGATTACATAAAAAATCTAATGTACCGGGTGGCGCTAATTTAATTGAACATTATTGGGATTTTCATTTTATTAAAAAATATTTACAGTGAAATGGAACAGAATCGTACTTAGAAATAGCTTATAAAAAAGTAGCTTTTATACATGGTTGGATAGAAAAAAAAAATGGGGATTTCAAAAATGAAATAAAAAGCACAGAGCGGTATTAAAAAAAATATTTAAGGGTCGCCCTTCAGAGACGAAACGTTATTTTGAAAAATTGAAAAATTTATGTTAAGCGGTATTTCATTTTTAATAAAAAAAACCGTATTAAGTTTTTTCTATCTTTAAATATAAAGGTGTTAATTAAATAAAACGAAAATCGTCAATTTGGGTTTTTCCAAAATATCTCGGAAACCTGTCCTGATATTTTAATTTTGAAAAAACTATTTAATTGGTCCTGAAAATACGCGTCTTTTTCCCCGTTTAACCAACTTTATATCTATAACAGTTTACGAAATACCAATAGTATTCAATTAAATTTGCGCCAGACTCTATATTATATGATTTAGTTAGGTAACTTCCGTGAATCTATGAAAAAAAAATTGGCTGTGTCACTCCAGAACTTTCCCGGCTCAGCTGTAAATAATATGATTATTTTTATTACAAAATACTAAGCATTACATTAATTAATGGAAGAAATTTTCAATATCAAGCCGCTGGTGAATACGTCTACCGAATTGATATTTCAATGTCGATAATAAGCCAGAGCATGCGCACATTATATAGCACACTGCTACAATTAGGTTATCGTAAAATCAGGGGTGAAACCTATTGGGAATTCGGGAAAAAGTTTGATACAAAAGTTGTAGGGAATTTTATGCTCTACAGCTTTGCACTCGCCCATATTGTACTAAAGCTCATTGTTTGTCTTCAAAATAAAAAAAAAAAGACAAAAAGCCTAAATGTGTATTTTTTTCGCCCTCTAGCGGCGAAACTATTAGGAAATCGAAAAAAAGTTAATTTCAAAAGTTAAAGGAAATTTGGTGCTCTACAACTTTGCGCTGAAAAGGTTTGCACTAAAGTGCATTGTTTGTCCTCAAAATTTGGAGAAACTATGGAAAAAATATATGCACATTCTTTGCGCGCCCTCTAGTGACGCAGCTATTGGAAATTATGGAAAAAGTTTGATACAAATATTGTAAAAAATTTTATGCTCTAAATCTTTGCACTGCAATATTTTGCACTAAAGTGTATTGTTTGTCCTTAAAAACGAAGGCAAAAAATCATACACGTTTATTCAATCAATATCGGTCTTGAGTACCTTCTACTGCACCAATTTGAACCAAAAACTGATGGTCGCATTCGAGGAACACACCAACTCTTTATACCAAATTTCAGCTTGATTGGTCAAACGGTTCGGCAGACAGACACACAGACAGAACTTACTCTGGAAATAGTTTCAATTTTCTTGGGGGACTTCAAAATGGATATTTACACCGATATCTCGATATTTTTTTGCTCGTTTACAATACTTTCCCTTTAATGGGACCGGGAAAGTAAAAAAAAAACAAGGTCCATATATTTTTTAATAGTTACTTAAAGAAACAGTATATTAATACAAAAAAATAATACTTGAAACATTTTAAAGCGCTCCCATCTCTCACTCGTCAATTGTCGATATTATTAATCTCCTATAATTATCCAATGAAGTACAAAATTTTTCCGTTGACTGAATCTTTAATACAATGGAGATATCGATATCAATGTATACTTTTACTACACAATTTTAAATATTATTAGTTTAACAGAGATATTGATAAAATGATGTCCGGTGGTATCTTGATGTGGTAATTAATTATGTATATGTTTGTAAAACCGTTTAATAATAAAAAATCCTTCATTTGTAGGGGTCATTAATTAATGAATTTGTATACATTAATTAGACTCATAAATGAACAGTTGACGGAAAAATAATTATTATCACAAATTATCAAGATGGTGGCATCTAAATTTTAAATGTGTCAATTTCATAAATTTTTAGAAGATTCTGGTAAAAAAGTCTCTAGGCACTACTAAAATAAATATTTTATGAAAAAAGCAATAATTCAAACGAACTGTTACCCAAATTATCATAAGACGTGACCACCCAGCAGTCCATTTAATATTGCTTTTACTGTTTATTTCATATAATTGAAAACATTCAATTTGAATAAAATTTTAGGACTATTTTGTCAATATTTTTTAGTCCAAACATATTTACTAACATACTAAAGTAAATATATACTTTCTATAGTTTGAGTTTGTATGTAACTTGCACATATTTAATAAATCACAATTTGAAATTAATTTATTAATTAAATATCTTAGATAGCATACATTTTCGTGTTTTTTAGTCCTGAAATAAAGTAAATGAAACAGTCGAAACATTGGCACAATTCAATGAATCGGTTTTCTGTTCTACTGCTCAAGATATTTTTGTATAACATCATATGAACAAACCAATGGATTGAATCTAATATAATGGGTGTAAATATGTTATGGAGCACCCATATAACTTTTAAACGGATTCATAACTTTTTACCAAATTTTGGTCGATTATAATAGAGCTATTTTTGGATTTTTTTAAATAAAACGACATAGGGTTTTACCGGAAATTACATGAATATCGAAAATTCAAATGGAACACCCGGTACATTTTTACCTATTAAGGGTCATTTTCACCAGAAACAAATTAAACGCAGTTTGACTAAACTCAGTTTAGTGTAAACTCCGAAATTAAACTCGGTTAGCATCATGTTGTTTTCACCGAGCTATGTGAGTGCTACCTTAACTGCGTTTATGAAAACTCAGTTTAAAGAAAATACAAACACTGGCAACGTTGCAAATGTATGAATTTTTGTACTTTTGACAGAAAACAGAGAAAAACGACAGAATTGATAGTCGATATTCATAAACCGATATAACCTCGAATGGGATTTTGTGCCGTGGGTTTTTACTTTTACTAGTTTTTTAGTGATTTGCATATATCCAGTTGCATAAAAACGCAAAGCACAAAGAAGTTGTTTTTTTGGAGATACGCAATTATTTTTGTAATAATAATTTAAAACAGATTAGTTCAAGTATTATGTTTATATTTTAGAATTTTACTTATCGTCTGGGAATTCAAATTGTCCTTCTATTCGTTATAAAAGTAATAAAGTAGTTCCTTTTGAATGGAGAAATCGCATTTCAAAATCCTTATCATCAATGTTGTAAAAGTGATCTTGTCTCTCCTTTATCCACCTATATAGGATGTCTTACAACAAAATCGTCATTGTCTTCCAAAATTAAATTATACGGTCTTCTACGTGCCATTCTTTCGGTACGATCGCAACAAGAAGTGTAACTGACTTATAAAATTATTAAAAGTATTATTGACTGCCCAACCTTATTGGAAAAATTTAATATTTGCATTCCCAGAATTTCTTCCACACACCCCAGTACATTTTATGTAAATACATCTCGCACAAATATTCTGGACAATTCTCCGCTCCATACCATGTGTAAAATGACAAATTCTGTTAGCAATGATTTGGATATATTTTAGTGTAAGCTGCCGGAAATAAAATCCCACTTTTAATCTTGATTATTTAGTTGCTTGTTAGGAAAATTTAATTATTATGTATGTGCTTTTAATATTCATACGTTCAAAATCGATGATGTATTCAATTCCTACTCTGTAATTGGATTTGACCTGTAGAATATTGTATTAAATAAATAAATAAATAAATAAATAAATAAGTAAATAAGAATAGACCAAAGTTTTTTTAAGAATGTAATGAGATTGAGGTTATGTAAATCTTAAACTGCGTTTAACTTTTAACCTGCCAAAATCGGATAGTTAGTTTTTTAACCCCGGTTAACGCATAAACCAGTTATTTCGTTTTGGTGAAATCCGTTTTGATCTTTAACTGAGTTTAAGATGGTTAACTCCGTTTAAAATCGGTGGTGAAAACGGCCCTCAGATTCTACAAATTCAAACACGTACATATCGTCTGTCAAATGTCACTTGAGATGCCATTTTTATTTAGTGACCCCTGACTCCAACGTCATCATCAGAGCTTGTCTTAGTAGCACATGTAAAACAGATGAGACAGACATTTTACATCTAAATAAAATGTCTTGAATAACTTCACCAATCAATCAGTTTTGATTGTGACACCATTTGACATTTACGCATTTCAAAAAAATGTCGGAATATTGTTAAAAAATAAATATCAGTTCATTTTAAAATTATTTGATTATATCCAACAGAAAAAAGATGCGGAAAGACTCTTTTGCCATTGAGTGCAGTTTTAATACAGGTATGTCCGTTTAAGAAAAAACATAACCTTTGTCAGTAGAATGTCGAATTAACTGAATTTATTTCCGATAATCCAATTGTTTTAAATTAGGTTATTTTGTGAAGTAGGGGTCAAAGGTCACTGAACAAACTATACCCTATTTTTGTCTCTTAATAATTACACTACCCAACAAAAGAAAGTCCTCCACTTCGTGAGTATATCCTTACTAATTTTGTGTTGAAAAAAACGAATATGATAAAGAAAAAAAATTAAAAGCTAAAGTTTCTGTGACATTTAATAGGTGAAAGTTTTTCATTTTAAAGGATTAAGAGAAAACCGAAAATATTAATTACAACTTGTAACAACTATAAAAGTGTGATCGTTTTTTTTTTCAATGAAAGTTAGATCATAAATTGATAAAAAAACACCTACCAGGTGGTTTGATTCACTGAGAATCAATTGGTGACTTTATAAGATCGCTGTTGTCTTTTGGCTTGGAGAATTGTTCAGAATTTGAGAATTTTTCAGAATTTGACTCGATAGACACGTTGATTTGTGCTCCATATTTAATGTTATATTTGAGTGAGTAAATGTTATCAAACAATTGAAAATTTTTAGTGACAAGTGCATAAAGGTATGTACAATATATTAGAGCAATAACAAAATCAAGATTTTGATTATAAACGGAGATATTACAAGAAATACAGAAGTAATACAGTGTGATGTTGCCAAAGTCGATATATACCAAGATCAAAAAATTAATCAGTTGAATCTGGTTTTAATTTTATTATTATATAGCCCAGGCGCTTGAATATCGTTCTAAATTATATTGCTATGGCCTCTTTCGAGAATATGTTTTGTAAAAAATATAATTACGGGATGGAAATGTATAAAATGTAAAAGCCATTTTCACCCATGTTGCGGTAAGCTAAAGAACGTCCAAATTATGAATGATAATCAAATAATTTGAGATGTAACTCTAAAAGTTACACATGAAGATGACGTAAAGTTTTTCGATGCCATGAAAGAACTATGTGGTGAGGAGAAGAAAATTGACATCCATATTTTCACTTACATTATCAAACAAAAAGATGCTATAATAAACGAACTTAAGGGGAAATTTAATCTCTTATATGAGCAAATAGATCTTATTTCTTGAAAAAGTGACGAAGAAAACAGAGAAACATATCAAATAAAACCCAATATTTCATCGAATAATGATTTTAGTACAATGATAGAAAACAAATAAAATAAAGACAAAGATGAGAAAATCAGTCATCCATTGCATAAAACATTTAGAAAACCCAACTCTCTCCCAGGAAAACAATTCACTGAAAAACAGGTTTTATTGGCAGTGACAGAAGCGCGAAGTCATGTTAAAATGAATTCTGTCATAAACTTAACAAATGAAGATCAATCAACATCTGAAGATAGAACATGGTCCAACGTTGTAACTCATAGACGAAATAGGAGACAAGTTATTATTGGTAGTAATCGCTCCATGTTTATAGATTAAGCCCTCAGACTACTGCTGGTTTAATGAAGATTTATTTTCCTGAATTTGAATGTGAACAATTGAATGCGAAATATTTTAAACTATACAGCTCTTTTAAAGTAACAATTTTGGCTAGTAATTTAAAAAAAGCGATGAACGCTGATCTATGGCCTTATCAAGCATATATAAATCGTTTTTTATCGAGACACAAGAGGGAAATACCTCAAAAGATTTAGATTTAATTTTTAAATCTACTTTGTTTTTGTTAAATATTAATACAATAAATGTTGAACAAATTTGTTTTCTAGAAAGAGATTTGAATCAGTATCAGGATGTCAATAGTTTGTGTTTAACTGAAGTTGGAATAAAAATTGAACATCTGAATTTGTTAATTATTAACAATTATAAGCCGGTTACGTTTTATTGTAGGCCTACTTTGAAGTGCAGTAGAGATATTATATGGATGAAAGATCAAAACCATGCCATATGGGTGTTCCTCATACTGGGTCCTATTTTATTTGTATTATATATCAATAATATAAATTTGTGTATAAAGAACTCGGAGTATGTTGCGTATGCAGATGATGTTTCTATTTTGGTTTCAACCAAGGACTCTGAAGAATTGGTTGTGATTACAGATATTTTTAACTATTTTAATAACCTATTCTTTAATCCTGATAAAACAAATCTGGTTCGATTTATTACTACGGTGACAGTTCAAAACTTCTCTATCAATAATAACAATATTAATATTAGTGTAACGCATGAACCATTTCGCTTTTTAGGAATTTTGGTTGACGAAAAACACACTGTAGTCAACTTATTTCCAAAATTAATTCGTTAAAATTTCTTTTTCTCAATCTTCGATTAGTATTGGAAGTTCATCAACTTGTAATGGTTTATTTCTCACCGGTTGACTCTCGGATTAGGTATGGTATATGTTTATGGGGAAATTCGACCAATGCATCTCAAGTATTTATTGCGCAGAAAAGAGTTTTGAAATGTATAGCAAGAATAAGTTAGAGAGAAATATGCAAACATCATTTTAAAGAATATGGTATTTGACCTTTTCCGTCTTTGTTCATCTTTGAAATGTGTATATATATTTATAAGAAGAAAAAACTGTTTGCCAAGGAAGAAAATGTACACCGATACCATACGCGGCAGGTTGGTGAACTTCATATTCCATTTTTCCGTCTAAAAATAAGTTCAAATGCTCCTAATTATTTGGGCCCGAAAATGTTCAATAAATTGACCAGTATTGTAAAAGAAGCAGCCAATATTAATATTTTCAAAAGGAGATTAAAGAGGTTTTTATTGGAGTATTGTTTTTACTCAGGTGACGAATTTTTTAAATGTTAAATGTTGAATGTTTTTAATTTTCATTGATTTATTTTTAATTGTATTAGTTTTATTGTATATATATTTTTTTATATTAAAAAAAAAATGACGAATCCTATGACAAATTGTCAAATGGAAAATAAACAATATTATTATTGTTGAAGAGTATCGTCACCACTAACCAAAACTACACTTTTTAAAATACTCTACCTACGTTTCGCTACTTTAGCATCATCAGGAGTCGATGAGGAGTTTATCATCGACTCCTGATGATGCTAACGTAGTTAGCGAAACGTACGTAGTGTTTTTAAAAAGTGTAGTTTTGGTTAGTGGTGACGATATTCTTCAACATTGTTGAAAACCAAAGGTTCCAAATTCCCAATTCAATATTATTATTATTATTTCCTCATGTAAGTGAGTTCTGGAGCATCCCTACACAGAAACCAAGCATTGCTTCATTCCGTAGCTGCCTGTTTTCTCCGTTCCATCATAGAAATATCCTGATGGAACCTTTCTCCATGGTCGTTACTGGCAGTTTCACAATTATGTGAGAAAAATTGGAGATAAGAGTGGAGAAAATGGTTTTTTAGGCACATGTTGCATCCCATTTGATGGTATTTTTTTTAGAAATATCTACTGTCGCCAACTGAGTCTAGTTATGATCTCTTTTGTTCCTTAAAATTTCTTGTATAACTCCCTTGATTCCTATAACTCCCTTGATTCCTTCTGGGGATTCCATTTCTTCCCCTTCTGGAACTAGGTCGAATGCAGAATCCTTTACAGGTTGATGTCTTCCTTGAATTTTGCATCACTTAATTTAGGAAATTTGCCTCTCAAATACATAAAAGCCTGGCCTTCTCGATTCATTCCTTTGACAACTTGATTTGTAGGGGTGAAAAAAGAACCCCTTTAAGGTCCACGAGAGGCTCGGCAACAACATTTTTTTTACTAGAGTTAAGATTTATTGCAGGCCAATCTGATTGAATATAATGTGATTTCAGATCTTTACTGTCCCATATCAATGACATTGACGTTTAGATTGTGACAATTGTACAAGAAATCAACTTGTAAAGTTTTATTCTAAACGTCATTGCCTTTACTTATTGAGTCTTTAAAGTTAAAGGACGTTCTATCTACTGACAGAATGTGTTTTAAGCTTTGCGTGTTGAGTAACAATGAATTTTACTACAAATGAATTAATTGATATGATTTTTATTTGGGGAGAATCCGACAGAAACTGTGTATTAGTAAAAAGAATTTATAATCAACGATATCCTGAGCGCGTTCCAGATAAAAAGAGTTTTGAAAAATTAAAACACAATAAAAACAGCACAATCTGAACTGTCACATTCTGACACTTCATTAAGCGAGAACAGCCTACTTAGATTTTTACCAAAAATATGTTTTTTCGTCATAACTTTTAAACAACGAAAAATAGATATGGAGAGTACATGGCAAAGTTGAAGGGCATAAAATTTAGTATCCATTGATGAATAATTATATAGAATGTCTCATTTGAAAAAACTGAAAAAACTATAATGGAAGTTTTTGGAATGTAAAATTTATTTTAAACCACCCTGTACAATAGAAAAATTTCAAACTGAGTTTAAAAAAATCTTCAGTCTATTGCCTTTGTACATTGGTAATTTTAAAGCTTTACCGTTAAATCTGAAGAAGTTGTCATATTTTAAAAAGGGTTATGCAATTCAAATATTTTTGGTAAAAAGGTTGTTTTCTCCGAGATGGCTGGGACTTTTAGAAAATAAATTTGGGGGTGTCTAGTACTAACTATGTCGGTTCTAAAAATGTAAAAAAAGTAAGGCAATCCAAAATTAAGTCATTTGCCTAGGTTTTTTTTTTTTTTTCCTCGGACCCGAAACTGCTCATCTTCTGATAGAGCCTTTCTTTTTTGAATAAAAACCGATGGCCGAAAGAATCTTCCGGATCGGCCGTACCGTTCTCGAGGTATCGTGTGCACAGACATCACACATCCACACAGACAGACTTTTTTTCGCGGAAAATCAATTTTTTCAACGTTTCATGATATTTTAAGTCATTTGGAGCAAAAAAAATTTTGAGATTTTTGCACGATTTCAATACTACGGTTTGCCATACTTCACCAAAGGTGAAGTATTGGCGGGCCGTAGTAATTTGCCATACTTCACCAAAGATGAAGTATTGGCGGGCCGTAGTAACAAGAAGTTCGACACTTATTAAAAGTCACGGTCACTGCAATAGTGTTCACCTTTATAACATACTCACAGCTAGATTACTGTTGTATTGTGACAGTTGACATGTGTGCCAACATTAAAAAACAAAATGTACCAACATCCAAAAACTGAAAATGTAGAGTATAGAGAATATAAAAATGTCACTGTATCTCCACAATAAAAGCGAATCGGTAATTTTTATGGTGATTATTGATTATTGAGTCCTAAATTTTTCCACTGTTCGGCAATGTTATTTTTCATACAATATGGTATTGCAAATACCCTTTGTTTGACTTTTTAACAAATGGATTTTGTATCGATATTTAAAAATGAACATTCTTCCCTTATTTGAAAAAAAACGAATTGCTATGTACATCGTTTTAATCGAAATTAAATGAACGATTTTTACTTCCCGGTGGCCCATCTTTGTTTCATTTAAAAAAAATGAGTTGTGGTTAAAAAACTGTAATTGCTGTATTCAATTTTTAATAAAAGAACACAATAAATAATTGACAAAATTGAGACTTTTAGGTAATTTTACTTTAAATATAATTTAGACCAAATCATGACAACCTAGGATTAATAAAAAAAATCTAAAATAAAAAAACGGCGTCCCAAGTGACTTTTGACAATCGATCTGTATACATATTTAAAGTCGTATAATCGAAATATGTAGAAATGTACTGTGGGTTCCATCTGAATTTACAAGTTTCATGTCATTTCCACAATCCACAAATTTGTTAACCAGTTTAAAGTTATAGGGGTGGCCCATGATCCATATTACACCCCAAATACGTTAACGATTAACAAGATTCAAATATATTTTTAACAACTAAATTCCATTAATTTTGTTTGTGTAGCTGTTTACAATAAAAAAATACAAAACCAAGAAAATATTTAACATAGTTATTAATTTTTTAAATTCTAACAATTTATTAATAAAATACGACATATAATTATTCTAATAATAAATAATGAACGGCTTGGTCGTGAGCTACCTATTAAAAAGGCAAGCGCTCCTCTCTAATTACACCTTTGTCATATTTTCCGTGTCTGATTTTGTAAAACATAATTTGCATCTAATGTGATAATGTCGTAGGGTATTAGTAGAAAAGGAAACACAAAAATATTCAACCTGCATTTCAAATTGGTACCCTACATGATGGCAAATTATAACGGATGACGCCTCTAATGATGCCACTATAGTATTAGTTATTAATTTATTCAAATTGACTGTTAACGACCGTGGCAACGTTGCTTGACTATAATATAATTTGCTCCGACAATCTCATGCAACGGGTTCTTCAAGAATAAATGCAGAATGACGTTAATAAACTGATAATATTTTTTTTTATTGTAAAAATTTAAATATGTAGAATAAAATTACTCTTTATCATAGAAAAAAGGTCAGTAATTTTTTAGGAATGATATACGAACTTTCTTCACTTCTTTTTTTTTCTAGACCGGTTTTTTTTTTTTGGTGAGGACCCTATGCGAGACTGTTTTCATTTATTCATTTCTTCATAAAAGTATCTAGTTTTTTGTTTTTATTTTTTTTCTTATTCCTCTGGTTTTTTTTTCGATTTTTGTGATTTTTTAGGCGTTTTTTTCATTTTTTTTTGGTTTTTTTTTTAATTTTTTCACTTTTTTCGTATTTTACAATTTGATTTTTCATTTTTACTTTCCCGGAACCATCAAAGGGAAAGTATAGTGAACGAGCAAAAAAAAAATTGAGATATCGATGGAAATATCCATTTTGAGGTCCCTCGGGGAGATTGAAACCATTTCAGAGTACGGTCTGTATGACTGTCTGTGTGTAATATTCCACGATAACTGCCGAACCGTTTGACCAATCAGGCTGAAATTTGGTATGAGTGGTCGGTGTGCCTCGAATGCGACCATTAGTTTTTGGTATAAATTGGTAGATCAGAAGGTCTTCAAGACCGACATTGACTGAATACAGACGTAAGATTTTTTGCCTTTTTTTAAATTTTATTGACAAACAATACACTTGAGTGCAAAATGTTGTAGTGCAAAGTTTTAGAGCATGCAATTTCCTACAATTGTTATATTACACTTTTTCTGGAATTTCCAAAAGTTCCGCCACGAGAGGGCGCGCAAAAAATTTTCATGTAGGTTTTCCGTAGTTTTTCCAAATTTTGAGGACAGAAAATGCTTTTTACAACTTTTGTATTAAACTTTTTCCAGATTTCCCAGTAGTTTTCACCCATGATTTTAGGAGATCATAATTATGCGCATGCGCCTGCTTATGTCATATGAACATTGAAATATCAATTCGGTAGACGTATTCACCATTGGCTTGCTATTTAAAATTTGTTTTTGTAATTAAAATAATCCTATTCTCTACAGCTGACGCGGGAAAGTTCTGGGGTGAGACAGCCGATTTTTTTCCAATATTCTGATTTTTCTTTCAATTTTTTTATTTTCTTTTCCGATTTTTTCGATTTTTCCGGTTTTTTTTTAGATTTCTTTTTAAATTGTCTCTAAGTTTTTCTCGGTTTATTCCCATTTTTCTGATTTTTTATTTTTTTAAAATTTCTTTCTTTCTTTGCTGATTTTTTCTTATTCCTCTGATTTTTTTTTCAATTTTTCGGTTTTTCGATTTTTTCTTTTGTTACGGCTCGTGCTGCAAACTTCATCTGCGTGAGTTATGACCTACATTACCGCTCGTTGAATAATATACTATTTTATTACTGTTTATAATTTTAACTTCTTTCTTATTTCAACATTTTCAATTATAACGTTTGTGGTTACAGTTACAACTAATCTTTTTCTCAATATTCGTTTTCTGGTTGTTATAGTTTATCCCAGAGAATTGATTCGATATTTGTGGATTTAAAGAAAATAATACTGTAGTCCCTTCAAATTGAAAAAAATTACCGAAATTTTTACTACAGCAACAATAATTTCATAACGTGGAGTCATTAATGGGTTCGTTTTGAAAAAAATATATATTTATATATAAAATTTTAGGGTTTTTCGCCGTTTTTCCAGTTTTCCGGAAAAATTATCCGTACAACTATTAAATTAAACTTTTTTTCGAATTGCGCATAGTTTAGCCGCTACTCGGTCTTTTTTGTAGATTTTCAGTACAAATAATACATTTTCGAAGAAAATACCATTGGGTATACCATATTAATTAAAGGGTTGCGCATCACTTATGAAGGGTATTAGCGCACATGCTATAGATTATCCATTAACTAAAACGACACCTCCAGCGTCCCCACTTTTATAATTTTCCATTTATTCATTTGCTCCCCACTTCTCTAATTTTTAACGTAGCGGTCGGAGTTTTAGTTGTTGGACAAAGTTTACTATAATGTCGATGGTTGGTTAAAATATTGATGCCTTGAATATAAATATGATTCGATAGTATTCTTTTTAGTGCGCGAAATGTCATCACCATATTGCCATTAATTTAATAACAAAGGAAATTATCTTGAATGAACGAATTATAAATATTAGTATTCATAACCATTGAAAGAATACTAGACTGCGAAGTGTTAAAACAAATTCCAGATTTCGAAGGACCAAACTTCTTAGGTAGAAGTTAAACCAATATGAATGTTAAAATAAAAATGGTATTTGAAATTGGAATGTAATTTTTATTCCATTTTTTTCATGTACGAAATATGAACAGCAAAAATCATAAAGCGGCATATTAAATTAAATTATGAAACCGAAACATTAATATTTAAATTGTACTCAATCACTTCACTCACTGTAAAAACTATTTTTTACATTTTTTTATTATGAAAAATCAGAAAACTTTTTGGGTGCAGTTAATTACGCACCATTTTACTTATTTGAAGAAAGTTTTTTGCTCTACTGCATGACTGAATTGGTTCACTGTCTGGTTGCGAGAGATGAGTGTGCTCTGAATTTTAACGGAGAGGAGAGTTGGTGGTTTTTTATTGGTAGGTGACATGTGACGTGGTATGTAACTAGCCTTCAATTAAGCATCGTAGTGGGAAGAAAACATATCTATATTTTTTGTTTCTTATAATGATGGGATAATATGAGAGAAAGATAAGCTTGCATAGCAACAGTCGCTTATGTATTTTGTTTTTGTTAACTGTATTTTGCAAGTAGACAGAAAAAGTCTGAGAGACAGACGGAGTAATACCGTGTTGATTTTAAATCTATTTTTAGATTATAAAATAATAAAATATACAATAATAGACATTAATATGAATTGAAAGATTAATATTATTAATTTTAAAAGAAATATGAATTAGTTTGTATTTTCTGGATAATATACCAGTGAAATGTATCCATTGAATAATTTTTAAAACACAATTTTTTTACGACTTTAAAATATCTTAATTGTTAAACAAAATTTTACATCTATTTCTGTTAGTTCATACAATTCTTTGACATATTATAAAAAAAATAAAAGGAGCTTACTATATAATATTGGGTTATTGTTAAAACAGATTGTTCATTAATGTTTATTATAAAAAATAAATAGTTTACTACTTACTGATTGCAGTCATATTAGATATTGGACAAAATTTACCTGAAAAAGAAAAAAAAACTGAATTATTTTGGATTTTCCGATAAACATGGAAGTATAAACAAAATCTGTTTTGAACATGTAAAGTCAATTTTAAATATTTCACCTAATTTTATTTGTATTTAAAAATAAAGCTAAAGTTTTAAAAATTCATTACTAAAAACAACGACATATTTTTTTGGAATACGGTAACATTTTTTGTAAAACCTGCCGTTCCTTCATTTTTTAGGATTCCGTACCCAAAAGGGTCCAAACGGCACCCTATTGCTCTCACTCGCGTGTCCGTCCGTCCGTCTGTCACACGGGTCTAACAGCTAAACCGTTTGAGCTACATTCTTCAAATTTTCACAGTATGTGCGTCTTGTTGTCCCAAAGCCACAAAAATTGTAAAAAATATTTTCAAACGTTTTCAAGGGGGCTATCATACAGTTAAAGGGGGGCGCTGAAAAAACATTTTGACCTACCCCATCAAGTGAGGTATCGTTGAATAGAGCTCATTGAGTAGATAAAAACCATATTTTTCATTTTAAAAAATATTGCAAATCGTAGGCATGAGAAGCGGCCAAAGTTAGCATTTTGTACAAAACTTTGTTCCCAAGTATTTTTTAACTTTCCATTGACCTATGAACTTGAAATTTGGTGACAATGTTTATTATTACGCATATTTTACCAACAAATACCAATATATAAATAAATATAATTTTTTTATTAACATTCCCTCATTTTTAGGGTTCCGTACCTTCGTATATATGCGAATTGTGATATTCCATATTTTATTATTTTTTTCTGTGCAATCGTATTAGTTTTGTCAAAAAACGCGTTTTTCATCTTATAATTTTTTTTTATATTTGTCGGTTACGCTGATATTGACAAATTTGTTCGTTGCATTTTAAAATTTGTTAATATATCTAAATATATATGCGGATTGTTGTTGTATTCGATATTTTATTATTTTTATCGCCAACCGTCAATAAAGTCATACATTACCATAGCAATTTTCGGAAGTAAAGAAACACTTTATTTTACAGTAAAAATCAATATGACATTAAACAGAAATCTGGGGAGAAACCGACTTGCTTGATTTTTATAGTTATTTATCAACATAGCCATGACTATGATATTGACATTAAACAGAAATAGTTTGTAGCTGTCACTTAAAAGCATTTTTCTTTCTGTTCACTTTGTCGTAATAAAATGTAATAAATAATATCTTTTTTCAATTATAAAAATTTTTATGGTTTGCGATAAAATGTTGTACGCACCACGTCAGTAAAGTGTCTTTATCGAACTCGCCTGTTACTCGCCTCGCTCGCTTTGCTCGCTCGGCTCATAATCTCAGACTCGTTCGATAAAGTATCACTTTACTGACTTGGTACATAAATAACTATTATCTGTGCTATTATTAGTTTTGTTAAAAGACGCAATTTTCTTCTTATAATTTTTTTTTTCGTCGAACACAAATCTGCCAGGTTATTGTTCATTTCAGTTCTTTAAATTTTTTTACAAGTATTTTTGACCTTTTAGTTCGAGTAAAATTTTAAAGTCCTCCTTTAATAGACCTGTATGCCTCTGCACAGCTGGTTTACATTCTACATTTGGTACGGAACCCTAAATGTGCGAAGTCCGTCACGCATTTGACCGATTATTTTATAAATATTGAACCAAATTTTAGTAACTTTTACTTTTTGCATTTTACACTAACACAAAAAAAATTATACTGGAATGAAGCAATTTGCAATATAGCGACAATTACTACATGCTGAGTTTTATGTTATTAAAAGCATTTTAATACAAAGCTTTTTGCATACGATCCATTATAAATATAAAAAAATTGCAAACATTAAATATTTATTAACATATTATGCAAAACAATAGTGTACGCCTGATTTTTCAATATAGTTGCAAATCCAAACGTACTTATAGGTACTTGTATAATAAAATCTCACTTTTTATTACCTAGCACTTAATGTAATATCACAAATTTATGACTTTTCCAGACTTTCGTCAAATATTAATTTGAAAGAATTTAGTTGAGTTGAAAAAGAGTCATTCTCATTTGTAGTACTTGACTTCTGCCATAAGATATGTTGACTGGAATATATTTAGTTGTACAGTTCAAGCAATTTACATATTATGGCAAAAATTTGGTTTCTTAAGAGGCGCCAATACCATATATTATCTTGACTGAAATCGTTTTTGGATGGGCGCTCCGTTAATATTAAAAATAGAAAGCTGCAGTTTTCACCAATCGATTCTGTAGTTAATTCTTTCGAGTGCGTCTGTGGCACTTTAATATACCATTTTCAAAACGGTGTATCAGCTATAAATCTCCTGATTCTATGGGATTGCGAATATATAATAACCTGCCAAATGAAATTAAAAATATTAATATTTCACATAAATTTCAAAGTAATCTTAAAACATATTTAATAGAGAACTGTTTCTACTCACTAACTGAATATTTCATTTAATTATAGTGTTTTACATTTGTACTGTGTATGTATATGAACATATTATTTATTTGTCTTTATTATTATTTTCACTCTAACCTTTTTATTCTTTTATTCTTTTATTGTTTTATTGACTATTGCTATTTTACATTTCTTGTAATCTTTTGAGCAAAATAAAGGATACTTACTTACTTACTTACTTACTTACTTACTTACTTACTTACTTACTTACTTACTTACTTACTTACTTACTTACTTACTTACTTACTTTTTTTTAAATTTATGTATTAAAAGTGATACGACTATCAACTTTTTTCTCTAGATAAATTTGAAAAAAGTAGCATAGACGCACTCTTCTCATAAATATTTTAAATATCATGAAAAAAAAACGTATATTTTTAGTTTCTATATTATTCGAGTTCTCGTCCAAGAACGAATAATTATGTTTTATCGAGCTCTACCCTGTTCTGTGCAGAAAAAATTGGACTTAAGGGTAGGATTATTTAACAGTAATCGGAAAATACTAAAAAAAAATTTACACCCAATTTATTAGAATACAAGCACATTTTCCTTGGGTAATTCTCTATCCGGCAAACACAAATGTCACATGGTGTGTGGGCCTCTTAAGTAAAATTGACGGGTTGTTATCGAATCCTGTCAATGAGTTTTTTATTCTGGATAGTGCTACATTTACTTCTTGTTCTGTAAATGATGAATTGAGTGGATCAACATTTCATAGCACAGGTCTAATTTTATTTTGAAGGTTAAGTAAGGATTGATTTTATCAATGAAAGTTCTACTAGGACGTTGATAATGAATTGGTTATCGGTGATAACTTTATCTTCATGACAATTTTTTTATGAATGAAACTAAAAATGTAGACAACACTGAACAAAAGCTTCTCAGAAACTAACAAATTTATAACATTTTAAAGTTGCGCTTTGCATTAATAATTTCTCTCCTAACTAGTGTACGAGATGGGATTATAAACAAAGCAATGTACCGCGCTTTTATTCTCTTTATTCCTCACATTTATTAGTCCAAGACTAAGACCAACAAATCGGTTTAAAGGACTTTAAAATTTTAATCGAACTAATAAGTCAAAAATACTTGGTAAAAAGATTTAAAGAAGTTAAAAGAAAAATAACCTGGCGCACGTGTGTTCGACGAAGAAGAAAAAATTACATTAACAAATTTTGAAATGCAACGAACAAATTTGTTAATATCACCGTAACCGAAAAAATAGAATAAAATTATAAGATGAAAAATACGTTTTTTAATAAAACTAATACCATTGCATAAATAAAAATAATAAAATATCGAATATCACAATTCGCATAAATACAAAGGTACGGAACCCTAAAAATGAGGGAATGTTAATGATAAAATCATATTTATTAATGTATTGGTATTTGTTGGTAAAATATACGTAACAATAAACATTATCAGCAAATTTCAAGTTCATAGGTCAATGGAAAGTTAAAAAATAGTTCGGAACAAAATTTTGTAAAAAATGCTGAGTTTGGCAGCTTCTCATGCCTACGTTTTGCAATATTTCTTAAAACAAAAAATACAACTTTTATGTACTCAATGAGCTCTATTCAACGATACCTCACTTGATGGGGTAGGCCAAATTTTTTTTCAGCGCCCCCCTTGAGCTGTATGGGCAGCCCCCCTGAAAACATTTAAAAACATTTTTTTTAATTCATGTGGCTTTTGGTCAACAATACACGTATACTGTGAGAATTTGAAGACTCTAGCTCGAATGCTTTAGCTGCTAGACCCGTGTGACGGACGGACGGACGGACGGATGGACGGACACGCGAGTGAGAGCAATAGGGTTCCGTTTCGACCCTTTGGGGTACGGAACCCTAAAAAGTACGTTCATAATGCAATCTTCTTCAGAAAAGATGTTCAGGGGTGTCCCATGAAAGTAAATTCAAGTTGTTGGTGGGGACAGATGATCACGATCGTCAGCCGACATCTTGAAAAACACATTTTCTGAAATATCTCGTGAACTGTTCATCATACGAGAAAAATAGTAAAAAATCATTTTTCTAGATTAAAATATTTTCTACAACTTTTAATTAAAACTTTAGGGTTTTATTTATAGCGCCCCAAACTTTTTTCAATACGTTTATTGTTAAATATCTAGTTAACGGTTAATTTTACTTTGTAGATTATACCCGTCAAATTTATAGTTTCAGAGCTATATTAATAGTTACATTTTTCATAAATTATTGGACGGATGAGCAAACTGAAGTATACGAAAAATACCACGTCTTGATGCAACTGGATCTTTAATGAAGCGCGTATCATTAGCGAATATCGAATTAAGTCTACACATCTTTTTGGTATCAAGCCGTTATGAAGATTGGCGTTGGTAGTGGCTCGGTCTTTCAAATGATTTCAACTTCACAAAACAGAAAAACAATCCTGTAGTGGCTAAATGAATTCATACGAACAGATCAGTATCATATAAGCAATTTTCCTCTTCCGAAGGAAGTAATAAAGTGCGTTGATGGGAGCAGTGTGATATAACTTGTTTAAAAAAACACAAAATCTCTTCTGTAGAAGATTCCAGAAAAAGTACCTGGCTCTTGGACTATATTTAGATCTGAATAATCCTCATTTTCAAAATTTACCGTCGAACATAGATATTGTTGCCGTAAAGGTTACCATGATAAATATTTACATACCTCCAACAACATCACTTGAACATTTTGTTATTATCTTTGATATTTTAGAAACTCTCGATTGTTTTGTTTATTGGTGATTTTAATATTTCTCAATATGCTTCATACCTTAGAAATAATCAAGGAAATAGGCAGATCACTGTGCTTAATAACTTTTGTGATTTGTTTCATTTAGATCAATATAACTTTATTTATAATCATAATAACAATATTCTTGATCTCGTGCTTTACAACAACAATTGTCTCGTCGAACGTGCTGATGATTATCTTGTCCAGGAGGATAATCATCATCCTTCATTAATTATTTCATTAATATTGCATAATAATGCGTCTTTCCCAAAAGGAACTTAAATAAAAATTTCCAAAACTGCTATAATTTTCGAAAATCCGACTTTCCACGTCTATATCAAATGATGTCATCAATTGACTGGACATTTTTGGAAACTTTTTATGATGCTGAACAAGCGTCCACATATTTTATGGCAAGCTTTATAGCGTGTTCGATAAATGTGTGCCTAGATATATCAATACTAAAAAAAGAAATTGGTTTAATTCGACTATTAATAAAGATATTCACGCTATCATCGTCAGTTTAAGAGAAATAATAACATTGAGGCATATAATGAATTTAAAAGACTTAGAAGAAAAGTTAAAAATGATATTGATCAGGCATACAAGTTGCATGTTCAGAGAATAGAAAATGATATCAAAGATAATTCTCAAAAATTTTGGGCATATGTTAACGGTAAGAAGGGAATATCTGGTATAAACAATAAAATGGAATATAATGGTATTCTCAAGGATTCACCGGAGGAAATTGTTAATTCTTTTGCTGATTTTTTTAGTACATCCTTTCTATTACCATCTAATTTGTATTTTTCTGACAATACAATTAATAATAATGATTGTATAAATATTTCTGAATTTGAGGAAGAGTATGTACTGCAGGCCTTAAAAAAGTTAAAGCCAAAGATGACAACCGGACTAGATTATATACCATCATTTATTATTAAAGATTGTGCTCATGTTCTTGCTGCTCCCCTAACTACCCTAATAAATATTTGTTTACATGGAAAATGTCAAAGGTCTGTCCTATATACAAGAAAGGAAATCGTCTCGATATATCTAATTTTAGACCAATCACTATTATTTGTAATTTTGCCAAGGTGTTTGAGACTCTTCTTCAATGATTTCTGTATTCTTCGGTTAGTGGGCATTTATCAGTACATCAACATAGCTTTATGGAAGGACGTTCTGTTGTCACGAATCTCTTACAAATAACTCAGAAAATAGCGCAGAACTTTGATGACCAGGCACAAACAGATGTTATCTATACAGACTTCTCAAAGGCTTCCGACAGACTTGATCATAACTTGTTATTGTCTAAATTGTCAAAAATTGGATTATCTACTAATATAATAAAATTAGTTTCTTCGTACTTATCAAATAGAAAGCAATTTGTGGTATGTAGTGGCCATAAGTCGAGAGAATATTTAGCTGCATCAGGCGTGCCTCAGGGTTCTAAACTAGGTCCTTTGTTATTGTTACGACATCAATCTCCCTACTGCATTCATCAGATTAATCTGCTCCTACCTACAAAACAGATCCATCAGAGTTAAAGTGGGAAACTCCCTCTCAGATCCGTTCACTCCCCAAGCCGGAGTCTCTCAGGGCTCCGTCCTAGCTCCTGTCCTCTATGTCATATACACCCATGACATTCCCTAACCGCCTTCCCCTAGCCAAGACATCCAACTCTACGCTGATGACACACAAATCTCTTTCTACCAGAGCTCTAAACACCAAAACACAAGAACTCCTCAATCGATTCGCCCGATGGTGTAGCAAATGGAGGGTTACACTGAATCCCCAAAAAACCCAACTCATTATAGTCAAACATCCCATCTACTCACGAAAATCCAATCAAGACCTCAATGAAATCAACCTTGGACTCTGGGGAGATAGACTCGTTACCTACTTGGGAGTATGCTTCTCGCGAACACTCAATTGGGGAACTGAAGTCCAAAGAACTCTTGACAGAGTTACGAGATGGACCTCTCTTCTTGGTGCCCTTGGTGGTCGATTTGGTAGGTGTAATCCAACGACATTGCTACACACTTACAAATCCTACAACCGCCCCGTTTTGGAATATACTAATATGCCTACAATCATTTTCAGGTTTAAGAAGCTCCAAAAAGGGTACGTCGGGAGAAGACTGGAGAGCACCAACACCCAAGCACAAGAAACTCTAAGGACCAAATGGACAGTTGACAGGAACAGACGAACAATCCCCAGGAAAGCAAAGAAGAAATTCACCCAACCCAATATCAGGATCCTTAGCGAAGCAAGAGAAGACAGATCTCCCGAACGAGCTCCTAGGTCTATTGGAGGAAGCCCCCTTATGAACTCGACCAACCACCACCGACGCTGAAGACCTACCACGGATCACCGCTCTGAGCCTCCCAACCTGGGAGGCTCGTAAGTATCAACCCAAATACCATACCATTAAATATCTTAAGAAAATGAACAAATTCTATTTCAGATCAACAGGCCCCACTGTATCCCTGAAAAGGAGAACCTCTCTCCTACAACAGGGTACATGGAAACAAAACAAAACAGGACAAATCACCGAGGAGGGTTGGTATGACTCTGATCAGGGGAGAGTCCAACACGTATAGAACCAAGCGTGAGGTGTCTTTAAAAGATTCCCGCCTCCGCTCCGGTTGGGAACTAGTTCGAATAGTTCAGGTGTTCGCCGCTAGATTCTGTGACCAACATATTAAAAAATAGAAGGTGCCCATAAGACTAACTAATTATTAGTCTGATGAAGTTACTATTTAACGAAACTAGTCACTATTAAATTAATAACTTTTGTTATAATTTTTGTGGAAATCTTAAAACGTTGTTTTATTTATTTAAATTTTATGTATTAGTTTTTGTATATATTTTAGTTAAATGTAAAAATATATTATATTATCACTACCATGTAACTTTTCTATTGTTAGCATTTTGTAAATTGCGTATCTGTTTTATCTAGGTCTGAACTTGGATTAAAGGGCTCACTTATACCATAAATATTTTGTACTTTCATTTAGTATAAATTTTGATTCAGCACTCAATTTTTTTTAAATTAATTAGTTCTAGTTCAGTTGGCGTTTTACAGAATTTATTTAATGCTCCTTTGTACTCTTTTTCTACCGTTGTATAAAAATCATTTCACCATGATTAATGACATTCTTTTCTATACTTTCCTGAGCGAACAATATTATGCACTTGGTAAATTGATTAACGGCTTTATTTATATTATCAAAAAAATTATTTTAGTCAGTTTTTCATAACCACTGAATTGGCATGTGCAGTTTTACATTAATGTTCAATTAATTATTTCTAATAAAAATATCATTTAAATTGCATGATTAGAGTTAAAATTGAAAAATGTGTAAAATAATTCTTACAAGATGTTAAAATATTTATGCAATAATGCACTTTAAAGCGTTAACAATTACACCTTAAACAGACACCAAACCGCAAACTTGAATCAACTTTGGCATACCAACCTAACCTAACCTAACCTAACCACCTAAATTTTGATTGGCCAATAATATTCCTAAAATTAATAAAAAAAAATCAATGATATATCCAACTGCAATTTTTATAAAAAACAAGAATTGAAAAATTTTATCACTCAATAAAATTTAAGTAGTTCGAAAAATTTCGTATTATCATTATTTTACCACATCTATTTTTCGAAAAAAATCAATGTTAAGTAAAAATTTCATAATTACGTAAATATAAAATTAAAAAACTACTTTTTATAATAAATATTCTATTTTTTTAATTGTTTTACTATTCGGAGTGATTTATTTTGATTATGTGATTAAATAAATATACATTCAGTTCTTATTGTTACCATGCGAGTTAAAAAAATTCTCATGCGTCTATTGTTTTTCCACATCGCTTGCAAACCATGTAAAAATTTTACTTTTATTTGAACGGTTTAACGGTTTGAATTGAAAAAAATTATCTTCAAGGAAGTGTTGATTTCCTTAACCAGTGATACGGATGTTAAAGGTAACTAGAAGTAATTTTTTTTAAGAAATCATACACGGTATATTATGATTGTGTTAACATAGAACTATATTAACTGTACTAAAATACTAAAATTGTATTGTTATATTTTGAAAATCCCAGATTTTTAGGGAAATTTTTCTAGCTAATGTTATTAGTTTATTGATTACCGTTCTAAATATATACCAACCTATTATTTTGTTTCAAAACTTTTGTTAACCAGAACTTTTAGGATGATGTTTGTTTTTTTCAACTGGATGTTAATAAGTTTTGTGAAGTTATTTTTTATATCGATTCATCACCTCTGAGTTGTTAATAACAGACTTACCTAATCAATAATTATAAGGCTCACAAAGAAATTTTCAAAATACAAAAATTGTTTTACAAAATTCGCAAATAAACCAGCACTCAGCTCTAACCAATTATCAGATTGAATTGGATATAAATAAGTTAGGTTACGTTAACTGTCACGTCTGTCAATGTTATTGTTAGTTATGTTGTAGAAAGATGATAAAGATGTTCAAATATTTTCTAGTAAGATAGAAAAAATAACAATATAAGAATAGACTGATAATTCTACAACATAGCAGCAGATTAAGCAACCTTATTGGTGTTATGTAATTTACCATTTTGACCACACTTTTTCAAACTTCAATATTTTTTTTTTGCTTTATTTATTACTTAAACAAAGTAATTTTTTCACTAAAGTGTTTATTTTATCTTATTTTAGAGCCCTGAATTTTATCTCAGTTCATGACTGAAGCCCATTGTTCCAAAAGATACTTTACCATATTTTCTAACTAAAGCGTTGAACAAAATGTATCACTGAAACTTAAATACATTAATTTGAACATTAGTTGAGGAATAAAATGCACCACGATGAGTGGAATTTGTGCCACTGGCGTTCATCCTTTTAATAAGATCAATTTTTTGGATCGAATGGCAAGAGAAGATGAAACAAGTTAACAAAAAGTTGAAACCACTTTGACAACTTTTTTGAAAGAGTCACGATATGGTAACAGCTCTAACCAGCCTGCTCGAAAAAAGGAGCGATTAGATGCCGCACCTGTTGTATTGCTAATATATATGAAAATGTGACAACTTCTTCTCGATAGTAGTAGGTCAAAGAATAAAGATAAAGCATACATCATGATCAAGAGGAACAGGAAGATGAAAGAAATGTTCAGCTACCAGTCAAATTTTTTACTCCATGTGGCAATCAAACATATGCAGGGCAAATTACAACCAACAGACCTTTGTTAGTTGAAAGCTACAAGTCCTTAAATAACAAAAGAAGAATTATCAGAATATTTATAGATATTTTAGAAAATGATCGCTGTGACATTGTTGCGTTTTTGCCAAAAAGTATTATTTGTGAACAAGTGAGCTCAAGGAAAAGAATTTTAGACTGTTTTGATTTATTAGGTTTTAGAAGTTAATATAAGTTTATGATTGTTAATATAATTTTTAAACATGAAAACTTATGGCAAACGATAGAAAAAAGTTGATTGTTTCGTAATAAAGTTGGATATTTCGTAATCCCTTCGTTTTTGTTAAAGTAAAACCAAAATCATAAAAAACATCTTAAATCCTATTTATTCAATTTTGTTTTTGTGTTTTATTCCTTATTGAGATTACTTTTAAATCCAGTGAAAAATAAGGGTATGCCAAAGTAATCCCAATCATATATTTACATTTTTATTTTATTTTGTATGCTCATATTTCAGGAGAAAAATACATTTTAATTTTGAAATTCATCAAAGTTACCCCATTCTAATAATGTGTATACAGTGTGTTCCAAAAATAAAAATCCATGCTAGGTTTATATAGTGTGTTCCAAGTTGAATTTTTTTAACCGCATGTTCCAAAAATTGTAAGTTGTTTATGTGTCCTTAGTTGAGCTTTTCCGTAAAATATATACGGTATGTGTCAAAAATGAATTTTGTACATAGTGTGTCCCAAGTTGAGTTAAAAAAAAATATAAGATGCATACAGTATGTTCTAAACTGAAAATTTTTGTAAGTTGTATACATGGTGGCGCAAATTTAATTGGGATTGTATAGATACAAAGTTTGTTATGTCAGAAAAGGATGCGTATTTTCCAGACAAATCGAATGGTTTTTTCAGAATTAAAATATCAGGACCTTAATTTTTAAAAGTAGAAAAACTATATGAGTTTTTTTTGTTAAAGGTCAAATACTTCTTAACATTGCGTATCCAATTTTTTAAAGCAATGTTTTGTCTTTGAAGGCTCATCCTCAACTATTTGTTTAATACGTACCTGTGTACTTTTTATTTTATTTTTAAAAATCCTCATTTTTTTTCTCTATCCAACCATTTAGAATACTTTTTATTAGATTTTGACACTATACTTTAGGAACTTAATTTCTATTAAATACCTGAAATAAATGTTCTAACTACAATTAGAAAATAAATAAAATTTATTTAAACTTCAGTTATTGAATGATAACTAGAAATTATAATTCAGTAAGAATTGGTCAAATTGTCCTCCACCTTGTGCAAGATATTTTATAATTCTTGTACTCATATTTTCAGGGTAAAAATGAACAGGACCATAAAAATTCATAAAGTACAGTTCATTGGCGAAACCTAATAAAAAAATTAAGTATTCTACATGGTTGGATAGAAAAAAAATGGGGATTTCAAAGTATAAAAAAGTACAGATCCTTATTTAAGCAAATAGTTGAGGGACGCCCTTCAAAGACAAAACGTTGTTTTAAAATCATTAATACGCTATATTTAGCGATGATTGGCCCTCAAACTTTTTTCTATCTTTAAAAATTAAGGCAATTAATAAATAAAACGAAAATCGTCAATTTCAGTTTGTTATATATTGGAAACCAGACCTGATATTTAAAATTTTAAAAAACCATTCAAATCATCTTAAAAATACGCAACTGTTTTCCTATTTAACCAACTTTGTATCTATAACTATGAGACTTTTTTCGATTTGACCGTCATAAGTGGAACTGGAAGGGGTTGAAAATTCAATAAATTGATATCTGTCATTTTTGAAAATATTGAAACAAGTCATCACACTTTTTTCATATCATAATTATTAATAAATTAATTTGTATGGAATTTTTTTAATCTGACCAACGGGAGTGAAACTGGAAGGGGATGAAATCTCAAAAGACATTATATTTCCATCATTTTCAAAAATATTGAAAAGTCATTACACTTTTTTTATGTCTTAATTCTTATAAATTTAATTTGCTTGAAACTTTTTTCGATTTGACTTTCATGGGTGGACCTGGAGATGGTTGAAATTTCAAAAAAAATCTTCACTATTTTTGAAATATCCCGGTTTGAAAAAATATATCAAGCCACCTATGAAAACCATGAACAATGTCATTCTGATTAAGTCTGTTTAATAGACCAAAATGTCAACATTTCGTGGTGCGTATAGTTCTTGTGTTTAATGTTAAAGTGAATTTCTCGGGATGAAGTACTAAAACATCATGCTAAATGAAATACTATTTTTAATTCAAACAAAACCAAATAATTTTTACAATTAGTTGTAAGTTTTTGAACGAAGCATGTCCCAAATTATTATTTTTTTACAAGAAATTTTCGGAGTGTAGTTTGTCTCAGAATTAAGTTTTTAGGAATAAATTGTTTTTAGGTACGTATATACAGTTTTTGTTTTAAAACCAGATTTTTCTGAAAAATTTTATAAAATGTTCAAAAAATAAAAAAATTATAAGATGTATAATGGCGTAGATAACTTTTTTCCTGGGGGGAGGTACTTTTTTCCTTTTAGACAAATATGTTTGTCCGTTTTTAGATTTAACATACTTTATTTCTTCTTTTCGTACTATTTTTTGGTATCCTGAGGGGTCAATTACCCCCTTTACCCCCCCATATCAACGCCCTTGAGTATGTCCCAATAATGAAAATTCTTATAAGTTGTATATACAGTACCAAAAATAAAAATTCTTGTAAAATGTATATACAGTATGTCTCAAAAATGAAAAATTCTTGAATGCTTTGTACAGTGTGTCTCAAGTTGAGTTTTTACGAATACATTTTCTAAAAGGTATTCAGGATGTCTTAAATTGTAAGGAACAACATTGCTATACCAAAAACCGTAAGAGATACAGATGCGGTTAAATCGGAAATAAGCTAAGTATTTTGGAGGGCATTACATTGGTCGAAAAAGACACTCCCCCTTTTCGAGTTATACAGGGAATACTAAAAATGTTATTTTGGGTTTTTTACGCATAGAATTTTTATTTCAAATTATATCAAAAAATGGAGATTTTTTTACCTAACATGAATTTTCTCCACGTTTTAAGCAACCCACTACACGATTAAGTCAAAAAAAAAAATTCATGTCCATCGGTCTGGATGGATGGGTGTATGTGGAGACGATAACTTAAAAACCAATGATCCGAGGAACAATATTATTTTTGCTCGTTATAACACTGTAAGTGGGTAGAAACTGGAAGGGGTTGAAATTTCAAAAAAAATCATATCTCCGCCATTTTTTTAAAATATTGAAACAGGTTATAAGACTTTTTTTATGTCCCAATTATTATAAAATTAATTTGTAGGAAATTTTTTTGGATTTGACCATCATGAGTGGAACTGGAAGGGGCTGAAAAATCAAAAAAAAATCTCCGCCATCCCGGTTTGAAAAAAGATATCAAGCCACCTATGAAAACCATGAACAAGTCATTCTGATTACGTCTGTTTAATAGACCAAAATGTGAACATATCTTTATGTCCATAAATTTCGTGGTGTGTATAGTTCTTGTGTTTAATGTTAAAGTGAATTTCTCGGGTTGAAGTACTAAAAACATGCGTTTTTAACCCACGTAATTTTTAATTTGTGTTTAAGAACTTTTAATAATAAAATGTAAAAATAGTGTATTCCACTGTTTCTGCTGTTTTATAAATATTAAATACCTCATGATATATTTTTACCTCTCGCCCTTCAGATAAGAGAGGTATAGGAATCATGCTAAAAATTGGGTAGTGAGTTTTCAATGGATAAACACGTTTTGGGGTCCCTAGAATACGATTTTAATATTTTCGCGATGATGTCTGTGTGTGTGTGTGTTAGTGTGTGTGTGTGTTAGTGTGTGTGTGTGTTAGTGTGTGTGTGTGTTAGTGTGTTAGTGTGTGTGTGTGTGTGTGTTTGGATGGATGTTGTAGTAACGATAACTCAAAAACTACTGAATTAAAAAATCTGAAATTTTGCATACAGGATTCTGATACCCTAGATTAGATCTGATTAGATTTTGGTGCCAATCGCACAACCGGAAGTGGCAGTTGCTATGGGTGATGACGCCATTATTATAGAAAACGGCAATAAAGTTTTACACATATATTTTGTATACCCTACAGTTTATTTTCATCTCATTAAAATTTTCTAAACTTTTGCCATTGTTGCCAGATTTACAAAAATATAATTTTTTTTCATACTTTTTTGTGTCAACCTGTAAATTTTTGATTCAAAAATGGCGAGAGGTCATGTGCTGGCCACATCAGATTTTTATCACTTTTTATTATAATTAGTAAAAAGTTGGCGGTCAGAGTAATTTACAAAAAGTGTGTTTCGTAATTAAGATATCCACGTAAAAATTTAAAAATGTGCAAAACAGGTCAAATGATATTTGTTTAGCCAATTATAGTTATTGAAAAAGATAAATGAATATTAAATCTTTTTATTGAGATTAAATTTTTACGTATAATGAATATATAAGGTACTTATTATATAGTTGAAATATATTTTCCACTAAAACAATTAAAAAAAGAGTTTTGTAATGTTTAAGATTAACATGACACTAAAATATAGATTTGTAAAAAATCCGTGTATAAGTAGTTAAAAAAACCGTCAACCGTGAATAACAAGCATTTTGTTGAATGACACCATTGTGCTTTTAAAATAGCAAGGATAAGTAACATTGTTTAACTAAGTTAGTTTTAATACAGTCATTATTTTAAGTTCGTTTCGGAAAGTAGTAATTATTTAAAAATAAAGAGAAAATTTATGTAGGGTATTTCACAGCAACAATTGCGATTTAGCATCATTCTAAAAATACCGACATATTTAAGCGTCTTTTGATTACTGATATAATAGTCGAGGAAAATTAACACTAAATTAGGAGAAGGTACTGAGAAGAATACAGAAAATTTGTGACATATTTTAATCACTTCAACCATGTATGTAGTTGTAGTGCATCGAAAAACTTGGACTGTTTTGAGTGCATTGTTTTGAGACTAATTTACTTTACAACTAATAATTAACAAAATGAAACCAAATTGGTTTCTCTGAGGTTTTTGGGGTTGCTAAATATGAATATGATATCGATAAATTACCTGGAGGTATTTGGTGACCAGAACGACCTGGTTAATGTGCTCACCTACTAAAATTTTCTTTAGACTTTTTTTTTGTTATATAAAAATCACATATATAACATCAAAAATTTAAACCATTTTTAATTAATTAATAAAACTATTCGTCATGTGGTCGAAATTCAACCGCAATTCATTAAATTTTAATGTTTATGTTTATAGCTACCTGTTTTTTTTTCTATTTTTCTCTATTTTTCCATTTTTTCTCCCTATTTTCTCTTTTTTTTATTATTTCTTTCTATTTTTCTCCATTCTTTGTATTTTTTCCTATTTTTTTACCTATTAAAAAATTGTAAAATGCGTCTTATAAAATATATAAGAAATTACCTCATTTTATTAATTTTAACATTTAGAATATTTATCTGGATCACACGATATACAGGTTTGAAAAAAGCTTTGCGGAACATAAGGATATTTTGTTATACGCCTTTCTAAAAACAATCGTTGCCAACCGTACTAAAATTATAGTATTTGTACGATAATTACAACTTCATGTACTATAAAACTACAACTTCATGTACTTTAAAAGTAAATATAGTATGCACTGGAATAGCACTTCCAGCGCCATCTAATAGTTAATAATGAAATTGATATGTAAATCATATAATATATTAGTAAGAGCCAAGCGGGAATCCCTGATTTATTATTTAACAAGAGCAGTGAAAGTTTAATTCTAATCCAGTAACAGTTGATTGAACTCAATTACTGTAACACTCTCAGTAGAGAAGAAATTTTCCAGGGATCGTTATGGTATTAACGAAATCACTGGCGGCCAAAATGGTGGTCTTTATTTGCCCTACTAGGTTAAGTTCCTGGGTATTCAGTTGCCGGGATGTTAAAACTCACCAATAATTAAAAACAAATAGAAATAATTTGTTATTCGGAAACCAAATGACCAAATCCATATTGCACTACAGGAATCGGCACCCGTCTCTATGTTCATTGCTTCATTTGAATATTTCTTACCCCTACTACTGATGTGCTAGTTATTGTACGTTAACTTGAAAGTTTGATTATTTATCAATATGATATGGTACGGTCCAGTGGTAGAGTGAATGCTTTAAACGAAAAAGTTCTTGGTTCGAATCACGAGAAAATATGTTTGTTTAATTATTTTTTAAATACCCAGGTTAGATTTAGATAGTCACGACATCTTTTAATAAAATAGATATTTTAATTCACGATTTCGGCACTGTTGAGACATTATGCTACGCTCTTTGGCACCGTAAGTAAGAAATATTCAAATCAACCAATGAACATAAAGACGGGTGTATTGTGTCGGTCGGACGATAAAGGCACGTCTTATAGGTTGGCGTTGATGATCCCACTGCCGGATCCGAACTCCGGTAGAGTTGAAATTGGATTCACTTCCTTTAGTTTGACCTGTCTTTAAAAGTCGGGGACTGCTAATGGAACCCGGACTACCACTGCTACTCCAATTGGAACTGCTACAGCAACTACGTAGATCAGTGTTGCCAATACCCAAACTTGAAATTATATGGAGGCTTTGTAGATTTAGCTTTGCAGCCACATCTGTTCAGTCAGACAGACTGCCAAAAGTTCCAAAATGCATTTCAACAATACGAACAATATCGGTTCGGTGAATCCCTAGCTTCTGGCCTGTTTTCATTGGTCAATGACATAGAGTGTGGCCTTCTCTAAAATAAGCAGTCAGCTACCAGTCAGCCACTGTCTGCGCGCGCTTCAATAAAAGTAGAGCAGAAGACACATCGAAACAACTAAGTTGTCCAAATAAACTCAGGAATATCTAAACTTATTTCTAAAATAAATAGAAATCCAAAAACATTTCAGAATATACGGACATTATACGAAATTTCCAAAAGATACGCTGGCAAGTCAAAATATACGAAAATCGTATTATTATATGCAAATCAGTAATACTGAACTAGATCGTCTCCGGCTGTGATTTATCATAAGGATAGTGAAAATTAAAGCCAATGTACATTCTCAATTTTGTAAGATCAGCAAGAAAAAGGTGCCAATTATTATTACAACAAAATGGAGGGCATTTTTAACATTTAATGTAATTTTCAAATTCTACTAAAATTAGAGATAGATTATAGTTATTACAAGGTTTATTGTTATTTCATAAGTTTATTGTTTTAATTTTTTTAATCTGTTTTTTTTATTAATTATAATTTTCACACATCAGTATCCTTATAATGAAATGTTAAATTTCGTTACTGAGTGTTCAATTTTTTAAGGATCTTTCACCTGATAACATTGATAAATGGTTTATTTGCACTGTAGCTCCAACCACTGAAAATAAATATGTAATATGTGATATCAGGTGAATGAGAAATTAAAAACGAAACAAAAAACGTCAAAATATATAGGGTGTACCATTTAAAAAAATATAAGTTTGCATTATATTTCCTTAGTGAGACCCCTAAAAAAAATTCTTGTGCGCCAGTGAACTCTTTAATAATATATCTATCAAAAGTTTTTATAAAGTTATTTTATATTTTTCTTAATTAAGTTATAGAACCTTGCAGTTTTCGACAGTTGCCGATAATCGCCCTGTATCTTCCAAATGCCGCTAAAGATTTAATTAGGCTATCGTTACTTTAATAAAAAAAGAAGTCATAACATCTTAACTGCTTTGTTTCGATCTCTTCTAGTTTACGAGATACCCATGCAAAACACACCAATTTGGGACACCCTGTACTGTAATTTTAAATAGAAAAGTTATTTATACGAAAAGTTAATAGTTTTCGAGTTATAAACAAAAAACTGCCAAAAATTAGATATTTAAATTTTTTTGCATTTTTTCAATAATCTATCACGAAATCTTGTTCAGATTCGAATTCAGCACTTCAATAAAATAAATCAAAACTAAACTATAACATTCCCGCTAGGGATCCTTTTGAGCACAAATTGGCTGTATTATATAGATGAATTCCAATTATAATCGAGTACGCCTCTGCAAATGAAGAAGAAAAAAACCGACATATAAGACACATTTCCTTTCAATAATTGATTGATGAGGAAATACGCCCGGTTGTTACGCATTATGCTGGCGCCTACTTCGATATCTGGTCTTTGATTTACCAAATTTTTTTACTGTAAAAAATTTACCATTGTTTTTCACGCCGTTTGCCTAATCATGTAAACTGTGGATTCGATTTGTTCAAAAACACACAAATTCAAGGAAAATTGATGATAATTATAAAAAAAATCGTTTTGTTATTAATTAATTATTAAATTAAAGTTGTTTTATTTCTTATTTAAAATAATACTATTTATTTATTCCAATAACACAATATCGAATATAATTGATACCATCAGTAATTTTATCAATTTCTGAGCTAAGATTATCTAGTTGTGCGAAAATATCTGCGTACGTCCATGTACTTACTACAACCCTTTCGGATTTAGTTCTAGTGGCGCCTATGACCAGCAAAGTGTACATTAGATTAATGTCATCGACAGGTAAGTCCAATGCACCGGCGATGACGTCACCGGAATGGGCCGAGTCTGAAAACTAGGCGTTCCCGCGGTATGTATTCATTGGCCGCGTGGGTGGGGCTGAGGTAAAAACACTCCCATTTTTTTTACACACTCCCCATTTCATCAAGTTTGTTCGTTCGCCTTCCTTCATATTGATTTAATGATTTTTCAGTGAACAGCGCGGGGAGGTGTATTGTGGGTGAGCGGGTGATTTTTAGAAAAAAAAATAGTTTGTCCATTATTAAAATATTAGATTAAACTACTGAAGTAAAATATTGACTACAAAACCTTTTCTGCACTAGATGTATATTTTCTAAAGCAAATCCTTTAGTTTAAAGTAAATCTTTTTGTTTATCAAATCTAAAAAAAGTTAAATATTTGGATCAACACACTGCTGCTCTAAAGCCTCGTATCCACTTGCAAGTAATTTGCGATAGTTTTTTCACAGGCGTATCTACACTGTATTCTAATTGTTTTAAAATTTCTTGCGGTAAATTACTATAGCAAATTCGGTTGCTTTAGAAACGTGTACAAACACTTCCAGACAAATATCGTCTCAGCAAGTGGCTGCTGTGGTTGTGACATATATTCAGTTAAAAACAAAAACAAATAAAGAAGAAGGAAAATGACAAAAAATGACAAAGAATTAAATTTGGAATGGAAACTTTCACATGCGTCGGTAGTTCGTTGAATTGAGGAACTGTGGAAAGAGGAAATGATATATCTTCAGCAATATAATTATATACCAGATAATCCGAAAATTTTACTATATGTTCTGTGTTTGGCATTATTGCAGCCAAATCAGTAGCAGAATAATCCCCAACCATTTCTGGGTTCAAAAATGGTAGCCCAAAAATATATGTTAGGTAATTTCCAATATTAGAATTTTTGGAATACTCTAAGGCCAATCCAAGAATCTGTAATTTTAGCCACCTGACTTTTTAACTGAGCGACCTTCCAGGTAAATCCAATTACCCCTCATGAGATTTAGCGGCGGTGGTAAACTGAGCGCGAAGTTTACCTGCTCTATAATCCGGACACGTAAACTGGGCGCGAGCATTTTAGGGTCCTTTTAATCCTATATGTAAAAGGGCGCAAGCTTAAATTGTTCTTAATTGAAATCTTTAAAATTTTGGATCAAACTTTTTGAAATTTTGCAAAAATACTTGAAATTGTTAAAATTTTGAATCAAAATTTGTTAAAATGTTTGAAAGTTTGGACCAAAACTCTTGTAATTTTGGAACAAAATTTTTGAAATGTTTGAAATTTTTAAAATAATTAACCAAAATTTTTGAAAGTTTTGGATTAAATTTCAGGAAATTTTTGAAATTTTGGACAATCATTGAAATTTCTGAAATTTTGGATCAATATTCAGAAATTTTTTAAAAATTAGGTAAAAATTATTGAATTGTTTGAAATTTTGGACCCAAATTAATGAATTGTTTAAAATTCGGGACCAAAACTTAAAATTTTGGATCGAATTTCTGGATTTTTTTTTACTTTTGGATTAAAATTCTTGAAACTTTTTATATTTCGGATCAAATTTCTTGAAATTTTGGATCAAACTTCTGGAAATTTTTGGATACAAATTCTTGATTTTTTAAATTTTGGATCAAAAATCTAAAATTTTTGAAATTTTGGATAATAATTTTGATTTGTTTGAAATTTTGGATCAAAATTCTTGAAAATTTTTAAATTTTCGATCAAAATTCTGGAAATGATAAAAATTATTGAATATTAAAATTATCTATATTTATTCGAACATACTATGCCAATTTCAAAACAAGAATTTTTTAATGTAATAAGAATTCAAATTTCAAAAATCAAAAAATATCAATTAGGTAAATTTTATTTTTCGTTTTACGTCAAAGTTTTCGTATTTTTATTCATTATCCTATAAGCCGCTTAAGAAAGGTCCCGCGCCCAGTTTACATGTTAAGATCAAAAATAATTTTACAACTTTAGGTAAAGGGATTATTTTCGCGCCCAGTTTACATCCGTCCAAATTTAGTGCAGGAGCGAACTTACCTGTCAAGTTTTCCGGTCGGGGATTAAAATCTGACTGCCGGAGCGTCTAGTGTGTACCGTTTTTTTTTTTTTTTTTTTTTTTTTTTTTTTTTTTTTTTTTTTTTTTTTTTTTTTTTTTTTTTTTTTTTTGTCCGGGACCGTTCTTTACAACCGGATTCACTGCAGGCTCGTGGGCTTATCGCGTTCTCTCCCGTCTTTTGTCTACTGCACCTAGCCTATACATGAGAATCTGAATTGGAAAATAGAAGATCCACGGCAGTTAAAAAATTTTTGAAATGGACCTTCCTTTTTCACTCTATTTTAAAATCATAAAATGTGCACTTCATATTTCTGGGTACAGTTCAAAATTTTCAATTAACAAGCGTTTCTTCCCTATTCCAAACACGGCGTTCCTCCATTTTTGCAAAAATATCAAAATTTCACTACTTGGTGCAAATATTTCGAAACAGTCTCGAAATAAAAAAGTGCAAACTAAATTGCTTAGATTACACTACAAGCTCTAACAACTCGGAAAATACTTGGCCCGAGAGTAGATTTTCAGCAAAATTTCTCTAGCGCTGCTGTTTACACGCATTGCAAGTGACTTGTGAGTACTGTAGGCAAATTTAATTGCTAGTGGACACGAGGCTCAAGTCTAAATCATATTTTGTGAATTGAATATGAAGTAAGTGTTTCGATTTGCAAGTACAAGGAAATCATGTTTTTTTTTATAAGTACGGACAAAATTATCTATATAGATTTTCCAAAAATTATTGTATTATGGTATATTTGGATTTCAAATAACTACAATGATTGAGTCTTCGAAAATGATTAACAAGAAACTCTGAACAAATTAAGACATTAAGATAAAATATGAATATCTATAAAACTAAAACCAGAAATTTAAAAAATATAGAATTTTGCTATCTTTACCATAAAATATGTTTTAAAAGGAGCGGCAAATTAAACGCCAATTAACCAGACTTCGCGTCGGCTTACTAAAAAAATACTGGTATAGTTATAATAATATATCATTTGGTGCTTACAAAAGAGGTTACCTGGAATGTTTTCCGGTAGTTTTGGCAATGGGTGATTTTATAGATTTTCCGAATTCCTATAGCCACCCGCATCTTTGACGCTCGCGCCGCCATATTAGAAAAATGGCGCCTAAAAACAGTTTTTTGATAATATCTCCTTTGAGACTCTTTTTACGATAAAAACAGTTATATCACAAATTAAACTAGAAAACATTTCCTATTTTTATGTCGTAACCTTTTTAGACTTTTCGAAGAAAAAAATCATCTCTTATAAGAGTAGTATAGCTATGCTGGTTCTGCGACACGTCCATCCAGTTCCATCATCAATCCGAAGAAGTAGCCCCCCCAAGCTACCCCTATCCGAAGAGAAGATACCCTTTGAATAGAATAGCTTAGTTTAGCCTCGTTTAACCACCCCTAGACCCCCAGATAAAGCCTTTTTGGCCTAGAGACCGACGACAATGACCAGAAGCGGTAGTTGAAGTCGGTACTTTTAATCCCCCTGTATAGTGCAAAACTCATCGCTTATCGCTTGATCTCTTCTTCGTTCCCGTAAATAAGGCGGTACTTTTTGATCACAGCTCTCGCGCGCGCGAACAGTTCTGAATCAGCTTTTGAACAGCTCCAAAACAGCTTTCGAACAGGTCCAGAACAGCTTTCGTACAGGTCCAAAACAGCTTTCGAACAGGTCTCGAACAGGTCTCGAACAGCTCGAACAGGTCCAAAACAGCATTTGAACGGGTCTCGAATAGCTCGAACAGGTCTAGAACAGGTCCAAAACAGCTTTCGAACAGGGGGACCGCCTTCAACTTCCTCTTCTGGTCATTGTCGTCGGCCTATAGGGGTTGTTCATGGCCAAAAAGACCTTATCTGGGGTCTAAAGGCCTTATCTACTTCGTTTAGTGGTGGTTAAACAAGGCTAAGCTAAGCTATTCTCTTCTAGGGGTATCTTCTCTTCGGATAGGGGTAGCTTGGGGGGGCTAGTTCTTCGGATTGATGATGGAACTGGATGGACGTGGTGCAGAATTGGCATAGCTATACTACTTATAAGATGGTTTTGTCCGTCCGTCGGTCCGTCTGTTAACCTGATTCAACTCGAGAATGGGGAGAGATGTAGGGACAAACTGACAACGGCAATCGATTCAGCATCGTTAGAAACCTCAAAAATGATATTAATCTTTGATCTATTTTTACTTTCTCGCTACTTATACCATATATACTGTAGGATATAAGGTATAACCCTATATATAAATTTATTTTCGTAACATCAAATTTTCAAAAACTCGAAATTACGGCAAAAATATTGTCGATTTTCAATTGTTTTCGTAGGCATACTTCAGCATGCGTTTTAGCCACAAAACTCATTTTTACACCACCATAAGGTAGAGTAACTGGCGCGTTTTTTATGGCGGTATCCCCCAGTAGGGCTAGGGCTAATCCACATGCAATGCACTATTCCAAAATTTAGTGCATTCTCGTTCGCTTCGTTCTTCTTGGTTGCGAGTTCATCGTCTTCAGTACAGATAGAAGTTTCTTTCACATCATCGGCGATGGGAATATCAGTTTTATTTCAATCCTCTTTATTCTCAATTTCATTATACATTTGCTCGAAAACAGTCTCCGTTTGTTCATCTTCATCGCTATCTTGTGATAGAACTTGTGAATTATTATAGTTACATGTACCACTATAATTCGTGTATTATATATGAATTAGGCCTAATGGGGATACCAAGATAAAAAAAACGCGACATTTATGTACTCTACTTCATGCGGTGGTGCGAAAATGAGTTTTGGCCAAAACGCATGTTAAAGTAAACTTTGCGGTGCGCGTACTGATTTTACAAAAAAAAGGTTAGGACTTAAAATACCTACCATATAGGAACGCATTGGTCTTCATATATAGAAAACGGTAAGATTTTGTAATTATAGCAAGCTTTCCCAATAATAGTGACAGCTCTATACGAAAAACATTAAAAAAATTAATACACAAGTTTAGGTTTCAACATGCGCATATATTTTTACATTGCGACATTATCACTTCCTAGATAAACGTAGCAACACTTAATATTTTAAATGCAGTGGCTCTCTATATAATTGCCTTTTTGGATTGAATAAATATCTAAAAAAAATTAAACACTTTGAAAGAATGATATTTATTCTGTTGACGTTTTCAAATATACACAGACAAAATCGTAATTTAATATAGCTATCATTTATTTAAAGATAAAAATGATAGTTAGTGCAACAAGTGCACGAGGGAGAAGTTTGTGGCATGAACCGTGTTTATTTGACGTCTACAAACCAGCCTAAATTTAACGAATGAACACAAACAACCCATTATTCTATTTCTTGCAATTATTTCTTTGCGGTGAATATACTGGTAAATTACGATGTCAGTTAATTCTGTAACAACATTGTGTACGCCTATGATACATCATTATTGTGAAATAAAATGTTATAATAATAAATGGTATATATAAGTTACACATGTCATTATGTTGCCCGCGTTATCAGTATTTTGTCGAGTTTACTATTTTTTTTTCGGTTATAACAAAACTGCTCTCATAAGTCAATATTGAAAAAAAAAATGATAATTCTATATACCTAAGAAATGTGACATGTAAAATTCCAAATCAGTTTTCAAGTTTCAATTTTTTTGACTTTGCACGAATTGTCAATTCATAAAACCCATAACAAATCACAGTAATAAACATTGTGAGAAGGTTTTAAAGTTATCCTAGATAACAAATTAAGGTTTTGTAACCATACATGCTGAGCAGCGGAAAGAGCTCTAAGAGCCCTTTACAGCAAGAGAGTGGTGGGGTCTAAGTGGGGACTCGACTCAGGAATGATGCATTGGCTTCACACCAAGGTTATGAGACCCACCGTAAAGTATGCCTATGTAATAGGGTGGCAAAAAGGCGAACAGCGCGAATGCAGCTGGGCAGCTGGACAAGCTACAGACAGTATCATGTCTTCTGGTTACAGGAGTGTTAAGAACAACGCCAATTACGGCTACAGAAGTTCTGTTGAGGCTTCCTCCGCTACACCTAGTGGTGGAAAAGAGGCACTGGTAGCAACCTACAGGCTGGGTATAAACGGAATGGGCAGGAACTTTCAAGCAAAGGATACCATTCCATGATTGCAGAAAAGGTCTTAGTTACAATTTTGTGACACTGTTTGAGGTAAATATATGTGAGAGGGACTTAAAAGTGAGGTCGAGACTCAGAAAAATCAGTAAGTCTGCTATTCAGACGAGTCCAAATCTCAGGATCTAAATGGCAACGGTCTTTCAAGCCCAAACTGCTGCGATAAATGTTTGTACAAATTTGATCTTGCGCGAGAATTTTAGGAATAAGATAATCCCTATACTCACACATAGTCAAGCATCCCATAAGAAGGGTGTAAAGACAGTCCAAACTAAAATTAGACTGTCAAACCTAAATGTCCTGCCAGAACATAACAAGATGACTCTTGAATGGGTGCCTGGATATGAGGGCATAGAAGGCAATGAAGAGGCAGACCGCCAGATTGGTAAAGGAGCCCAAAAACGTTTAATTGGACGCAACCTACATATGTTACTTACTACTAATATTTAAAGGGCATCTGGAGAACTAATTAATGGACAAACACAGTGAATACTGGATGGAATTTTCGGAACTGATAGTTCAAAGCACTCATAGAAGGTCCACCCAAGAGCAGATACAATGTGCTGTTATGCCAAAGAGATGGGAGTTAAAACTGCACTGGGTGACAGGACACTGCGGGCTCAGAAGATAACTGAACCTCATAGTGCTATCGGTATAGGAGATGTGAGGATGAGGAAGAAACTCCTCTTCATATTGCCAGGACCTGGAACATATGGAAAGGGAGTGGTACTTTGGGTTACAGTATCCTGAACTCGAAAAAATAGTAAAAACTAACATCAGAAGTATTCTTCACTTTGTCGAGAGTACTGATCTGATGTGAAAACTGGCGGGGCACAACAGGCTTAGATCCTCCGTAGATACCTATGTTTTAGAAGTCTCATATTAATATAAAAAAATAGTAAATTTTGGACAATACCAAGACATTTTCAAAAACGTGTAGTTTAAAATGTCGACATTCATTTAAACTTACTCAAATAATTAATAGATAATAATTGTTCAATAAACAACAAACTTCACATGTACTAAAGATTAAATAACATGAGTACTTTTCGATATTTACTTTAATTATTATTATTATTTAATAAAGTGAATATCAAAAAGTACTCGTGTTATTTAATCTTCAGGACATCTGAAGTTTGTTGATATGGATGGTCATGAAGTAAAAGCCACTTCCATTCAATTTTTCAAATGTTTTAATATTTATTTCTTTTTTTTATTATAATTGAATTATAGCTATAATTTTTTCGTTTGCAATAAAATATCAAATAAAATATTCAATTATCCGAATGTTTTATTAATATACCCAAGAATTAATTTACCGAAGAACAATAATTTTGTTTTTATGAGAATAGAATTCTGAACTGTATATTATATTACCTACGTGGTTCAATAAATTTTTAGTAGCTTCATAATGCATAAATTATTACTTATAAGTTATTGCGTTTATTTTATACTACATTAATTATTTCTCGTGTTCGTGGACTAAATTTATTTCTCTTCGCGTTACTCGTCCCTGATCAAATATTGTTAACCGTTATTATAACACATTTATAACGTGCTAATACCATATGTTAGCTTGCCTGAAATTACAGAGACCCAAAAGCCTCAGTATTAGTTTCGTGAGGGCGAAAAAATTTCTTTCCCACACTTTTTATCACTTTTCTCGACGTTTCCGAGTTCCCTATTTCCGAAAATGCAAAAAAATCCTGTCTGGACGTCTGGATGTAAACACTGTAAATTTTGAATGAAAGCTTCGATCAAGTTCCGGTTTTCACTTTACCTAGTTAGTTTTGTCCCTATTGAATTGAGGAGGATCGGACCAGCCCTTCCGGTACCCACCCTACAAATTAAAATGGTTTGCATGGAAAATCTTTTTTCCAATTCTAATTTTTAGAACTTTTTCCACTTCACATCATGTATAACATTCCCTTACATGTATGTGAAAAGTTTGGCCTAGTATCGCACAAGCCATTCCGGTACCCGTCCCACAATGATTCATAAAAATCAAGTTCTTAAGGGATAATTTATTATACTGCAAATTAACAATAAAATTACGTCACATTATGTATAATAGTGTTCTAGAAAGATTTAGCGCCAAAAAAGTGTTCACTCGATGGGCCGAAGTCCCGAAACGGTGCACCACCACCGTTTGAGCGTCTCTAGAATTGTTTTTGGACGGGCGCTCCCTTAATATTAAAGATAGGAAGCTGCGGTTTTCACCAATCGATTCTGTATTTAATTCTTGCGAGTGCGTCTGTAGCAATTTTTTAAATTATTTTTAGTCAAGGTGATATGACTTTCAAGTTCTAGATAAATTTGAAAAAAGTAACACAGACGTTTCTATTAAATATTATAAATATCATGAAAAAAGACGCATATTTTTAGTTGCCACTAAACGGTAGGATTACTTAACTTTACCACCTGAAAAATACTAAAAAAGTAATTTTTACATCTAATCTATTAGAATACAAGCACATTTTCCTTGGGTAATTCTCTAAACTGCAACCACTGAAGTCACGTGGCGTGCGGTTTAACGGTTTAAATGATAATTTTGTTTTGGCTTCTAAATGTAAATTTGTCCATTAATTTATTTACTTAGTTACTATTCTCAAAATCTGGGATTATAAATAGTTTCAATATACTTATTAATTACATTATAAATTAATTAATTATGTTATATCAGAAACTATGATTTAATAATAATCAGTTGAGAATACGCACGTTATCATTGCCAAGACCAATTTTTAATTAAAAATTTTCAAATTTCAGACCCCTGTCACTTTTAATTGATAAAAGTTCTAAACTTTTTTTATTACACTTTCAATTAGTAATTTTAATATGTAGAATCCGAATTTAAAAACAAAATTTCATAATAAAAAAATGCTACGTACAGGCAGACAGATACATATATGGAATTCAGTAACGAACTTTTAAATTCGTCGAAAATATTATTTTCGTTTACTTAGATTTAAAAAATATCATAATTAAGCACTGTTGTTGTTTGTAAATAATTAAATATACATATTTTTTATGATATAATTTTAAGGCTGTGTTATGTTATTCATTAATTTACTTAAGGTAACTTTTTTGCTGTTAAATATGATTTTTATTTAATTTTAAACTTAATTTTTATTCATTTTAATTTTATTTTAATCAACAACTTCACTGCTAATTTAATGTAACTATACATAACCCACGTAGATGAAAGCGAGTGATGAACATTACCGCAAGTTTAATTCTATACTTTAGGTAAGAATATAACAATAAATACTACAAGTACAGAGAAAGAATTTTGTTTACAAAATATCAAATGATATTAGTCCCCTCAATGACAATAATAGATTATTCCTCATCGGCAAATCTGCTTGAACAGAACCACCTTGGTACTCGGTTCGTAAATGGTGTGTAGTAAATTCACTAAATTCCAAGATTCTTTTCCGTAATACTTTTAAAATCTTTTAATTATACATTCCTTCCCAGTTGTTATAAAATCTTTCTTACTTTTCTACGGCAATGTCACGTATTTATCGGCTTTAAAACCAAGAATTTACTGCACACTATTTACATACCGAATTACAGTAGTGAGTTATTATAATTCACGCTGTTTGTTTATGCTAACTATTAATTGTTCAAAAGCAGTTGAGTAATTAGTATATAATTTAATAGGAGTATATAAAGAAATTTGATTTATTTTTATTATAATCTAATAACTTATTTTATAAATCAAATTTATTGCACTTTGAAAGTACAAATGTGGTTAATTGCATTTTTATACTTATGTCATTTAATAACTATATTTTTATTGTTTTCTAAGTTTAATTTTGTAATTAACTTTTTTTTTAATTCCATACACATTTTCAACCTAAAAAGAACGAAAGAAAATTCTCATAAAAACCAAATTCATCATCTTCTACTTCCAGAATATCCACTTTTTAACTTTTTTCGAACCGTTATCAGATTAATTTCTGAAAAACAATCTAAAGGCGTGCACACGCTCCCAGAAAGTCGCCCAAGAAACAAACGATCTCGCATCCCGAAAAAAAATCCTATCTAGCTGCCGGGGACAAAAGACGGTGGCGCCGGTTCATTTGTCACGACATCAGCGCTGTCACTTCCGGTGCACCACCAGCACCAGCGTCCCCTTCATCCGACTATATCTCTGACAGATCTAGATATCTACTTTTCTAATGCGTATGTGTGTGTGTGGGTTGGGAACAGGCGTTTGTTTTCGATTTTTCTGGCAGTGCAAGGGGGTTAAAATAGATTCCGGACTAAGGATAATTCATGCTTTGACGTGGTTTAATTTGAATCAACTTTTCAAAGTTCATACAGAAAATTATGATGTAATAAGACTCAAAACAGATCCCTGCTTGATAACAACAAGAAATTTACTTTTTTACCTTCTAATTACCGAATCAAACAGCGATAGGTATGCAGGATGTCTGGAATTGGAAGGGATAACATTGCTATATCAGAAACCGTAAGAGATACAGATGCGGTTAAATGCGAAAAAGTTAACTATTTTGGAGAGTATTACATGGGTCAAAAAATTTCTACAGGGACTTTCACCCTTCTCGAGTTATACAGGGAAAACTAAAAATGTTACTTTTGGTTTCTTAAGCATAGAATTTTTATTTGAAAAAAATATCAAAAAATGGAAAAGGAAAGTTTTTTGTATATCAAATTTTATACAAAATTATACTAATAAATCTTCGTTACAACGTTGAATGTCTTAACGGCCACCATCAAGTTATTTTTTTAAATACGGACCTGCCTTTTTATTACAAAAATTGATAAACCGTTAAATTCAAATATAACACTTGTTATTTTAACAACGTTAATTTTTAATTACGGTCCTGTCGTCGTTCTTTTGTAAATTCATTTTAATTTCATTAAAACGAATATAACATTACTTAAAAAAATTGGTAAAAAAGATGCATTGTTAGTAAAAAAAATCAAAATAGTAGAAATTAAACGATCACAAAAATATTCGACCTGGGTTGTGATTAAAAAATATTGATAGAGAATTTAAAGACAAATTCAGTCATGTACATTTTCTACGACGTTTCGTATGACAAATAATCATCATCTTAAATAATGGATGATGATTATTTGTTATCTTGGATCATGGATCTTATCTTATGCAAAAAAAAAGTGAAAATAATTAGAATAACGAATAAGTTATTTTAATAAATAACTACAAATATTCAACCAACAAATTAGGTACATAACTGTCAAAAATTTATTATACTTAATTTGTTTATAATAAATGTTCATAATAACGAAGGTCGATTATTTTTGTGATTGTTTAATTTCTACTATTTTGATTTATTTTATTTGACTAATAATGTATCTATTTTACCAATTTTTTTAAGTAAATAGGATATTCGATTTAATGAAATTAAAACGAATTTACAAAAGAACGACGACAGGGCCGTAATTAAAAATTATTTTCGCCTATGATATTAGTTAGTTCAGATAAAACACCGTTAAAATAAGATGTGTAATATATCACTGAATTTGATTTTTACGGTTTATCAGTTTTTGTAATAAAAAAGACAGGCCCACATTTAAAAAAAATAACTTGCTAGTGGCCGTTAAGACACGAAACGCCGTAACTAAGATTTATTAGTACAGTTTTGTATACAAAATTCGAGATACAATAAAAAATATATGCCCAAAAAACCAAAAGTAGCATTTTTAGTTTTCCCTGTATAACTCGAGAAATGCCAAAGTCTCTGTAGATATTTTTGACCAATGTAATGCTCTGCAAAAAGTTAACTTTTCTCCCATTTAACTGCCTCTGTATCTCTTACGGTTTCTGATATAGCAATGTTATCCCTTCCTATTCCAGACATCCTGTATACAGGGTGGCGAAAATTTAATTGTACAATATAATCGTATAGATACAAAGTTAGTTAAAGACGAAAAAGATGCGTATTTTTAAGATAAATTGATTGAATTTCTCAAAATATCAGGTGCGGTTTTCTAAAAATTTGGGACAACACAAAATTGAACAGGACCGTACCTATTTAGAAAAATCCCTACAGTTTATTGTTAAAACGCAATAAAATAATTATGTGACCTACATGAATAGATACAAAAATAAAGATTTTAAAAATTAAATAAAAGTACAGGTCTGTATTTAAATAAAAAAGAAGTTTATAGTGGCCCTTCAAAGACTAATTGTTTTTTTTTGTAATTTGATACGCTATTTTTAAGTGGTATTTAGCCTTCAATAAAAAAGCCTTAGTTAAATAAAACGGTTAACCCCATCTCGGAAACTGGACCTGAAAATTTAATTTTAACAAAACCAATCAATTCGTCTTGAAAATACGAATCTGTTGTCCATGGCCAATTAATTTATTGAGTAATGAAACACACAAAGTCCCGTACCACAATATAAATTTGTTGAACAGTTGATTTAGTGAAATTGGCAACTAGTTTCGGCTTCCGGCATCATCAAGCCGAAACTAGTTGCCAATTTCACTAAACCAACTGTTCAACAAATATATATAGTTGTACTGGACTGTGTGTGTTTCATTACTCATTGGTTGACCACATTTGAGACATGGATAACATGATGAGTTTAATTAATTTAATTTTCCAACCTGTATATAATTTTTTGTATTTGTATTCTTGACCATCACACTATTTTTGTGGCGAAATATTCTATTTACTGTAAGAAAAATTATTTGGCAGCGTTTTATACAGAAAAATTGCATGTCTGATGAACAAAAAATGTTTACTAATTAAAACAACGATAAGAATTAAATTTTTGATCAAAATAATTACTTAGTTTGCTATTCCAATATTTTACAAAAATTAATGATTTAAAATTATACAATACAATTTGAATAGATTAAAATTCATTAGTGATAATACAGAGTGAAGAGTGAAGGTACCTACTCTAGGTTTATCAAGGAATATTGTTCTATGAATTAATATTGCTAGTGTCCTTTTATGCATCATTTCTATTTTTGTTGTATCATTTTCTATGATAGAGCTGATATATTTGAATATTTGTATGCTTGTAATGTCTTTGTATTGTATTTACAAAATTACAACATGATATTAAAAATCGGCTGTGTCGCCCCAGAACTTTCCCGGCTCGACTGTAGAGAATAGGCCCCAGAACTTTCCCGGCTCGACTGTAGAGAATAGGATTATTTTAGTTACAAAATACTAAGCATTACATTAACTTATGGAACAAATTTTAAATAGAAAGCCAATGGTGAATACGTCTATGGAATTGATATTTCAATGCTGATAATGACATAAGCTGGCGCATGCGCACATTATATAGAACACAAATACAATTAGGATATCCTAGAATCATGGGTGAAAATTATTGAGCATTCGGGAAAAAGTTTGATACAAAAGTTGTAGGGAATTTTATGCTCTACAACTTTGTACAAGAACATTTTTCACTAAAGCCCATTGTCTGTCTTCAAAATAAAAAAAAATCGAAAGGCCTTTTTCGCCATCTATCGGCGAAACTATGGGGAATTCGAAAAAAAGTTAAAGACAAAAGTTAAAGAAAATTTGATGCTCTACACCTTTTCACCAGAAAATCTTGCACTAAAGTGCATTATTTCTGCTCAAAATTTGGAAAACTACGGAAAACCTATATGCTCATTTTTTGCGCTCCCTCTAGTTTAGCAACTATTGGAAATTCCGGAAAATGTTTTTTACAAACATGTAGAAAATTTTATGCTCTGAAACTTTGCACTACAACATTTTGCTCCAAAGTTTATTGTTTGTCACTAAAATTTTGAAAAGGCAAAAAATCTTACATGTGTATTCAATCAATGTCGGTCTTGAGGACTATTTACTGTACCAATTTAAACCAAAAACTAACGGTCCCATTCCAGGCACACACTAACCCTTCATACCAAATTTCAGCTTGATTGGTCAAACGGTTCGGCAGTTATCGTGGAAGATTACACACAGACACACAGACGACAGGCCTTACTCTGGAAATGATCATTTCAGGGGACCTCAAAATGAATATTTCCATCGATACCTCAATTTTTTTTGGCACGTTCACTATACTTTCCCTTTGATGGGACCGGGAAAGTTAAAATACAATTAAATAGAAATGTTTCGATTTCTCTATTTTAGAATAAATTTAAAAAGTCAAATATCTTGAAAACTGCTAATCCCCCTTCTTGTGTATAAAATATCATAATCTTGTTTTCTAAACATTCTAATATTTTTTTTTTATAACAGAAGGCATAAGTTATGGATTCTATTTTACCTCGTATATACCGATTAAGTTTCTGTTTACGATTTTCTCGTTGAATGCGGTCGTCACCAAATCACCCAATAGCCCCAAATCCAAGGACATGATCCTAATGCATTTATCGAATTTAGTATGTCTAAGACCTGGTTTACACCAACTCGTATACATACAGAATTTTTTTTTATTTTGGTATTTTTCTAACATTAGAACTTTTTTTAATTAAATAATTCTATTTTTTTAATTAAATTATTCAATTTTAAAGAATATGTGTATTTCTTTAAAAACCCATAAAAATATTTTTTTTTGGAATATATAAACCTACTAGTTTTTTACAAATTTTATGTCTACAAAATTTGTTTACTACCGACATAAAATTTAATTATTTTTCTTGTATTTACTAGATTTCATTTATTGATTAAAATTTTTATAGGCAGTTAGTTCTTTTATTTCCATATTTTATTGTTTCGTTTTTTCTAAGTTATCGATTATGTATTATTATAATATTTGAAACATTTGCTAAATTTTTATTTACTGTTATTGACAAAATTTAATAATAATAATTTAACCTATTTCAAGTAATGTTTACGTATTATATACGCATAAAGCCAGCTTTTACTTCATTGAAAGTGAATTAGTCTTACTGCAAAAAATTTTTAAACTTATATCACGAAGCAGAATTTAGCAGATTTACTCGTTCTCATTATCACTTACAACCCCATATACCTGGGTACAGAGTTTTCCCAGACATGTGAAAAAGCTCATTTTTCTCAGGGGCCAAATTTGTTTGTTAATAAAAAAGGCAAGTTTTTACTTCTTTCTTAAAATTATAAACGTCAGGAATATTGTTCAGTTAACGTGGAAAACCGGCGATTCTTAGTTAAGTAAAACCGCATACGAATAATCCCGCCCTAACCACCGACGATAGATACGTTGCGTTGTCCCGGACGTGGACAAATGACGTGGGGGTGGTTCCCACCATTATCGTTAGCCGCCCGAAGCATCCCCGACTAGAGCAGACGACGTCCTCGACGATGGGTGTGTATCTGCCAGGGAGTAGTCATCAGCATCAGCGACGGTCATTAGGGCCAGTGTCAGAGGGAAGAGATCTTCAAGTCGACTTTATTATTCCGAAAGTCCAGAGAAATGGGAAAGCAATCGAAAAAATCTGATAAGAGATTTCGATAATAAGAATTGAAAAATTTTATAATAAAACAAAAGATTTCATTTAGTTGGTGTGACTCAGAATCCAATCTTAAAACTAATAAAAATTGTGTCATTATTTACGATTTAATTTTATTAACCGTAAATTATTTGTTTCAATAAAATAAAAATAATTGTCAGTCCAATAGTGGCACAAAAATTAAATGGAATAAGCATATTTTAATTCAAAGTTTCAGGCTTTTATAAATCATATTACGTATCAAAAAGTTTTCGATATGGTTCCAACTTCAGTAGACACACTTGTATATAAATAAAAAAATATATTTACAATTAGTACATTCTGTATTTTAGTAACATTATTGAGTGATATTCAGTTTTTTTTAAGTTAAAATAATTTTGAAAATGGGTTTTACAAAAGTTCAAATTTTAGTTACATTTCAAGCGAATTTTTTGGTGATTTCTGATCGCTTGCAACTATTATTTTTTTTAATACTAATGATTAAAAAAAACATAATTTTCTAGAATTTAAAACTTTTCTTTTCGCAACGCATCGCTTAAAATAGAATAAATACTTTACACACTAGTGCTTCAAGTAAATTTTATTTGCCGAGATTTTAACATAATTTAAACAATATTACAAAAAGTTTGATTACTTTGGTGGTTGCCGTTTATAGAACTACCCAAGGAAAATGTGCTTGTATTCTAATAAACTGGGTGTAAAAATTAAAAATTGTTTTTTCTTTACTATTTTCCTACCCTCTAGTCCAATAGTTTCTGCGCAGAACAGAGTAGAGCGCCACAAAACATAATTGTTTCACTTTGGACGGGATCTCGCCTAATACGGCAACTAAAAATATGCGGGTTTTTTATATTTAAAATATTTTTCAAAGGAGCGCGCGTCAGTGCTACTTTTTTCATTAATCTAGAGAAAGAAGTTGATGGTCGTATCACTTTTACTAAAAATAATTTAAAATAAGTGCCACACTCGCGCTCTTAAGAATTAAATATAGAATGAATTGGTGAAAACCGCAGCTTCCTATTTTTAATATTTAGGGAGCGCCCGTCCAAAAACCATTTCTTAACATATGTATCCAGTCACTTTATATATATATGGTAAGAAACTATACAAAATAAATAATTTCATTGTTAAAACAAACTACAAAAGAAGCACAAAATGATAATTTAATTATTCCAAATTACTTTTTATGGGATATATTGTTAATCTCTTGTAAAAACAATAAATTAGTCCCTAGAGAGTAAAATTGACATCGGAGTGCTGTACATATCTATAAAAAATAAAAAATGATTTTGTTAAACTTTCTATTGGTACAAAAGTGTGTTATTCCCTAAATATAAATTTTTTTCAAGAAATATCAATTTCGTATATTCTTTTTTATTTCAAATCTTTTTTTTCTGAAAATGTATATTTTCCGGAAAAACGATTATTTAATATTTAAAAAAAAATATTTTAAGTACAAATTGGCAGACCACATATGAGTCGGTCTTGAAAAGGAAAACAATAAGATATTAATGCAAGGCATGAAAAAAGCGAGAAAAAGCGAGGAAAAAAATTAGTGGAAAGAAAGGGAAAAAAAAGTGGGGAAAAAACATAAGTGGGAAAAAAAGTGGGAGAAAAAGTGAATCACCATTTTCGTGCACGCCTCACTCCGCTTCCTATTGTACGTGTGCTGTAGCCACAAAAAAAGTGGGGTAAACAGCAAGTAAGGAAAAAAGGGGAGAACCAAGTGGGGCGAAAAACAGGAGTGAGAAAAAATTGTGAAAAAATCACAAAGGCAAAAACGAGTGGAAAAAGGTGGAAAAGAATGGAAACTCTAGAGATGCTCAAACGGTGGTGCGCCATTTCGGCACTTCGGCCCTTCGAGCGAACACTTTTTATGCTGTGAAGCATTGGCGTTAAATACATGTAGAACACTATTATACATGATCTGACGTATTTTTTTTAATTTGCGGTGTAAAAAAGTTTATCCCTTAAGAACATGATTTGTATGGATCGTTGTGGGGCGGGTACCGCAATGGCTTGTGCGATACTTTTCACATACATCTAGGATAATATTATACATGATGTGAAGTAAATTTAAATTGGAAAAAACTTTTCCCATGCAAACCACTAATTTGTATTGCTGGTACCGGAAGGGTCGGTCCGATCCTGCTCAAAATCAATAGGGTTCTTCCTTGGACAAAACTAACTAACTGAAGTGAAAACCGGAACTAGATCGGAGCTTTCGTTCAAAAGTTACATCCAGACAGACGTCCTGACATGTTTTTTTTTGCAATTTCGGACGCGGGAGCTCGAAAACGTCGAGAAAAGTGATAAAAAGAGTGGTAAGAAATTTTTTTCGCCATCACGAAATTAATACTGATTCTTTTGGGCCCAGTAAAAGGGACAAAAAGGATAAAAGTAGGACAAACAACAAGCAAGTAAAAAAGAGGCAATAGTGGGGCAAAAAACATAAATAGGAAAACAAGGAGATAAAAAATAGTGAAAAAAATTGTGGGAAAAGTATGACACACACATGTGGGAGAAAATTGGAGCAAAAAATATAAGTGAAAAATAAATAAGAAAAAAACCGGTCAAAATCACAAGTGGTAAAAAAGGGGGAAAGTGGGGCAAAAAATACAAGTGATAAAAAGAAGAGGGAAAGAGTGGGGCAAAAAAATGAAGTGGGAAAAAAGGGGAAAAGTGGGGTAAGAGACAAGTAGAAAAAAGTGAGATCAAAAACCATGTACGAAAAAAAGGAGTTAAAAATGGGACAAAAATACAATTTATTCAAAAAAAATACTTCATCCTAGTAAAAGAAAAAATTTTTTTAATAAAAATTTATGATTAGTACAATTAATTACTAATATAAGACTTGGCTCCAACTATCTTCTCCCGACTCCACTTTTACTTTCTAAGAATTTTTTTTTTATAAAATACAGTTTTTATAAAAAAGCTTGTTTAAAAAAAGTAAGGTTAGATTTTCTCGGAGGAGAGACACAACCTCTGTCGAAAAATCAAAACTTTAGCTTTGTGAAAAATCGATTAATCATCAAGATCCACCTATTAGCCCACTATAAGGTATAGTGGTCATCAACAACAGCATCTAGAAAAGTCTCATCTTAACAAAACAAGTGAAAAATGGCAATATTTTTAGAAAAATAGGTCAAAGATTCATATCATTATTTGAGTGTTAACGTTGCTGATTCGATTGCCGTGTTCCGTTTGTTTCTATCACTCACCGTTCTCGAGTTGAATCAGGCTAACAGACGGACGGACAAAACCGTCTTATAAGAGTTTATTTTCTTCGAAAACTCTAAAAGGGAGACAAAGTGGAGTAAAAATTCAAGTGAAAAAAAAATAAAAAAGCTGGCCAAAAACAGAAGTGGTAGAAAAAGAGGGGAAAGTGGGGCAAAAAACACAAGTGGTAAAAAAAGAGGGAAAGTGGTAAAAAAGGGGAAAAATTGGGGTAAAAGCTGAAAACAGTGGGATAAAAAAACAAGTGGGAAAAAAAGGAGTTAAAAGTGGGATAAAAATACAATTTTTTCACAAAAACTTCTTCATCCTACTAAAAAAAAATGTTTTAGTGAAAATTCATAATTAGTACAAATAATTATTAGTAGTAGACTCTCCACTTTCTAAGAATTTTTTATAAAGTATATTGTTTTGATAAAAGACCTTGTTTAAAAAAGTAAGTTTAGAAAAATTGGAGCAAAAAGTTCAAGCGAAAAAAAATAAGAATAAAGCGGGGCAAAAACGCAAGTGGTAAAAAATGAGGGGAAATTGGGGCAAAAAACACAAGTAGTAAAAAGAAGAGGGAAAAAGTGGGGCAAAAAACCGACGGGGAAAAAAGAGGAAAAAGAAGGGTAAAAGACCTGTGGAAAAAAGTGGGTTAAAAAAACAAGTGGGAAAAATTAGGGAAAAAGTGGGATAAAAAAACAAGTGTGAAAAATTAGGGAAAATGGGGAAAAGTAAGAAAAATGTGGAGAAAGTAGGAAAAAAAACAAAAATGCGAAAAAATGAGGGGAAGAATAGGGCAAACAACACAAGTGGTAAAAAAGAGAAAGAGTGGGTCAAAAAACACAAGTGATTAGGTTAAAAAGGAGGACACAAAGTTTTCCACAAAAATTACTTCATCCTACTAAAAAAAAAAAAAAAAAATTCATAATTAGTACAAATAATTACTAATAGTTAGCTCCAAATGTCTTCTCCCGAGTCCTCTTTCACTTCCCAAAAAAATAATTTTATAAAATACATTATTTTGATAAAATACATTGATTAGAAAAAGTAAGGTTAAATTGTCTCGGAGAAGAGACACAACCTCTGTCGAAAAATCAAAACTTTAGATTTGTGAAAAATCAATTAGTCAACAAGCCCACTAAGGTTTAGTGGTCATCAACAACAGCATCTAGAAAAGTCTCATCTTAACAACATGTAAAAAAAAACGAAAAAGTAGAGGGAGAAAGAGTAGAATTTAATAATAATTCGTATTTGATATTATTGAAATTTAGTTCTATTATGACCACCCAAATTTCAAAATAATCCGTTCATTCTGAACTTGGTCCTATCCCCTGAGCTAATCGGTAAATTGTTGTTCGCCTTCCAAATCCTTCTAAAAAATTTTGTTCTGCTCACATTTTCGAGAAATTATACATTCTTAATGTTATTAATAATCTAACGAGATATATATTGTAGAGAAAAGACAATTTTGCTAAAAAAAAATCGCTTGTTTTAACTCTTTAATAAATAATCAAATCTCCATTATCTCATTATTTGTTCGCTTTCAGAGTTTTCGAAAAAAAGTCTTATAAAACGGTTCCTTCCGTCTGTCTGTTAGCCTGATTCAACTCGCTGAGAGATAGAGACAAACGGACCACGGCAATCGGGGGCCACCCCTATAACTTTTAAACGGGTTAATATATTTATACGAAAATTGGAAATTCAAATGGAACACCCGGTATATTTCTACATATTTGGATTCTACGACTTCAAATACGTACAGGTCGATTGTCAAATGTCACTTAAGACGCCATGTTTTTGTCTACATTCGTTATAATTTCCAACTAAAATTATCATTTTAATGGTAATTAAATGAAAAATTACGGTAAAAACATTGCAGTTTTTCACTTGTTAAATTGACATTTATCGATTTTTTCTCCTGGAAAAATATTGAAATATTTTTTGTATTTCTAATAGGTATTAAAATTATATACCAAATCTACGCATTCTATATAATCGGCATGTTAATTAAATTTTAAGAAATCAATAATAATATTTATTGTTTTATAAATATTTTAATTCAGTTATATTTAATTATAATTTTTTTTAAGTTAATAATATTACTACCGACTGGCTACTTCGTTTTTACTTTATTTTTTATTTTAAAAGTAAGAAATCGCCAGTCACTTCGGATCGCTTTAAATAGGAAATTGATATGAACAAAAGCAGAAGCAATTACGTACATAATAGAACGAACAAATTGGGTAAAAATCGAGCATTGTTTGAAGCAGAGCCGCTCTACAATCTTTCATGGAAAAACCGTGAAATTCTTTAATGTTGATGACAATAACCCTTTTGATCGTTCTCGAGAGCAACATTCTAGATCGCCACCCGACCGATTCATTCTTATAAAAAAGTTTAACATAGAATTAAATAACCTTATTTTACAAAAAAAAAACATAATTTTAGGTAAAAAATTTTAACTTACAAATTTAAAAAAAGAATAGGCTGTGTCACCGTAGAAATTTCCCGGCTCGGCTGTAGAGAATAGGATTATTTTAATTATAAAATACTAAGCATTACATTAATTTATGGAACGCATTTAAAATATCGAGCCGATGGTGAATACGCATAGCGCACTGCTACAATTAGGATCTCCTAAAATCATGGGCCAAACTATATGGAATTCTGGAAAAAGTTTAAGAAAAAAGTTGTAGAGAATTTTATACTCTACAACCTTGAACTAGAACATTTTGCACTAAAGTCCGGTGTTTGTCTTTAAAATAAAAAATGTGGGGTTAATCCCACCCAACTTTCCGAACACTCCTAGTAAAGTAATTGATTAATCGATTATTTTAGTTTTTTCTGCATCAAAATACATTAATAAAATTAGTTTACAAAAATTTAAAAAAAACTTAATTTTTTGTAAATTTTTTTTTAACTGTTTATAATTTTGTATAATTTCTACAAGTATTATTTTAAAATTATGAAATATTTCACACATAATATATTTTTAGATCTCTTTCAGATGAACTATTTACTTTTTTCATTTGTTTTACCATTTTCAATAAAACAAAAGGACGAAAAAATTTAATTTTTGTTTTATTTGGGTTATAATAATTACAATGTTAAATTCTAAGGGACTAAATTATTTTCTACATTAAGAGTTTTATATTACCTATCGAATGGTATAACTCCCATTTTAATATCTTTAATATTTTTAAAGTTATTTAATTTTTTTTAAACTTATATTATATTTGAAAAAAAATATAAATTCTACAATATTTGAATAAAATTTTGAAAAAAATCACAATTATAGAGGTTTTTACCATAGATTTAAGGGTATTTTTTTTAATTTTTAATATTAATATTAACCTTAAAAAATGAAACCATGGAATAATTTTAAAATCAATAAATAATTTTAATACCTCATTCAATTATATTCAAAATGGCAAAGATACTTTTTTTTTAGGTTTTATCGATCAAAATGCATTAAGTTAGTTTTGTCAAAAATTCATGGGTTCATTGGATTGTTTTAATTTTTTTCATTTTTTTGCTATAACTTTTACAAATACTTTTATGAAATAATTTACACACATAGTACTTTTGGATTCTTTTCGGATATGCTATTTACTTTTTTTATTTATTTTATGGTTATTGATAAAACGAAATTAGAAAAAATTTTAAAAATATTCTTTATTTTAGCTATAATAATTATAATTCTAAATTTTCAGAAACTAAAATACATTTTGAATTTGGAATTTTATATTATGTTTTGAATGATGAAAATCCTATTTCAATAACTTTAATATTTTAGAAGTTATTCAATTTAGTTTAAAATCATAATATAATTTTAAATGTTTCTTAGCCAATTTTTAAAAAATTCCACAAATTTTGTAATAAAATTTTGAAAAATATTATAATTATAAAATTAATTATTACAAATTTAACGATATTTTTTTTAAATATTTAATATTAAAATTTAACTAACAAATAATAATTTAATAAAGATACAAATTGCTTAAAAATTAAAATAAAAACTAGCGGCGAAACTATGCGGAACTCGAAAAAAAAGTAAAGACAAAATTTGTAGAAAATTTTATGTTCTACAATTTTGGTCTTATGTAAATTTTCATAAAAATCAATAATTTTGTCTCAAAATCTAAAAGAGTCGCAAATGTCTATATACATTTTTTTACGCCCTCTAGCGGCGAAACTATGAGGAAGTCAAAAAAACGGTAATGACAAAATGTGTAGACAATTTCATGTTCTACAACTTTCATATCCTGTCATTTTTCATAAAAATGCATTATTTTGGTTATTTAAGAAAAATATGAAAAAAAATTACTTTTTGATAAATCTGGCAACAATGGCAAACGTTTTTGAAAATTTTAATTATTCAAAATTAAACTATAACGTATAAAAATATATGTGTAAAACTTTATTGCCGTCTTTTTTAGTAATGACGTCATCACTTATAGCAACTGTCACTTCCGGTTGTCCCATTAACTCCAAAATCTATACAGGTCGTCTCCTTGCTACCCTAAATATGTATATAAAACCTAACCCACACACACAGACAGACATCATGCTAAAAATGGTATAAATGGATTCAGGTGGCCTTAAAACGTAAAGATCCGTTAAAATCTGGATATGGCCAAAATATCATGATCGCAATACTTTCCTTCTATACAACTCTGTTGTTCGGAAAGTAAAAACAAAGGCAAAAAGCCTAAATGTGTATATTTTTCATCATCTAGCGGCGAAACTATGGGAAATTCGAAAAAAAGTTAAATATAAACGTTGAAGGAAATTTGGTGCCCTACAACTTTGCACTAGAAAATTTTGCACTAAAGTGCACAATTTGTTCTCAAAATTTGGAAAATTACGGAAAATCTACATGCACATTTTTTGCGCGCATTCTAGTGGCGCAACGATTGGTAATTCTGGTAAAAGTTTTATACAAAAATTGTAGGAAATTTTATGGTCTAAAACTTTGCACTGCAACATTTTGCACTAAAGTGCATTGTTTGTTCTCAAAATTTAGAAAAACTATGGAAAAAATATATGCACATTTTTTGCGTGCTCTCTAGGGGCGCAGCTATTGGAAATTATGGAAAAAGTTTGATACAAAAATTGTAGAAAATTTTATGCTCCAAAACTTTGAACTACAATATTTTGCACTAATGTGTATTGTTTGTCCTTAAAAACAAAGGCAAAAAAATCATAGATGTTTATTCAATCAATGTCGGTCTTGAGGACCTTCTACTGCACCAATTTGAACCAAAAAATGATGTGTACCTTTATTTCAGCTTGATTGTTTAAATGGTTCGGCAGTTATCGTGGAAGATTGCACACAGACATACCTTACTCTGGAAATGGTTTCAATCAATCGTCTTTGGGGATCTGAAAATGGATATTTCCATCGATATCACGAATTATTTTGCTCGTTCACTATACTTTCCCTTTGATGGGACATGGATAGTAAAATCTTTACCCATCCTTAATTGCAAATAACTAAAACCTGACTTATTTAAAACCGAATATATAAGAAAGTTTATATCAGCAAAACGCATGCATCTATATCACCTGATTTGCATCTTTTTTTTACTCAATTAAATCCCTTACTTCAGTTTTACTTTGTATACATGGAAAATAACACACAACGTGAAATTCCAGTTGCGAGCGAAGTTTTGCATAGAAAACAAATTACAGAAATGCAGCAGGCCATTAATATACGAGCGTTAATCGAACTAAACAAATGAGGGACCATTTACATTTCAATAAGGTGGAACTTGTCCTCCAATAAAATATTTATACGGGGTCGAACGAAAGTTTTATATTTTTTATGAATACCCAACTAGAAAATTATCTTAATTTATTTTTAACACATTAACAGCAGTCAAAAAAGTTTGGATCAAATATATTATATTAAAATACATTGTTTATTAACAAGCATAATTAGTAATTAGTTCGTGTATACAATCAATAACACATAGCATAGAAACTAAATAATGAAAATATATTAAGTATTAAGTACTTTATGAATTAACTAAAGTTATTTACAATAAATGTACAGGTTGATTCATTAATAACTGGAAATTATTGAACTGAATATATGAAGATGAAATCCGTAATACTTAAAATAAAATATAGCTCCATATAAATTTAAATTTTATTTGTCCACGTCTTTAACATTGTTTAATATTTCCGTATTATTTATTTATTTATTTATTTAAATCCAAAAGGTTATCCATATCTCAAATGGGTCGGTTACGATTTCGGCCCCAAACTACCTGCGTCTATAATTCCTTGTTCGATTTCGGCTCTACGCTACAGATTAGGACTTCTTCTTGATATTATCAGTTGCAAGTAGAAGGAAAAAATAAAATTTTTAATAGCCGAAATAATCATAGTTATTGACAGTGGTTCAAATTTTAATAAATTCTTATGTAAACGACAAGAATGAACAGGGTTGAACTATTTTATTTTGTCAGTAAAAAAATTAAAAATCTATGTTCATGCTTTATTTTATTAGTTATTTCATAGTTCATTTTGTAACTAAAACAATTAAAAATCTATTTTGATGTTTTTTCTATTTCTTACTTTATTTCTTGAATCGATTTTCATGATTTTCTATATTAATTACTTTATTTTATTTTGCAACTAAAACAAATAAAAATCTATTTTCGTGTTTGCAGAAAGGTCTAGAATCACATTTTCCTAGTGCCAACCCTGTACGACCTGAACCCTTTTCCCAGAAGTATATTCTCTTATAAATTGCAAAGGATAATAACATCATATTTTCAAAAATTCCCAAATTATTTTACAAAGATGGATGTGTCTTAAATTAATTGAGTAACAAAATTCAGGTGATTGTTTTCCTATTTTTCCTACTACTAGATATATATTCTAACTTAAGTCATAAGTCTCAAATCATTTTCAATGGAGGGTCGTTAAATAGAGTTTGCATCATTATTTTATTTAAAAAAAAATCAACTTTACAAATTAAAAGAGATTAACGCGCAGGTAAACAGTGCTGAATTCGTGTATGCCCCGCACTAATCCTGTTAGCATCGGAGCCGAATTCATGTTCTCCAAGCCGAAATCGTGTACGCCCTCAAATGTGGTCCAAGTTTACAAGAAATAAAGCGCAAAGTCAGGTATCACAATAGTTTTATTTGATTTACATGGCAAGGTAACTACTTACGGTTAAAAATTAATGGATATAAAATTAAATTAAAGCTCAAAAGGGGGAGTTTTTATTTAACTTAAACTGCGTAGAAAACACTATATAGGGTTAAGAGTGTGAACTAATTAACCGGGTAAGCCACCCTAAGTGGAAGTGGGGGCCCTTAAAACGAATAGGGAGACCGAGCATGTTACAACTACGCAGAGAAAATTCAACAAGTTCACAAAAAATTGGTAGCAGTACGCCTACACTTTTGTCTACCCTGAATGAGACTGACAAGTGCCATTGTTTATCCTAACAGGCCTCTTGAGCTAATTACAACGATAATTACATTAATTAATTACAATATATTACAATATTTACATAATTTTAATAATAAGATCAAACTATTAAACTTAAATGGATATACTTGGAGAGGAGAGTACTACTAAGTATGTGTAAAAGTAAAGACAATTTAGTAAAATTGCTTTAGTTAGATTCGGGTTAGAGCTTTCGGTCAATAACCATCTTCAGAGCCTTCGTCATAAAGGAGGATACCTCACAATAAAAAATACAGGAGATAAATAAATTAAAATGTTAAAACTTTGAAAAGGTTAACAATTCCAAGAGTTGATAATCAATTTTTAAATAACAATTATTATTGTTTTAAGCCGAAAGCTATTTAAACAGGTTAGAAAACCCTCATGGTGGGAAAATTTTGAGATTTTTAAACCTGAAAATGAGATTTTAAGCTTAATTTCAATAGAATTTTAGTAAGAAAAAAATTCAGGCCTTAGTTACTGGGGCAACAAAATCTCGACACTGTGTCATCCAGTTAATATGTTATTTTATGTACTGAGTTAACCATTTTTTGGCATCATTTTTCTAACGAGGCATCTAATATTTTAAAAGATACATCAATTTTTCAAACAAGGCACCACTTTTTCTAACGTGGCATCCATTTTTCTAACGAAGCATTCATTTTTCTAATGATCCTTCAAATTTTTCTAACGAAGCATCAATTTTTCTAATTCATTTTTATAACGGATCAACCCACTGCATATTTTAAGGGATTTTTAATGGACGAAATAAAAGGTCCTACCACGGGTCTGGGGGTGTGGAATACCCCGCAGTAAAGCGGGGGGTAGAGGGAAATTTTTAAGATTTTTAACAATGAAAATGTGATTTTAAGCCGAATTTTCAATGGAATTTCAATAAAAAAAATCAGGAGTAGTTACTGGGCGACAAAATCTCGGCACTGGGAAAAAGGTTAATCGTTATTCGTTATGCAATATTTAGTTATAATTTCATGGTAGTTAACGGCATATCTTCGAGGTAGATCCAGGCAACTACCATAAGCATACCTGAGAGGGATAGAAAGAATCAGGTCAGGCCTCAGAAAAATCAATCAGTCTGGTACACGTAAAAGTCCAAATCAGAAGACAGTATTCTATATATGCACTCAGGGAGAACTTGTATTCTAAATACGGGATCTATCCTAACGGTCTTTTATGCAGAAGTGACTGCGAGAAATGCTTGAATCCGTATACTCACAGATAGGCAATCATCCCTTAAAGCAATGAAAAGAACAGTCCATAGTCATAAAAATCTAAATGCCCTGGCACAACACAACAAGATAACTCTTGAATGGATACCTGGGTATGACGCCATAGAAGGAAATGAAGACACCGCCCCCTCCCTGGCTGGTAAAAAAGCTGCAAAAACCTTGAATTTAACCGCAACCCACATATGGTATTTCCTACCAACATGTAAGGGTTATGCTGGAGAAACAATTAAGAGACAAACGCAGGGAATAGTGGATGGAACTTCCTGGACTAAGACAATCTGGAAGATTCACCCAATAGCAAAGATAACCTGCTGGTATGCCTAAATAGACGAAAGCTTAAAACTGCGCTAGGTGTCCTGACATGACATTGAGAGCTCAGAAGAAACCTGAACCTTATAGGGGTATCAGAAGATTTCCTATGTATGAAATGTGAGTAAGAGGACGAAAATCCTCGTCATATATTAGACTATTGCCGGGACCTGAACAGGGCAAGGGAATGACATTTTCGGGTATAGTATCCTGAATCCGAATATATAGCGAAAACATACATCACAACTATTCTTGACTTTGTTAAGAGTACTGGTCTGATGTGAAAACTAGCGGGCACAATAGGGATTAAGCATCAGTGCAGGTGGGATCTCCCAAGTCCGATTCAGCTAGAATGAAATAGAAGATATCAGATGTTTATTATGGATAATATCCAATTATCTTGTTCGGAAACTGTGGTAAAAACTAATCGCGTTTTTTTCTTAGCTCGTCATCTTAAACGGGAACTGTATAGTTGTTCGGAATATTATTTCGATTTCTCTTCAGTACAATTCGAACTTCCTTTTCTTTTTGAAGCGTCTTGACTTTACTTTGGATAGATAAACTTTTACAAGATGCCTTATTTTAGATAACATCAGATTTACATGATTTATCATGGATACTATATTAGCTTTATATAGAAGGTATCGTTGTTATTTATTAGTAATACTATTACAGAAAACTTTATAAAATGTTGGGTTAGAATAGAGTCGGCTAGAAATACCGAAAAACGTATTTTTAATATAAAATTTACAATTTTCGAAATATGTTTTTTGAATTTTTTTATACCAAAAGTGTGTTTTAAGGATTACCTGACAACATTAAAATATAAAAAAAAATTAATATTATCCAGAAAAAAAATTAATTTGCATGTGACCATTGGCCGGCGTTTGAAGCATTTTGAGTTTAATATTAGTCCAATAAAAAAAAGTTCAAGCAGTTTGTAGATAATTTAATTTTTTTAATTAGTTTCCAATATATATCAACAATTAAAAAAAAAATAGAAAAATGGGAGAACCATAATTTTAAACAAATTTACTTGAATTTTTGCTAAATATTTGTAATACAAATTGTAGAAGTATGTATTATTTAAAAAATAAAATAAGAAAATTTTAAATTCATTGAACAATAAGTGCCTAGCGTTTAAAATAAGAATCGCGAAATCATCATTTTTAAAACCAAATAATATTTTTTTCTGGACCATGTTGGGGTTATTTGTTAATATTTTAATGTTGTCAGGTAGTACTTAAAACACACTTTTAGTATAAAAAAATTCAAAGACCCATTTTAAAAATTGTGAATTTTATATTAAAAAATATCGCAGCGCACCTTTTACGGTATTTTTACTTGACTCACCGGGGCAATAGCTCTTAAATAACACAATTTTTACTATCCGTAAAATGGCTTATTAACTTCTTAAAGCCAAACTTAGAAGTTACTGAGAATGCAAAATTATCTGTCTGTGTGTGACAGCATGCCAATTTATTTTTATAATCACTTTAATATTTTTTTTACCCCTTTATCAGTAAATGGACGTTTAAGTACAGTTTACTTAATCAGTAAATCTATTATTACTACACTATTAGAAGCGGAAGGGGCGTTATAAACCGAATATCCGTGCGTAAGATTTATTACGTAACAGTCAATGCATTATGATAGCCAAGATTGCTCATGAATTGTCAGTTTTGACATAGATTCACAATTTATTCGAATTGTTGCACATAGATTTTTTTAGATATAATTGTAATTCTAATGTTAATAATCTTTTCATTTAATTTGCTTTTGTATATTTTTTGTTTAAAAACGAACATGTTATTTTTATAAAGTCTAATAAGTTTCAATAAAATTTGTTAAGTAAAAATTATTTTTATCATTTTAAATAGTACACTACTTGTATGGTAAGCTAACACTCGTATCGTAACCTTCGATATCGTGTGTAATAGGCTTCTTACCACACTTGTTATATAATGTACAATTAAACATATTATGTCATTTGTTGTCACCGCGTAATCCCTGCTTTAATTTATTCAAATATTTTGAAGGACTTGGTAAAAGAAAAAAACATTGTAAGTAATTCGTCTTTATTCACTTATTCTTTCGTTCGTGAAAAAAAGAATTATTAAAATTACATATAAGCGATAGAGCGATATATTGTATAGCAAGGAGCTATTTGTATTGCAATCAAAAGAAACGCACAGTGACGTGCTTAAAATTTCGATAAGTGAGAAATATCTATGTATTTATTTACAAGAACAGCAAATTTAATTTAAGAGAAACCTTTTTTTAAACAAAAACATCTAAATTTAAAACAATCGGAACCGAAGACCTCTTATTTCTATAGCCATCATTCAACTTCATTGAATAGAATAACTTCGAAGTCCATCGTAACTCGTATACAAAGATCCAAGAAATCTAGGATGCCGTGGATACGACCTCCGATATAAACAGTTATGCATCGCGAAGCACACTCTGATTCATGCTCGACCGGGACCGAAGCGAACTAACAAAAAAAAACAAAAGAGAAAGAGAAAAAAGCGACGATCGCGCGCCTTCTGAAAAAAGGAAGTCGTAAAACAAAATACAGTCTAGCTTCCGAAGAGAAGATCGACATAGTCGACTAGTCGCGGATTAATTTTCTTAAGAAATTCATTGGAACGCGCGTCCAATCATTTGTTTTTTTATTTTTCGGATTTGGTTTTGCTTTGTTTGCCGTTTTTAGATTTTACAATGTATGGTCAACCTCTAGTGCTTATTTGTGGTTGAATACTTCTCAAATAAAATATATTTATGGCATTTTATTCCACTCGTGTTAAAATTAAATTGGCATTTTCAAAATTACCACAATATTACGAAATACAAAATTGTATATAAATTATGTTATCTAAATGCCAAATTTTTTAAATTAAATTAAATTTTTTAATACCGTTTTTCTCAAATTGCTTATACAGGGTGTATAAAAAATTTAACCATAACAAAGACTTGTTCCTAACCAATAAAACAAAATATTCGTAATAATATAATTTACGCTTTTAAACAAAAAAATTACAGTATCTAATTTGTTCACCCTGTATACACGGTGTTCCTGAAAATAGTGCTCTAATTAAAGGAATAGATAGAAGATAATATTTAAAACAATTTTTATTACATTTTAGAAGTTGCATTTATAAAGTTAGCAAAAGGGCACATGTAGGGCTTCATACGAGACGAGATAAGGCGAGAATTTCAAATATCTCGTCTCGGTCTTGTTAGTTGAGAAAAAAATAAGTCTCGTTTCAGTCTCGGTCTCGTCTCGTAACCGTTTGTCTCGTCTCGTCTCATCAAATCTAGTTATTGATCGAACTTATTTCTAAGATAGTATTTCCATGATATTTAAATACATTTTTACTTAAACCACAAACTACTTTTTTAACACCACTTTGACATTTATTAAAAAAAACCCATAAGTGTGAATTAACTGCGCCAGGTTTCATTATGGAAAAAACGTAGAAAAAATTCGAACCAAAAGAGAAAAATCGAAACACGTTTTTTTATAATCGAAAAATAAAAAATAATTGTTAATAGCACTCAATAACTTTAAAATTTATACTTGAAAGTTGTCGTTACTGAAAACTCCGGAAAGCCGAAAACTGAGATTGAAGTCCCTATCCAAGTCAATGTAAAAATTAAGCTCTACTAAATAAAATAATATAAAAAATTAATCATATATATATATATACAATAATAAAATGGATTCTATTTTTTGCAGGTCCATTTGTTTTGCACATGATTTAAAGTTTGTGGATTTGTACAAAAATACAACTAAAGATCTTTTCAAGATGGTTTAACGGTTTCGTATCCTAATTTTTACAATAAGAACTAAACTTATTTTTCCTATTTCTTATAATTATTCCACCAAATGGAAAATACGAATACAAATGCATATAGCCAAACAATATATAACATTCATATTTTTTATTTAATTTTTAATCAAAAATAACTAACCACATTCGTTATATAAACATTAATTCGTTTGAATTTTTGGTAGTTTCATTTTAATAGTTTTATCGCTTCGCCTATTCGTCTAAGTAATAGATGGTTACCAGATTTTAGATTTCGTAAATGTATCGTAACCTATGCAGACCTTTTTTTATTATAAAAAATAAATGTTTATACTGCTTGTTAGTTTATTTTTCTTGGAAATTCAGAAAAAAAATCTGAGGAAATATGAACAAGACAAGATTTTATAATGCGTTCTTCTGCATTCAGTACAGGATCACTACGAATTTTACCACTTATATAACACAACCAGATTTCAATAATTTTTGGGAAAAATTCACAAAACTTCGTATCTACATTTGGCTCTCACTGTTATGAATATCTCTCATCATAAAGTTTTTACTATTACCGCGTGTTTCACCATAAACCACAAACATATCATGCATAGTATTCGCGAACTAAAATGCCATTGCAAAAAAAATTTAAACATTCAGCCCAAAATCTAAAATATGACTCTCAGTTTCTAAGAATTCCAACAGATAAGGCGATGTTGCGGTTATTTTACAATACAAATTATTTTCAAATATTATACTTGTTTTTTTATAACAACGAATAACTTTAGAAAAAAAGCATAATAATTTTTATTATAATAAGTGATCAACTTGTACTCCAGGGTTTCATATTTCCGTTATTTTGATAGATACGAAAAACAGTTTGAAATAAAAATTATACATATTTTTAAATTATTCCGTAATATACAGGGTGTTTCATAAAAACACGGCATACCAAAGTTATGTTTTTTTAATGGAACAACCTATATTTTTTTACACGTTTTCTTATGCCACCAAGTAGATCTCAAAAAGTCAAGATAGGGACATGTAAGCCATTTTATCAGATTTTATGTCGTTTGGCCGGAGCACTCACTTAAAGCTGAAAAAATGCGATTCTCAATTGTCTATAAATTCAAAACTATTTAATTTATAATATAAGTGTAATAGATTTTTGAAATCAGCTTCTCAGGGCGAATCTAAATATATGAAAAAATATAGGGTGTTCCTTTTAAAAAACATAACTTTGATATGTTGTGACTTTATGAAACATCTTACATATTAGGAAATAATTTTAAAATCTGGAGCTATATATAAATTTTATTTAAAACTTTTTTCATTTCCTTCAAAACAATGGAGATATCAAATTCCGGAGTACAAGTTGACCACCCTGTATATGAAGAGATTTGGTTATGCTCATAAAATGTTAATAGTCATTACAATGTTTTTAATCCTACGTCAGGAAAAGTGATACCTATTTCCGAAGTTAATATCGGACAAAAAATGTTTTACACGGTAGAGAAATTTACTGCTTCAGGAATGAAATAAATTAAGAAAAAAAATAAGAAAATTTGAGATTTTGCGAAAAATAAAAATGTTCTTAAATACCTAACATTTAAAAAAAATTAGTTGGAAATTTCTTGAAAATTAAATTCAAACAACCAAAAAAATTTTTTTTCTACGATCCTGCTAAAAGTTACTATTTTTTGCACATCTACTATACTAAAAGTTTATCTTTTTGCACTAGTGCAAAAGTAAGCAAAAAAATAAAAAAATCACTGGAAATGAAGTTTGTCCATCAGTCACCATAGTTAATTGCTCTACGTTATTAAAATTGAAATTCGGTCAAAAAAAATAATAAATAGTTTTTGTAAAATACTCTTGAATAGAATTTGAAAAAAAAAATCTTTCGATAGTAGAAAAAATATATGCAACATGTGAAAAAAGCGTATTTGTTGCACTCAGCATAATATGGCAGCTCTCGACTTCGTCTCGAGCTGCAAACTTCATGCATCGTGCAACAAATATAGACTTTTTGCACTAATTACTATTAACGTAGATGTTACTATTACAAATTTTGAATTTAAAATATTTATAAATATTAAAATTTCTCTCATTTTTTTAAATTCACAAAAGACTTTTCTTATTTTATCTGTAGCCAATTACAATCCATAGTTTATTAATTATACGGTTTTTATTAAGAGGGGTTTGATTAACTTTTTCTTTCTTAGATAAATAAAATAAATTACTAAAAAACATTTGCGTAAGTGTTATGGGTAATATTATAATTAAATGAGTTGATTATTAACTAGACATATTGTTAATAACAATAAAAATAATTAATTACTGAGGCTCAATTTTCTCGACGTTTTCGAGCTCCTAAAATCCGAAAATACAACGTCTGGATGTCTGTCTGTCTGTCTAGATGTTAAAATTATTACTCTAGAACAGAGCTCTGAACAAGTTCCGGTTTTCACTTTACTAATTAGATTTCTCCAGGGAAGGACTCTGAATTTGAATAGGATTGGACCGGCCCTTCCGGTACCTTCCAAACAAATTAAAATATTTTGCATACGAACATTTTTTTTTTCATTTCAAATTTTTAGAGCTTTTTCTACGCCAGACCACAATATTAACGTGTATTTATGAGAAAAGTTTGGCCAGGATCTCATAAGCCATTCATCCTTCATAAATAAAAAGTGTTCCTGAAACTGCGCACCACTGTTTGAGCGATCCTAGAATTTTATTATACTAAAAATAGTTAAATTTTTTCAATTATAAATATTATTCGTGGATTATTTTAGATATTTGCAACACAAACAATTTTTAATGAAAATCAATAAACAAATTATAAATACAACGTTCTGGGCATTTCTGGTATGAAGAATGGTTGAAAAATCGAGCTATCCTATATACAGAAAAGTATTATTATTAATATCCAAACGTCATGTTGTAAAATTCCTAAAAATATTTCAGAAATTACGTTTAAACAATTTAACAATTAGGACAACCATTCATTGCCATTACAATAATGCTTCAATTAAAATTAACCAATCAATGCATTTATATGTCTTCATGGCCAATTATTCATTAAGACAAGAAAAACCAGTTATTAGCAATAATAATTATTGCTAATATTTGAACTTGAACGAACGGAGTTCAACGGTTTCGTAATTGTTTTTTTATAAAGCATTGAAAGTATTTTAAATATGGATTTAAATCCATAATATATGAATTAATACTAGGAATTATAAAATCATTAAATTTGAGACTACTAATATTTATAAATGCTATCAATAACTTTAATAAAATATGGATTTGGTTTAAGTTTTTTTAAAATTTGGCAACACTGTAATTGTCGTAAACGTTTTTGGATCGCCACAAAAAACTAAGAAATTCTAAATTAGGACAAAACAAAACGAAATTTGGTGAAAATTTAAAATCAGTTCACCAGTTTTTTGTTAAAAATAATCTGGGTAAATGGGTCATGGGCCACCCCTCTAAGTTTTAAACGGGTAAATAGATTTTATACAAAATTTTGGTCGATTATAATAGATGTATTTTTGGATTTTTTTACATAAAAGTCCAATATGGCCGATATCCGGTTTGAACGGAAATGACATGAAAAATTGAATTATAAATGGAACACGCGGTACATTTCTACATATTTGGATTCTACAACTTCAAACAGGTACACATCAACTGTCAAATGTTACTTAAGACGCCATCTTTATTTTATTTTTGAATTTTTTTATCCATTCTAGGTGGTCAGGATTTGATCTAAATTACTTATAATTAAACTAGAATTACCCAAAAAGCCTCAATTTTGTCAATCATTAATTTTTGTTATTTTTATTAAACATTTAACTCAGAAAATCCACTTTTTTAACTAAAACTTAATTGTTTTAAATGTAAAATAGATGGGCCACCCGATATTAAAAATTGTTCATTTAATTACCATTAAATTGATGTACATAACAATTTTCAAATAAAGGAGAAATGTTTTTTTTTAAACTTCGATATAAAATTCTCCTGAAGACATCCCTGTTAAAAAAATAAAGGATATTTACATCATATTTTAAATATAAATAATTATTAGGAACAAAAATAAATAATTGACAAAGTTTTGAAATTTTAGATAATTTTAGAATTTAGACCAAAACATTAGCGCCTGGGATGGATAAAAAAATCAAATATGTCAAATATGTAGAAATATACCGGGTGATCCATTTAAATTTCCAATTTTCATGTCATTGCCGGTCAAACCGGATATCGGCCGTATTTGATTTTTATTTAAAAAAATCCATAAATTGCTCTATTATAATCGGTAAAAATTTGGTATAAATCTATTATCCGGTTTAAAACTTATAGGGGTGGCCCATGACTCATTTACACCCGGTATGCTAAATATATTTTTCAAAATATGTTTTTTTGCTTAAAAGTAAAAATTTTGAGATCGGCTTTTACTCGATCACAATATTTTTTCTTCATACATATAGGTAAAATATACTGGGTGATAAAAATTTAATACCTATTGAGATTTAGTAAACCGTCATTGATACAATACCGGGTGTCTCACTATATTTTTTCACATTTTGATGACTTAGATACGCCACTTAGGTTTTCAGTGAAAACAGCATCGCGATATCTTAATTGGTTTGGAAGATATAAGTCCTCAAAATTTGGAAAAATATAGTGAGACACCCGGTATGAATATTTTCAGGAGAAATTGATTGCTTTTTTAAAAATATAAATTTCAGATTTCCGAGATATTTGGGTAAAACAAACATTTGACGGTTTTCGTTTTATTCAATTTAAATATCTAGCGTATCTAATTTTTTGAGAAACAACGTTGTGGTTTAGAAACGCTAAATGAGAATATACAGTTCTAATTAAAGAAAACAAAGAACTAATTAACCAAGAAAGACAGGTAACGTTTGGATATAGTAATAGATGCAATCGTAAAACTAAGAGCTAAGAAAAAAGAAATCAAGAAGGAAGCTAAAACGGAGTATTCCGTCAGGATCAGCGGTACAAGCCAAGCGATGAAATGGACATCGAAGATGATGCATGAGCTGAATCATCAAGCGAAGAAAAAACCTACAAGGTTATAGCTAGTATACGAGTCGTAATAATTGTAACAAAGCGAAAAAAACAAAGGAAAAGACCAAGGAGACTATTAACGAAAAGAAAAACAATAAACCAAAAACTCCCCCTATTTGTAAGTTATTTATTTGTATGTTATTTATCTTTCTCTCTTTTTCCGTACGTTTCATTAGTTTTTCCCTATTTTTCATTATTTTTTTTCCATTTTTCATTGTTTTTTTCTTATTTTTCATTGTTTTTCCTAAATGTTCATTCGCTTTTTTCCTATTTTTCAATGTTTTTTTACTCTATTTTTCATTATTTTTTTCCCTATTTTTCATTATTTTTTCCCCCATTTTGAATTATTTTTTCAGAATTTTGCATTATTTTCTTCGATATTTTTTATTATTTTTTCTTTATTTTTCATTATGTTTTTCCTTATTTTTCATTATGTTTTTCCCTATTTTTCTTTATTCTTTTCCCTATTTTTCATTATCTTTTTCCCATTTTTCATTATTTTTTTGCTATTTTCCCCTATCTTAGCTTTTTGTTCCTATTTGTATCTATTTATACCTATTTGTATCTATTTCCACCTATTTGTATATATTTCTCCCTATTTGTATCAATTTCCCCCTATTTGTATCCATTTCCTCCTATTTGTATCTATTTCCCTCTATTTGTATCTGTTTTTCCATATTTTACCTATTTTTCTCTATGTTTCATTATAAAATTGCAATAATTTCTGCGTCTTATTCAATATTCATCTATTCTATTAAATCTACGATTCTACCGACCATGCAGTAATACACATTTTAAATCCGATTAGGAGCTACGATGCCACAGACAGATCCATATATGTTTGCGTCTGAGGTAAAAAAAAAACAAATAAAACCGAAACGCGTTTTAGCTTATTTCTTTAGGAGAATCTACGTACCAATTCAATTTTCAAGCGCCTATCATTTATAGTTTCTGAGATATTTAATATTGGTTGCTGATCTTTAACCTCAATTTTGAACACCCTAAAGTGCGAATTTTCAAAATTCCTTTCTTAGTGATCCCCTACACTACCCAAAAAAAATACCCTGAAAATTTCACGTCCCTATCACCTCTGGTTAAGGCTGTGCATTGATTGTCAGTCAGCGACACGACAATTTAATATATTGTTATGAAATTGTTCACCCTGTATAGGGAATTTTTGAAATTAATATTTTTTTTAAAAAGTTGATTTATTAAAAGATTATTCAAAGTTAATTGTTAGGTTTATTAAATAAGATAGGAGAGTTTGATATGCAGGTGAAGAATAGGAAACGAAAGGTATTATAAATAGATTGGCAATAAATTTAACAAAAGTGAAAGAATCTTAAAAAAATTTTTAAATAATGAATGTTGTTATAATAAAATCGAAATTTTGGAATTGTAATACATGAAATTTAAGTCAGATAGTAAAAAGGGAATATAAGGTTAATAATCTAAAATAAGGCTGAGGTAGTTTTTAAAAAAAAATCTAGTGGTAAAGAAAATAATAAACAAAAAAAAAATTATTGAGATATAATTTTTTTAGAATTGTCAGAAATAATTTTATGAAAAAGGGATATTGAATGGTTAAAGGAAAAGAGATGTAAAAAGTTATATATTATATATTAAAATAATTAGAAAATATAGTTTTAATTAAAAAGAAAAAAAAAATGTTAAAGAAAATTTATAAAATTTGGAATGGTACTCAATCAGTAGTAAAAAAAAATTTGGAGGAAGACTAAACTATATCAAGATTAAATTTTGGGGGAAAACATCTATAATTGAAGAAACTAGGAAATAAGAAGCAGATATTTGGAAGAAGAGAAAGAAATCATAGTTAGAACTAATCATATAAGAAAAACACAAGAAAAAGGAATATAGCAGGACAGTTTATAATTTTTTTGATATTGTTTGTAATGTTTATTATTTTTTTGACTAGGACCCAGCCAAAATTCTGAGACCAAATTGTAAATATCATTACAATATATAGATAACCATAAGAAATCCCGCAGGGATCAAATTTAGGTCCTACTGTTATTTTACATTTCTATTATACAATTATTTTTATATAAAATTACTGTTATAAGTACTTTGATAAAAATATCTATAAATCTGTAGAAAGTGAGTCACAGGAATCAAATTTGTACCTACTCACTATTATTTATTTGCTATAATAATTTATATAAGCAATTATATTTTTATGACAAAATTTAATGTGTTAAAAGCACATCATAAATTATCATTAACTGTATTTTAATACAATCAATTTGAGATAATTGTAAGTGAACATTAAAAAAAATGTAATAATCATTATATAATGATAAATTGTAATAAATTGTATCTCATAAATTGAAATTGAATTAAATAATACAATTGATTTATTAATATTTATTTGCGATTATCAGTGACGTAACGATATAGACATTTAAATAATTTTTTCGGCAAGAGTCTGGCTTTAGAAGCTATTAAACGTTTTGATACATTTATACCAAAATCTAGACATAATATAAGAAATTTCAACATTCTAATCCAACACAAAACGTAGAATAAAATAAGCGCAAATTAAGGTATTATAAAAGATATAACTTACTTGGTAGATCTTGCGTGATTCGTAAACATTTAGATTAAAAATTTCGAACGTGAGGTTAATAAAATAAAAGAAAAATAACTGAATATTAAAAATGTGACTTAATGTCTTATCCTTTTGCTACCAACAACTTGTAATCAAGAAACAATTCTCGAAACTGAAATTGTTCCGAGTCCATCGTCCTCGCGGGATGAATGACGCTGACCATGGACGTACGTCATTATTTATTCCGATTTTTATAATACTTGCTTTGGATTTTCAATTTTTTGATTTGGACAATATTCTAAAACGTATTTTCTTTCTGTGCTAACTATGATTTATTTGGTTAGAAATTATATCTAAATATTTTAATAATTATTAACTAAAAATTAACACATTAAATATAGTTTGGTATTGTACAAACATCGTTTCTATCTCTTTCTTTCTGTGTTTTAATGAGCATCAGAAAAAGTTATCCGATATTTGATAGTTTAGTGATTTATAAACATGATTGAATATTAAATACTAGTTATACGATGGTATTTGAGATTATGGCAATTTTATATTAATATAAACAACCAGTGATCGAAATTCGACCCAAATTTTTAAAATTTTAATAATATTTATTTTTTCTCTATTTTTGTTTAATATGTATATTCTATTGTTCTCTGTTCTTCTCTATTTTCTCCATTTTTCTCCATTTTCTCTAGTTTTCTCTATTTTTCTGTTTTTCTTAATTTTTTTCTGCTTTTCTCTATTTTTATCTATTTTTCTGTGTTTTTCTCTATTTTTCTTTATTTTTCTTTATTTTTCTCTATTTTTCTCTATTTTACTCCGAGAAGGGAAAGTATTGTGAATGAGCTAAAAAAAATTTTCGAGATAAAGATGAAAATTTCCATTTTGAGGTCACCTGAGATGATTAAGACCCTTTCCAGATGCAAGTCTGTCTGTCTGTCTGTATGTGTGTATTCTTCCAAGATAGAAGCCACGTGTTTAATCCAATTGAACTGAAATTTGATATATGGGTTTGGATTACCCATTAGTTTTTGTACGACATCTATCAAACGGAAGTGTCACTATCAAAAAATGACAGATGCAATATATCACGGAATTTGACTTGCAATATGTCATTTGAAAGCCCTTGAAAATCTCGTTCAGAACAGTAGAAATTATTTCTCCAACTGTCACCTGTTAAAAATAAAAAATGTCAAAATTTTAAACTTTAACATTAAATATTTGAAAAAGTATTAATCCGATTGAGCTGAAATTTTGATATGGGTTTGGGTTACACATCGAAAGAACTCATTGGTTTTTGTATGACATCTGTCAAACGGAAGTGTCACTATCAAAAAATGACAGATACAATATGTCACGGAGTTCGACTTGCAATATGTCATTTGAAAGCCCTTTAAAATCTCTATTCAGAACAGTCAAAATTATTTCTCCAACTGTCACCTGTCAAAAATTAAAAAATGTCAAAATTTGAAACTTTAATATTAAATATCTGAAAAAGTATTCGAAGATACTCGTCGGGAAAGTTATGGAGCGACACAACCGGTTTTTTAAAATATTTGTGAAAAAAATGCTGTCTTGATGTTTTTTTCAAATTCAAGTGTGGAAAAAATGTATTGTGAACGAACTAAAAAATTTTTTCGAGAAAGTTGGAAATATACATTTTAAGATCCCTGAAACGATTAAGACCATTTAGTCTGTCTGTGTATTTGTCTGTGTGTACGATAGAGCCCACATGTTTAATCCGATTGTGCTGAAATTTGGTATATGGGTTTGGGTTATCCATCGGAAGAACCTATTAGTTTTTGTATATCTGTCAAACGAAAGTGTTACTGTCAAAAAATAACAGAAGCCATATGTCACGGAATTTGACTTGCAATATTCGTCTCTAGATACTCGTCGGGAACGTTTTGGGTTGACACAACCGATTTTTTTATTATTTCCTCACTTTTCCCGTTTTTTCCTATATCTTTCCAGTTTTTCCATTGTCCCTGTTTTCGCTTTTTTTCCGTTATTTCTTATTTTTTCCTGTTTCTTCCTATTTTTTACTATTGTTTCTTATTCTTCCAATTTTTCTATGTTATTTCTATATTTCACATTTTATCTATTCTTCAATTTCTCCCTGTTTTCCCTATTTTTTCTATTTTCTGTTTTTGTTTTCTCCATTTTTACTTCTTTTTCCTATTTTCCCTCACTTTATTATTTTTTTTCCTGTAGCACGACAATCGGTAGTTAGATTTTTTTAAGTTTAGCTTTATTACTATTAATATTATTTTTTAAATAAATAGAGGATAGGATGTCCCAGAGGTATTGGCACATGTATACAGGATGGTTTCTGTCTAAATAAAAATATTAGGATCGGTTTCTGAGATATTTGGATCTAACCGAAATTGACGATTTTCGTTTTGTTTAATTAATAACTTAATTTCTAAAGATAAAAATCTTTTCCTACGATCACTACTCAAAGTAGGCTTTTGCACACTCAAATCTAACCGTAAAGTTGACGTTTTCCGTGATCTGTAATAATTTGACATTATTGTCGCTCTAGCGCGTACTTTTCCGCTCGCCTGTTTTCATTTACAATAAACTAAAGAAAGGTAGTAAATAACAGGTATATTAAAACAAAATGTAGGGCAGTCTGAATATTTTAGTTGAAATATTAATATTTGAAGATATTTCGAACGAAATTAAACTTTATTTTATAAAATTTATCTAGTAAAAATATAACAGTCAGAAGGTACACCTAGATACACCTAGGTACACCTATATGCAACAGTGATTGCATATTCAAGTACCTACTTACTATTTTGTGCAAATAGTAGACAATGAAATTAATGAATAGCTATTTGTGTATTAAGAGCGGAAAGTGATACTTTGCTGCTTGAGGCAGAGAGTTGCCCGCGCGACGCGTAGCGGAGCGCGGGCAATCTGCCGAAAGCGGCAAAGCACTTTCTGCTCGAATTGCACACAAGATTTTTTCTACGATCACATTATTTTTAGACAAATAATTAAAAAAAAACATGAAAATACACATAACCTAAAAATGAAATAATGACGTTTCATTAATTTCATAGTCTACTATTTGCACAAAACAGTAAGTAGATACTTAAATATGCAATCACTATTTCATATAGGTGTACCTAGGTGTATCTAGGTGTACCTTCTGACTGTTATATTTTTACCAGATAAATTTTATAAAATAAAGTTTAATTTCGTTCGAAATATCTTCAAATATTAATATTTCAACTAAAATATTCAGACTGCCCTACATTTTGTTTTAATATACCTGTTATTTACTACCTTTCTTTAGTTTATTGTAAATGAAAACAGGCGAGCGGAAAAGTACGCGCTAGAGCGACAATAATGTCAAATTATTACAGATCACGGAAAACGTCAACTTTGCGGTTAGATTTGAGTGTGCAAAAGCCTACTTTGGGTAGTGATCGTAGGAAAACGTCATTATTTCATTTTTAGTTTATGACAAAGACATTTGATAAATGGAGAGTGAGAGTGAATGTGAATTTTCAAGTACACCTCCAGATGTAGCAGATTTTGCTAAAAATATTTCTCTGAATCTTCTGCCGACTAAATCCAGAGATAAATATGAAAAACAATATAATATTTTTTAATGTTTTTTTTTTTTAATTATTTGACTAAAAATAATGTGATCGTAGAAAAAATCTTGTGTGCAATTCGAGCAGAAAGTGCTTTGCCGCTTTCGGCAGATTGCCCGCGCTCCGCTACGCGTCGCGCGGGCAACTCTCTGCTTCAAGCGGCAAAGTATTACTTTCCGCTCTTAATACACAAATAGCTATTATAAAACTTTTTATTGAATGCCAAATATTGCTTAAAATAGCGTATCCAATTTTTTAAAACAACGTTTTACCTTTGAGAATTATTTTTTTTTATTTTGTTTTTGAAATTCTCTTTTCTCTATCCAACCGTGTAGAATAATTCATTTTTGGAACAAAGTTCCTTAGCGCGGCTTGCGGTAGAATTTAACTATCAGAAATTGTAACGTAACGAAAAATAGACATGATGAAAAAGTTACTATTCGTTCTTTAGTAACAATTGTCAATTTAACATATTTCTCTGTTTTTTTCCGTTATTTCTTCTTTTTTTCTGTTTTTTTCCTATTTTTTATTATATTTTCCTATTCTTCCCGCTTTTCTATGTTTTTTCTATATTCCCAATCTTTTCCGTTTTCTATATTCCCAATTTTTTCTCTGTTTTTAGATATTTTTTCTATTTTCCTCTATTTTTTGTTTTTTCTTCCTTTTTACTTGTTTTTTCTATATTCCCAATGTTTTATATTTTCCCTGTTTTCTCTATTTTTTCTATTTTCGTCCATTTTTTGTTTTTTTCTCCATTTTTACTTGTTTTTCCTATTTTTTACCAGATTATATTATTTTTAGGTTTTTTCTTGTTTTTTCTATTTTTTCCAGTTTTTTCTGTTTTTCCCCATTTTGCCATATTGTCATATTTTCTTATATTTTTCCTTTTTTTGCCTATTTTTCTATTTTTCCTACTTCAACTTTTTTTCATTATTTTTACATTTTTTCTACTTTTTCATTTTTTTCGGTTTTTTTCTTTTCAGTCCCTATTTTTCCCTAGATTTTCTTGTTATTACTATTTCTTTCTATTTTTCTATTTTCCTTCATTTTTTCTATTTGTTGTTATTTTTTAGATTCAACTATAAAACTACAATAAAGCGAAATACAAACTTATTTCTAAAAAAATAAAAAAAAGATGACAGGGTTAATATTCGAACTCACTGTCATTTTAATATCAGACTCTAGCCCATTCGACTATGGTATCGATAACTAAAAATAGTCTAATGTTTGATATAAACAATGAATGCTATATTATATTTAATTTAATTTATTTGTAACACATTTTAATTTTAGCTTTGTGCACCTCCTGTATATAAAATTTAACTATGCAAAATCTTACACGCATCTTATTTATCTTAGCGTAGATGTACGTTGTGGATATATTTTTTAATAATATAAAAAACAGATAGAATAAATTTCGTTACTATAAAAGATTTTTTCATTCATCAGTTTATCTTAAAATTGAATTTAAAAATGACTTTTTAAGAAATTTTTTTCCGTATAGATATGAATATTTTGTAAACAAGTCAATATATACTTGGAGGCACACCACTGGCAACACTGATGAAGAATAATTTGGAATAATGTTGAATAATCATCATTAAGGATGGCGCGAGAAATTCGAGCGGCGCGTAACGCAGGAAACGTGGATGTTTAAAGGTAATGACCACGAAATAAGAAAAAAAATAAGAAATAATAATATCGTTAAAAAAATATAGAGTAGCACGACAATCGGTAGTTAGATTTTTTTTTAAGTTTAGGTTTATTACTATTAATAATATTTTTTAAATAAATATAGGATTGGACGTCCCGTATTGGGACATGTATACAGGATGGCACTAATTAAATTGAACACTATTGGGGGTTTGTAAATGGTTATAGATACAAAGTTGGTTCAATGCAAAAATAAGATGCGCTTTTTCAAGACGAAAATGGTTTTTTTTCTAAATAAAAATATCAGGATCGGTTTCTGAGATATTTGGAGAAAACCGAAATTGATGATTTTCGTTTTATTTAATTAACACCTTAATTTTTAAAGACAAAAAACTTGAATTGAAACTTTTTTATTGAATGCTAAACATCGCTTAAAATAGCGAATCAAATTTTTTAATACAACGTTTTGCCTTTGAAGGGCCACCCTTAACTATTTTTTTGATGAACTTTTTATTTTATTTTTGAAATTCTCATTCTTTTCTCTATCCAACTGTATAGAATAATTAATTTTTGGAACCAAGTTTCTTAGCTTGCGGTAGGATTTAACCATCAGAAATTGTAACGTAATGAAAAATAGAGATGTTGAAAAAGAAACTATTCGTTCTTTAGTAACGATTATCAATTTAAAATATGAATAGTTACTTACAACAATTTATTAATGGAAAAATAGGGGAAAAAGGAAAAGTAGAAATTAGGGAAAAATAAAGTAAAACAAGGAAAATAAAGTGAAGTAGGGAAAATAAAGATAAACAGGGACACACACGGAAAAATACAGAGAAATAGAGGAAAAAAAGAAGAGAAATAAAGAACAATAAGGAAAAAAACAAATGCGGATAAAAAAGAGGAAAAAATAATAAAAACCAGGGAAAAATAGGAAAAAATATTTGAAAAAGGTGAAAAATAAAGAAAAATAGTGATAATTAGGTAAAAACTGGAGAAAACGGTAAAAAACAGGAGTCAATTTGACAAAATAAAAAAGAAACATGCAAAAAGTTGAGAAAATAAAGTAAAGTGGGAAAAAATAACGAAAAATAGGAAATAAGAAAAAATATTGGAAAATAGGGAAAAATAGTGAAAACAGAGAAAAATAATAAAAATTTGGAAAAACTAGGAAAAATAATATAGGGACTTATAGGAAAAGGACAAATAGGAAAAATAGCGGAAATAATAAAAATATAAAAAAATATCAGAAATAGAGAATATAGGCAAAAATAGAGAAACAATAGGAAATATATAGAAAAATAAGAAAAATTTGGGTAAATTTGGACAAATAGGGAAAAAGGGGAAAATAGGAAATAGTAATGAAAAATAGAGAAAATGGAAAAAATAGAGAAGAGAGGCTAACTAGAGAAAAATAGGGAAATATATGAGAAATAGGGACAAATAGGGAATAATAGAAAAAAATAGTGTTACGTTTTCTTGTGCCACCCTGTATTTTCATTCTTCATCTACTCTGTATATTTTATAGTTTCATGTTCGCTTGATTTTCCCTTTCCTATTTATCCGCCTCATGTCCCCTCTCTCGGCATTTTTATATAAATTATCGTCCCGTGTTAAGAACCTGCATTTTATTTATTTAATATCAATTTAAGATCAGAAATAGACTTTATCGTTGTATTATCTTTGTATTACCAGTGTTTTTTACTGAAGATTTCTTTCTCGTCTCCCCTTCAATTATAGGGTAAGTTTTGTTCTGTTGTATTATATTTTCACTAAAATTCTTTGACGTCGTTATTAATTAACTTGTAACTTTATTTTTAATCTTATAAATGCCGGTATATTTTTTTTTATCTATTTGTTTACCTAAAAAGTTCATGTCTTATCTATATTATAAATTATTGATTTTTGTGTGTCCATATACGGAAAAGAGAATCTAATTTTTCATTTGATTTTACAGATTGTCGTAAAATTTCGATAACAGAGAACACGAAATTTGGTAATTTATAAGATATTAATCTTATATTTATCCTATGTGAACTTTTAGGGTTTTTCTTGGTTGTTTTTTCTGGTTTCACTTGGGGTGACTGAAAATTTTCCGCTGTTCCAACATTTGACAGTCAAGTTTGCCAGATTCAAGAGGCTCTTTCCTCTGGACAGTTTACGCCGACCACTCCAAGACCCTACCTGAAGAAGCTAAGTTTTTTTATTGAGAAAAGAAAAAGAAGAATCTCTGATTTATCTATAAAATAAACAAATATAACGTTTCATTTGAGTTTAATTTCCTTAACCAAAAAAAAAGAAAGGACCGATTTTGAAATATATCACAGTTTTTTTGTCAATTGTTTCTAATCACACCAAAATATCAACTGACTGGCGTCCAAAATTTTTATATTTCAATATTGAAAAATAGGAAAAAATTATGAAAAACAGGAAAGATATAAAGAAATAGTAAAAACATAAAAAAAACGAAAAGAGATGTAGAGAGAGATATTAAAACACGTTTAGAGTTGAAAAAATAACGTAAGACCGCACAAACTTTTTTATTATGTTTCGACAATGAACTGCCCCACACTACTTTAGGAACTTAAAGTATGGCTTTGTTTCATTCTCACTATAAATGTTTATACATTTTATTGAATAACATTAATTAAAAATTCAGTATACTTTGAGCTAAACGCTTTAAGTAAACTTATTTACTGTTAACAATCTGAAAGAAATTTTCTTAAATAGCTACAATGGAAAAATAAATAAAATTTATTTAAACTTTAATCGAATAGATTCACAGGTCAGAATTTTAGCACAATGGAATATAAAACTCATGAAATGAAGATGATATTTACCAATAATTATTCCCGTTATTACCAATAATAAGCATATTTCGAAATAATGCCTTTTTAATTTTAAACTATATTAAGAGCACGCCATCTTAAATATCCAATCACAGAAAAGCGCGGCAGTGCCACGTTGCCAAGTCGAGTCATTCAATTTACGTTCACTTTATTTCTTTTTTTAGTTTTTAACGTCTTAGGCCCAGTATTATAAACCGTGTTGTTGAAGTTAACCTTAATTTTAAGATTAAGTTAACTTTAGATTCGAAATGTCAGTTTTATAGAAGTTCCATTCCTAAAATAAAAAAATCCATTCCTAAAATACAAAAATCGGCTGACCTTTCCCCGTTCAGCTGTAGAGAATAGGATTATTTAATTACAAAATACTAAGCATTACATTAATTTTTGTAAAATCATTCTATATACAAAACTATATCTCCAAATTATTATTATACTGCTCGGGTTCATTATTATCGCAGTAGTTTTTGTGTTAACCAGAATATTTTATTTTTGGGACTCCTGTATTTATCATTCGTTGCATGACGAATATTCCCATTTTTCATCAAGATATATATCAAATTAATATTTGCATAGGAATAACGAGTTATATTGTGGGACCATTTCTATTACTAAAACGGTTCTTGTATGATAGGAGTCTCCATTTAGGTCAAAAACAAAGAGAGTAAGTTTTTGAAATTATACATTGCGACCATTATCATCCTTATAGGAGTCATTAGCGGTACTTTGTCAGAATGCATACCCCAAGTATTTCTATGTACTATGTACTATAAAAATGAAAAATAGTCACATCTATCGTAGGTTGATGGGTACCAACCGGACAAAGTCACTTAATAGGATAAAATCCTCTGCAACAGCGACTAACCAAGTACTTGGTGCCGGTAGATGATGGAACCCATCCGCCATCATAATGCCTTATAGGGAGAAGCGGGGCCCATGCAATTAAATTAATAACAGTGACAGTAACATTTAGGTGTAACAATTCGATAAAATTTAAATGAACGTATTACTCTTTACACTGTGCGTTAAGGATCAAATATCATGGCTTGCGCTCTTTCCAAATTTAATCGTCTAGGAAAGATGCGAAATGACTTGCTTCAAAGTATCATTACAGTCGTGCAATATACGTAACAAGCTTTCGTTGATTATAAACATAAAAAAAAGTTTACGATGAAATACTTGTTTTTTATTAACGGATCTCTCCCAATACTTCTGGAATATCTTGTATACATGGTGCGTCATTTATGTGCCAAAGTGTATATTGTTAGATTTGTTTTGTAAAGTTAATTAAAAACAAAGACTCTTAATATACGGAATTGATTTGATTACTATCGAGAGTTCCGTCTATTTATGTTTTAGTGGGCGATGTTAAATTAATTCTTTAAAATATCAAATAAGTGCGTTTTGAATGAACATGTAGTTTTCTATTTTGCATTTGTTTGAACATAATGAAAGTATGTAAAAGATGAATATTATGTGAGAAAGAAATTTTCATTTACCATTAGGACAAAACGTTAATTTTTAATACTTATTTGATACAAAAATACAAATTTTTAACATTAAATACATTACTGTCTTATGATACAGGGTGTTTCATTGGGAAAGTGACATACGTTAACTGCAGATAGGGGACACCTAGACGATCTCAAAAACCCTATATTTATGATCTTACTACTTTAATAACCAAGATATTTTGCCAATTTATTACATGGTTCATAACTTTCTAACCACATTGTATATTTTCATGATATTTGGAGGGCATATTTCGTTTAAAGTGCCCAATCGATCAATAGATTTACAATAAAAGAAATCCAGGTCCGGATTAAAAAAAATATTGAAAAATATTCCGACACAAAAACAACACCCTGTATATCAGATTTTTCTAAAATAGATTCTGTATTTGAAAAGAGCAAGAAACAATTAATTTAATGATATACTTTGTATTTTTGGCAAATTGTTTTTTCTTGTAAAAGTTGGAATTTTGAAATGGTGTGAATTTTAAGAGTTAAAAATTGAAACTAATTTTTTTTAATATGATATAGTTTTAATGAAGACTAGTTAACCTAAATTAGTAAAATTTTAATATTTTAAGAATTTTTTCATTATTTGCGATAAATAATCCGCAAAAAACATTCATCTTTAATTAACGAATAAATAATAATGAATCCACCAAAAAAATATTACACGGGGTAAAAACATATAATGTTTTTAGTACTTCGGCCCGAAAAATTCACTTTACCAATAAACATAAGAACTATACGCAACACGATATTTATGGACAACAAAATGGAAAAGACATCAAAAGTATACAAGAATATTCGAAAAATTTGTAAATTACAACTTAAAAAATATTTTTTATTAGGTATTATTAATTTCTTACAAAATTCTATTATCCACAAATAATTTCAAATCCATTAAAATATAAAAAAAATATACCGGGCGTTTCATTAATAATTGTAACTGGAGCCTATGATGATTTAACATAATTTTTTTTAATAAAATATTTCTCCTAACCTGATTTAAAACTGAAATTAGTATTTTAAATTTTAAACAAAAAAAAATTACAAACTTCAAGCACTTTTTTTAATAGGTACAAACTTTTGGTAAGAACTTTTTGTGTTTATTTTTTATGCTGAATACAAATTAAAATCAGAGTTTAAAATTTTTGCACAAGAAAGAAAATAATTTGGTAAATATTAAAACTTCAGTCCCCTATGAGTTTTTGATTTTACTAAAGTAAGAAAAAAATTTCACAAAATCTAAAACTTCAGACCCTATAACTATCTTGTCTTAAGGGGGTATTACACCTTTAGGCCTGATTTTAGACTATATTTCCAGGAATTAATTCTGAAAAACCAAAAAATTCATTCTGATTTTTTACGGTTTTTAGGTAAATCTGATATACAAGGTGTTGTTTTTGGATCGGAAAATTTTATAATATTTTTTTTAATCCGGACCTGGATTTCTTTTATTGTAAATTTATTGATCGATTGGGCACTTTAAACAAAATATGCCCACCAAATATCATAAAAATAGATAAAACACTCTGTATCTTGGATAAGTAGTTAGACCATATAAGTATGGGGTTTTTGAGATCGCCTAGGTGTCCCCTATCTGCAGTTAACATATGTCACTTTTCCAATGAAACACCCTGTATAACCTTGTATGTAATAAGGTATTAATTTAATCAACAATATCTGTACTAAATAGTATAATAAAAAAAATGAAACATCCTGTACAAAAAACAAGTAATTTCATTCAGAAATTCCTTTATAAGCCGCAAGGAAAAAACGGTTGATTCTAGAACGCGTAAAGTAAGAAGCAATTGATCGATTTTAGAATAATGAAATATTAAAATACCATGACAGTGAAAATGTTATTGTAGAACCGAGAAGAGGGGCAAGAAATAGGAAAAGAGTTGCAAGATCATGGAGAACTTTGTAATTAAAGAGTTAGCGGTCGTCCGTATGGCAAGTCATCTCGCGTTCCTTGTCGAGAAATTAAGACAGTGGTAGACAGTAAAAAAGTAATTTGACAATTAAAAAATTATAAATTAACATTATTAATTTTTCTCAGAAATAGTCTGTTAAATTTAAAAATTTTGTTTTAACTCTACTACTACGTATTAAGATCTAAAATCAATATTATAATTAGTTTGATAAGCACATATATAAAGTAATAGTCCAGTACGTGGGTATCACAAAGGACTGTTTGAATGCAAACGGTGGGGTAGTAGCGTTTTTTTAGTATGTTGTTAGTCTTGTTGCCCCAATATAAAATCCAAGTTTTCGACCTCGAGGGGCATGCGCTCGAGCCGCCATCTTCGATTTTAGGTACAAAAATTTAGTTTTTTGATAATAACTCAAAAATGGTGGCTTTCTCGACAAAAGATATTTTACCCAAAGTTAAAGAGTATAAAATTTCCTACATTTTTTGTAGCACACATATGTTAGGAGTTACAGCTTTGTGAAGTAGCACGATTGAAAAAAAAAGTATTATATTTTGTTATTTGGCTGTTAATAACTAAAATAAATAATTTAAACAAATGCAAATCGTATTGAAATAATTTTGATGGTGGCAATACAAATACAAAGACCGGCGCAGAGAGTTCGTCAATCAAAAAAGCACGTGTCTGCCGATGTCCGTTTTGATGAAACAATGGTGGTGCAAGTTTCGCAGGACCGATTTTTAGCCAATGAAAAAAATAAAGTTCGTCTCATATCGATGCTGAAGAACAAATTTGAGCTGGCTGCATTTACAGTTAAACAAGATGAAGATGATGCCGATGAACTAATTGTCTACACTGCAATTTCATTATGCAATGAATCAATATTTGATGCTGTAGCCTCAAATACGAATAAGCAAGAAAGCACATTCTGTTCATTCATGCCTTTAGTGGTTGTAACACTACGTCATCCCCATTCAATTAGGGAAAAACTAAATTTTGTACGCTGATAGAAAAGAACATAATTGAAATTTTCAACCAAAACGATGCAGGTGATTGCCCAGGCCGGAGTACGCTTTCTTGTAGCTTTATATGGTGGCAACATGGATAATGAGAGTTTCAGGACGTACCACCAAGTACAGAAATGGAGAGGCATAAAGAAAAATCCTGAAGACTGGGGTTGGAAGCATGACGCTTACGGGCTCGCTCCCATAACAATGGCGGAAAAACCAGCTCCCGATTCATTATTAAAATCGGTCTCTTGTAACCACAAAAAAGGGTGTGGTGGGGCATGCAGCTGCCGAAAGGATGGACTTAAATGTTCGGTTGTATGTGTCTTCTGTCTTCTGAAACAGAGAATCTTGCGGAAACATGCCGGAAATCCACGTTGAAAGCGAGTACGAGGATGACGACATTTTTCAAGCTACAGAACAAAACTACAACCAGGACACAGACAACTACGACCAGGACACAGGTAATAACTAACCTGGACCATCGAAATGTACCAAAATATAGTAGAAATTAATTTTTATAACGCTCTAAAATCATAATTTACTATTCTTAATTAACAAAAAAAAATGCCCGAAAAATTCACTTTAATAATAAACACAAGAACTATACGCAATACGAAATTTATGGACATAACGCTGTGAAGACATTTCAGTATTTTAAACAGACCTAATCAGAATGACATTCTTCATTAGCTCTGAGTAAGTATTGTAACATTTTTTCCGCCTTTTTTTCCAATTTTTTTCCGGTTTTTTTATGATTTTTTTTGGTTTTTATTTGTTTTTCGATTTCTTCTAATTTACTCACGTTTTTAGATCTTCTCCATATTACCCCTTTTTTCCATTTGTTTCAGATTTTCCAGTTTTTTTCGGGTTTTTGGGAGTTTATTTCGGTTTTTCACGATTTTTAACGAATTTTTAAAATATTTTATGATGTTTTACGATTATTTAGCATTATTTACGAAAATTTACGACTTTTTACTAGTTTTGTACCAGTTTTTTAAGATTTTTTTACAATTTTTTACATTTTTTTTACGATTTTTTCCATTTTTTTCTTATCATAATTTTTCAAAAATTCGTAAAAATCGTAAAAATTAGCGAATTCATTTTATAATTAAAAAATAAAAAAATCTTATGACCTGTTTGGATATTTTTAAAAATGGCGGAGCTATAAATTTTTTTTGATATTTCATCCCCCCCCCCCCCCCCCGGATAAAAACTTTTTTATAATAATTAGGATATGAAAAAAGTGTAAAGACCTGTTACAATATTTTCAAAAATGGCGGATATAAATTTTTTGCAATTTCAATCCCCTCCAGTTCCACCCATGAAGGTCAATTCGAAAAAAGCTTTGAGCGAATTAATTTTCTAATAATTAGGACACGAAAAAAATCTTATGACCTGTTTCGATATTTTTAAAAATGGCGGAAATATGAATTTTTTGACATTTCAACCCCCTCTAGTTTCCACCCCCTTACAGGTAGAATTCCCAAAAACGGATGGCGAAAGAATTTTTGAAGGCTGACGGCTGGTTCTTGAGTTATCGTCTCCACATACATCGATCCATCTATTCAGACCGACAGACATGAATTTTTTTTCATCTAATCGTATTGTAGGTTTCTCAAAGCGTCGAGTAGTCATTTTAAACAAAAAAATAATTTCAAATTTTTTTATGAGTTTAATACTTCCGGTCCGGACAGAAGTAAATGTAAAGTATAAGGATGGATCAAGAAATATATCCAATAATAAACTCTTTACATGTGAAAAAAATCATAGAACGAAATAGTTAAAGTTTTTATTTATTGTTTAATAGTGCTCTTTAGTATCACTCCAGAGCTGAAAGTGCCACTTTTTTCACAATTGTGTTACATTTGACAACATTGCCAGCCGCGAGCACATCGCTCTCATCCACACGTTACTTAAGAGTGGTGGAAATAGGGTGGAGTCAATGTTTCGTCTTATTTTTCCCCTTTGAATCTTGCCTAAATACATTCTTTTTCCTCTAATTACAAATTCCCTATGTTCCGTAAAGATTTTGCCAGATGTGTATACTATTTTTACGTTTAATCATTTTTACAATGATATTTTGTATTTTATTTAGGTATGTGACAAGAATTTAATCGAAAAGAAGCAGTTTGTGAAAACAATTGAATGAGAATATTTAATAAATAAAATTGACAGTTCATTATGTTAATTGCACTGTGAATTTTAAAACTTTCAAGTAGCGATGAAGAAATGAAGAATTCGTTTCATTTGACACTTAGATTTGAAAAACTATTAAATTGATTTTTAGGTTACTTTTATAATAGTTATTATTGCATAAATATCACTAATCAATATCAAAATATTTATTACATACCCTCAAAGTATTTCAAACGAAAGTATATCTGATAAAGAATTACTTATCTCTTTGTTTTATTTGATTAAGTCGAAAATTCACTTGAAATGATGTTGAATTTTTATAATAATTAAAAAAAGACTCTTATGACAAACACAATAATTAATTGGAAAGATTTCCTAACATTGCCTACCTCTGACATCACGTTTAGTCTTCAATTGTTTTTATTATCTAGTAATAGTCAATAATGAACAATTATCTATCATTAGGAGCAAAATTTGTCTTACCAGCCCGAATACAGCATAAATAATGACATTTTCTAATACTAGTAGTGGAAAAATTATTTTTAATACTTTATAGCAATTTTCTATTATCTCTGTTATATTATATTTCAAAAAAAAACTCAATATTCTTACAATCTTATTAATAACTTGCATTAATTGTTTCAAATTATTATTGAGTAATTAATTTCATAAACGCCGTTTAATATAATAACCTATGCGACAATTAAATAAATTATGGCAATTGGCAATTAATATTATTACATTTGAGAGAATAGAAACAACTTATTATTGACTGGTTGATATTAATTAATCACATGCCATTGGTAATTGCTTTAACACTTGATAATTATTAAAATAATAATAATGCTAATAACTGTTTTGCATTATATTTTTAAATATTACTGAAGATCTAAAGCGATTATTCTAAAAAAAAAAAAAAAACGAGAAAGTTATAAATAAAAAGTTTATTTTAAATTTAAAAAAACCAAATAAATTTTTAAACTCAACAAAAAGAAATATAATACACCGAAACTATAAATAGTGGTTAAGGAGTAAATGTAAAATTTAAAGGTTTTTTTTTTAAATAAAACCACAATCTACACTTTTTTTAATCAAAAACAAAATTTGATAATATATTTTTTTATAGTCATTTTTAGTGTATTTTACAGCTAATTTAATTTTTTTATTAAAATAATTATTACCTACTTTTAGTTTTTTTTAAATATTCTTCTTGGATTTTTTTTTATTTTAGAGTGTTTTTAAACGAAATATCTTCCAAAAAAATATCCATATAAATGCGTCCCAGAGTAGTACAGATCGACAAAAATAAGTAAGTAAAGTCGACCCAAACAAAAAAAAAATAAGTTTTAATACTCAATGCAAACCGATATACATTCAGCTAAAAACGTAAGTTAAATCCCAAAATCGTTTTTTGACCCGATAACAATACTTATGATACATATAGTGGGAAAGTAAAAATACGAAAAATATTGAAATTTTAGCAGTGTCGTATAAAATAAAGTGAGTCAAAGATTTTTTACAGTTATGTGTCAAGTTTAGTAAAAAAATACAAATTTGAATCATTTTATTTTCCGAATGAATCGCTCTGTATATAAATAGTAGGAAAGTTAATATGTGTATGTTACAATATCAATTAACTCTGCTAACAAAAAAATTGCAAGTATAACCAGCGCATGATCAAATGTCATAATAATTTATTTTTATTAGTGTTTTGTTTATCCATTTTAAATGTCATATTTTCATGGCAAGTCGCTATTACGTGATGTTTTTGTTTTATTCTGGGATAGGCAACAAACTTAACTACTGAAAGATGGCCGTGGGTTAATTAAGCTAATGTAGTGTAACTCTTTCTATCTTTTTATTTGTAATACATACGCGATGTTAATTGGATAATTTGCTCTGCTGGAATATATAGCTCTGACTAATGCGTGGCGTTTTACTGTTTTTTTACCCTTATTTTATTTTCATTACTATTTTGTTCATTACGAAATTAAAATAATTTCTGCATTAAAATAATAAATATTTAGTATTTAATAACTAAATGAGTTAGTAAACGTATGAAACATGCATATACGTTATATTTGTTTTTATTTATAGAATATATTTAAAATTATTGGGAATATTTGTAAATTCAATCAAACATTTATTCTTTTTATGACTTCATTCCAATTATTATACTTCACTTGTTATCCTTATTAAAAAAAATGACGATAAAAAAAGTTTGAAATATAAAAAAAATAGTAAAAAATTCCTGGGGATAGGGTCGACGTGAAGTTACATTTATATTGTCTAAATTTGAGATTTTTCATCCTTCCCCACTCCACGATATAGTCAGATCGAAAAAAGTTTCAAGCGAATTAATTTTACAATAAGTAGGATTTGAAAAAAGTCTAATGACCTGTTTTAATATTTTCAAAAATAGCGGAGATCTGAATTTTTTGAGATTTCAACCCCCTCCAATTCTCACTCCCATAGGGGCAGAATGCCCATTTGAAATAGGCAACGAATTACTCCTCCAACGAATTTTGTACTAAATTTGGTGTTGATTGGATAAAAATTACGACCTCTATCAAGTCGAAACGGAATGTCTACACATAAGCATATATACCGGGTAGCTCAAGTTGATCCAAGTTCATATTTTCAGAACGAATGGAACGGATTGTTTTAAAATTTGGAGTGGTTATTCTAGACCTAATATTGAATTAGGTGACGTAAAAATCCAATATGGCGGACTTCCGGTTTCTTTAAAATTGGAGTAAAATATGAATTTTCAAGTGGAATACTCAGTATATTTTTACATATTTTGATTGTACAAGTCAAATTACGTATAATTGATATGTCAAAAATGAGTTTGGCTGTCAAAAATAAATAAAAAATAAAAATCATTTTAATTGAGGAGGCTGCAACTTGGTCTAAACCTCTCAAAAGGTGACCAGATATTACTAAAATATATTATTTGTGCATAAATTTAAATATTTTTCTTTTTATTAGTGTTTTACTTAATCCACAGCCGTTTTTAATGAAAAAATCAATTTTTTTAAATGGGAAACATGGTGGGCCATTTAGTCATTAACGGTTTAATTATAAATCAAATTATATGCATAATAGTTTTTAAAAACATTGTGCAATTAAAAAAAAACAAAACTTTCAAACACAAATGGATAAACAACTGAATTTAATTATTTTCATTCAAGTCGTACTATATCATGAAGGCCATCAATATTATGTTATTTTATGTTTAGACCAAGTCGGAGCTTCCTGATTAAAAATAATTTTAATTTTTGACAGCCACAATCATTTTTGATATATCAATTATATGTAATTTGACTTGCAAAATCCAAATATGTAAAAATATACTGGGTGTTCTATTTCAAAGAAACCGTAAGTCCGCCATTTCGGATTTTTACGTCACTTAATTTTAAATTAGGTTTCAAATTTTAAAATAATGCGTTCATTCGTTCTGAAGATACGAAGTTGGTCCGACCTACCCGGTATAGGTATATACCGATAATTTTATTTTACTGATTCTTATTCTCCAGGTTATAAACGGTGTAACACCCCTATTCTCGGGTCTGGGTCCCGTCATTGAATCGGTTACTATAGGTAGATTCCACCTAAAAATAGGGAAAAACAGCTAAAAAATATGAAAAATTAGGAAATATAGGAATAAATGGAAAAACACATGAAAAATAGGACAAAATGGGAAAAATAAGAAAAAATAGAAAAAAAACTGGAAAAAACAAATAAAACATCTAAAAAAAGGGAAAAATGTGGAAATTAGGTAAAAAAATGGTGAAAACTGGCGAAAAATATGGAAAAAATAGGAACAAACAGGAAAAAATAGAAAAAGAACAGGAAAACATAAAAAAATAGGAGAAAATAGAAACAACAGGAAAATATTTTTATTTATCTAATTTTTTCTTTGGCTCGATCCCTTTTCAGGTACTCTTATTTTTTCATATTTTTTCTTCGGCTCACTTCCTCTTTAGGTATATATTCAAAACATGGTCATTTCCATATGAGCTGTGATTTTATTAATGAAATTGAACTGCTGTTGATTTTAAAGCGATATTATTAGCGACGACCCAATAGGGAGTTGCTTACTACGACGCATATGAAATCGCTATCTTCGTAACTAAGTGGAAACGGGCTATAGTATCTTTGGAAGAAATGATCCCCATCGAATTCTAAACAACTTAATTTTTTTCTGTGGTCTGTATGTCTGTCTGTCTGGTTGTCTGGTTGTCGTCCGGAAAGCTTAAAAATGCTATATTTTTTGAATGCTTTAACGTATCGAACTTGAAATTTTCACCATTTTTTAAGACCCACGACTACTACATTTTAATAGAAAATGAGTGAAATCGAAAAATGAATAAACGGGGTTTTCCGGGTTTTTCTAACTTTTTTCAAGTTTCACAGGAAACACGCTGCTGCAGGTTGTAATTTTTGATCAAACTGCTTCAAATTTGAAAAAAGTTACCTTGAAGTACTGCTACAAAGCCTATTAAAAATCGGAATAATCGGAAAATTTCTTGTAGGTTTTCTGAAAATGTCTTCATTTTAAAAAGCCGATATCTCTGAAACCCTGAAAGATATTCGAAAAACAAAAATAAAAAAATGTAGGACTGAAATAGCCTAACAAGTATTATTTTAACTATTTTTCCGAAATTTGTTGAGAAAGTTGAGAAAAAAATTAAAAAAAAAAGAAATTTTTAGAAATTATGAGAAATAGTAACAAAATAATGAAAATAATGTAAAGGGGAAAAAATAAAAAATATGAAAAATATGAAAAAACAATAATGAAAAATATGAAAAAACATGAAAAATATGAAAAAAAAATAATGAAAATATTGTGAGTTATACTGTGTTGTTTTTCCGAAAATGTCTAAACCTTTTTCTCTATTTTCTTTACTTTTCCAATTTTTTTTTTAATATTTTTTTTTATTTTTCCCTATTTTCCTATTTTTGACTATTTTTTACAATTTTTCCGATTTTTCCCTATTTTTTTTTTGTTTTCTCTATGTTTTTTACTGTTTTTTTTATGTTTTTTCCATATTTTCCCTATATTTTCCTTTTTTCCTATTTTACTCAATTTTTTTCCATTTTAGTATTAAAAAAAAACTGTTATAGATTCAGCATATATATAGAATTTTGTTTTCGTGACTTAAATTTTTTGAAAACCTGAAAAATTACGGCAAATTATGAAAAATAGGGAAAAAATATGGAAAAATATTGAAAAAATATTGGAAAATAGAAAAGGGAAAAAATAATAAAAAAAATAACAAAATAATGAAAAAAATAATGAAAAATAGGGAATAACATTGGAAAATACGGAAAAAAATATTGTAAAATAAGGAAAAAAATATTGGAAAATAGGGAAAAAAATAATGAAAAATAGGGGAAAAAATAATGAAAGATAGGGAAAAAATAATGAAAAAATGTGAAAAAAATAACGAAAAATTGAATAAAAAATAAGGAAAAATATAATGAAAAATATGGAAAAAATAATGAATAATATGGAAAAAAATAATGAAAAATATGGGAAATAATAATGAAAAATATGGATAAAAATAATGAAAATTATAGAGAAAAATAAGGAAAAATTTGTAAAAAATAATGAAAAATATGGAAAAAAATAATGAAAAATATTGAAAAAAATAATGAAAAATATGGATAAAAATATCGAAAAAGATGTAAAAAAATTATGAAAAACATGGAAAAAAATAATGAAAAATATGGAAAAAAATTATGAAAATTTGAAAATAATTAAATGTAGGAATTAAATAGGTCAACAAGTCTAATATGAAGCATTTTCCAGAATAATGTCAAGAAAAAAAATAAAATATGAAAAAAAGATGTTTTTCGAAATTAAATTCCGAAAATCTCGGAAACGAGGAGTAAAATTCAAAAATGTCAAAATTATTTTTTTGCTGTACATACAAAGATCCTATGATCAATGTTGATATGATTTGAGATACTTAGAAAATTGTCCAAAATTACCAGTTTAATTTTCGAATTATTTAAGTAAATTTCAGTCTTAAATAGTTCGACAAGAAAAATATAAGCATAGTCGACGACTTTTCCACATGTGTGCAAAAAATGTCTATGCGGAAAAACGGGGCAGGGGGATCGTAGTCGTCGCATTTACTACACCTTGAGGTTAGTTGCTTGTATTTAATTGTAATGGTCTAATTTTATAATTTTAACCATTGCACGAAAAATAGTGAATGGCCGCGAAACTTTTTGGTGAGCTCAAGATATTTTTTCTTTCGGTATGCTAAAAAGGTATTTCGAAGCATAAGTATAACAATAACTGGTGATTTTCATCAGCCAATTTTATCAAAAAATTTACAATCACATCGATACATTAAAGGCCTACTTGTTTACCTGATTTTTCTATATAGAGTCGATGGGAATAGGTAAATTCCCTCCCAAGGAAAAAGGGGTCAAAAATAACCAGTAAATTCGGTCCCAAATTTTGTTTGTACCTGAAACTGTATAGGTAAATTCGGTTCCGGGCAAAATATTTTAAGAGGAGAGCAATAATATAAAACTAGGTAATATTGAATAATTTTTGTTTTATTAAATTAAATAAAAATTTTTACATTGGTTTTTATCTAAACTAAATTGATATGTTTATACCTATAAAAGTATAACATATTATACAATTATATATTTAATAATATTATGAAATCCGATAAGACCTTTTTTACATATTGTATACCTAATTAAACACTACAGTAAAATGAGACACATTTAATAAAATGCAAACGACTTATTTCGTTTTTTGTATATGATACAATCATTTTTGTAATAAATTTTTGCCTGTTTTTTAACTTTACTGTTGGTAATTTTAGCATTCAAATGTAGACTTTGTAATTTTACATATGTTTCGATTTGAAACTCTTTAAGTTTATTAATCAACACAAAAATGTTTCGATTAGACTTGTAAAACGAATCGTTAAAGTGTCTATGGAAAGATTCGCATGTATTCGTAGTCCGTGTAAGTTCTGCTTAGTTTTTAGCCAAAAATTAAAAATTTTTTGAAAACTATATTTATAGTTATTTATAATTACTAAGGGCTTTCCTTTTTCACTCAAAATAATATTAAGATCCATGTTACAGACTACAGAGAATACTTGAATCGACTAATATATATAAACAGAAAAAATAAATAAATATTTCAATCCATTTTAGATATTTATACTATTCATTTACTAATTATACTATTTTCCGAAAAATCCTATACCATTACTTAATTACTGCTTTCTCAGTTTCCTATCGATAAATGGGTATAAAATTTTTAATTTAATCTGCTACCTGCTGGGACCGAATCTACCATCACCCGAGTCGATGACTATTTTTAAATTGTAACGATAACTCAAAAACTACTGAAGTAAAAACATTTGAAATTTTTCATACAGAATTCTGATACCCTATATTAGACCTGATTAGATTTTGGTATCAATCGGATAACCGGAAGTGGTAGTTGCTATGAGTGATGACGTCATTACTGAACAAAATGGCAATAAAGTTTTACACATATATTTTGTACATACTATAGTTTATTTTCGTATCATTAAAACTTTCAAAAATTTTGCCATTGTTGCCAGATTTACAAAAAAGTCAATTTATTTCATACTTTTTTGTGTTAACGTATAAATGTTTCAAAAATGGCGAGAGGTCATGTGCTGGATATATCAGATTTTTTTATAAGTTATTTTAAACAATTTATCTCTAGATAAAAATTCTTTTATTGATATAATTAATTCTATTGTGATTGTTAAACTTCATTAGAACTTAATTTTATACATAATTAATTCTATCATTCTATCTGTTCAAAAAATGAGAAAGAAAGTTATTTTATCACTACCTACTTCAATTTGGGATAATAATTAGTAAATTACAAAAAAAGAACAGTCATAACCATATTAATAAACAAAATTAAACTAACGTCTAATATTTATCTATTTTTTTAAATAAACGGTTACTCAGATAAGCGTGCCCGACTATTGGACTCCGGGAAAAATGTGTGATACCCGTTGGATATACTCGTCTAAAAGACAATTTTAATCTAGTTTTTCAACCAATTTCGTCACGTAGTATGAATAGGACTATAAAAATACCCACGCCGCACTTGCTACATATTTTCGCAGCCCATTCCAAATAAAATTTATCGATCCAAATGATCGAATTTCAACAATTCGTTCAAATATTACGCTCGAGTATCGTTAAATTATCATTCTCTCCGCACTTGTTCATAGCTTAGTACATGACAGAAATATCTTTCGTCGATTCAAACATGGAAAGCTTCAACATTTTTTAAACACCTTGACCGGTAAGACTTCCCTTTCAGGAAAATACTACACTGAGAAAAGAGGTAATTGTTGATTTTCGTTTAGTATTCTTACAATACATTTTCTAAAAAGTATTTATTATGAATTATTTATACAGTTATCAACAAAAATGTATAATTCAAATGAAAATTTACAAACATTTAGATTTAGCCAGAATTTTAGTAGAGTATAAAAGTTTAATTATAAATATTCAGGAACTACTAAAATCAAAAATAACATAAAGTTTAAGAAATAAAAATTTTGAGTGTATACAATCAGTTCATAAAATAAATAACATCCAACTCTCAAAAATATAAAAAAGGAAACTTGGATGTTAAAATTTCAATTCAGGGTAGAATATAAATCATGAAACTATGAATTTTAACATAAAACAATTGGCGGTACACACATAACCTACAGAATCGCAGCAGCGGGTGGACATTTCATATTATTGATTGATCCTTTAAGACTAATACTTTTGACATAAAACCTGCACAACCTGCATGTCGATGAGTTCTTGTTATGTGCAAAATTTTATCCAAATCGGATATACTAAAGTATTCAAAACTCCCGGCGTCACTATTTGCCATTTGAGTCAGGTCAAGAGAAGCTACGATTCAATAAAATAAATATAGATACGTTGTAGCCTATCTCACTCTTACTAATTTAGCTAACCAACCCCTTCTATGACCACCAACGACGAGAACGTCGACAGTCTAAGTCCGAGTCTCTTTCTGAGTGCAAAGGGTGAAGTGTTGTGAACTCCGTATTTGCAAGAAATTATTTATCCTTGTTATTTATTTAACAATAAATTTTATACTTTTTTTACTTGTTGCCTTTTACCCCCTTAGCTGTGATCGTATTTTGTTTAGTTAGCACCCACGTTGTGTTTAATAATCGTAGTAATAATAATAGCATTCTTATTACTAATTGTAATAACCACAGAAATTCTTTTAAAGTTTGGTGACATAAATCTCAAGAAAATATTTATTCATTAAGAAATATTACTGTTGCGCTCGGAGCGTCTTACTGAAGAATGATGGCACCATTTGGCATAAAAGGTATAGGGAAAATCGGACAACCGGAAAATCTGACCACCATCGTTATGAATACATAAATTAACCAATCGTAAATTGTAAATAACCCTTTTTGGTGCTTATAAAAGCTCCATCCAACGAATAACCACCACTGGGACATTTACCAAAGAATATGTACAAAAATTTCTTAATAACGTAAATGTCATCAGCTGTGTCTCTCTCTCTGCATTATTGGCAAAATTTTGCTCTTTTATTATTGTTTGTTTTTGTATGGACAATCATACAGAGTTACGGCCAGATCAGTACCAGCGAGGCAACCCGTATTTCAGGCTGAATACTCGTTGAACCATAATGTAGAAATAGATAATGCGATTGACACAGTACGTCTCTGCGTAACATTGACAATATATTTTAGAAAAATATGTGATAAAAGTTGTTTTTTAGGATGGTACCAATTAAATGATATACGCCACTCCTGGTGAACACACGAAAGATGGAAATTTCAAAAGCTGTTTCAGTCTAATACGTATTTAACCTTTGGTTCAGGGACTATAGGAAGTTGGCGAATTAAAATGTAAAAATATTTATTCTGATTTATTGATGAGAAGACAAAATAGATTCAAACGAAGTGAAGAAATTGTCATTTACGATGAGATATGTAAAAATAGGTAGACGCCGAAATATTGACCGCCGGGACTATGAGCGTAGCGACGTTGAATGACGTCAAATTTATAGCTTCTGTTGATGGCGTTCGTAGTTTAATTTGTGAAAATAGACTGGGTTTAGAAGAACTTTTGTCGAAATTATTGACGTCGACGTCTCGGCGCTGAATACAAGATATTCGGTGACGGTGTTGGTAGTTTGGAATTTGATTTTTGACTGGCACTAACCCCCTTTTTATGCTGAGTTTGAGTAAACATTTTACGTCATAATCTTGCGTGCTCCATCTCTTCTTTTAGGTTCTCATGAACGTTATCTAGCATTTAATTATTTTGGCGTGAAAAGAACAATTTTCCAATATTTCAACATTCTATCTTTTGGAATTTAAATTGGGACATTAATAGTTTTTCAACTGGTTCAAGTATGTCTTAATGTATTGTATAAACATGCACAGAAGCACAAGTGCTTTTGGGAAAATCAGCTTGACTTAGATAACTAGATAAACAGAACACATTAAATATAATGCTTTTTGGTTATCATAAGTTATTTAACTCAATCAGAATTTTCTCTCTATCTAAATTTTAACGCAAAAGACTCATTATAAGTAGATTTCACAGTGAAGGTTAAATTAGTGAATAAAGTGTATTTAAGTAGAAACTTCTATGAATGGCACATTTATTAATATTGAACTATTTATGTTCACTCAATATTTGATGATATTTGTTTCGTTGTGGTTATTAATATAATTAAACAAATAGTTTCAGATCATCATAGTTTTTCTACAATCCATTTTAACCCCAATTGAAGAAAGTACTCTCATCTCAACTAATTTCTCCAAGTCATACAAAATTATTCAAGGAAACCTAACTATATGTGACAGCGCTTCCTCCTAACTGAATTTTTATTCGCCTACAGGGTGATTCTTTTAGAGGGCTAATTAGAGGTTTAAGAAGAAGTAGGCGGAATTAAAATCTGAAAATTTGGGATATGAGGTTTTCGGGGATGCATAATCGATCTAAAATATTTAGAACAACCAGCTACTTCCGGTTATAATGGAAGTTGGTATCAACTTGCTTATTTTGAATGGAACATCCTGTATTTTTTTACATTTTTAGATTTGTTCTAAGAAACTGATTTCAAAAACCTATTATACGAATATTATAAAATAATTAGGTTTGAAGTTATAGACAATTGAAAATCGCATTTAAGTGATTGCTCCGATCAAACGACAAAAAATCGGATAAAACGGCTTACATGTCCCTATCTTAACTTTTTGAGTTCTATTTGGTGACATAAGAATAAAATGTAAACGGGGTGATTCAAATTTGTGAACTTTTGATCACCCTGTATACATTTTGTGCTTATGCCACAGTAGACATGTAAGCCGTTTTATCCGATTTTATGTCGTTTGACCGAAGCAATCATTTAAACTTGGAAAAATGCGATTTTCAATTGTCTATAACTTCAAAACTATTTATTTTATAATATAGGTTTAATAGGTTTTTGAAATCACGTTCTTCAAACGAATCTAAAAATGTAAAAAAATACAGGGTGTTCCATTTAAAATAAGCAAGCTGATACCAACTTCCGGTAAGACTGGAAGTAGCTAGTTGCTCTATATATTTTAGATCGTTTGGGCATCCCCGAAAACCTCATATCCCAAATTTTCAGACTTTAATTCCGCCTAATTCTCCTGAAACCACTAATTAGCCCTCTAAAAGAATCACCCTGTATAACTATAGGTATTTGAAACCGTGGTGTATTTTATCCTTACTGAGATGTTTCGATGTGACATCGAATAGTAGATTCTGTAACAAGGTTAGAATGAAAAATTCGACAAGAGTGGAAAATTCCGAACGCGAGCGAAAGCGAGTGTGAGGAACCACGATTGTCGAATTTTTTCATTCTGACCGAGTAACAGACTATATTTTCTCCACGATCAAAAAGTATAAATCAAAATTAAATTAAATCTGAACACAAGTTATTTGTTGACATATTTGTATTTCATTGTATTAATATTTATAGTGCTATGGTACACTTACCGATATTAAAATCTGGTGCATTGGTGTTTTTTTTTAATTTGCAATTTCAGATATTATTAAACTCTATATCTACTTCACTTGATTTTTCACTCATTATTTTGTTTAAATTAAAACTTGTTTGAAAATAATTATTACCGTCGCCATTTTATATCTGACAGTGACACTTTTGAAATCCAGGGCAATCCATATTGTTTATTTCGATTACAGAAAAACCATTCTTTACCTTGATAAAGAATGAAAATACATGCAAAATGCATAAAAGGCAAGTATTATAGAATAAATATTCAGACTCTAGAGGGTGAATGTTTACATTCTATTATTAAAAATGATTTCAGAATTAATACATTCAGTAATGGTCGTGGAGAAAGTTATTTTATGCTATTGTATTTTTTTAGTTCCCAGCTACCTGATAACTTAATTATATAAATTGGGTACATTGACCGTGTTTAATCATCTTTGTTCGCTTAAATCTCCTTTGGTAAAATAAAATACCTACCTGTCGTTTGCCATTAGATATCAGTGGTGTTTTTGTAAAAAAGTTATTGTTTGGGAATCGGCTTAAGCCGGCGCCAGACGATGCTACCAATACCTTCCAACGTTGGACGCTTGATGGTTGGACGTATCGTGTGGTGCGTGTCCAATGTCAAGCGTCCAACGTTCGTATTTGGGCATGTTCGGGCTGTTGTCGATCTTTTGACCCGTTTCAAATGGTTTGTTTTTCACTGACTGTACAGTTAAAAAACACTTCCTACACGATTCCGTGGATTGTTGTATCTTATATTGGGCACTGTCAGTGATGTCGAACTGTCAGCTGATCTGGTAGCAAACATGAGCTTGTTCCATAAAAAAAATTCCATGATAAAAATCAATGTCTATTATCTAGCACAATTATATTTAATACATTTAAGTTGGAAGGAAAACTGGCAACTAGTGTCTATTATATATATAGCCTATTTTCTGGATTCCTAATGAAATATACTATTGCATTGATACTTGTTTTCGTTAATTTTGTTTATAGTCTAGTCTAGAAGTGAGTTTTCTGCGAAAAATAGTTAGAGGGCAGGAAAAATATGAGCGATGGCTCATTCGACGCGGATTGCAATTCTGAGAAATGTGTCATGTCGATTTTTTCCTGCAAAGAAAAATTGTAATTGTTATTAACAAAAAACGAAAAAGAAAAAAGCCATTTTAGTTTTTGATGATAACTTAAAAACTATAAAAGATAGCGGGAACTGCAAAAAAGATCCTTAAAGAGGAGGAGATTTCCAAAAAAAAACTTCTGATTTCCGAATCTCTAGCTCTAATATTTATAACTTTAATTTGTTGCTGAAAATAGTGACTACCACATCTAAAATAATTTTTTTAAAGCACTAAATATTGATTTAAAAATTTGAAAATTTATTGTGTTATTTTAACACTTAAAGAAAGAAAGTCCCACTTGAAAAAAAAATTAAATGGATTTTTCAAAAAGCTAGTCTATTGTTAATTAACTATTTTTTTTCATACCTCCGTCTTCATTGAATGCTGGATAATTATTTAAATAATCACGCTAAAAATTTTTCGCCTCTTTGAGTATTTTCTAATAGTTAGAAGGGTAGGAAAAATATGAGCGATGGCTCATTGGACGCGGATTGCAATTCTATGGCAATTCTGAGAAATGTGTCATGTCGATTTTTCTATAAGGGAACATTATATATACTATTGTATAAGTAGCGGGAAAATAACTAGAAGTTACAATGAGCTAAACTAAATATAGTCTATTCAAAACAAAAACCGTTGCACGTCATCGATGATTTGATGATTTGCTATAAGAAAAAATATCCTTGTCGGACGTAAATGCTTAGAAACAATATCCCTAAAACCCCCAATTAGTGACGTTCGTACATGAAAGGATTTTTTGCGTGCTCTGTTTGGTGGTAGCACTGTCGTCTTATTATTTCGTCTACGATGAGGTGCAACGGTTTTTGTTTTGAATAGACTATAGTCATTGTGAATTGTTTTAATTCTGTAAGAATTGCTCAAATTGTCCTCTACCTCATTCAAGATATTTTATATTTCTCGTACTCATAAAGAAATAGGACCGTACTTAGAAAAGATCCTAAAGATTGTCGAAATCTAATAAAAAATTAGGTATTCTACATGGTTGGATTCAGAAAAAATGTGTGTTTAAAAAATAAAATGAAAAGTACAGGTTTGTATTAAAAAAAACATTTGAAGGCGGTTATTTAAAGACAAAAAAATTAGATACGCTAAGTTAAGCAGCATTTCTCCTTCAATAAAAAAACGTTATTTATAAAAATCAAAGTGTTAAATAAAACTTAAATCGGTCCTAATATTTTAATTTTCAAAAATCAATCAATTCATCTTGGAAATATGCATCTTTATTCGCATTTAACCAGCTTTAAACTTTGTATATATCCGAAATCCTAATAGTGTTCAATTAAATTTGCGCCAACCTGTATATATTGTGCTGAGTTGTTTAACAAAAATAATTCATTGATTTATTTTAATTTTTATCTTATTTAGGCATAACTTCTAAATTTATTTCTTACTAGTCTCTATTTATTTCAGGTAATAAAGCACAAAGTCAGGTACCACAAAATTTAATTGTAAAAATGTACAGTACTGACAGGCAACTAGTTTCGGTAACTGATTATCATCAGACCAATATTAAGTACTAAGAAGGGGAGAAAAAATTATTAATCACATAAGTGAAGTACCCATTAAGGGTAGATTATATAGGTAAAAAGAAATATACTGAATTATTTACGAAAATTAATGAAGGTAAAATAAAATAAAAATAGATTGCTAACCATTATTACCCCTACAAAGGGATAGCACCTTTAGGGGGATCACCATCCCAGAAACTGCAGATAAAAATTAATAGCCAACCTACGTGGGGGCACAGAAAAGACCACTTAATGGTCATAGCAGTGAAAAAAGGGGGCCAACAGTATACAAAATTAGAAAGTGCTCGTAACAAAGGATTTCCGGATTCGAAAATAAAGTCAAATATAAACTGGCGGCCTAATTTAACCCTTTCTGATATACCCCAGATAACCACTTATTAAAACGTCTGACACCACCCTTTAAGAGTCTTAAAAATAAGTATCCAGATTTTTATTTTTATTTTTTTTATTGATTTGTCTATAATAGCTTATCCGTTACATATATGTTTATTATTTATCGATTTATACATTACTTCCATATATTGTGACACGAGTTGGAAATCTTATGATTATGATGGTTTTTACAAACTGGCAAACGTAAGATAGAGAAAGGAAAACATCAACATGTTAAAAATGTGGCAAGAAATTTGCAATGTAACGTTACATCGATCTGTCAAAAATTTAGATTTGAGGTTTCTGCAATAAGTTATAAACTTGACTCGTGTTTATCTCAAAATGAAAACAAGATTCATTAAAAAAGCCTCAATTTTCTTGTTTTTTTGCCAGAAGAAATATAATAGGCAGGTTCGACATTTTTCTTATTTTTTTTATTTTAACTTAAATCTAGAGATTTTGATATTTAAAAACGATCAAAAAAAAGTGAGCACAAAATATTAATATTTACGTCCGCTGTAAGCATTTTAAAATCAAGGATCGGCGAGAGGCTGGAAAAATGTACCTGTGCGCGAGACTATACCGTGTGACGTCAGTGGCCATGAACAATTCGCCCCTGACCCGGTGCTGCGCTGTATTCGCGATACACACACATCGTGAATACAGCACGAACTGTTCATGGCTACTGACGTCACACGGTCTAGTCTCGCGCACAGGTACGTTTTTCCAGCCTCTCGCCGATCCTTGATTTTAAAATGCTTATAGCGGACGTAAATATTAATATTTTGCGCTCAAATTTTTTTGATCGTTTTTAAATAACAAAATCTCTAGATTTCAGTTATAAAAATTTTTTCGAACCTGTCTATTATACGGTCAAATTTTCTATACCAAGCATTCCACCTTCATCACACAGAAATCGTTGAAGCTGATTGGTTCAGTAGATGTATAAAAAGAAATTCACCTTATCAATAAAAACCCCAGATGCAACCAATGCTGAACGTGCATCTACATGTAACAGATGAATCGTTTTTTACTATTAGTGTAATTGAGACTGAATATAATCGCTAAAAAATGAATTAAGAAGGTTGATGCCGTAGTTTCTGTAGAGCCCCGTACTTTGGTGACTGTTAAATTAGCTATCGGTGAAAATGCTGATTTTTCAACGTTTATAGTATCCCCCTGAGCTGAAAATAGCTCGGGATGTGGATGACCGCTACTGAAATTCTTATTTTTACATAAAATTCACTACACGAGAAAACCGATACTTTTGCTGCTAGATAATTACTCATCGGAAATTAACTTTAATGTAATTGCCGTTACAGAAATATCTATAAAATTTATGAGCGCTTTCAAAAAAGGTGAAATAACCTCCTTCAAGTTTTATATTTTTACATCCGAATATTTAGCTCTGTCTTTTGTTACTCAACGGCTATTGTGAGAAGCTACTTTATCTCAGCAACTTGTCTCAAATAAAGAGCTCCACCAGTTACAGGTACTTAAATATCCCAATACCAGCTGATGGGACCATCAAACATTAAAATGTCAACACTGAATGATGTCTAGCCAAAGTCTACCAGTACTTTAATATTACTGCACTTTAGCAATGTATATCGACCTGGACTTTCAGTTAATGACAGTAATACTAAAAATAAAGGAACGTGTAAAGGAAAAGCTCAACTTCAAAAAAAAATGCTAAGCGACAAGTATTACAAGAAATCGAAAGTGGCTCTGATAATGTGTTCTCATGCATAATTTGCTGTTTTTTTTTTCTAATTTTCATTCAATAAAACAATGAGTCGACTGTTTAACGTGCACAAAAATTATTTAGATATACAGAGTGGGCCACGCCCAACGGGACGGAGCTTACTCGGAAAACGAAAAATGTTATGAAAAAGTTATTTGGCAGGAGTACGTAGGTGACACCTTGTAAATAAACTTTACATTACAATAATTCGTATCGATGGCCTCCCTAATCGGCAATTAATGAACAAAAATGCGTTAGTTAATTTTTATGTAATGAATGTATTTAAACCATATTAATTTCTCAAAAAAAGTCATTTAAATCGAAAACTATCAAGAATGGGTATAGGGAGCCCTTAATAAAGTGACATTATTTTGTTCAATATACTTCAAAAATAAAATAAAATACAGGGTGTTTCATTAAAAAAACATAACTTTGATATATCACGCTTTTTTGGAACACCCTGTATATGTCTAACTAATTTAGAAATGTAGTCGTCACTAACCTACGTACTCCTACCAAATAACTTTTTCATAACATTTTTCGTTTTCCCAGTAAGCTCCGTCCCGGTGAGCGTGGCCCACCCTATATATAACTGACAAAATTACGTGTGATACATTTGATAAAATTGATGGATTTCAATTATAATTATAACAAAACTAAAAAATAAACAAAATATCACACGTGTTTGATCTGATATTTTTGATAGAGAAATAAAATTCAGTTTCTTAGAGTGTCGTAGAATAATATTTGTTTCTGGGTGTATTTAAGATCAGACCATCGCCATGGGAAGCGTCGACATTTTTCAAACACCTTGACCGGTAAAGCGTTCGCTTACAAGGAAAAGGCTAGATTGCGCCGTACTTGGTCTTAACTGCCTTTGTGCTTGACGTTCATCACCGACAATTCGTATATAACAAATTTGCCATCTTTCGTGGTGAATACTGAAAATTCTTCAGACGCATTTCGTCTAATTATTGAAGAAATCGCCTTATTAGTTTAATGAATCGGCAGGCAGTTCATTGTTGGGACTTTTTTTATCGCTCCAGAGGAGAAATTACCGACATTGAAGCGTTCTCGTGAGAAATCATAAAAATATTATTGCACCCGAATGATGTTATGGCTTTTTAAGTAGCACTTTTCGTTGTTTAAAGCAAGACAATTAAATTTTTTTGCAATTTTTTGGATATATCAAAGGACTAAAAATTTTTAATATATTTAATTTTTACTAGAAATTTCGATTTCCCCAAAAAAAATTTATATTTCAATAATAATATTTTATTTTTGACTCAATTTTTATTTATTTTCCAGATTGTGCATTGTTTATCCAATTTCTAATGAGCTTAATAATAAAATATCTCATTTTTTAAAAGCTCTTATTTAAGTTGGTTTTATTTTGGTCTGTTCTAAATAAAATTATTATTATTGTATAAAAAAAACATTCCAGTGTAATAATTTTTTATGATTTAATATTAATAAATCTGTTGAAAAAAAAACTTTTTAATCCATATACGTGAATTGAAACTATTATATAACATCTAGTTTCCGGCATGTCTTCGCGATTTACTATCGAATACAAGAATGTACAAATCACTGCCAAACCAGTCTCTTTTCCCTCTATAAATCCTGATACCGAGTCCCTGCTGCACTCCTATAAAATTGATGGCGAACGTCCGGGCGGCAAGGACACCGTCGATGACGCCGCGACGCTTCGTCGGACGAGGTTCGAATGTCTTGAGTTGATTCTAACACGAGAAATGAATGTAACTTCAACCCAACTGTAACTCTTGTTGGCTGTCATATAGAAACCAAATTATAATCTTCTTAGTACCATTTTAAAAGTTTATGAATTAATTTGTACCTATTAATTATTAATTTTACTCATATGTATAATGATCATTATATACTTTGAAAATATACTTACTATGATTCATAATTCAAGTTTAAAAAAAATTTAAACCAAATATTTTACTTTTAGGCTCGATTCACACTGTACGGTCCTGTTACATTTTCATTTTTTGACTAAAATGAATTAAAAATTGCTCCCTAAATGTACTTAATTTCTATTACATATCTGAATTAAGTTTCCTTAAATAACTACAATCAGAAAATAAATAAAATTTACTTAAACTTCAATCATTGAATGATAACAGATAACTAAAAATAATAATGCACTAAACTAAATAGTAATTATGAATTATTTCAATTATGCAAGAATTGTTCAAATTTTCCTCTCCATTGTTCAAGATATTTTGTAATTCTTGTACTCATATTTTCAGGGTAAAACTGAACAGGTCCGTACTTAGAAAAAATCCTAAAGAACAGTTCATTGTCGAATAAAAACATACGTGTTGTACATGGTTGGATAGAGAAAAACATGGGGATTTAAAAGACGAAAAAGACATTCTGGTGGTAGTTATTGACTTTGCAATGTCTGTCTGTCCGTCTGTCTGTCTGTCTGTCCGCCTGTCACACCGATTACTCGAAAACGGTTTCGAATTTTGGATTTCTGTTACCAGTAATCGATAGTTGGTTATCGTAGCTCGCGAACTTTTGTTTTCAATAACCTAAGTCAACTTCAAAAGTCTGTCTATCCGTTTGTCCGTCTTTCTGTCTATATCAGCGATAATTCGAGAATGGTTTCGAATTTTGTATTTCTGTTTTCAGCAATAGATAGAACGGTTTCGAATATTATTATTTCCAGTGCCTAAGTCAACTGAAACGGTCTGTCTGTCTATCCGTAGCTGTGCTACTTGAAAACTGTTATGTAGAATATTTTTTTTATATGAGCTTTTTACAATTATATAAATTTCAAATTGTATTTTATAATAAATGTTCAAAAACCCCTATTTTCCAATTTTTAATTTCTTTACTTTTTCTCTTTTGGTCTAATATGAAATAAACGAAAATTTATTTTTACATTTAAAAAAAGTAAGTATTCGAACAAAAATTCATTTTTACCTGACATAAATTTTAAAATTTATAATTTAAAAATTTTGATATTAACCATTGTAAAATCGGCAGTATAAAATATTATTTTCTTTCTATCCAATTAATAACCGGTAGAAATCTTGAATTTTTGTACGTATCACAATAATTCTTTCTTCTTAATTCCTGATATTACTTTTTTTCAATATATCATAAAATATTTTTATTGTAATAAATTTTAATATTGATACATTTTATAAATTCTTCATTAAATTACACTTTGAAAATTTGTTATTTTGTTTTTATAAACTTTAAATAATACAATAATACTAACTTTGTACATTTTTCAACTTTCTTTAAATAAATATTTGACACCAGCTGTAATCAAACTGTTTCTGATTTATAAAAATAAAATAAAATATAATCAGCTATGTACATATAATTTCCTTTTTTTAATAAAAAGAAGCAGACTTATTGCTTGTTTTTACATAAGGAATTTCTTTTTTACTTAATTTATTGTGTTGATGATCAGTCTTCAATCATCGTAACGATCTTTAAGAAAATTCCTATATCCATTCGAGATCGACGATATGTCTATTTCGTCTTGAGATTTTCTCTGTAATATATTCTAAAACCAGTTTTTTTACTTTCCCGCTACGTATTACATAAATTACTATAATTTAAAATATCAAAACTAGACTTATGCTATATAGAATATAAAAAAGAAGTAAATTTTTGGCAAGAAATTGAAAAACTTTTAGGGACACTAATCTTAAAAACGAATAAAAAAATATTGGTAACAATCGGTTGAAATTTCCCAAAATGGACAATTTTTAGTTCTTATAATAAAGAAAATTATCAATTTTTAGTAGAAAAATAAATACGTAAATAAAGGCCCTTTTTTTGGTTTTTGTTAAATATATTGTTGGCATTAACAGTGACACTTGACAGATTTAAAATGTAAACATGCTAAAATTAATTCTTAAAATGGCTAACTATTCGCAACAAGAATTGGTTGATATTGTTTATGCAATCGGAGACCGTTTTGGAAATTACTTTCAATCACGATGTTATTCACAAAAATCTCCAGAATGACGTCACCCAGATGTAAGGAAATTCGCAAAGTTAAAGGAAAGATTCGGAAAAACCGGGAATGTAGCCTATTAAAAAGTGGACAGAAAAAAATTTTTCTCAATCAGTACAACCAATTAGCGATTTGCTTGGCCGTCAAAGAAATCTCTAAAATAAATGTTAGAGAGAAGTGTTTTAGCCAATTCATCAATAGGAACATTTTGTAACAAAATAAATACCACACCTACCATTTTCAGCTTCATCAGGAATTATTTGGAAACGATTATCAGAAACGAATAAATTTTTGTACATGGCACAAAATATGTTGGAACAAAATTAATATTTTTTAAGAATGTGTTATTTACCAACGAGAAATGGCTTTGTCAATCGTCAAAATTTTCATTATTATGACATAAGCAATCCCCATTTAATTTACTATGGAGTTTAAATGTTTGATGAGGAATTATACATAATTACGAAGAAGGAGCATTTTTTCTTAGGCACGTTTAACCGGAGAATTGTTTTTAGAGTTCTTGCAAAACTATTTTCCACAATTAATTTAGGAAGTTCCCTTATGACATGCGGTTAGACCATTTTCAACGGAAAGTTATAGAATTATTGGATCAAATACTACAAATTAAATGTATAGGAAGATCGGTGCCAATTGAGTGGGCACCAAGGTCACCTTGTCTAACACTACAGTAAATGAAGACATGAAAATCACATTTACTTAAAAAAAATACTTACGGGCTAAAATTTTGAGAAGGTGTTTGGGGGCATGTCCTCAGGCTAAAACTGAGTTTTGGTACCCGAGGGGCTGCGGGAAGATACAACCCCCTGTCAATATAGGGGTAAGTTTGTTTTTATTTTTTATCTTCGTTGCTATCGCAATTAGTCTGCGGTCTTCTTTTTCTGGGGATTCATTAAAATGAAAGTAAACAAAGAAGTGGCTATATACAACTCGAGATAATATGAAAGACAAAATTCAACTCTAAAATATTAAATTTTGATACTATCAGTTTATTCTTAACATATTGTTAAATTACATTAATGAGTTCTTAAATAAACAGTTTTATTTCCAGAGTTAAATTAGACGTGGTTTAACTTTCGACGATGTAGGTTGTTCAGGTTAGGCTTAAGGGAAATATTGGAATAGATTCATGTTGAAGGAACGTAAAAAAAAACTATAGGTAGAAACATTTACTGATTTACTATTCTGTATATAAATCAATGTGAATTTGACTTTTTTACAAATTAGGCCGTTTTTTAAAAAATATTAGAGTTGAAATATTATGTATGGATATTTTAAAAAACAGAATTTAATGAAGTTTCCAAAAATGTTTTAATATAGGTACAAATCGGAAAATCGGAAAAGTTGGCATTAAATTATGGGTATGTATTTTTACCGATGATTTTCTGCTTCTTACGCAAGATCATGTACAATTGTAATTGTGTAAATTGCTTAACAGATGTTTTTTCTATGTCTGTTTATAAGAGGTTATGTAAAATTCTAACATTTGACAAATTTCGTAATAACTTGGCAACGGTGTATAGGATATAAAATTGAAATTAACTGGTAAGAGATTATTCAAAAAGTATAGAAATATATCCACCATGCCATTTAAAACAAAGTTGATTGTTCTACTATCGTGTGTAAATTACTACGCACGCGTAAAATGAAATACTAGTGAGTACAGTAAACTATTTTTTCTACGCCCATGTTAGTAAACATCAAAAATCGCACTGTCAATATTCCTTGTAAGTGACATTTAACAATAACATGCACTTTATGAGATCCCATAAAGCACATGTGTATTATGTATTATGTTATCTAGTCTATTTACATAATTGTAATTCAGTAAAAAAACAGAAAACAATTTAAAAAAGTTTGAATTGAAAGCATGTTGCCTCTAAATGTAGGCAGTACTTTTTACGACATCAAATTTGAATAAATTATGTTGCCCCTAAATGTAGGCAATACCTTTAACGCGAATAATAAAATGTAAGTAGATACTTAGCTTTAAGTTTTATTTAGCAGCGTAGAAAAAGTACGGTACGTAACTCGAGTTGTAAGTCCATCACGCACTCGTAAAAAGAATGCACTCGCCGCTACGTGGCTTCGTGCGTAAACTTTTTCACTTTTTCACTAATATTACGCACTAGTGCGTAAAGTAGATTACTTATTTTTTACTTAACACCTACATATGTATTGGTAAAAATATTGTATGCAACTAGTGTGTAAAGTGCCTTTCTCAAATTTGTGAAAAAAGTATAACTTTACATACTTGTTGCATAAATAACTATTTTGTGCCAGCTTTTCTTGGAACATCCTTTAAAACCTAATATAATTTTAATATGTAGCTTAATTGGTACCATATTTATTTCCTAAGTAATTTTTGCATCATGTTTTAAACAACGCTGTACGGGAGGAATGCCGCACTAAATGGGACACACGGTATAACAATATGAATTGTGTTAAGGCATTTAGAATTCCATTTTGAATATGCTTTAAATTAAGAAACAACACGTGTTAATTACAGATCAAAAATTTTGAAGAACCCTGTTGTGATTTATTATTATTTTCTGTGGCGATTTACTGATTCTTGATGGCACCATTTATCTTAAATCAATAATGTTAACGGAATCACCGTGTATGGTATTATAGCGGATGTGCATCTTATCCTTGTCATCCAGTCGACTCACGTGTGCAGACGCGTTAATCATGTTGCCGGACAAAAACAATTGCCGCACGTCATAAGAACGAGTCTCTAATATTCATTTAGGCACGCAATTGTTTTATATTTGGTCGTGGGCGTGGTCGTAGGCCGGTTGCCATTGGCCGCCGCTCAATTGACAATACTGACAGTTGAAATTATTTCATGAATGGCAAACAATGAATTTCAAATTATTGAATCGCCATCGCTTGTTTTTTGCAACGACTGCTTCGATGAGGAAAGAAGAGGTATGCGTATTATACGTATATTACTTATCTCACTGCGCGATGTGATTGATGATGGATGGTTTTGGTACGAAACTGGTGCTGGAATCGATTCAATGGGTGGGTGTGTTTTTATAGTGGCCATTATTTATTTTAGTTGTGGGAAAGTTGAAGATTTGAAAAGAAATTTTTAAACCATTTTAGTAATAAGTAATAAACTGTAAAAATATGTGGAAATGTTTTAAAACGAGCAATAAATAACAATAATTGCAAATAAAATCAGTTTGATAAAATATGAGCTCTATATAGCCTATCCTAAGGAAGTGTATTGAGTCAGTTATATTATTATTATTAATATAAATGTAAAATATTTTCACCTATTCCTTGATGATAAAAGTGAGTATAATTTTATCAATCTAACACCAAAGGAAAAAGTACCGATATCAATATTAGAGGTATGTTTGTCCTATCATAATTTCCACATGTAACGCTGAGAACATTTAACTATATAAATGGGAAATTCATTAATATAGATAGGTACCTATTTTTTGTTTAACTATTTCCGTAAACGTGATAATAATATTGTGTTATTTTATATTATACAGGGTGTTTCATTAGTAAACTTATATACGATAAGGGTAGACAGAGGTCATCTAGGTCCTAAATTTGTCAAACTCAATTCTTCTTACGACCTAAAGGTTAATAACGTAGATACAGGGGCGTTTTATCAATTTTGCCTATTTATTTACTGAGCCATAACTTAGGATACTTTTTTAAAAATCCAGGTTCGGCTTCACGAAAAATTGACAATTTCTTGTACTAACAAAATAACACAGTGTAGATCAAACTTTTTAAAATTCATTTGAAAATTAAAAAAAAATGAGTCAATATATTGTTATAAAATTTGTTATACCCTGTAATTTTGGGTAATTGTGATGAAATTTGTTATAATACCCTGTAATTTTGGGTAATTGTAAATTAACAGTTTTCCTTGTTTGTAACATAAAAAAGAAAAATGTGACTTAAAAAGGAATTTTAGTAAAAGTATAAACTAATTTTGGTAATATGAATAGGCCTTAAGCCATTTGAAGTATGAAATTTCTTGTGACAGGTTGGATGACATTTCCTATCAGGTGAAATAATTTGTCATTGGGTTGGTGTCAATCAAAATTATAGTTAAAAAAATAAAAAAAAAAGGTAAAAATGAAGATTATTGATAATATATTATTGATTGTCAGATAAAAAGAAATGTCAATAAAAAAAATAAAATAAAATTTTGTAAAAAAAATATAATTGTAAGTAAAACTGGAATTTGTAAGGTACATGACGAGAATATTATTGATTGTCCAAGAGAAGGAATAAAACAATTTATAAAAAATAGTAAGCACTATTATTTCATTTAAAATATTTAATCGTAAGAAGCTGATAGGAGGCGAGTTTAGAAGGACTACAAGTAGATAAATTTAAACGAATATTTTAGATGAAAAGTATCCATTTAAAAAAAATTAGAAGGAGAGATAGAGAGAGGTAGAGAGCAGAAGTGAGATGCAGAGATAAAAAAAAATATCAAGAAATCAAGAGAAGAGATCAAGAGAAAATAAAAAAAATAAAATTAATAATTTTATTATTTTTTTTAATATTGTATCGTTAATTTTTTTAAGCCCCTGAACCCAGCCCATTGGAGAATCGTTTTAGAGGTGAGTGAATGGAATTCACTTGTGAAGAGAAATTCTTATTTCAATATTTACTTTTTTAGTTTCGTGTTTAATTCTACTTAGAAAAATTTTAACTGAAAGTTAAGTTTTTAGTAGCTAATTTTGTATATATGTACATTTTAAAAAAAATACGTTGTTTTAATAAATTAAAAGATTCATTCAAATTAAATTATTGAAACCTCAAAAATTTTCATATTTTGGTATTTGTTTGTCATTAGAACATTAAAAAGTATAATTACAGAGTCGTACTTAGAACAGAAGAGTGCTTTCTTGAATTATCTGTTCAACGTCATGTATAGCAAAACTCATAGTATAATTCGCTTCATTTGACATTAGTACACTGATTTTTAGGTTACTTTTAGAATAGGTATTATTTCATAAATAACACTAATTAATATCAAAATATTTATCACATAACCTTAAACGATTTCAAACGAAAATATATCTGATAAAGAATTACTTACCTCCATTTTAGGTTGAAAATTCACTTGAAATGATTCAAAAGAAAGTGCTTATTCGCTCTCGAATTTTTTATAATAATTTGTAAAAAAACTTTTTTGGCAAACGCAATGACAGTTGCATATGATTAATTTGAAAGATTTTCTAAGATCGCCTACCTCTGACATCATGTTTAGTCTTCAATTATTTTTATTATCTACTACTAGTCAATAATCAAAAATTATCTACTTGTAGGGGAGAAATATAACTTCTCGGCTCGAATACAGTATAAATAATGACATCTTCTAATACTAGTACTGGAAAAAATATTTATTAATTATTGGCCTAATGAATAATAAAAAAAATGAGGGGGTAATCCCACCCAACTTTCCGAACACTCCTAGTAAAGTAATTGTTTAATCGATTATTTTAGTTTTTCTGCATTAAAATACATTAATTATATTACCTATCGAATGGTATAAGTCCCATTTTAATATCTTTAATATTTTTAAAGTTATTCAAGTTTTTTTAAACTTATATTAAATTTCAAAAAAAAATGAGGAATTCTACAATTTTTTGAATAAAATTTTGAAACAAATCACAATTATAGAGTTTTTTACTACAAATTTAAGGGTAATTTTTTTAAATTTTTAATATTAATTTTAACCTTAAAACAAATCAAACCTATTTTTGAATAATTTTAAAATCATTAAATAATTAATATCTCATTCAATTTTATTCAAAATGGGAAACAAACCTTTTTTTTAGGTTTTTTGGATCAAAATGTATTAATAAAGAAAGTTTAAAAAACTAAAAAAAAAACTTTTTTGTTAAAAATTCATGGGTAAACCCATTGAATTGTTTTAACTTTTTTCATTTTTTGCTATAACTTTTACAAATACTATGTTGAAATTATGACATAATTTATACACATAGTTCTTTTGGATCCTTTTCGGATATGCTATTTAATTTTTTCATTTATTTTATACTTATTGAAAAAACGAAATTACAAAAAATTTTAAAAAAATTCTTAAGTTTGTATATAATAATTACAATTCTAAATTTTAAGAAACTAAAATACATTTTAAATTTAGAGTTTTATTTTATCTTTAGATTAGTGCAAATCCCAGTTCAATAGCTTTAATATTGTAGAAGTTATTCAATTTAGTTTAAAATCATAATATAATTTTAAATGTTTCTTAGCCAATTTTTTAAAAAAAATCACAATTTTTGTAATAAAATTTTGAAAAAAATTATAATAATAAAATTAATTATTACAAATTTAAAGACATTTTTTTTAAATTTTTAATATTAAAATTTAAGTAAAAAATAATAATTTAATAAGGATAAAAATTGCTTAAAAATTAAAATAAAAACTAGCGGCGAAACTATGCGGAACTCGAAAAAAAATTAAAGACAAAATTTGTAGAAAATTTTATATTCTACAATTTTGATTTTTTGTAAATTTTCATAAAAATCCATAATTTTGTCTCAAAATCTAAAAAAAGTCGCAAATGTCTATATACATTATTTTTCACGCCCTCTAGCGACGAAACTATGAGGAAATCAAAAAAACGGTAAAAACAAAATGTGTAGAAAATTTTATGTTATACAACTTTCATATCCTGTAATTTTTCATAAAAATGCATTATTTTGGGTTTTTAAGAAAAATATGAAAAAAAATTACTTTTTGATAAATCTGGCAACAATGGCAAAAGTTTTTGAAAATTTTAATCAGTCGAAATTAAACTATAACGTATAAAAAATATATGTGTAAAACTTTATTGTCATCTTGTTAGGTAATGACGTCATCACTTATAGCAACTGTCACTTCCGGTTGTCCGATTAACTCCAAAATCTATACAGGTCGTCTCCTTGTTACCCTAAATATGTATATAAAATTTCATCTAAAGCGGTTCAGCCGTTTAGACGCTATCGTGTTCACACACACACAGACACACAGACACACACACACACACAGACACACAGACACACAGACACACACACACAGACAGACATCATGCTAAAAATGGTATAAATGGATTCAGGTGACCTCAAAACGTAAAGATCCGTTAAAATCTGGGTATGGTCAAAATATCATGATCGCAATACTTTCCTTCTATACAACTCTGTTGTTCGGAAAGTAATAAGACTAGATTATAAAAGGTATGAAACTGTCGGCACGATTTAAATTGAAGCTCCATTTTATTCTGTTACGAACAGAGATTACAATTTTGTTAATTATACCTTTCATTTAAACAATCCATATTACGTAAATATTGCATAATAATAAAACGAATAATTAATAAAACTTGTTCAAAATGGGTCCCACTTTTTTCAATGCATTTTCTTCCTCATTTAATAATATCTTTTATTGATTTTCTTAACATATCCGGGTTATTGCTAAATTCTTCACAGAGAGCTACAATTCATTGAAGAAGTTTCACTTGAATATATTTTTAATTTTAAATATCACTAAATGTGTGTGCAGAAATTAAAATATGGCTACCTTGGAGGCTACCTGCTTATTGGATGTTGGTCACTTGGTCTTGGCGGTCAATTTTGTCAACGGGCTTCCGTAATCACACCGGTCAGTTGGTCTTAAGTTTTAAAATAAGGTGGGTCTCCTGATCAAAGTGGTTATCAACCATAAAATAACTCTTTATATATGAAATTATTTTAAATTGGAAATGATTCCTTCCACACGGAATAAATTATAACAATAATAAACGTAGACCAATACATTTTTGAAACTGTATCTAGGAATAGCCCAAAATTGAAAAGATTACAAAAATATTATTTAATCTTTAAATATTTCCATTTCATATTCCTAGAAGGTACCCTTCTTCCAGCTTTCACTACCAGAAAGGCTATACCTTTAGAAGCGATAAAGGACTTAATTCGGGTATAACTGACCGGTACCTTGCTTATTCACAAATATGTAGTTATACTTTTTATTCTTCTAACGACAAACAAATAACAGAATATGAAAATTTATGAGTTTCCAATGATTTAAATTAAATGAATATTTTAATTTATTAAGGAAAACGTATTTTTTTCAAAATGTATCGTAAAATTACTAAAAATTTAATTTTAGTTTAGTTAAAATTTATCTAGGTAGAATTAAAAGCGGAACTAAGAAACGTATACAGCTCGACTCATATTTTTGTATCTTTTTTAAATTTTCAAACAGATTTTAAATTTTTTTTATATACTGGGTTTTGTTAGTACAAGAAATTGTTAATTTTTCGTTTAGCCGAACCTGGATTTGTACAAAAATTAATATGTTAATTGAAGCTTAAAACGTGTGCCAAATATAACAAAATATATAGGGTGGTTCGTAAGTTATTGCTCATTAAATAAATAGGCAAAATTGCTAAAACTCGTTATAAAGGATGTAAGACCCATTAAATATGGGTTATTTAGGACCACTTCGATGATATCTATCCACCTTTGGAATATGAAACACTATATATATTTAACACCGTATTTCCCAATCGTAATCAAAAACGTGTTTGGAGCAAAAAATCATTGGCGTGTTTGTGTGTTTTTACTTATTCGGAAATTTATTTACTAGACCTATGAAAATATGTAGTTTTGATTAGCTATTTGAGTAAAAGTAATTGAATTCATTGTATTGACGTAATACTTTTATAGTTTAGTATAATTGTTTATTTAATTGTTTCAACTGTGATTTCAATATTTTTTTGATATTTAGATATCTACCTATAAAATCTTATAGTTTATTTTTAAATTTCTTGTTCTTTATTTAATTTTTTATATACAATATTTGATTTATACAAAATAAGTCAAATTACAACTTTGGAAATTAATTCTAAAGAATTAAAACAGAGAGAAATTAATATTTCCATTTCAACACTTTGGACATATACGCAACAAAACTTGATTTAATTAATAAACACGCTCACCTAATGAAGAGCAAAATAATTTTTAATTGGTAAACTGATTACTTAACACAATTATTTAAATTTCGAGAAGAAAATCGTCAAATTTATTTCCTGGACGAAGCCTGGTAGGATACTCATGATAAGCCAGGAAGGGTTGGACAAATAATAAAAAATGTTCTGGTGTCAATATAAGTAAACCCCACCAGAGGAGAGGTACCGGCTAGTAATTTGGGATTCCAATACACTTCTGCTTTCCAGTAAAAAGGTAATTGTAATGTAAATTACCATAATAGCAACGGTGAATTATTTAAAATTGGTTAAAAATATTTCAGTGTGATAGTAATGGATAAAGTGCCGTATCATTTATATTGAAAGAATGCCAAATAAATCATCAAATATAAATCAAATCTAAGAGTTTTAATTAAACACGTCTTGTTTTTTGAAGAAAACTATAAGAAATGGAGCTCCTTGAAATTTTGAGGACAAAAATTTGAGAAAAAGAATATACAGGGTGGCGCACATTATTTACGTTGGTCTTTAGATAGAAAACGTCAAGATTTTATAAAAAATATATAATGCAGGTATACTTTAACATTATTTTGATTTATACAGGGCATCTCAATAAAAATATCTGCACCATAGTTATACAGGCTGTTTCATTGGGAAAGTGACATACGTTAACTACAGATAGGGGACACTTGGGCGATCTCAAAAACCCCATATTTAATGGGTCTAATTACTTTAATAAACAAGATACATGGTGTTTTATCTATTTTGCCAATTTCTTGCATGGTTCATAACTTTCTAACCACTCTGTAAATTTTTATGAAATTTGACGTGCATAATTTGGTTTAAAGTTCCCAATCGATCAATAAATTTACAATAAAAGAAATCCAGGTCCGGATTAAAAAAAATATTATAAAATATTCCGACCCAAAAACAAATTTTTCTAAAATAGTTTCTGTATTTGCAAAGAGCACAAAAAAATGAATTTAGTGATTTACTTTGCATTTTCGGCAAAATGTTTTTTCTTGTAAAATTTTGAGTTTGAATTCTGAAATGATGTGAATTGTGAGAACCCATAACTCAAACTATTTTTTATAATGTGATTTAGTTTTAATGAAGACTTGTTAATCTAGATTGGTAATTTTTTAAGTATAAGTATTTTTTTGTTATTTGTGACAAATAATCCACAAAAAACATTCGTCTTTAATTAACGAATAATTAATAATAAATTTACATAAAATAATAACTTTAATTAATGAAAAACAACAAAAAATATAAAAAACACCTAAAACTTATTGACAACAAACTAAAACCATTATGGATTAACATTTTTGAAATCCAATTTGTATAAAACATTTTTTTATCCGACCTACGGGGGGTGAAATTGGATGGGGTTGAAATATCAAAAAAAATTATATCTCCGCCATTTTAAAAGTATTGAAATAGGTCGTTTCTTAAAAAATCGTAAGAAATCGTAAAAAATCGTAAAAATCCGTAAAAAATCGTAAAACATCGTAAAAAAATCGTAAAAAATTGTAACAAATCGTAAAAAACCCTAAAAAATCGTAAAAAATCCTGAAGAATCCTAAAAAATCGTAAAAAAAACCGTAAAAAATCGTGAATATCGTAAAGAATCGTTATGTCAATAAATTTCGTGTTGCGTATAGTTCTTGTGTTTATTGTGAAAGTAAATTTTTCGGGCCGAAGTACTAAAAACATCATATGTTTCACCCCATGTAATATTTTTTAGGTGTTTTTAAAATGTTTGAAATTCTTCATTAATTAAAGTTGTTTATTTTTGATAGATTCAATATTATTTATTCGTTATTTAAAGATGAATGTTTTTTTGTGGATTATTTATCCGAAATAATGAAAAAATTAAAATTTTACCAATTTAGGTTAACAAGTCTTCATTAAAACTAAATCGCATTAAAAAAAATTACTTTCAGTTTTGGGCTTTTCACCATTTCAGAATTCAAACTTAAAATTTTACAAGAAAAAACATAACATGTGATGTGTGATTTACATGAAATCATTTACATGAAATCACACATCACATGTCAACCTTGTAATTTTTAGCGCCTGATGATGGCCGGAAGGCCGAAACATGTTGCGTAAACCTTCGATCACTATTATTAAATTTCATGTGGTAAGACTTAGATTTTGATTTCTCCTATATTCTTTCTCAATTTAAAATAATTTTTAACCTCAAAAAACTACTTTTTTGTGAGTAAAATTTTATTTTATAACCTCTAAAATTAATAAAAAGTTATGTGTTTTTTTGAAACTAAAAAACAGGTTTTTAGATATTAAAAAATAATTTAAAAAATCTGATGTGGCCAGCACATGACCTCTCGCCATTTTTGAATCAAAAATTTACAGGTTGACACAAAAAAGTATAAAAAAAAATATTTTTTTGTAAATCTGGCAACAATGGCAAAACTTTCGAAAATTTTAATGAGATGAAAATAAACTATAGGGTATACAAAATATATGTGTAAAACTTTATTGCCGTTTTGTATAATAATGGCGTCATCACCCATAGCAACTGCCACTTCCGGTTGTCCGATTGGCACCAAAATCTAATCAGATCTAATCTAGGGTATCAGAATTCTGTATGCAAAATTTCAAATTTTTTTATATAGTAGTTTTTGAGTTATCGTTACTACAACATCCATCCAAACACACACACTAACACACACACACACACTAACACACACACACACACTAACACACACACACAGACATCATCGCGAAAATATTAAAATCGTATTCTAGGGACCCCAAAACGTGTTTATCCATTGAAAACTCACTACCCAATTTTTAGCATGATTCCTATACCTCTCTTATCTGAAGGGCGAGAGGTAAAAATGCGTATTTTTAATCGTAGCAAAGTAATTTGGTTGTCGCCTATTTCAATAGTTTTTTTTAGGGCTTAATACATTTTTGGCTACCACAGCAAAAAATTTCCCTCAGTGCAGAGACATGCTACTCTCTGTAGTTTGCCTAGCTGAATAGCTGCTTTCACACTGTTATTTAAGTTACGGCGGGTCTCGCAATCCTGGTATAGAGCCAATGCACCATTCACGGGTTGAGTCCCCCAAAGGGAGAGCTTTTTCCGTTGCCCTGCCTATATGGCTAGAGAATGTTAGTTTATTATCTAGGGTAACTCCTAAATATTTAACTACTGTTGTCAGTTTTAATTGTTTTCCCCACATGGATAATCCCTTTATGTTTAGGTTTCTTCTATTTGTGAAAGCAATAACTGATGTTTTCGCCATCTTTTTACAATGTTGAGTTCTCGTTGCATCCTATCAGATACAACTGAATCAAATTTTATAATGATACATAAGTCGTCCGATAATGCTTGTGCATAGATATTTTCCCTCTCTAGTTCACCAAGAAGGTCATCAATCACCAGGCACCGCATCAGTAGGGATAGTACTCCCCCTTGGGGGCACATTAAGATTATAGTCACAAACACTAGATATTTCTCCATGTTTTGTTTATAAAAACAAATTTGCAAGCAAATTTTAAAAACAAATTATAATAAATTTTCCTTATAAAAATAAAATACTGGGTGTTGGTCATTTGGTTCCCAACAGGTATTAAATAAAAGGTTGGTACCTGATAGCTGTTATCAATACGTAAATTGGTTCCCAAACCCTTAATGTAATAAAACTTAATTAACAGGAAATCCTTATTTCCTTTCATTATTCAATTACAGTTATGGGGGTATTTTCACTCTAGTGTTTTCGCTTATGTTTAAAGTTGTTGAATTGTGAATTACTTTAGCAATATTATTTTCTACCATGAATCCCGAAATAATTTTGAGTGTACAAGGAAAACAGTTATTAATAATTAATAACTTTAAAAATGATTTTCAAATACATCTGATATTCCAATAATTTTTTTATTGTTACCTGCTAAACCGCAGAAACATATTTTTTTAACTTTATAATAAATTGTGAAGATAATTGTGTTAGATTTAGAATTTCAAAAATCGCTATTGTTGTCAAACATATTTTTCCTAACGCAAATAATTAGATGCTGATTTCACCTTACCCAGTCCTGGTATGGAAAAATTTTAGAATACGGCCTAAAAGCCGAATATACAAAAGAAAATTCTGAAGTTGGTAGACTGACTTTTTTAGGTCATGATGATATTGACGATTGTTTTGTTTTTGATTTGCTGGAAACTACAAAAATATTCAGATTATAGAGATAATTATGTTTCAGAAGACTCTCTTTTCCGCCTGAAGCGAAATTAAATTTTATTAAATGCATCTCTTTTCGCTGTGATTTTGTGAAAGATTGAAATAATCAATATATATTATACGCTATTTTTAGGACAATAATTAAAAATCTATGTTGAACTTTGTATGTACATAAATACATGTAGTAAATAATATGTTCTATTGCCTGATAATCCGCATTAGGCACTTAAATACTGGGGAACCGATTTACACCTAAAGATCAGGTAAACGAAAAATTACGGGAACCGATTTATATATTATTTTTAACCCTCGTTAATTTGGGAACCATTTTACATGTACCCAAAATACTACATATGAATAGAAGGAAAGTGTTATGTTGGACACAACCCATACTTTTTATTAAACCTTTGACACCCCATTACTCGGAATGGAATCAAGTTAGTACACACGTTTATATTAAGTATTTTTTTTAAATATTACCACTTGAAATTAATAACATCATCAAGAATAAAGTAAATGCGGTATATTAAACTGTTTATTTTTCACATCACCGGATCAGTTTGAAATAACTTTAAATAACAAGCTCAATAAAATCGTTAAATGGAGAAATAAAATTTGATTTGAAAAGAAATGTATAAACCATAATTCGCCACGCTTTGCCTTAAGATTTAAATTATAAATTCCCATATGGTGGACAGACGTTTTGACGGACACTATTCGTTGTCAAAGAGTTCTTTCTACAACGGTGCAGTAAGTCACCATATTTGTCATCGGACGTATGCAAATCGTCCTTTATCCAATCCTCATCGAAACCACACACAAAGAACAAGAAATACCTTCCTTTCTCGATACTTGCCGGCCTCTCGTCGACGGCTACAAGAAAAAAAAAAGCTCCAAACATGCTCAAGTCGCGGAATATGGCATCACGTACTTACACAATTTTGTCATGATACAAGGCAAAAGGTTGTCCGCAAGGATGTTAGGGCCCTTTCAAATTTCGCCGCCGACGACTATCGCTCGAAAGAGATGAGATAAGCATCGGTTTGGTTCGATGGCTTATCTTTGTTAATTAATTGACTTGGCGGAAAGAAAACGCTACCGTTAATTACCTGAGTGACGCGAGGTTAAACAGAAGAACCGATTTGCGTTTGCGGGTCGCTTCTTTTTTCGATTTAAATTGGAGTGTGTATATTTTTTTATTATTATTTTTTTACGATTCTTTGATATAGGAAATTATTTTTTCCATTCGTGAAATAATAATTCAATATAAACTCTCTTTATTTCTATTATTAATAAAAAACACGGGTATGTGATACTTTTTACGTTTACTCTTAAAAATCAGTGAAAAACAATGATTTAGTAATTTGTTTTTCTTTAATTCCAAGAAAGATATTAATAAAATAAAAAAAAATATAACAAAAATAGTATAGGTAAAGATTTAAATATTTTATATAATTATTTTTGTTAATGTTTCCTTTTTCATTTTTAAGAATTGAAGAATTTATCGCGAATGGTACCTAATGATAAAAATCTTTGACAAAATATTCGAAAACTTGAACTTTATCAAATTTCAATTTTGCTCCAGGTACATAATCTTTCGTTAATTAAAAATTTTTAAATTACGTTTAACATTACTGTCAATGGGGAAATCAAAACATGTATACCCCTACTACTGCCGCATCTGGTGGATTTTTGTTAAATCATCAAACAGACTATACCCGAGTGTAAGTGGGTCACTTTTGGATTTTTCTAAATTAAAATTCAATATGACCGACTTCCGGTTTGACCGGAATTGACATGAAAATTGGAAATTCAAATAGAACACCCGGTATATTTCTACATATTTGGATTCTACGACTTCAAACACGTACAGGTCGACTGTCAAGTATCACTTAAGACGCGTTTTTTTATCCATCCTGTAGTGCCTGCTTTTTTCGTTGGCGCATTTCACTACACAAATTCATCATTTTTTAAAAACCTTTGTCAACTATACCATTTTTACAAAAAATACCTTATATATTGTTCTGTTATAAAAAATAATAAAAAACGTTATACATATCGTTTATAAATAATTTCATGGTAGTTACTGGCAAGTTTCCGAGGTAGATCCAGGCAACTACCATATTTATGTATGTTTTTTTTTGACGTTAATCGTTTTATCGTTCATTTTGAATTAAGGGGGAGATATGTAGTGGCTGCTTTTTTCGTTGGCGCATTTCACTACATGTTAACCTTAGTATTTTATTAATATTGTTTTTTGACGTTAATAGTTATATGGTACGATGATGGTGATTGACAATTGATCAGATTGACTTTTTAGGATCGTTCGTTTTGTCATTCGTTTGCCAATGACAATTGGCAGAATGACACTGTTTTTTTTAAGGGATTTCAGGATACAGAGTGATCCATCCAGAGGAGTCAAGATTCATTTGGTAAAATCAAAACATAAAATCAAGAAGTTTAGAAAATGAGAAAAAAACAAGAGAGAATCGAACAATAAAAACAACATCGACAACATCAACAAATATTCATTAATTTTTTAAAAACCATTGTCAATTATACCATTTTTTACAAAAATCCCTTATATATTGTTCTGTTATACAAAATAATAAAATTCGCATGCAAAATTGTATATTTATAATTTCATGGTAGTTACTGGCAAGTTTCCGAGGTAGATCCAGGCAACTACCATACATCCTAGGTGCTAATGTTTTATTCTAAATTCATTATAATCAAACTAAAATTATCTAAAAATTCTAAATTTTGTCAATTATTTATTTTGTTTTTTAATAATTCATATTTAAAATAGGATGTTGTAAATCTTTTATTTTTTTTCAACAGGAGAATTTTATATGGAAATTTTTAATAAAAAATAACATTTCTCCTTTATTTGAGAAAAAAAGAATTATTATGTACATCATTTTAATAGTAATTGAAAGAACAATTTTTAATACAGGGTGGCCCATCTATGTTTCATTTAAACAAATTGAGTTTACAAAACTGAATTTGCTGAATTAAATGTTTAATAAAAGTAACAAAAATAAATAATTGACAAAATTGAGACTTTTAAGGTAATTCTAGTTTAATTATAAGTAATCTAGACCAAATCACGACCACCTAAGATGGATAAAAAAATTTAAAACAGATTAAACATGACGTCTCAAGTGACATTGGACAGTCGATGGGTACGTTTTTGAAGTTGTAGAATCCAAATATGTAGAAATGCAATGAGTGTTCCTTTTGAATTTCCAATTTTCATGTCATTTCCGGTCAAACCAGATGTCGGCTATATTGGATTTTTATGTAAAAAGATCCAAAACTAGATCTATTATAATTGACCCTTTGGTATAATTCTATTTACCCGTTTAAAAGTTATAGGGGTGGCACATAACCCATTTACACACGGTATACCTTTTTTGGCAACTGTTCTCAAAATAAAAAGTTGTACTTTCGCTCTAATAAACTATATGTGAATGTGAAATTTTCTGACCGAATACCACACAAACTTGAATTAATAACAGAAAATTTTCTCTCGCACTGAAATATTTTAAGAAAATTATCTGAAAGTGACTTGGGATAACTTTCAAATTATTTATATTTATTGTTAGCAATATCTTTATATAACCAGTAACGAAGAAAGGAATAACTGCAATACTACAAATTTTTCACACTATAACCCTTAATTATTTTCCACCACAACTGAAAATAGCAATTAAAATTATGATACCAAAACCAGGAAAAAATTAGAAGAATTAACGTCATATAGACCTATCAGTTTATTGACAGTGCTTTCCAAAGTACTAGAAAAATTAATAATGAAACGAATCAAACCAATATTAGACAGTAAAAATATCACCCCAGAACATCAATTTGAATTTCGACAAGAACATGGAACAATAGATAGAACAAGTTCATAGAATAGTTAAACAGATCAACTGCGATCTCGAAAATAAAAGATACTGATCAGCGGCATTTCTTGATATAAGCCAGGCCTTTGATAAAGTCTGGCACAAACCTACTATATAAACTAAAAAACCTTCTGCCTCATCAATTTTATGAACTTATAAAATCCAAGTTATGTGACAGATACCTTTGAGTTAAATATAAATCAGAAGGTTCAGACTTATATCTAAGTGAATCAGGAGTACCTCAAGGCAGTGTGTTCGGCCCAATGCTCTATCAGCTGTTCCCTGCAGATCTACCAACCTCAAGAACCACAACAATAGCGGTTTTCGCAGATGAGACCGCACTATTGGCATCTCACCATAATCCAGCGATTGCTTCAAGAAACCTTCAAACCTATACAAAATTCAGACATGGTTACGAAAATGTAAAATTCGAGCAAATGAGACCAAATCAATTCACGTTACCTTTACAGTGAGAAAAGATACATGTCCACCAGTACAATTAAATAATCAACCGCTAATACAGGAAAATGAATTTAAATATCTAGGTTTACATCTTGACAGAAGACGGACATGAAAATCGCATATATTTACAAAACGAAAGCAACTGGGTTTCAAACTTCGACAACTGAAGGCTCATTGGCAGAAAATCGCAATTAAACTTAACAAACAAAATGTTAATATACAAAGTCATAATAAAACTAATATGGACATATGACATTCAACTATGGGGATCTGCTAGCAACTTCAATTTTTACATCAACGATTCCAGAACAAAACACTCCGGTTAATCACCAATGCATGTCCCAAACAACTTAATAGAAAAGGACCTCCAAATTCCTTCTATAAGTCAAAAAGTATAGTGAAAAATACAAAAACAAAACTAGTGCGCATTGTAATGTTCTAGTGAGTGACTTATTTAACACCAACGATAAAGTGCCCGTCTAAAACGCTTGAAGCCCACAGACTTAACAGACAGATTTACATGAAAAATATTTAATTAAGTTAGTGTAATTATGCCATTTCATTTATTAAAATTGTTAATTAGATTTTAGGTTAAGTTTCTCATTGGAGAGAATCCCCGCATGTCATAAAAAAAATTGTCATTAAATTTACTTATTGTTAACGCTATTAACAGATTATAAATAAAATGGAGTTTCTACCAAAAAAAAAAGTTAAAAAAAAATTGTTTTTTTTGCATGAGTCTTCCTGTGCTCAAATTATTTTTCGTTTCCAACATTTTAACGAACAGGAATTCAACAGACCCAGACGTTCCGGCAGACGTTTCTGGTTAGGACACCGTACACACTACACCCGTAAAACCCGCGAGCGGTCTTCCGAATTCGCTAAATAACTCGTTTTTCGTCTTTTTTTTTCCATCGTCGAGCACTTCTTTTTTTGGTAGGGTCTTTGAGGGAGCAGTTTCTTTTGGCGGTGGATATCCGCCGACGCCACCGTGTTGCTTGTCTTCGATTTTCGATTGTTGTACGACATTGACGGAGCCAACGAAACCACACATGAAGCCATGAGGTAATTACCGGCACCAGGACCGAAATGGGAATATTTCTTTCAAAAACGATTTTAAGCTAATATTTTTAATTCTAGTTATCGGGTGAGATACCGTTTAAAATAAATGTTTAATCTTAACAATTTTTTTAATGATTAGATTTTTGTTACTTTTAATGTTTTCTATATACAGCGTTTATACATATTAGGGTTGGAAACCTCAAAATATAGTGTTAAGCAACATTTAGGCGGCTTTTAGTTTGGATAACCATCGCTATCATGACGTCATGACAACAGCGTGATGAAGTCATCCAATTGTTTTTAAATAGAAATCCGCATTTGTTTGTCAAATAATAGATAATTAAATTCTAAAAATGTCAAAATGTATCACTGACACCTTTTGAGATAAAGGTCAGTAAAGGTGAAAATCACTTTTTAAAATTTATGTAACTCAAAAAATGTTAAAGGACCCGCACTTTTCTTACGTAAAGTGGGTAACGGTCACATTTTCTGAGACTTTTGTATGTTATTGTACCCGACCTACAGTCTATTTGTATGTACGAGAGAGTAATAAAACATCATTTCTAATGCAAAACTTAGTACGGTCATTTCTTAGGAGACCAGAAAATAGGCTTTTTCCGTGCGCACGTGACAAATTCCCGTGTCAGGCGTAGCCGAATACGGGAAGTCATGCAAGCACGGGAAAAGCATTTATTGACGATATTTTTTATTACAGTTCGTTGAAAATGAAAACATAATAATAAAATATTACATAAAAAAGACACAAAAGAAACTTGGAACATTTTTATTTTCACAGTTGTTAGAATGAAACAACTTGGAACTACTAGAGTAAGAATATTGAAAATCAACTAACTATAACTATACTACCAAATCAGTGTTAACAAATACTGTTTTTAATTTGAATTATTATTAATGGCATGTATGATTCGTTTCGATGGTTATTTTCAGAGTTTTTCCGTGCGCTGTTTCCGTGCGCTAGCCCGAAAAAGCCCATCTTACAATATTACTAATATAGATGAAAATAAGGTGTTTTCAAAGAAGTATAATATAAAAATTATTACAGAATAATCTAAATATTTGCTAAAACTTTCATAAACGTACCTGAGCTGTTAAAAGTTTTCGGGTTTTATTGGTCTCTTATAACCATAAGCTGTACTGAACAATAAAAAAGGTTTAGACAGGCCAAAAGTCCTGTATATAAAAGATTACATAGCTGTATCATAAGATTATTTTCAATAAGTACCTTTTTGCCAGTAAATGTTTGAATTTTTTTTATTTTAATTCCAAGAATCTCTTACAGTAATCGAATTATAAGTAGATAAATACCTTCCCAAAAAATTTTACCGAAAACGCGATTGTAGGTTTTTCTAGTAAGGAGTAAGTTGCGTATTCTTAACAGTTTACTAAAAGTCGTTTAGTGCAACTTGCAAGGTGGAGTGTGCAGTCTATTGTAAATTCTACTGTGATTATGGAAAATTTGGAAGGGCCTTTAACCGTTAATGAAAAAACATTAATATTTATTTGTTTTAAATCATTTATAGACAAACATTTATGTAAAAGTGTTGATGACACAGTGGAATCAGTAGTACGATTGGTATTGGGGAATCTACGATTTACAGAGTTATTAAAGAATAGAAATGTTACGAGTTTCAACGGCACGTAAAGCTCCAGGAAAACCAAAATTTCAAGTAGAAAATCATTTGAAAGAATGAGTTCGAAGGAAAGTGCATGCGTTCTTCTTTAGAAAAAAATTTCCGACAATAGACAAAGTTCTTGCCACGGTTCGAAATGATAAGGATTACCCTGAAATGAGTCGAAGCACACTATGAAGACTTTTAAAAAAAATAGGTTTTTACTGAAAAAAGCATTCCAGAAAGTCTATTTTAATAAAAAGAAGCGATATTGTAGTATGGAGAAGACATTACCTAAGGACTATAAAAGAAATGAGAAAACAAAGAAGAAAAATATTTTATTTAGATGAAATATGGATCATTGATCAAATTTTGGCAAGATGAAATTGTTACGAGTCGAAGACAGGCTTTTTTAAATAATTTATCTACTGGTTCAAATCCACCATCAGGAAAGGGACGTAGACTGATAATAGTACACATCGGCAGTTCTAACGGTTTTGTTGAAGGTTAAGTTTATTGACTTTTAAATCTACTCGTACCGGTGACTAACATGAATGGAGATGTCTTTTACAAGTGGTTCGAACAAATGATAGATCTTTTTCCTCAGAACTGTATACTAGTAATGGATAATGCAAGTTATCACTCGAGACTTTTAGAAAAATTGCCAACAACCAAGTGGTTAAAAAATGATTTACAGAATTGGCTAAATTCAAAGAATATTAAGTTTCATCCCGGTTCTATGAGAAAAGAACTGTATTCTTTGTGTTCCCTTCATAAAGAGAAATTCAAAAAATATGAAATTGCAAAAAAAATCGTGAGATGCCGGTGTTTAGATCACCACCATATCATTGCGAACTAAACCTGATTGAACTGGTATGGGCACAGATAAAAGGAGAAGTTTCAAGATTAAATAATTCTTTTAAAATGAGTGATGTTAAATAGTTGTTTTTGGAGGCTGTAAATAATGTGAAGCCTGAAAACTGGGAAAAGACAGTAAATCATACCATTAAAGAAGAAAAGAAAATGTGGAAGTTTGACAATATTACTGATGAAATGATCGAGATACTCATTCTAAATATTGGTTGCGACAGCTCATCTTCTAATTCCGATTGTGATTTAGATTTGTAGCTCTACCTCTACTGGTGAGTTTTTATATTAAAATTATTATTTATGAACGTAACATTGTTCAAAAGTCAAAATTTAAACCCTTATACCTACATAACCAGTATGATTCAATATTTTTAACATGCCATGTGGAAAAATAAAATATTTTAAAAAAACTTGCACTTTTTTTACCTTCAGCTGTTTAGAAGTTATAGGCAGGTTAATTAGGTGAAAATATAAGTGTACACCCGATATATTTATTATATTTATACAAATGTTATTTCATACGAAAATATTCGAGGTATAAGTTCAAAAAATATTTTATCTGTCTACTAAAAGAAGTGATACGCCTATGGATTAATAATTCTTTATTATTTTAATATTCTCTCATTCAAAAAAATATACTATAGTAGCCAAAAGTGACAATGGGTTCAGCTCAATCATATGTCTAGTTTCCTAGATACATGGTGTTATAGTTGAAAAGTGACCTTTTTATGAATTATTATTAATACATTATAGGTATAGGTTCGATGAGAGTGGAGCGTCAACTCGTCTCTCCACTGCGGCGAGCAGAGGCCTATTGTGGGTAGTACTACATAAGTATGTACTTACAGTTAAACATATTTATATTTACAACTCTTGTCTCCAAAACACCAATTTCAACTGTCTTAACGAACATTTACGTCATAAAGAAAATCATATCTTTTTAGCTGACAGTTTCAGAGATATTATTTTATTTTACTATTGCCTCTCTCCTTACCTTTATTTCTTAAACTTTTAATACCTCTTCTACTCCGATTGCAGTTCATCCCCATTGCTAAACTTTGTAATTTTACAGCTCCTCTCTATTTTTGGGATCCTTTATTTATATCCCCGCATCAATATCATAACTTCTCTTTCTTTTCCTAATGTCACTTGTCATCTATCAACGTCTACTTCCTCTTTCCTTTCTTTTGTGTTCTTCTTTTCACTCTTCTTCTTTTTCTTCTATCCTATAGCACCTGCACTCTCCATCAAGCGTTTATTACAAAAATTTAATTTTAAATTGGAAACAAACACCATTTTCATATGGATTATAATAGACGACTGTATTAAATTTGTAGTCACCCACGTCGACGACCTGTATCGTATATGCAGAATTACGTCACGAGTGGGCTTAATCTTTTTGGAAAAACCCATAATGTTTAATATCGAATATCTTATGATTGGATCTACGTACGAAGCTGAGTTTATCTAGTTGATCGAAATCTATTCAATACCATTAAAATAATAACGAAAAAATAATATGAATAAGAAGCTCATTACCTAAAAAGTTTCAATTTTGTTAAATATTTATTTTTATTTCTTTTATTAAACATTTAATTTAGCAAATACAGTGTTTTAACTAAAACTCAATTATTTTAAAATGCATCATAGATGTAGTAAAATTTATTTATTTAATTACCATTAAAACAAATCTATTTTTTTCTTAGATAAAGGAGGAATGTTATTTTTTTTTTAATTTTGGATACAAAATTCTCCTGAAGACATCCCTGTTAGGAAAACTAAATAAAGGATATTTATTTAAATATAAATATCAAATGTAAATAACTGACAAAATTTAGACCTTTTAAGTAATTTTAGTTTGATTATAATGAAATTAGACCAAACTGAATTCAAAAATTCAAAAATAAAATATGGCGTCTTAAAGTGATATTTAACAGTTGACGTGTAAGTGTTTGAAGTCGTAGATCCAAATATATAGAAATGTACAGGGTGTTCCATTAGAATTTTTAATTGTCATTTCCGGTCAAATCGGATATCAGCCAAATTGGATATTTATATAAAAAATTCAAAAATCGTTTGATTATAATCGACCAAAATTTGATATAAATAAATCTAATAACCCGTTTAAAAGATTGAGGGGTGGCCCATGTCAAATTTACACCCGGTATATCAAATTTTTATAATCTTCCATTAAAAAAACTGTTATTTTCAGAACAATCTATTTAATGTGAAAGTAAGCATATATCAGTGAAAATTAAAAATATCTTCTAGAGAATTAGAAGAAAAAATAACTTAGGTTGGCACTAAGTCCAACAATTTTCCCGTACAAAAAAAAACAGATTAATGGAACATATAAATTCAATTATTCAATTTTCCTCGCTAATTTTACCAGAAAAAAATTTATTGCTATATCACTTCACTCAGGTATCTACACGGTATTGGATTGAAAAAAATACCGTAATACTAATCAGGCAAGTGTTGGTCATAATGTATTTAAAATTACTTTAAGTCGATTTTCCTACGTTACTGAAGTTTAATGCACTTAATGTACATTACATTATTCATTATTCGAAATAAAAAAACAGCTTATAGGTTAAGTGTCATATTATATATTATTCTGAATATTAAATTCGAAACAGTTAAGTAAAAGAAAAGCTTGTACATATATATTTTAAAAAGTATCTAGTGAAAGTAAGTAATAAAGAAACATTTGATAAAATTTATTAAATAAAAAATGCAAAATGCTAGCCATATATGAATTTATGGAGGATATAAGGAGGTCACTAAATATCGATAGAAACTTACTCGGAAGATAAAAGTACTGGCTACGTAAGTTTTAGGGTAATTTGTTTTATCTCTTTATCTTTTATGTTATCCATGGTAGTACCAGATATTGCAGAAAAATACCTTGGATAGATATTTGTCAAATATTAGATCTATAAAACAACAAAAAATTTAGAAACTAATATAACAAGAATTAAAAATACGAGAACTAAAATTGAAAAAACAAATGGATGAGGAATGTATTACAAAATCAGCGTATAGTTGAAAGCCTGCATACTGACAATATGAAATTAATATTGTACAGTGAAGATGTAAAATATAGAAAATCAAGAAACTGCAAAGAAGCAAAATGTGACTTTTTAAATGATTACGATCAAAAATCCACAGCAGAAGGTATGTGCAACCACGAATAATACGAGTCAATTTTATATAAAAAAAATTAAAAAAGCAGAAAATTATACAATCTTACAAACTTAAAAAATAGTTAAAAAAATATAGGAATAATTATAAAAAATTAAAACAATTAAGAGAAACGAGAAAGTCACAAGGAATTTAATATTGAAGAAAGAAAATAACAAATGCTAAAAAACATTTACAAGCAAAATTCTAATAGAATGTTTTCTATATTTAGAAACTTTAAGAGAACAATAAGTATACATAAAGTTTTTTGTTACAAGAGAAAAATAGTATATTATACACTATGGTAGAGAAGATATTTTTCTCAGCCGTGCTTCATAAGTTGCGAGGGTGAGAATAATCTTCTCTACCGTGATTTATATACTATTTTTTTCATGACTAAAATTTTTAATCATTTTCACAATGATTTGACATTTTCATATTCAGAACGTGAAAAACCACTCTTTTACGTTTTCCAATAACACTACACATATTTACCCAATACGCATGTTTAGTTTATAAATGATAATTTTTGTAAGTTTTATATAGTTGTACCAAAAATGAAAATTCGTATAAGTTGTATACAGTATGTCCCAAGAGTAGTTATGATGATAGGAAAAACTTGAAACACGTTGTGAATATGACCGAGAAGCGTGATCTGCTTCATTACTAGTTTTATGTATTTTCTCTCCTACTAGTAAATAATAAGAAAATAGCTAATACTAGGAGATCAATTTATCTTCTCCACTCAAACACAGCATAAATAATGATATTTTGATAACAGTATATTATACACCAAGGTCGAGAAGTAATTTTTCTCAGCCGAGCACTATGATTATTCCTAGATGCGAAGCATCGAGGGATAATAAGTTGTGAGGCTGAGAAAAATCTTTTCTACCGTGGTTTATACAGTGTCTCCACGGGTGGGGTATCTATAGGTGATTTTTTTTTAAATTTTAGTTTTAGGGAAAATGTCATTCTTGATAAAAAGTTTTACTTGTTCTGAAATCTAAAATACAATCATCAGATATCAATTTTTTCCAGTAGTATACGAGGTTTGTCAAAAAATATGAATTTTACTAAATACCTTTAAATTTGACAACATCGAAAAATGATATTTAAAAAAGTTGATCAGAACTAAATATTATGTTCAAATATGCAATTACATCCATTTATATTGAAAATAGGTTTTGTGCTTGTTTAATATTGTTTCTATTTTGAATTAACATTTATCTCTTGTGTTTATAAAAGTCCTGATAACTTTCTCGTTTCTTAATATTTTCTAGCAATTTTGCAATTTAAACACGTAACTACAGTAAAATTTGCATTGCTATTGTACCTAGAAATACATTTTTTCAATCTAAATGGGTGTAATTGCATATTTGAACTTAGTTTTTAGTTCTGATCAACTTTTTTAAATAACATTTTTCGATGTTGTCAAATTTAAAGGTACTTTAATCTTGAGTAAAATTTATATTTTTTGGCAAACCTCGTATATTATTGAAAAAAACTGATATCTGATGATTGTATTTTAGATTTCAGTACAAGCAAAACTTTTTATCAAGAATGACATTTTTCGCTAAAACTTAAATTTAAAAATTTTTCACCTATTTTTTCCACTACTAGAACATTTAATCAACTTTACAATGATATTTTTTGGATTTTTTTGAGTATATATTTGAAAAGAATTTAATGGAAAAGAAGCAGTTTGTGAAAACAATTAAATGATAATTTTCAATAAATTAAATTGACATTTCATTATGTTAATTGCACTGTGAATTTTAAAATTTTCAAGTAGCGATGAAAACATGAAGAATTTGTTTCATTTGACACTTAGATTTGAAAAACTATTAAATTGATTTTTTGGTTGCTTTTAGAATAGGTATTATTGCATAAATAGCCTAATCAATATCAAAAAATTTATTATATAACCTTAAATTATTTCAACTGAAAATTTATCTCATGAAGAATTACATCCCTCTATTTTATTCGATTATGTCAACAATTGACTTGAAATGATAGGAATTTACTGTTATAATAATTTTGAAAAAAATTCTTTTGACATACGAAATGACAGTTGTGTATAAATAATTTGAAAGATTTCCTAAGATCACGTACCTCTTACATTACGTTTGGTAGTTTAGTGGTTGGTTTTAAAAAAAATGTTATCGAAAAATTTGATCACACACACACATACATTTTTCCAAAAATGGGTCTAGGGGACCTAGAAAGCTAAAGTAAAGTCAAAATCTCGAGATCAGTTTGTTACCCTAATCTAACCTTATATAGTGTGTTCACCTAAGTTTGCACCATATGAGAAACTTTTTTATTATTAATTTATCAAACAGTTATTCTTCATAAAAAGTTCTGCATTGTCTAAAATGTAAAAAACAACCATCAAATAATAAATGTTTTGACCCTTATACGAGGTGCGTCAAAAAATATAAATTTTGTTCAAGTACGCTTATTTCAAAAAATATAGAAAAATGTATTATCTAAAAGATGCATTTTAGGGTTTAGACTTTGCAGAACTTTTTACGAAAAATAATTTTTTTTCGTAAACTAATAATAAACACTGTATATACTATATACTATTGTATATATGGTATATGTAGAGGGACAGTTATTAATAATCTTAGCAGTCGCATTAAAGTATACTAATAAATTTTAAATCAAAAATGATTGAAACGACTTCTGTGCACTTTTCTCAAACAAAATACAATTACTAGAAGAGCCTTGTCAGATTATACGATTTGGTCCACCCTGAGTTGTTTGTTTAATTTAAATTAACTTGAAAATCGAAAGTTATATGGCTAGTTTGGTCATGAAAGAAGCTTTAAAATATGTATAAAGACTTGGAATGTTCCTTCTGTAATTATCTCGTAAAGTGTTCAGCGTTAAACTGCATTCGTAGAACAAATTAATTTTGCAAAAACTCGTTAAAATAATTCGAATAATATTAATTATAGAAGTATTGTTTCCCACAGAACAAGTTTTAAAAAATCGATGTACTCACTAATTAAACAGGCAAAAAATAGTAATTATATTTTAATTTCTAAAATGCACCGTTTTAACGATTATGGAATTGCAATTTATTTTTTTTAAGGTGGTAAACAATTACTTGGAGATAATGAAAAGGGTGATAAAAAATAACGAGCTTGCTATTGTCGAAAAACTGTTCCTCAATGCTCGTTTAAAACATAAAAGACTCATGTTTGTAAACTAATACGTGAAAATAAAATTTTTATTTCGCAACTTGTTTTAGAAATGTCATGTAATTAACTTTTACTTATTTTTAAAATGATTTATCGTTTTTATTTAAAGATAATACTTCAATTAATTGAGTAATTAACCGATATAATTTTTGAAATTCTTTCAGATTCAAGTCGTTAAGTGCCTAGTTGTCGTTAACTCGATTTTCACCCTGCGGCTCTAACATCGTCAATTATTATAATTACTAATTATCCTCAATCAGAAAAAAATTAAACTAGATCCCATGATCTGTTCATTATCGTTCACCGTTCAAATTAATTTTTAATCAACTTTAAATAATCTTTCGCAGGTTTTGTATTTACGTACATAGTGTAACATGTATAAACATGTTTGTTATAACTCTTTCTAAATTAATTGTGCGTACATCTATTTTTCAGTAGCTTAATTTTAAATACGGCGTTGGTTTTTATTATTCTATAAATAAAGATTCCTATTACTCTAAAATAAATATGTCAGATCAGCTTTGAGTTTGCTTTTTTTGTGACGATAGAATATAACAAATTATACATTATTATTTAATTGATCTGTTTGTAAATTTGTAAATACTGGAAAATCCAGGCAATTCTTTTTTTCTATTAACATTTTTTTTTTCTTCAAATAACTAGATTAAGTAATATTACCTATCAGTAATCCAAAAAACTATTTTCTTCTCTATAGACAAGTCTACAACCTTATTAATAATTTCCATAGCCTACTTACTAATTTTCTCACATCGCATTCATCTGACCCGGTCATTTTGAATAAATTAAAAAATTGTTCGTACCTCACTTATTTTTTAGAATTTTTTAAATCTGAAAAAACTTTTGTACTCATAAATTTTTGGTTATTGAGAAACAATTAAAAAATATAGTCATTCCATTCCAGAAAAAAATTGATGTCACTTCTGGTCGAATCGCAAGTGAGATTTTCATTCCTGTTAGTCTTAAAGTAGCCCATTATTGTCTAATTGATGTGTGCCAAAAACCTAATTTTTAAATTCAAATACAACCAAAATATTGGGGGCGTATATTGACTCGTGGTCACCTGGTATGTCTTAATTTTTTATCAAATGTTGATTATTTGCAGTATATTTTTGAAGTTGAAATTTAGATAATAATTGATCAATTTCATTTTTTATTTTACATTAATGGTCAAATCTAATTTTTTAAGAACCAAACAGTTTTTATTGAATTTTTTCATCAAATTATTGAATTTCTTGAAATTTTGGAAATTTTTCACCAAATATATTGAAACTTTTAATTAAAATTTTTGATCAATATATAAGAATTTTATTATCATAATTCTTGAAAGGGGGGTATCGTTTTAAATGGGTGTTTTGGGTTTCTCATAAAAACAATTTTTATGTTTCAAAAACTTGAAAATCAAAGAGAGGAAAATGAAAATTTGTTTTTATATTAAAACTATGAGCTTAAAATGAATTTCCATTATGTGAAATTCTAAATTACCTGATATTTAAGGTGTATACGCGACGGCTAAAATTATTAATAAATTAAACATATTTAATGCAAGAAATCTCTTTGTAATGGAAAAAAATAAATCACTAATATTTTTAAAAATATTACATCTGCCTGAAATGGCTCTAATATTTAACAATTGTAAACTGAAAACTCCAAGAACTATGGAGAAGTTTGACATTTATTATTAAAATCTCAGTTGTTAAGCCAATTTGTAAATATGGCAACAACGCATGTCTTAACACAGAACCACAGTATATGGAACAAGAAGAATAAGCATTCGTAATAAGAAATAAATATTTCTCCAAATAGATGTAAATATTTTTTTAGGTTATACCTTAAACCTAAACAACGTTTAGATAAGGCAATCCAGAACACGTGACCAAACAATATTTTGTATGTGTTTTATGTTTATTTGATGTATTTTGTGCTTTTAGAAAGTGTTTGAAATAAAAATAATTGCTGTTTCAAATAATAAGCAAATAAGAAAAAAAGATAACAGCTTATAACACACATAATGAGAGTATAAAAAAATACATATACAATACTCCTGGAATTGATGTAAAACTCGAGAAGATGACTTTCCATCATCAGTGACTGCTTTACTGCTCTCCACATAATCTAATATTTGGTCCTCACACATAGTTTTTACAGCAAAGAACAAGTCAAGGTCTACAAGAGTTTGTCAGCATATAAATATTTTTCATGGTTTTTGAGAGATCATTCCGTTCTGGTTTATGTGAAAAATGTAGTTCACTAGGTATTCTATAAAATCTAACAGCTTCACGACCTCTTCGACTCCCACAATTGACTACAGAACAAGTAGTGTGCATGTTTAGTTCTTTCTAACAAACAATATTTTTTCTGTACATTTTCACTTCATTAAATATCAATAATGCATCCCGAGCAGTTAGTCACACAACTATTCTAAATTAAAATGTCCGTTTTAAGCTCCAATCGTTTCATATGTTAAAATAAACTGCTCTTTTCATGTTAACTAAGTGAAAGACATGAGTTTGTGTGCCTACCAGCGGCCATCTTGAATTTCATCTGACAACATCTTGGATTGGTCTATAGATGATAATATATGTCAATTTAATTACACCTTGTACTTAAGGTTTGTGTGCCTACCAGCGGCCATCTTGAAATTCATCTGACAGCATCTTGGATTGGTCTGTAGATGATAATATATGTCAATTTAATTACCCCTTGTATTTAACATTTCTATAGTTCACTTTTGAACAATTTTTGGGGGTGGAGCAGCATCGGTAAATGGAAAGTGATCCAGATCGGATAAATTCCGATTATTTTACAAAAAAAACTGTATCTGAAGTAATCTAGATCAGAAGTGAACTGATCCGACTGCAAATAAAATTCAGCTACTATAGTAGTCTTATACTGTGGCAGAAATAACCTTTTTATTATTGATCTGGCAGGAGTACCTTGTAACGTCAAATAAAATATTACCAACACATTTTTTAAAAGCTTTATTCAAATATTTAACAATCATAATTTTTGAATTTAAAGTGAAAAGTATAGTTAGTATTGTTTGAAATATTAAAACTTCGGTATTTTAAATTAGAGGAAATGCTATTCAAATTAATACCTTTTGCTCTTCCATCCATGTGATGAACTTGTCGTATTCTTTTTTATAAGCTTCTTCCGATTTTTGCTGTATTAACCGCGATCCAATGTTAGAACTTATTTTTAAGCAATATACAACCAATAACAACTGTGGTGACAACAATACATCTTATGTGACAAATTGCAAATTAATTTTTGTATTTATCATTCCATGACAACTGATGACATCACGAATTCAACCATTTTACATTATTAGTTCTTTATTTCCATTTTTTGTAGTAATAATACCAGTATTTATGGTTTTAAAGTGTAACAATAAAAAAAATAGAATTCGTGGTTAACTGGTCTATTTCGAGCACTCCGGTATACTATTATGCTAAATGACAGCCGGTCGCCATGTTGCCAAATCCTCCTTGTCAGTCCTTGTGATTTTGTCATAAAATAGATTTCAAAATTTAAAAAAAAGTATGTTCCGGGACGTTTTAAAGAAAAAAAAATTGGGAAATTCATTTTTTTTAAAATATCTTTTAGTGAGAAAAATTTCGTACGGGGTCGCAAAAAACCCAAAAAACGATTCCCACCTTTGTGAAATTTTTTGATAGAAATTTTTGATCAAAATTCACGAAATTTTTAAATTTCTTTTGAGATCTTTGATAAATATTTTTGATTTTTTTATTTTTTCTCATAAAACTTCTTGAATTTTTTTATCAAATTTTTTTTTAATCAGTTTTTGAAATTTTTTTATTGAAATTTTTTAAAGAAATTTTTCATCAAAATTCTTGAAATTTTCGATTCAAATCTTTGATCATTATTTTTGAAATTTTTAAATTTATTCATCGAACTTCTTAAAATTTTAGTATTTTTTCACCAAAAATTCCTGAAATTTTTAATTAAAATTTTTGACCAAAATTGTTGAAATTTTTTATCAAAATGCCTAAACATTTTTTTCAAAATTCTTGAATTTTTTGAATTAAAATTTTTGAAATTTTTTGATTGAAATCTTTGATCATTATTTTTGAAATTTTTAAATTTATTCATCGAAATTCTTGAAATTTTGAAAATTTTTCACCAAAAATTCCTGAAATTTTAAAATAAAATTTTTGATCAATTGAATTTTTTTATCAAAATACCTAAAATGTTTTTTCAAAATTTTTGAAATTTTTCATCAAATTTCATGAAATTTTTTGATTAAAATTTTTGGTCAATATTTATGAAATTTATTTTCATAATTCTTGGAATTTTTGGAATGTGTTGATAGAACTTTTAATGTTTTTGATAGAAATGTTTTAAATTTTTGATCAAAATTCATGAAATTTTTGAATTATTTTTATTGAGATCTTTGATAAATATTTTTGAATTTTTCAATTTTTTTCATAAAATTTTTGAATCAAAATTTAAAAAAAATTTTATTGAAATTTTTTAAAGACACTTGTCAAATTTTTCATCAAATTCTTGAAATTTTTGATTGAAATTTGATCATTAGTTTTGAAATTTTAAAATTAAATTTTTGATCAAAATCGTTGAAATTTTTTATCAAAATGTCTAAAAATTTTTTTAAAAATTTTGGAAATTTTTGATCAAATTTCATGAAATTTTGTGAATGAAATTTTTGATCAATTTTTTTAAAATTTATTATCATAATTCTTGAAATTTTTGGTATTTTTTGATAGAAATTTTTAGAATTGTTGATCAACATTCATGAAATTTTTGAATTTTTTTATTGAGAACTTTGATAAATATTTTAAAATTTTTAATATTTTTAATTAAAATTTTGACCAAAACGGTTGAAATTTTTTATCGAAATGCCTAAATTTTTTTTTAAAAATTCTTGAATTTTTTTATCAAATTTCGTGAAATTTTTTGATCAAAACTTTTGATCAATATTTATGAAATTTATTGTCATAATTCTTGAAATTTTTCCATCAAAATTCTTGAAATTTTTTCATCGAATTTCATGAAATTTTTGATTGAAATCTTTGATCATTATTTTTAAAAAAATTTAGTTTATTCGTCGAAATTCTTGAATTTTTTTAAATTTTTCATCAAAATTCATGAAATTTTTGAATGAAATTTTTGGAATATTTGATCAATATTTGTGATTGATTTTTTAATGGTGTTATTTATTTCAAATTCTTCCAAGGCAATTTTTCTTCGAATAAAAAGATTAGTCATGCCAGTTAAACCTCCGCTAGAAAAATAGATAGAGACACTCGCACTCGTACTTCGCACACGCAGAAATCTTTACCGTATATCACGATACAATTTGTTGTCCAGAAATTTTCAGTTGCAGTCCCTTTTCATTTTATTGGTTGATTAGTTGTGAGTTTTAACAGTTTTTACCAGCTAACACCCAGGTTCTCAGTAGGGCAAATAAAGCGCGCCTTCACACCATGTCCGTTAGACTAATTTAAGACGATATGCAAGTATATTTAAATTTCAGACTCGCTTGATATCCCTTCTTCATTTCCTCGCATCGTGTCCCTTCTCAACTTTTCTTGATTTTGCTCTTCTTTTGATATGATTACAAAATTTCTTTCCCATGTTAACAATTCTTCTCGTTACCTTATCAGTCAGAACAATTAGTTTCTATATCGTCTATATCGCCTGTTAAAAATTTCTTTTCTTCCCCTTGATATATTGGCTTTTTTTCCTGGATAGGGCCATTTTCTGTACTGAACTTTTTTCTGGACTGAGTATTTTTTATGGATTGAGTTTTTCTGGACTAAACGTTTTTTTTGAAACGTCTTTTTCTTTGGAATTTCTTTTTCTTTTGATCAGAACCTGCTATTGGACTGACATCTTCTCTCCCGGATATCAAGCAGAAAGAAGACTGCCGGAAGAAACTTGATGATAAGAAAAACAAAACCAAGATAAGTTCCATTTTCCCGAAAAAAAATTAAGAAAAAGTCTCTAAAGATATCATATTATTAATAAAATTTAATTTTCACTAAAATAAAAAAAGTAAAATTTAATTTGAGTTTAATTTCCGTAAAACCATAAAAAGAAAGAAAGGACGGATTTTGAAATATATCATAGATTTTTTTGTCAATTGTTTCTAAATACATCAAAAAATCAATTAGATTGGAGTCCAATTTTTTTTTAATTAATATTTTAGTTTTCGATATATTTCAAATTTTTTTCGTGGAACGAACCCATAATAAAAAGAATTGAGATTAAATCACATTTATTACCAAATCACTTTTATCAACAAATAAAATATAACGTTTCAACGTTTTGTTTGATTTTACGTTTTTACTGATAGTGTTCCAGGAAATTAATTTTCTCTTTATATCAAAAATTAACTAATCTACTTATTTAGTAGAGGAACAACTTTCCTGGATCCTTCAGACTGAGTCTCTCATGCATTTAAAATTGATTACAAGATTTTATACAGGAGCCAATAGCAAAGGATACTAATCAAATAATAATTCTTGTATTTTTGTAAAATCATAAAAATAGAATTTGGTATTTCTAAAATTCTTTGGTTTCTCTACTAAATATTAATAAAGTAACACATGGTGATATACTTTTGGATGAATGATATATTTTTATATATTTTAACTATTGTATCAACGTCGTTATCAATATATCAGAAATATTAACTAAGAATAAAATTTTAATTTTTCATTCCCTAAATTGGATATTAAATATAATATTAAATAAAATACAATTAAATTTGAATTTCAATGATTCTTTTTTTTTCCTTTATATACGAGTTAAGCAACGAGAACAAACAGTAGCAAAGAGCAAACAAGACATGGCATGTAAGTTGTAAGTCGTAAATCTATGATGCGACAAGTGGAGCCGTATATTCCTGATTTCAGCCACAAGATAACGCCATCCTACGACAAGTCTCTTTATATTATAATCGTGGAGGCAGAGGGAAAGACCGATGCGAAGATGTCTTTTAGCGGTAAGTTTGTGTCGCCCGTTACAGATCGATATTTTTATACTATTCGGACAGTAATTTGAGACAGTTATTGGCATATTTTACAGGATGGAATTTTCAACGTATTTTATTACAAAAAAAATTTCTTTGGTCTTAAACCTGGTCTCATGGTGTTTATTAAAATGTTCATGTTATTAATTATACAGGGTGGTTCAGCGGTAACGCATCGGTCTGTAGAGCAAAAACTAAACATTTTTTTAAAATCTGTTTTCACAGTGAAACTTAAATCAGAAAAGACAGCAATTTAAAAGTGTCCGATTTTTTTTTACATTTTTAGATTCGTTCTAAGAAGCTGATTTCAAAAATATATTACAGTTATATAAAATAAATAGTTTTCAAGTTATAGACAATTAAAAATCTCATTTTTTCAACTTTGTTCATTTACCAAGTGATTGCTCCGGCCAAACGCCATAAAATCGGATAAAATGGCTTATATGTCCGTATCCTAACTTTTTGAGTTCATATTGAATTGTCATATAAAAAAATCCAAAAATACCTCTATTATAATCGACTAAAATTTGGTCATTTGCAATTAGGAAGATATGCGACTTCAAAGAACGATAATTTTTCTTATTTTCCTGTTTCAAACCGTGTTTTAGATTTTCAAACTTCATTTTCGAAAATGAAATAAATAATATATTTGGATATCATATACAGTATGCTTCACGTAAAAGTTTCACCCCCTTCTAACTTTGTTAATGATTAAGATATAGGAACAATTTATTTTGTTTGAAACATCATCGAAAGTACTTTTCACTTCCGGTTTTCCGGGAAACAACAGAAAACTCATTTTTGGGCCGATTGCTAAATGACAAGCCGTCTTTTCACTTTGAAATTCAAATTATTGGACTTTTTTAAGTAGGTAGGTACCTACCTATTCTGTATCAAATTTTGGCCGTCATCAGTCTAAGTGATCATTTCAAAATTTCATCGAGATATCCGAATAATTTTTTTTTTGTTTTAAGGACATTTACATCCAACTGTCATATATTTGATGACGTCATCTTCCACTTCTGGTTTACGAGAAATCTACAGAAATAATCCTTTTTTGGCCGATTACTAAATACCAGTGCTTTAGTTTTACTTTAAACTTGAAATCCTTGAAGCTTTTTACATAAGTACGACCTTCCGATTATGCTACCATCTGTCAAATGCGTACTAATTCCTAAATTTCTGAATTATCTTATACCTTGTATAAAAAATACGAAAATTTTGAGATTTTGCTGCGCAGAACAGGGAAGAGCGCCATAAAACATAATTATTCGATTTTGGACGAGAACTCGACTAAAAATAAGCTGTTTTTTCGTGATATTTAAAATATTTATCAGAAGAGCGCGTCAGTGCTACTTTTTCCAAATTTATCTAGAGAAAAAGTTGATAGTCGTATCACTTTTACTAAAAATAATTTAAAAAAAAAGTGCTACAGATGCGCTCTAACAGAATAGATAGGTAAAACCACAGCTTCCTATCTTTAATATTAACGGAGCTCCAGTCCAAAAACAATTTCAGGCAAGATAACATATGATCCATTATTTTTTAACTTGTTTTTTGAACGAACCCACTATATATTTAAATCTTTAAAGAAAATGATACGAAATAAAGTAGAAACGTCTCATTTTTCATACATGTCTTTAATGAGTTGTGTGTGTGTGTGTGGTTCAGGAGCTACCGGTCAAGTTGTGTTTTAGTTTCTTTTTCTTTTTTTTATTATTACATCGGATGTCTAAATTACACACTAAGTATGTTTTATAGATTTTGAAATGCGATTTCACCGCCAATGTAATTAAACTTCATTTAAAATAAAATATTTTGTACATGAAATATTTAATATACTGCGTGGGTCTCGCTAAAAATTGTTAATATCAGATTAATGTCTCGCAAGCAGGAATATTTTGTTGCAAACATTTTAGTTTTTCCTTAAAACAGTTAAATACGTAATGTAAATAATTTTAACATTTTCGTTTTTTGTCTAAAATTCAGGATGGTTCATTTTCGAATTCCACGAAAAAAAATAATAGAATTGCCTTTACAAAATAAAGAACGCTAATGCGCATAATAAAATACTTAAGATCATTTTTGTAGATAAAAATATTTTCTACAACTTTTAATCGAATCTTTTTTCTGTATAATGCTAGATTCTAATTTATAGCGATACAAACTCACTACGGGCCACATTTTCCCTATGCAAGTTTTGCATAGCTATAGCTCTGAAACTATAAATTTTACAGGAAAAAAGTTTTAAAAAGTGGCACGTTATTTTACTGTAGTGGATTGTACAGAAAGAATACGTGGTTCTTGGACTATAAAGCTTTTGTTTCCTCGAAAGCGGTGCCGTCTTCTAACGGCCATCAAAATACGGTGGGAGACGTCATGTAGTCCATCCAATATTTCTATTAACTTTTTGACAATCCCCAGCCGAGTTGGCGAAAAACAACCATTAAATCAGCCCAAATTTTGTCAATAATCCGTCAAAAATGATGGTGTCTGTTGATTCTATTTTATGTTAGAATAAAGGATATAGATATTTTAATTTTTAACAGTTTTCCTGCCTATTTTCAGAATAATACATATTTAGTAATAGATTAAAATATGCTAAATTATATTCCTTGTTATGCATGTTATGTTCAAATATTTCACTACTTTTCAAACTTGGTAATGACCGAGTAGACACATCCAAACAGATTAGCCACACTATATATTTTAACACAAAATTACTAGTCGACCTGAAGTCTTGTCATTTTAAGAAAAAAGAAATATTGGAGAGTATAAAAAACGGTGTCGCTTATAATAGGGGAAATGTTTTCCAAGAAAGCAGTAACGCAAGCCGTTTAGTTTAGAGCGGTGCCGTCTCAGTTGAAATCGGTGGGCTAGTCGGCACGAATCATTTATTTTTATCAACGTTTTTTTACGGTGGTGTGGTGTGTAGCGGCGAAGAATTTCATTGGAAGTTGAAAGAATCTTTTTATTTTAATTATAAATAACGTTTTGTATCAGTAGCCCAAAGCACTCAAGGTTTGTCGGTTTTGATGTAATTTAGAACATAATCGAACAACATAGGTGTCAGGCGAGAACTTGTTTTCATTATTAAATAAATAACGACAAACAAGGTATAGGGTGTTTCATTGTGAAAATGACATACGTTAACTACAGATAGGGGACACCTAGGCGATCTCAAAAGCACCATACTTAATGGGTCTAACTACTTTAATAAACAAGATACAGGGTGTTATATCTATTTTGCCAATTTCTTGCATGGTTCATAACTTTATAACCATACTGTATATTTTCACGATATTTGGCGGGCATATTTTCTTTAAAGTGCCCAATCCAGACCTGTATTTCTTTTATTGTAAATTTATTGATCGATTGGGCTCTTTAAACAAAATATGTCCGCCAAATTTCATGAAAATATAGAGTGTTAAAAACCATGCAAGAAATTGGCAAAATAGATAAAACACCCTGTATCTTTATTATTAAAGTGGTAAGGCCATATAAGTATGGGGTTTTTGAGATCGCCTAGGTGTCACCTATCTGCAGTTAAAGTATGTCACTTTCCCAATGAAATATATATATGCACCTTCTGTTTTGCGTTTCTTATATACTTAAGATTCAGATTATCTGGACTATTTTTCTGATGATTCCTCTGCGTCTAAAATAATTACAAGTGCGATGTCTATCATCCATAGTGACACTTCACTTTTAGATTTTACACCACTCTCTGCCACTGTGAGGCCGTACTTAACTCAACGATTTTGTGACGTAACTCACCGGATTTTGACGACCATTAGAAGACGGCACCGCTTCCAAAGAAACCAAATCTTTACAGAACGAACACCCTTTATCGCTATCCGCTCCCTTTATTTCTAATCGAAAATTTATTCATAAAAAAGAGTTCATCGAATATCAATCGAATTGTTATTTCATCACAAGAAAATTAAGTTTTATTGAGAATCTAGATCTAATCTAGGTTATCAGAATTCTGTATGCAAAATTTAAAATTTTTCAATTCAGTAGTTTTTGAGTTATCGTTACTACAACATCCATTCCAACACACACACACACAGACATCATCGCGAAAATATCAAAATCGTATTATAGGGACCTACGTATATATCCATTGAAAGCTCACTACCCAATTTTTAACATGATTACTATACCTCTCTTATCTCAAGGGCGAGAGGTAAAAAATGAGTGTAGTCGAAAATTTTGTTGCAATTTTGGTAAAATTGTTATAAATTAGGCCACAGCGCATTTTTAAAGAAAGTAACACTTTTTGTGGACTTCTATTTCATTTTTAAACGATTTTACAGATTTATTGCAAACTACACTGAAAAAAATTTTTTTTTTCAAAAATCTAATTTCCTGTCAAAGTGACATTTGACCATTCGTTGCTATGTATTTTGACCCATAGAATCCCAATTTATCAAAATATACAGGGTGTTGCATTTAAAAATAAAAATTTCAGTACGATCGACCCATAACTAAAAAAGTTATAGGGGTGGCATGTCCCAGTGTAACCCGATATAACCTGCGAATTAATTTTGACAGATAAGGGAATAAGGCTTAACGTTTTAAAATATTCTTTTTATTTTTTTTTGATAAAACATGTAACTGGATTTTTTAAAATGTATATGATTGACTTGACAAAGTCGAAGAATAATAATAATTTCTTGGTTGTTGTTTATATTGTTTATAATCTTCCCTTGTTTCCTTTTACAAAAGAATCTTTACTATGCTGATGGATCATTCTGTATCCTGAAATCCCTCAAAAAACAGTGTCATTCTGCCAACTATCATTGGCGAACGAATGATAAAATGAACGATCCTAAAAAGTCAATTTGATCAATTGTCAATTATCATTATCAAACGATATAACTATTAAAGCCGGAGTCTCATGCGTCCGTTTTCCGTCGATCCGATATCCGATAAAAACTGAATTTCGGATAAAAATAAAATCCAAGTCTCATTTATCCGAAAAAGGACCGAAATGACAGTTATATTTGAGGTTATAATACACACAATAATTTATTTATTTGGTTGTAATTGTAATCACGTTCACAATATATCTTATTTAATCTAGGACCATTGATTTTTAGCAAATTTTGGAATGTATTGCTAGACATTCTTAGGTAGTTATAATATACTTCTCGTGATCTGTCAGTCTCATTTCTTGTAACAAGTTGTGGAAAGTTTTTCGATGTTTAACCAAATCCCTGACCCAAAATCTTTTTGTTTTTTTTTCTGTTTTTACTTTCATTTTTATTTGTCCACAACAACGACAAAAGCAAGATATTATTGATTCGATGCTTTATTTAAATTTGGAGTTCCATTATCGACGAATGTTAAAACGTAAACCGAATAATTATTTTTTGATAGTTTATTGTTTTGTTTACTTTTCACCAGTCATTCAGTCAAAAAGTGAGGTTAAAAACGATCCGAAAACGGAAAAAGTTAAAATTAGTTTAACTTTGTCCGACGTCGGAAAAAAGTTAAATATAATCGGATAAAAAAAGGCGGAAAATTTTTCAACCAATAGGAGCTCCGTCGTACCATCGGACGGTCGGAAAACGGACGCATGAGACTCCGGCTTAAAGTCATAAAACCATATTATAAAAACAATAAGGTTCACATTTAGTGAAACGCTCCAACGAAACAAGTAGGAACTACAATTAATAATGCGATTAATGTGTGTCCGTTGCTTGACGAAACTAAATTTTATAATTTACTATCATGTAGGGTAGGACACTTAGCTCAGCCACAACTACCTATAACAAAATTTCTCCACGACCATTATTGAATGTATGAATTCCGAAATCATTTTTAATAATAGAATGTAAACATTCACCCTCTAGAGTCTGAATATTTATTCTAAAACACTTGCTTCTTATGTATTTTGCATGTATTTTTACCTCTCGCCCTTCAGATAAGAGAGGTATAGGAATCATGCTAAAAATTGGGTAGTGAGTTTTCAATGGATAAGCACGTTTTGGGGTCCCTAGAATACGATTTTAATATTTTTGCGATGATGTCTGTGTGTGTGTGTGTGTTAGTGTGTGTGTGTGTGTTAGTGTGTGTGTGTGTGTGTGTGTGTGTGTGTGTGTGTGTGTGTGTGTGTGTGTGTGTGTGTGTGTGTGTGTTTGGATGGATGTTGTAGTAACGATAACTCAAAAACTACTGAATAAAGAAATTTGAAATTTTGCATACAGGATTCTGATACCCTAGATTAGATCTGATTAGATTTTGGTGCCAATCGCACAACCGGAAGTGGCAGTTGCTATGGGTGATGACGCCATTATTATACAAAACGGCAATAAAGTTTTACACATATATTTTGTATACCCTACAGTTTATTTTCATCTCATTAAAATTTTCTAAAATTTTGCCATTGTTGCCAGATTTACAAAAATATAATTTTTTTTCATACTTTTTTGTGTCAACCTGTAAATTTTTGATTCAAAAATGGCGAGAGGTCATGTGCTGGCCACATCAGATTTTTATTCTTTATCAAGGTAAAGAATGGATTTTCTGTAATCGAAATAAACGATATGGGATTGCCATGGATTTCAAAAGTGTCACTGTCAGATACAAAATGGCGACGATAATAATTATTTTCAAACAAGTTTTAATTTATACAAAATAATGAGCGAAAAATCAAGCGAAGTAGATATAGAATTTAATAATATCTAAAATTGCAAATTATGAAAAAACATCAATGCACCAGATTTTAATTTCGGTAAGTGTACCATGACACTATAAATATTACTACAATGTAATACAAATATTTCAACAAATAACTTGTGTTCAGATTTAATTTAATTTTGATTTATACTTTTTGATCGTGGAGAAAATATAGTCTGTTACTCGGTTAGAATGAAAAAATTCGACACTCGTGGTTCCTCACACTCGCTGACGCTCGCGTTCGGAATTTTCCACTCGTGTCGAATTTTTCATTCTAACCTTGTTACAGAATCTACTATTAAATCATCTGAATTTATTGGTGCAAGTCACTATAGATAGAGTAGACATAAATATTTCCTCGGGCCCCCGTAAAATCTGAATGACCTTAAAATACATAAAGTTTGCTGTTAAATAATTTAAAAAAATGACTGTTACCACAAATTCTTTTAGTCATATAAAAAAATCTGATGTGGCCAGCACATGACCTCTTGCCATTTTTGAATCAAAAATTTACACGGTGGCACAAAAAAGTATAAAAAAAAAATACTTTTTTGTAAATCTGGCAACAATGGCAAACGTTTTGAAAGTTTTAATGATATGTAAATAAACTATAGTGTATACAAAATAAATGTGTAAAACTTTATTGCCGGTTTGTATAGTAATGACGTCATCACTCATAGCAACTGCCATTTCCGGTTGTCCGATTGGCACCAAAATCTAATCAGATCTAATCTAGGGTATAAGAATCCTGTATGCAAAATTTCAAATATTTTTATTCAGCAGTTTTTGAGTTATCGTTACTACAACATCCATCAACGCACTAACACACACACACACAAACACACACACACACACACACACACACACTAACACACACACACACAAACACACACACACACAAACACACACACACTCACACACACACTAACACACATACACACACACAGACATCATCGGGAAAATATCAAAATCGTATTCTAGGAACCCCAAAACGTGTTTATCCATTGAAAACTCACTACCCAATTTTTAGCATGATTCCTATACCTCTCTTATCTGAAGTGCGAGAGGTAAAAACAGCCATTTAGATATTAAGTTTGGTTGAATACATTAAACCTATCTACTTTTTACCTCTCACACTTCAGATAAGAGAGGTATAGGAATCATGCTAAAAATTGGGTAGTGAATTTTCAATGGATAAACACGTATTGGGGTTCCTAGAATACGATTTTGATATTTTCCCGATGATGTCTGTGTGTGTGTGTGTGTTTGTGTGTGTTAGTGTGTGTGTGTGTGTATGTGTGTTAGTGTGTGTGTGTGTGTGTTAGTGTGTGTGTTAGTGTGTTTGGATGGATGTTGTAGTAACGATAACTCAAAAACTACTGAATAAAAATATTTGAAATTTTGCATACAGGATTCTGATACCCTTGATTAGATTTTGGTGCCAATCGGACAACAAGAAATGCAAGTTAATATGAATGATGACGTCATTACTATACAAAAGGGCAATAAAGTTTGACACATTTATTTTGTATACACTATAGTTTATTTAAGTATTATTAAAACTTTCAAAACTTATGCCATTGTTGCCACATTTACAAAAAAGTAATTTTTTTTCATACTTTTTTGTGCTAACCTGTAAATTTTTGATTCAAAAAATGGCGAGAGGTCATGTGCTGGCCACATCAGATTTTTAGAAGTTTGTTTTAACGAAACTTAGTTGGCCGATTTCCCCAGATTTATCTTATTTGACGCAATTGTCAAATTAGTACACATGTCAACGAAGTAGACTTCAACCGCATTTTTCTTCCGACATATTTGCTCTTAAGTATTTCGTTTTTCACATAGTATATCGTGCGATTTTCAAAATGATGACAGCAGCGGCCAAGATTCCACCAATCACCATGAGCAAGCTCTACGTGGGCAATCTGCCCAACGAGACTAACGAGAACAAATTGAGGCAACTCTTCGTCGAACAAAACCTATCGTGTACGAACATCCTCATCAAAAGAGGTGGATACGCTTTCGTGGATTGTCCTGATCAGTCATCGGCTGACAGAGCTATTGATAAGCTCAACGGGTTCAATTTTAATGGATCAGCTTTGGTGGTGGAGCCTTCTGTAGCATCAGTGAAAAAGAAGCCTAGCTCTACTTTTCATGATTCACAGCCTATTAACGTAGGCAATCCATGGATGAGAGCTACTGCGTCGGACCGCTAGTTGTATTGAAAAGAGGACAAGTAAAGAAAGTATTATTATTTGCATATATATTTTGTACTTAAAAATGTGAAAAAACAGAACTGAATTCGTGAATAAACATTTTTTAGAAATAATATTTAAAAAGTTTTATGTTGTTTATTTTCTGTTCTTCTAAATCTCCTGTTTTTATTTTTTAATATACTGCTACTACACGAAAATAATTCTTTCTTCGAGTGAACATAACGTGAACATTAAAATAAGAAAACAATCCACATCTAATTGCCCATATGGAAATTGCAAAATTTTAATTTGGCTTCTGACCTTTCGGTCTCATACATTAAAACTCAAAATGACTTCAATACTCTTAGTAATTATCTGCTAATGCGGCATATAATTTGTACTCGCTAGCATATTTCAAAGTATATACAGGATGGATAACTTTCATAATTTTATTTTTAATTTTACTCCAATCTGATTAATAGTCATTTATTTTGCATTCTACCTTTAGTAGAGATTATCAAGCTTATATAGTGAGTTTAACAAAGTTTGCACAGCATGGAAAACTTTTTTATTATCCATTTGACAGAAAGTTTCATTCTTGACAAAAATTGGTGCATTTGAGAAAATTTTCACTTATAATCTCCCTAGAGCATGAACTATCGACGGAATTTTTTTAAGTACATGAATTTTTAAAGAAAATATTTTAAAGAAAATTCATGTACTCAAATACTAAAAAAATAAAAAAATACTAGGACAATGACGGTTTTTGATAGTAAATGTAAATGTCATTTTACTATAAACGTCAAAAATTTCACGATCCTTTACTCTCGGACCTTTATTCTTGAATCGAGAGAAAAATTTACTCACCGGTTTCCTGACTTTTCTACTCCTTCAAAATTTCCCTTGATATTAAAAAGCCGTATTCTTGAAACTAGTGAGTAGAGAGGAGTGAAAGAAAACACGAACACTGATGCCAAATTTCAGTAGAAAATTCTGACCAATCAGAAATGCAAAAAATTGATCCCCTTTTGATAGACCAAGGTCAAAAACTGTTGTATTTTTCTGCTCGAACCCCATTTTTTAAAGCTTTTGTTTTGTGAAAAATATTGCGTCCACAATTGCGTCTTTATTTGACATATTTGTGGCCAAATATACATGTTTGGAGTTTATAATTACTAATTATAATTATATAAAAAAAAACAAAAATGACACATATAAGACAAGAACAAAAAGAAGTAATGTTGGAGTCAGAGGCCAGACCAAAATTTTACACCGGAATATTTTCACCAGATTTAACAAAAAACCAATCTAGAGAGTTATGGCAAGAATTTGCAACAATTCTAAATGCTCATCCCAATGGGGTCAAAAAAGAGTGGAGTCCTTGGAATACGTTAAATAAATAATGTTTTGCACTTTAGGGTTTCTTAAAAAGCTATTCATACATTTGCTTTTTTTTGTAGACCTGGATTGACATAAAAAAATAAAGCAAAATTGTTTACATCCATTTTATACAAAAGAAATCATTCACAAAAAACACGGTTTCCACTTAATTTCAGGTTATGTTTTGTTATTTCCATTGTCATTTTCATTTTCTCTTACTTGTGACCAGTAGAATTCGCAGCTATCATAGGGACAAATTGTTCTCTCAATATTTGAGAAAAATATTTTAAAGAATACAGTATTAACAGTTTCAAAGAGCCACGCCTATTTTTACGTACCTTTCTCTCATCATTTCTACTCCCCGATACTCAAGAATATTTCCGGAAATTTTTTTGGTTGCTATGGTAAAGATACAAAATACAGGCTTATAATTGGTCGAAAATGTTAGGTGTGAAATTTTCATTTAAGTTCTCAAAATTCTAAATTTCCAAACTGTGTATACTGTAGAACAAAAAATAGGAATTTTGATCAGGAGTAAACTACCCATATTTTCGATATCAAATAGGTTCATTAAGAAAAGTTATTTGGAATTCAAAAAATATTCAGATTTGAAATTACACAACAAAAATTTTGCTTAAAATTTTTTTAGGCTCATAAACAGTATTAGTATCCCACTTACACCTTAGGCCCTTCGTTATACTACTAATAATATTTTAATGCAAAATATGGTCCAATTTATTATTTGTACTTCAATATCGACGTTTTTTGAAAATACTTTAAATTCGTACTAGTTTTTTGGGTTCAAATTTGATATTTCACTCTGCATGTATGTTCATAATAACTATCAGTATGATTTAATGGAAGAATAATTAAATAAATTAATTAATTATTTTTAAACAACTTTTCTAAAAAATTTTTTTGATAATGTCGAAAATAAAGTTTACACCTGTTCAAAATTCCTACTCTCTGTTCTTCCCTGTATACAGTTTAGAAATTGGAAGTTTTCTGAAATGCTATCATAAAATTTTTTTCTGACAAATGGATAATAAAAAAAGGTTTCCATATTGTGCAAACTTTTTGAAACTCACTGTATTTCTGTATAAGATCATAATTCATACAAGAAAACATAGATGAAATAATACCATGTCAGAGGAATCAAAAGAGTCAAAAATTTAAGTAGTTTCGCTGTCATTTATAAGTGAATAAATTCTGTCTCTTTAGAAAATATCTTTAGGAAGAAAGGGAAAGAAGACAATGTATTTTCCGTTGCAATTTATAAGAAGAGGAAACACTCAAATCCTGTAAGCTCGATATTGACAGCGGTTACTGACAGTTAAAAAATTTCAGAAATGCGACCTTGAGATTTAAATGATAAAAATAAAGTATCTTTAATTTCCCAGCGGAAAAGTCTAATCCTCATTTATCTAGTATGAAAATACCCCCGTCAGGAACTAAAATCCTTAAGTGATTTAATCTCTCTTCCTCTTCTCCCTTTTTCCAATTTTTTGTCCCTATATGATCTATTTTTCCGTCTCTTCCCTGTTTTTTTAGGTTCTACATTGTTTTTTACTATTTGTCACTCTTTTTACATTTTTGCCTATTTTGCACCATTTTTCATTATTTTTTGTCCATATTTTTTCCGATTTCCACCTACTTTTCTTTATTTTTCTCTATTTGTCCCTATTTTTCTTTCCTTTTCTCCATTTGTCCCTATTTTTCCCTATTTCACTTTTTTCATATTTCCCTACTTTTCCCCAATTTTCTCTATTTTTCCCTATTTTCTCTATTTTTCCCCATTTTTTCTTATCTTTCCTTAATCAAAGTAACTATTCACATATTAAATTAATAATTGTTACTAAAGAACGAACAGTAACTTTTTCTCTAGTTCCAATAATGACAATATATAAATGACATATGCATTAAAAGAAAAACAAACTGGCTGCGCACAAATCTTGCTGCTCGAATATGGTAGGGGCTACATTTTATGCCAAGTATTTCCTGCCGCAAGCCGCGTTAAGAGACGCCAATTTCATAATATGTTATCTTGCCTGAAATCATTTTTGGACGGGCGTTAAGAGCGGAGGTACACTTTCTGTAGCATATGCCTTTCCAATGTAATCGTAGAAACAAAATCCCAGAAAAACGGGACAATATTTTTGAAAAATTCAAACGGTCAGTTAAAATTTAGGTCACTACGGATGTAGGAAAGTTATTAAGAATCCTGAAAATATTTAGTTTTTGAAAATATTAGCATATGAAAATTAATGAAAATTGATAGTTCGTAAAAAACACCCAACAGAATATTTTTATACAATCTCAGGGACTTTCCGAGCTTAAGAACAGGTTAAGAAATCATTTAAAAAAAATTTGATTCAAAAATATTCAGTAGATTTTTCAGGATTTTGATTATAAAATTGGTGTTTTTGAAGCGCTAACAGCTATCCGATGAGATTTGCTTTCTTCCTCGCACAATATAGCCGTCGACGTCGTTTAAAATGAACAGTTTCTACGGACTCAGGACCAATTTGTGCCCATTATAGTTTTCTAATGGAGCTTATCTTGTTATTAATATAAACATAATAAATCAGATTAGATTTTAAACGAAGTGGCTTTTTGTTTACATATTATTTTGGATCTTTTTAACTCCTTTGGTAGCTTGCATAAGAAATATAGCATAAACATGAATAAATAAATGACGGAAGAAAATAAATAAAAAAAATTACTAATATTATATTGTAACATTTAATGGAACTCCCAAATTTATGTACACAAAAGATATTAAATATTTGTATTTTCTCTGTTTACATAAATGCATAAAATAGATTTTTTAAATTTTAAGGACAAACAGTACACTTTAGTACAAAATGTTGTAGTACAAAGTTTTAGAGCATAAAATTCTCTACAACTTTTGTCTTAAACTTTTTCCATAATTTCCAGTAGTTGCGTCACTAGAGGTCGCGTAAAAAATTTGCATGTAGGTTTCCCCCGGTTTTTCTTGATTTTGAGTACAAGCAATGTATTTTAGTGCAAAATGTTCTGGTGCAAAGTTGTAAAGCATCAAATTTTCTTTAACTTTTGTATTTAACTTTTTTTCGAATTCCTCATAGTTTCGCCGCTAGAAGGCGAAAAAATACACATTTAGGATTTTCACCTTTTTTTTTAATTTTGAAGATAAATTATGCACTTTAGTGCAAAATGTTTCAGTGCAAACTTGTAGGGCATAAAATTCTTTACAAGTTTTTTATCATAATTTTTCCATAATTCCTAATAGATTTCACACATTATTTTAAGAGATCATAATTGTAGCAGTATGTTATATACAATGTGGGCAAGCGGATTTTTTTTTTGAAAACTTATAGAAAATCAAAATTGTAGAATTCAAAATTTCCTACAAAATTTGTTCTCGCCTTGTTTTGGAATTCCGCATGGTTTAGCCGATATTTTTTATTTTAATTCTAAATATTTTTTATCTTATTAAATTAATTGGTTTAGATAAATTTTAATATTACAAATTTTAAAAAAGATACGATTAAATTTGTATTAAAAAACTTTATAATTGCGATTTTTTTCAAAATTTTATTAAAAAAAAATGATGAATTTTTAAAATATTCTAAATTCACAATGTATTTTACTATCTTCGAATTTAGAATTGTAATTATTATAGCCATAATAAAGAATTTTTTTAAATTTTTTGTAATTTTGTGTTATCAAAAAGTATAAAATAAATGAAAAAGTAAATAGTACATCTAAAAAGAATCGAAAAGTACTATATGTGTAAATTATTTCATAATTTTAAAATAATATTTGTAAAAGTTATGATCAAAAATGTAAAAAAAAAAGATTTTTTTAACTTTTTTAAATTAACTTTATTAATATATTTTGATCCAAAACCCTAAAAAAAGGTCTGTTACCCAATTTGAATAAAATTCAATGGGATATTAATTATTTATTGATTTTAAAATTATTCAAAAAAGGTTTTTTTTTTTTAAGGTTAATATATAACTTTCGAAAAACTTTTGAATTTTAATATAAATTTAAAGAGAAATTGAATAACTTTAAAAATATTAAAGTTATTAAAATAGTATTTGTACCATTCGAAAGGTAATACAAAGCTCTAAATTAAGAATATATTTTAGTTTCTTCGAATTTAAAATTGTAATTGTTATACAAATTTTTTTTAATTTTTTTGTCCTTTTGTTAAATCGAAAATGATACAACAAATGAAAAAAATTAACAATACATTCGAAAAAGTACATTATGTGTGAAATATTTTATAATTTTAAAATAATATTGTAGAAGTTATAGCCAAAATTATAGAAAGTTAAAAAAAATTTTGACAAAAATTTTACTTTTTTAATTTTTTTAAACTAACTTTATTATTGTATTTTGATGTTGCAGAAAAACTAATTACTTAACTAGGTGTGTTCGGAAAGTGAAATTTATGATCAGAAGTCACATGAAAATGATTTAAAAAAAAATTTATTTCCTATTGTTTACAAAATTGTTATAAGATAATTTAAATTGTTGTTTGAAACATAATCTTTAATGCAAAGTATGAATTAAAAAAAATCGTTCCTAGAAAAATTTTTTTGTAGCTTAAAAACGTATTTTTTAATTAAAAATTTTTTTCAACCCCCTGTAATTACTATTAAGGAATCACTTTTTTTAATCATAATTTATCTTGCCCTTTGATAACTACAAAAAAATTGTTTTTATTTATATTTTCAATGTTTATTTAATAAACAATTTGTTTTAAATAATTAAATTTTTTCTATATATTTTTATTTCTACATAATGAAACAAAAACAACCATGTGTTATTTTTTGAGAAAAATAATTTATTTATATGGTAGAGTAAAATTGTTAATTAACAAATATGTTTTTAAGGAATAAAAAAATTTTTGAATTAACGATTTTTTTTGAAAAAATCAAAATTTGCATCAAAGATTATGTTTCTGATCATAAAAAAAACAGATCAATAGTAATATGAAAAAAAAAATTTTCAATGATTAATCAAGCTTTTTAATTTTTAACCCAAGTAAATAACGAAGTGAAAAATAACAATTTTTTAATTTTTCCAACGGGAATCTTTTCTGAGACCTTTCAAAAATAGGTGCAAAAAAGGAAAAAATCTCAGATTTGTTATTTAACAATTGTCGCACTTACAATGTCCAAGTTCAAGTATAGGAAAAATTTGTTTATTAATGCATAATTAATAGAAAAATCGCGTTAAAAATTTTTTGACCGCGTACATTAGTCTGCATTTAGAATGAAATATTGCCATTAACAATCTTCTAATATCCGATAAAATGTCTGAGACAAAAAAGTTAGCTTCATATGCGTGCACATGCAAACGCGAACCACTAAATGCAAGAATAACATTCTGCGTAAATCAAGCGCGCAACTGTATAAATGGCTGAATCTCAAAAACTGTATTTCGGATTTCCATATGTAATCCACATAAAATTAAGACAATTAAATTCTGCAGTTTTTGGTGTAAAACAAAGTGTAGGTTAATATATCAAATAAGGGAGATTGTACGGTGTGTACAATTGAAAAATTGAACTAAGTTGTGTACATCTCAAGTTTTTTGGTTCTTTTAAATTTTTTGAGAAAAAAAAATTAACAATGTTGAATTGCTATTACAGAGACAAAAAACAGAGCTTTCAGATAAAACAAAAACGATGTTTCTATTTATTATAGAAGCCAAATGGCACGGTCATAACGTAAAAAAAAACAAAATTTAACCTAATTTTTTTGTCTCGACCAATTGAGAATGTCGTAAATTTTGATTTATTATGTATAAATTCGTAATGGACAATAATATTAATGTCTTATAAAGTTATACTCCGATTTTGGGTTTTTGCAATTTGTCTACATAATATCGTCACACAGATTGAGTAGGTACGTTACTGTAATATTCAAACATTCACTCTAAATCTCATCGGTTGCGTATTGGCTGTATATGTTGTAGTTATCTACGTCAGCTCTCGCTCGAAGTAAAATTAACGTGGGATACAAACGCCAAATCGGTGCGAGAGTTTCTGAAATTTGTACCTCCGCTCTTAATATTAAAGATAGGAAGCTGCAGTTTTAACCAATCGATTCTCTAGTTAATTCTTTGGAGTGCGCCTGTAGCACTTTTTTTAATTATTTTTAGTAAAACTGATATGAATATTTTAAATAACATGAAGAAAACCGCATATTTTTAGTTGCTATATTAGGAGAGTTCTCGTCCAAAAACGAATTATTATGTTTTGTGGCGCTCTACCCTATTGTGCGCAGAAAAAATTGAACTAGATGGTAGGATTACTTAACATTAACTGGAAAATACTAAAAAAAACAATTTTTACATCCAATTTACTGGAATACAAGCAACTTTTCTTTGGGCAATTCTCTAACCGGCAACAACAAATGTGCGGGCCTCTTAAGGAATTTATTTGCATTTGCAAAAAGAAGAAATAAATAACGCATGTCTAATTATTATACCTGTAGGACAATTATAGACAATATCATTATTTATTATTTGTCATTACTTATCAGTTTCAAGTTGCATATACGTACTTTCTAACAGGGTTTAAATTTAATTTAAAAATAATTAAAAACATTTGGAGGTTTAACAATAAAAATTGTAAAAAAAGAATGGATTTTGTAGACTACTGTAAATGTTTCCGATTTCTAATCAAAAAATGAAATTAAAATTTAAAATGAAAAGATGTTCCAATGATTTAAGATTATTAATTTGGGTTCTTCTGTATACAGTCAGGGGATTTATCACGTCTACTATTCCAGACATTTTATTCTACACATGTTTTGATCTGTCAGAGTACAGATATTTTATTATCCATTATCGGTCTACCAGTTGCCAGTTATTTTACAAAATAAATATGTCGACGATAGGGTGGGAGTAAGATGTCTAAAATCCTTGGTGTATCCACTGATTCGATTTTGTTTCGAACTTTTTGGGAGTACCACCTGTTACGTTCAATAGAACTTATCGCAGAATTCTGTAAGATGGCGCTGTTTAGAATTGTTGGACTCCTCGCTGAGTTTGTCACATTTTGTGTGAACAGTATAAAGCTGCAGATTCGAGCATTCGTCTGTATTCAGTACCAGAATATAAATACACCCTGTGTGATCTGTTTTTACAGTTTACTATGAGCGATGTATGCGCCATCTGAAATTTCTAATCTGAAACTTTAGTAATCTCTCAAAAATTAGTCAAAATCAAGTAGGTAGAGATCTCCCAGTTTGACCCAAACTTTTACATAATATAAGTGGAAACACCAGGATTTATAGACATCTTAGGTGGAAGGTACATTAAAAATAATATCCCTTGAACTCTAGCCCACATCTGTCAACCTAAAAGTAATCCTTGTCTTTAAAAAACAGCGGTAGCTTTAGTGTCTAGATTTTACCTAGTTGATACGAATTCTGTTCGGACTGAATCTGAACGTTAACTTTTTAATAACATATCAATTTTAATTTACAAAGGCCCTTTGGGATTTACACTCAGCGTCGTGGCTTACTAGTTGTTAAAGTGGCTAAGAAGTCCTACTCGACGATTTATATATGGAAGTTTTTAAAATGGTACTCCACCTCTTGTTTTTAGAATATTGTGTATTATAAGCCTGAAGATGGCTATTTAGCCGAAACTAGTTGCCGAATTTCATAAATTGATCAATTGTGTGGCATATGATTTTATGATTTATTTCAATTTATTGATATCAACAGATAACTAGATTCATCTGCTGTCTCTATGTATAGGCCTCCAAGTGATACATACTTCAGAAATACCGTAGATGTTCTTCAAATCAATTACCCTAGTGCTGATATTGCTATCCTAGGCGATTTTAATGTTCACAGCATCAACTGACTTAAATATTCAATTTTTCGCACTTGGTAGCGGCCTCGCACAGCTCGTTGATGAACCAACATGAATTCCGGATCGTATTCGAGATTTTGCTACTCACCTTGATTGACCTCATTTTGACAACACATCCTAAAATTTACATCGTTGAAGTACATTCTTCATTGGGATCTTCCGATCATAGACTCATTTCATTATCAAGTGATCTACCAGTTAGTACCAACGAGGCGCCTAAACCGAGCAAAGTCTAGTACTACAAATTAGCCCAGTGGTAGAATCTTAAAGAATATTTTCGAACATTTTTTTTCGTGCGGACGGTCCCTCAATTTATGCCAAAGAGGTCACCGAGATCATTTTAACTGGCTTGGAGGCTAATATTCCGTTTGTCAAAAAGGATACTTCAAACGTCAAACCTTAGTTTGATTGAAGATGTAAAAAGACTGTCGCTTTCAAAAATTTTGCCTACCACCAATGGCGTAAAAATCCTACCGTGCAAAATCGCATCAACTTCATCACAGCTCGAAATCAATGTATAAAAACAATCGACGAAACCAGATAAGCACGTAACCATAGAATTAAAAGCAAACTTCTTACCACTCCCAACTGTTTAAGATCGTTTAGGTCAGTATCTAACGCAGTCAGTCAGAATTTTATTAAATCCACCATTCTATCGCTTACAAGAATAGATGGTACTTGCTGGGTAAAATATTTCTAGAAACTAGACGGTCAAGTTTCTGGTCCTGATAAAATATCTGTTCTTAAACATTGTGCTAGTTAACTGACCCCTTTATTTTGTAGGGTTTTTAGCACGTCGTATAAAAAAGAAATCTTTCCTTCCAACTGGAAATGCGCACGAGAGCAACGAATACCTAAAAATGACAAAAAGACCTTGACAAGTAACCAGTTGCACTGGTTCCCGTAATGTCAAAAGTTATGGAGAAAGCTGTCAACCAAGACGTTTTAAAGTACTTGGAAGGGCTTTCACAAAGTTCAACAGGGGACCACTTCACCTATGTCACCCATATCTGAAACAGCGTGTTTAAACACCATCAACAGTCCCGCGCGTTTCGCTAGATATCCCTAATTCATTTGACCCTATTTAGCGTGATGGCCTTTGACCAAATTGCGCTCTTATGGCATGTTTGAAAAGTTTTGCACATGGATTTCCGGTTCTAGAACGTTCTTTGCATATAGCAAACGACGGTTTTCTTTCTGGCACCTTTAATATCAACGCCGGGATCCATTTTATCGCATGTACTTTTCCACATTTATATTAATGACTTAGTAAAAAGAACAATCTTTTACCTTGAAATCCTTGAACAGCTGCTGATGCACATCTTCGTAGTTAACAAAAAGTTTTACATGTTAATAAAGCTTTAAGCAGACAAAGGTTAATGTTGTAGAAACGGATATAATTATGTCAGATTACTCTATTCCGTTGACTTCATCGCTAAATTTGCTTGGTGTGAATTTCTGGGATAAATATGTCATATATAACATGATCACTTTGGCGAGAAAAACTTCCCAAAAACTTAACTCCTAGCAACAGATTTACATGGGTCAAACTTGACCATCACTGAAATACATCTCTCATATCTGGAGCTCTTGAAAGTTTGGAACATCGAAGAAAGGTGAGCGTTCTGACACTTTTTTACAGATACTTTCATGTCCCATCCATCCGAAGTGCAACTTTATACTCTCCGTACCAGCCTATTTAAGAACTCCTTTATGTAGAGAAAATCATCACTATGGAATAACCCTCCTGAAACTTTGTTTTCCAGGAAGTTCAATCGTCAGCGAATCAAATTATTTCTGTTTACGCCCCGCTTTTGAAGCTGCTTATACATTAGGATATTACACCATTTTTTGAAAAGTGCCTTCAATGAATCTTATAGTACTAATGAAGCACTGTAATTTGTATATTAATTTTACTCTCCCGGACCCATCAAAGGGAAAGTAAGGTGAACGAGCAAAAAAAATCGAGATATCGATGGAAATATCCATTTTGAGGTCCCCCAAGAAGATTGAAACCATTTACAGCGTATGGTCTGTCTGCGTGTCTGTGTGTAATCTTCCACGATAACTGCCGAACCGTTGGACCAATCAAGCTGAAATTTGGTATGGAGAGTCGGTGTGTGCCTAGAATGTGACCATTAGATTTTGGTTTAAATTGGTAAAGTAGGAAATCCTCAAGACCGAAATTGATTAAATGCACATATAACAATTTTTTAGTTTTTTTAAATTTTAAGGACAAACTATACACTTTAGTACAAAATGTTGTAGTACAAAGTTTTAGAGCATAAAATTCCCTACTGCTTTTGTCTAAAACTTTTTCTAGAATTTCCAATAGTTGCGCCACTAGAGGGCTCGTAAAAAATGTGCATGTAGGTTTTCTCCAGTTTTCTTGATTTTGAGGACAAACAATACATTTTAGTGCAAAATGTTCTGGTGCAAAGTTGTAAAGCATCAAATTTTCTTTAACTTTTGTGTTTCAACTTCTTTCGAATTCCTCACAGTTACGCCGCTAGATAGCGATAGAAATACACATTTAGGATTTTCCTTTTTTTGTAATTTTGAAGATAAATTATGCACTTTAGTGCAAAATGTTTCAGTGCAAAGTTGTAAAGCATAAAATTCCCTACAACTATTGTATGAAAAATTTTCCCGAATTCTTAATAGTTTTCACACATGATTTTAGGAGATCATAATTATAGCAGTGTGATATTATCAACAATAAAATATCAATTCACCATCAGTTCGCTATTTTTAATGTGTTCCATAAATTAATGTAATGCTTAGTATTTTGTAATTAAAATAATCCTATTCTCTACAGTCGAGCCGGGAAAGTTCTGGGGTGACACAGCCGATTTTTTTAAAACCGAATAGTACCATAAAAATGACTTTGAATTTATCATTTTACATTTTCGCTTGGAAACGCTAGCCGCCATGTTGACTAGGTTCGTGACGTCATCCTTATGGTAAATGGGATGTGTGTGCAGTGCAAAGTAAAAGAATAAAAATATTTTTGGGTTGTGGATTCATGTGCCAACTTATATAAACATGAGTAAATACTAGGTTAAAACTGGCAAAAAGATAAAATAAGTATTTTATGAAGAAAAGAAAACTTCATGATGGTATCGTAAAATCAAATTTTGTAATTTATTTATAGGTTATGTTACGATAGTGAATGTAATGTAAAAATTATTGCATGTTGTAGATGAAAAATGACATAAAGAATTTATACACAATATAAGATAATGGGTTCTGTTATAAAATAGGTACTTACACTGATGTTTTAAGATTCCTCAACTCGGCAGAACAGAAATCGGGATTGCATGCAAACAAATTCGCCACCAGCAGATACTTTCTGCTTTTATGGAAACGTCATCCATGATGATATTTTAATAAAATACGGGATGATAAAAGTCTACAAACGTGATAACTCGAAAAAAATTTAAATTAATACAAACAACACAACAAAAATCTATTGTGTTTACTATGAAGATGACGTCACGTCGGAAGTTAATATGGCGGATAGCGTTTTTGACATTTGAAAAACAGCTTTAAAAAATGATTTTTAAAATTGAATTATAAAATTTATAATGCATTTTTATGAATAGAAATCGACACTTCTCGGTTCCTTTTTACAAAATCTATCATAAATACCTATTTTTTAGATTTTTTTCTTACATGGTGCAAAATACCCTATTTCCTATTGTGACTGTGCATTAAACATAAAAAATGTTTTAAATAATAAATAAACCTTGTTTTAAAATATAATGTTTTTGCTTAATAAAATGCAAACATGACTAGATTTGTGAAACTCCATAATTTTGCTATAGTGACCTTAATTATTTTATATTCCATTATGGTAATTATATTTTTAGTAATTTGCCTCCGGCTATACAAAAATTTATTATAAACTAATTAAAACGAATAATAATTGCAAATAAAACAATAAATGTTAAAATTGAACTCAATTTGAGTGCTTTTATGCTTTCGTGGTCTCGATGTCATACTAATATTCATAAGTATTTGTCTATTTATGAAGGGTTGAAGATTCATTCTAAGTATTATTCGCTGAAGTGTAAGTCGATACCGGTTTACAACGTTCTGTTTTTCCATGGTCACGTTCCCATGGTTGTTCTAGATTTATTACTACAATGGAGTCTTCCTAAACCCATCTCTGTAGGTCGACAAAAAGTTAACCTTCCCTCATAAACCCTGATCCTTTCAATTTTAATGTTTTACTATTTTCATGTACCCCCAATTTCCTACCCTAATGTGTTTCCTTATTTCTAATATGTACGTACTAAAGGGTTTGTTAATATTATCAACAATTATTTTGTTAATCGATATTATTAGGTAGTATATGGCCTGAAGATGGCTAATAGCCGAAACTAGGTGCCGCTAAGATTTAATACATTTTGTGTTACATGATTTTGTGTTTTATTTGCTATTGAAGCTTAGACCACATTTGTGTAAAGGATAACCTTTTGGTTTTAAAATGAATAATGTTTGCTAATACTTTGATAAATATTAATTTAAAATTTGAATTTCCAAGTAATTGTAACTAAATAGAAATTAAGATTTCAGTTCATGCATGCTTGCATTTTGTTGTTCTTTCCCGCTATCACGCTAACTCGCAAATTAACGGACCCGTGCAATGTTTGCAGGAAGAATTAGTAAACGTAAGGGTCATTCTACATATGTTGGATATCTTGTTAGAGATTTTAAACAACCCAGGAACATTAGTTATTCTAAAAAGGTAAAAGGACTGTTTATATTGAGTAGAACAGAAGGTGAATAATAAAATGTAAGTACTTTTGAAATTATACGGGCGATGTAGTAATTTATAAATCGTCGGAATGTAATAATGGGTGGTATTTAGTTGGCGTATGTGTTCATTTGAATCAAGTTATGAGAGAATTTTATGTAATAAATTAAATATATGGGTCTTTAGAAAAGTATAAATGATATACAGAATGGAAGTATAAGACATGTGTTTTATTTTTCTTAGGTTCAAACAATAATTTTTACAAATATAATAAACAATAATATGTTGCTTCTCAAGAAAGATAAAAATTTATTTATCGCTCCATAAAATATAAAAAAAATTGCTTATTAAAAGAAAAATTACTCCTCGTAAGACTTATATTTACAAGTAAGATTCTTGTATTTTTCAAATTATATGATTAAATTCCTATCCAAAATTATAATTACTGTCTCAAAACCAGAAAAATTTAAAATTTTTAAATAAATACGATAGTAAAACATTATTAAGCAGCGCAAATGGGAAATTCATATAAAATGTAATTTTATATTTTTCGAACTATTATATTGCTAAAGTCATGATAAAAAATGTGACTCTTGATGGTGAAAAATAATAACTTCTTCAATGGTGTAAATTAAAAGTTAAATTTTCAATATGGTAAAACTGAAAACACAGTAAGGTTGCATATGTATTATACATGTGGGTTATGTTTCTTCTGGAAATAAAGATCTACTTCACGAGAAAAATCATCTTTGATTTTTGAATGATTAATATGGCGCCAAAACGCTTATTTCTATTCATGCCAAATGATTACACGTCACTACGCTGGACACGTGACTACTCTCGAAAGTGACAAACGAGAAATGAAACATTGAATACGGGTTCCCACTTGGCGGGAGAAATGCAGCTGATTTTTATTTAAATTTGCCAAAAATATATGCCAAGGTTTCCACTGCTAGCGAGATAATCTGCCATTTCTGAGGAATTCTAAGAGTTTAGTAAGTGATGTTTGGAGTACTTTTATAACCTCAAATCAAAAAAATAACAAAAGAAAAAGTTCATTGAATTTTTTTTAACAATATAATAATATTGCAAGAGGAAGAGGTAAGCGAATAAATCGTCTATGAATAAATATTAGAAAGCCTAAATTTGTTGTACCTTTTTTTCTTCCCCTATCTAGGACAAATACATTCAAGATGATGGATTTTCTTCAATTGCTATATTGAAGAAGGTAATTATAATTATTACTGTTACAGTTCTCAGGTTATGAATCTAGTTGAATCTGTAAAAAGTTGAAACAAAATCAACGTATTTCCATATTGAAAATGTAAGTTGGCGTTTTTCGACAGATTTTATATTTTTTGATAGAATTTACCCATCATTCTTTATTGCCGTTGTTCGGAGAAAAACAGACAATAAATGACCTAGCGAAGTGACGTCACACTAATAATATGTCTGTCTAAATGCGCCTAATCGAGAGACCGAATATTTGAATTTTAATTTCCGTTAATTTAATCACCCACCTTCCAATTCATTAAAAATGCTTGTTTGAAGTTTTTTGTTATATATCTTCTCAACATTATAATGTTGTTAATAAATACTGTCCAATACCCGATTAAATGTGGTTTTTGCATTTTTTTAAATGTGCGATTATCAAATCGGCAATCAAATCAACAGATCGGCAAACTCGCACTTCTAATTTTTATATGATTTTCCTCAAACTATCTTTTCCCCACTTTTTTAAGAAGAAAAAAATAAAAAATTACTTAAGAGTAGAAATTACAACTTTCAAAATTTTTCTATTACTAAAAACGAATGGAAATTAAAGCAAAACCATTTTTTGAGGTTTTTAATAATAAAAATATTAAAGGGGGTAAAACCATATGATGTTTTTAGTACTTCTACCCGAAAAATGCACTTTAACAATAAACACAAGAACTATACGCAACACGAAATTTATGGACATAACGCTATGAAGACATTTTAGTCTTTTAAACTACTGTAATCAGAATCACATTTTTCATTACTTACTGAAGAAGTATTGTGAAGTATAACAAAAGTGACCTGCAAAAAAATAAAATAAGAAATATAACACATCATCTAATTGTGGAGCAAGAATCCTTCAAGTAACGTAAGTAACCCTATAAATAATGACAGTTATATGGCTGTGAGGATCTGTGAGGATCTGTTTAGGAGAAAAAGTTTCGCTTCTGTCAGTTAAGATTCAAATTTTAGGAAAAAATTGGTTTTATTATACATTTTTATTGAAATTAAATTTTTTAAGTTTTTCTTCCTACTTTTTTTTAACTTTTCCCATCTTTAACCATGTTTTTCGTCTAGAAATACTAGAAATGACCATTGACCCGCTAATTACTCAGGAGCTTGAAAATCAGGTAGATGAAGTAAGAAATCCTGCTCTAGATGAAAATCTATCACATTTTCAACAAGATGGGGCTGGTCCTCATTATCATTTACCAGTCAAACAATGGCTAGATGGCCATTTCCCACAACGTTGTATCGGTAGAAGAGGAGCAATAGAATGGCTTGCGAGATCTCCAGATTTGACTCCTTGCGATTTCTGGCTTTCGGGTGACCTAAAGTCAGTAATTTACAAAACTAAACCTACATCTATTGATGACCTTCGGGTACGAATTGTAAGAGATTGTCAATCCATTACTAGGGAAATTTTTCAAAATGTTAGACAAGAATTCCAAGACAGACTTGACTTTTGTTTAGCACACGATGGACAACATTTTGAGCAATTGCTGTAATTTTTTTTTATTTTTACCTTCTTTTAAATACCTAGCAATGAACTGATAACATTATTGATACAAATTATGTAATGTTTTTTTGTCCTAGCAGTGGACAAAGGGTATGATTTGAATTCTGCATTGAATTACCTTTCCTCTGATGTGCCACACATGGTGTATCGCCCATTCAAATTTTCATGTTAGTAGGTGGGGATGAAGGGAGTTAAGGTAGAGCGACAAATTTTGTCAAAAATTTCGTTTCCTTTAAATCAAAAGTCGACGTGTCTCACTATTTTTCTCAAAAATTATTGTGCGAGAGTAAAGTGAGGGTAGGAAAAAACACCCTGTATTTCTGTTCAGGGGGGTAGTAAAAAAATTAAACTTAGTGATTTGAATTCTGCATTGAATTACCTTTTCCCTGATGTGCCACACATGGTATGTTCCCTATTTAAATTTTAAAGTTGTGGGGCGAGGGGTGAAGGGGGTTGACGTTAGAGTGATGTTTGTTATCAAAAATTTTGTCCCCCTCAAATCAAAAATCGACGTGTCTCACCATTTTTGCCAAAAATTATTGGGTAAGCCTAAATCGGGGGTGGAAACTTTTTAAAAAACACCCTGTATATGTATGTATGTGTAGACATTCCGTTCCGGCACGATAGAGGTCGCAATTTTTGTCCAATCGACACCAAATTTTTTACAAAAATTCTATGGGGCCGTAATTCGTTGCGTATTGCAAATGGGTATTCTACCTCTAAGGCGGTGGAAATTTGGTTAAAATCTCAAAAAATTCAGATCTCCGCCATTTTTGAAAATATTAAAAAAGATCGTTGGACTTTTTTTATGCTCTAATTATTATAAAATTAATTTATCTGAAACTTTTTTTCATTCGAATCACGAGGGCGGAACTGGAGGTGGTTGAACTTTAAAAAAATTTATATCTCCTCCATTTTCAAAAATATTAAAATAGGTCATAAGGCATTTTTTATGTTCTAATTATTGTAAACCTAATCTGTATGAAACTTTTTTCCACCCGATCCACAGGGGTGGAACTACAAGGGGTTGAAATGTCAAAAAATTTATATCTCCGCCATTTTAAAAAATATTGAAACAGGTCATAAGACTTTTATTATGTTCCAATTATTATAAAACTAATTAGTCCAAAACATTTTTTCATCCAACTTACGGGGTTGGAACTGGAGGGGGTTAACATTTCAAAAAATGTATATCTCTGCTATCTTCAAAAATATTGAAACAAATATGTTCTAATTATTATAAAATTAATTATTATAAAATTAATTTGTCTGAAACTTTTTTTAATCGGATGGAACTGGAGGTAGTTGAAATTTCAAAAAAAAAATCTTATCTCCGCTTTTTTTCGAAAATATTGAAACAGGTCATTAGACTTTTTTCATGTTCTTATTATTATAAAATTTGTTCGTTTGAAACTTTTTTCGATATGACCATATCGTGGGATGGGGAAGGATGAAAGTCTCAAATTTAGACAAATCTACCTCCCCCTGTCGACCCTACCGACAGGAATTTTTTAAATTATTTTCGAAGTTTTACCGCTTTTTGCCTGTTTTTTACGATTTTTTTATGTTTTTTTTACGGTTTTTTACGATTTTTCACGTTTTTTGATGATTTTTCACGATTTTTTCCATTTAGTAATTAGCGATTTAATTTTATAAAATTTATAACATGAAAAAAAATCTAATGACCTGTTTCGATATTTTAAAAAATGGCGGAGATATATTTTTTTTTGATATTTCAACCCCCCCAGTTTCACCCCGTAGGTCAGATAACTCCTATATTTAGTAGGTACCTCTTGTCGGACAAACAAACGGAATGTAAAATATGTTATTTTTAATGCGTAAATTTAATTGAACACTATTGGGATTTCGTAAACCGTTATATACAAAGTTGGTTGAATGGAAAAAAAGATGTTCATTTTCCAGACGAATTGAATTGGTTTTTTCAAAATTTCGGAGATATTTGGGGAAAACCGAAATTGACGATTTTCGTTTTATTTAATTAATATCTTAATTTTTGAAGATACAAAAATACTTTATTGAACTTTTTTATTGAAGGTGAAATATCGCTTACCATAACGTATCCAAAGTTTAAAACAGCGTTTCGTCTGTAAAGGGCCACCCTTTATTATTATTATTATTTCTTTTCTGAAATACTCCTTTTTTTCTGTATCAAACTGTATAAAACACTTAATTTTTTTATTGGGTTTCGACAATAAACTACTTTAGAAATTATTCTAAGTACGGTCCTGTTCCATTTTGCTTAGGGGCGGAGAAGTTGAGACTATTATGAACATAAAAAGTTTATATTTTGTAATTCCTAGTAATGGGACCTTTTTTAACATTATTTAATTTTCCTAGTTGGAGGAAACTATTAATAATAATTGCTGGTGTCTTAATCATCTTCAATTCATTAATATAATCGTTTGTTTTAATTGCATTTTATTTATTTTTGTTGTTCACTCATTGATCGTTTTTATAACCCTCGCCAATAAATTACAAAAAGTTCGAAGCTTTATGCAATAATAATAATAATAATTTCATTCAATAAATAATAATTTTCTATTAACGATGACTGGTAAAATCATATCCAAAAATTTTGAAGATTATTTATTCTTGTATCAATGAAACATAATTTTTTAATAACTTTAGTTCTAAGTGAAGAAAATATAAACTTTATAATTCAATAAAAATGTGTTAATTAATTTTAATGGCTCTCGTTATTGCGATAAACTAAAGATGCAATTGTATTTATAATTAAAGTGCAACTTTCTGTATTAGAGAATTAATTTATAAATATTTATAATACGATTTGATGACTATCATTAGCTGCTTTATAAGTTATATTAGAACCTTCGCAGTTGGCCAATTAATTCCACCGAATGGACAAGAACAGTTAATTTAAATAATTTATTGACAATACTGTAATGCTGAAATTATACAGTTTTTATTTTATTGTTTGAATATATATATATAATACGAATCAAAATAGAGAAAATTCTATTATCATTTTATAAATTTTACAATACAGATTTCACATAAGGAATTTTACATATTTTAATATCATTCTCTCAAGATATGAAAAACAGAAAAAAAACCTTATCTCTAATAAATCAAGGAATAATTGAAATATAACGTTTTAAAATATTCTTCAGAATGGTTTGTAACTTATATGCCGGTTTGCAGAGCCACATTTATTTTTTATTATTTATTAAATCGTTTAAAGTTATTTTCAGACTAAGCTCGTCTCCAATAAAATAAGAAATTGTAGTTATTTTTACTGTTTTTGTATTTTAATTAAAAAATAATTTTAGATATGTTTTTTGCTGATTTATTTGTTTTATCGACGCACTTATACTAAGTGGCATTTTTTTATCAAAAACAGTGACATCTAAACGAATAATGATAAATACGACCGCGCCATCTTTTTTTACAGTGTAATCAGCAATCAGAATATATGAATTCTATGAGCTAATATTGTTACGTTTTTTTGTGCCACCCTGTATTTTCATTATTCCTCTACTCCGTATATTTTATAGTTTCATATTCGCTTGATGTTCCCTTTCTTATTTCTTCGATGTCCCCCTCTTCTCTTGGCATACTTATAAAATGCCTTACCCATGCTAATAACCACCTTTTTCTTTATCTATTGAGTACAAGTAACAAACTTTGTATATCTTTATACCGCCAGTGTTTTCTACTGAAGATTTCTTTCTTGCCTCCCCTTTATTTTATAGGGTTTTTGGTGGTTTGCTCATTGCTGGTTCCACTTACCAAGCAGTTGTCATTTATCTGGACGGTGGTCAATTTTTGCCGGGTACAAGAAGACCTTTGTTTTTCTGGACAACTGGAGACGGGACAGTCCGAACGGGACAGCCACATCATCAAAAAAAAACAAGACCCTCTACCATAAAGGAGATAAGTTCAAAATTTTGAAAAGGAAAGAAAAAAAACTCTGTTTCATTATCGTCGAATAAACAAATATACCGTTTCATTTGATTTTAATTTCCTTAATCAACAAAAAAAGAAAGGAAGGATTTGGAAATATATCATAGTTTTTTTGTCAATTATTTTTAACAATTTAAAGTATCGTTTCTATATGTTGAAAGTGTACTAAAGTGGATGCTTTTAACCCATAAATTGGCATGATGAGGACCCTTCCATTGAAGAGGCCTCCAGCACTTCTATAGGTAATTTTGTTTTGATTCTTCTGGTTTCTGGTTGATGTAGCAATGCTTGTGGTGTTTTTGACCTTTTTCTTCTATCACTTCTTTAAGTGGGAGATCCGAAGTTCGTTATGTAATGTGTCGTTGGACACAAAGCGTGGTGCATTTGTGATTGCTCTGATTATTTTGGATTGTGCTCATTGTAATATTGCTATGTTTGATCTCCATAATTCGATTCCATGCATCCAAATTATCTTTATTACAGTTTTGAATATTAGAAGCTGGTTACCTAGCGAGAGGTGAGATTTTCTACCAAGGAGCCAGTACAGCTCTTTAAATCTGAGATTAAATTGTTTTCTCTCTTTTTTTATGTGCTCTTTCCAGGTAGACTTTTAGTTTAAGTGAAGTCCCAGATACCCAGTAGATTCATATTCAGGGATTTGTATATTGTTGAATGAAACTGGTCGACAAAGTCATTTTTTTAGGGTAAACGTAATTTGTGTAGACTTTGACTCGTTTATAGTTATTTTCCACTGTTGTGTCCAGTCCTGTAGTAGATTTAGGTGTTTCTGTAGGTGGTAAGATGGATTTTCATGCCTGGCAATTATTCCTGTATCATCAGCGAAGGTACCAGTTATTGTATTGGGAGTTGTTGGTAGGTCTGATATGTACAATATATAGTATTGGGTCTTAAACACTACCTTGGGGTGCTACAGATTTCATTGCGAAGAAAGAGGACGTTTCACCTGTGACTCTTGTTCTAAATTGTCTATTATTTAAATAGGATTTAAGTAGATGGAATAGAGATAGTTGCCAAACCTTGTCCTGTTTTAAGTGTTTCTTTTCGAAAAGGGGGATTTATTTGTTGTGCCTTAAATTTTCCTTTTAATGGTTTCCACAAATAGTTAGCGAATCGATTGAGGTCGGATACATATTCATTGAACTGTTGATTTTGCATTTCCTTGAGTTTGGCTTTAAGTTTGTTTGTTAATTGATTTAGTACTATTTTATCTGTTGTATGTCTCTGTTGCCATTTTTTTCTAGCTCTTCTTTTTTCTTCTGTTAATTTTGTAATTTCTAGGGGAATGTTCGTTGTGTTATTTGTTGCCGTCGTTGATGGTGTGGCTAGTTTTGCTGCTTCTTGTAAGATAGTAATTCGTTTGTTTGTAGTTTTGTCTACTTCTCGCGGGTCCTTGAGTCTTACGTTTAAATTTATATTTGTGTTTATGCTGTTTTGATATTTATTCCAGTCAGTTTTGGAAGTCTGGGTAACTTAGTACAAATTTAGTGTTAGTTCGGTGTCATTAATAACCTGATGAATAGGCAGGTTCGGCATTTTTTTTTTACTGAAATCGAGATGATGCAAAATATTTTTTCTGCTATGAGACACTCGTCTTAAATATACCATAGATAGATAGCGATAAAATAAAGTTTTAAATTCAAATCTATAAATCTACTGAATTTTACAGCCTACAAATATTAATATTTTGCGCACAATTTTTTTTGATCGTTTTTTATTAAAAAAATATATCGATTCCAGTTAAAAAAAAAAATGTCGAACCTGCCTATTATCAATTGTACTAAAATTCTACTAAACACCCTCATTTTTCTTAAAATCTACTAATTTAGCTAGAAATTTACTAAAAACGGTAACCCTGTAAAATCTGTGCGTATCGTGAATACAGCGCAGCAGCGGGCAAGGGGCGCAGCGTTCATGGCTACTAACCTCACACGGTCTAGTCTCGCACACAGGTACGTTTTCCAGCCTCTCGTCAATCCTTGCTTTTAAAATGCTTATAACAAACGTAAATATTAATATTTTGCGCTCAAATTCTTTTTGATCGTTTTTAAATAAAATCTAGCGATTTAAGTTAAAATAAAAAAAATAAGAAAAACGTCGAACCTGCATATTGACTTAAAAATATCTTCGATGATCGGTACTTAACAAGTTTAAATATTTTAATTAAATATAATTATATCTCAAAAACTAAGTGATTTTTATTAGAATATTTTTTTTTTATATTTAATAAATTTTTACCAATTTAAACTTTGGATGAAGTTAGGTAACACACTGTATAGGGATTGGATTACGTTTTCGTTCGGCAAGTGACAAGTATATTTTTTAAAGAGAACACCCTGTATATTTTATCATTAAAATAGGCTATTATTGGTGTGTTTAAAACTCCAGAATGTTTTTATTCTATAGTACAACGTTGGTTAATTATTTTCTTAGGTCAGCTACGGAAGTATTAAAATCCTGAAAAAATTTGAAAATTTTGTTTTGCTTAAAATTACTTTTCTAGGCGTTTTAAGCCCCCCACAACACGATTAAGTGAAAAAAATGTCCGTCGATTTGGATGGATGGATGGAGACGATAACTCAAGAACCAGTCGTCCAATTTTAAAAAATTCATTCACCAATCGTCTCCTCGTGTCTAGGAAGGGAACCGTATTGTTTTTGGCCATTCTACCTGTAAGTGGGTGAAAATTGGAGGGGGTTGAAATTTCAAAAAAATCATATCTCCGCCATTTTTAAAAATATTGAAACAGGTCATTACACTTTTTGATGTCCCAATTAATATAAAATAAATTCGCTTGAAACTTTTCGATTTGAACTTCATGAGTGGAACTGGAAGGGTTTGAAATTTAAAAAAAATAATGCCAGTTTTGAAAATATTGAAACAGGTTATGAGATTTTTTTTATATCCTAATTATTATAAAATTAATTTGTTTAAAACTTTTTTTTATCCGACCTACGGGGGTGAAACTGGAGGGGCTGAAATTTCCACACTTTTCAAAAATAATATAGAAGTCATTACACTTTTTTATGTCTTAATTATTATAAAATTAATTTGCTCGAAACGTTTTTTGATTTGACCTTCATGGGCGAAACTGGAGGGGGTTGAAATTTGAAAAAAATCATATCTCCGCCATTTTTAAAAATATTAAAACAGATCATTACACTTTTTGATGTCCCAATTATTGTAAAATTAATTCGCCTGAAACTTTTTTCGATTTGAACTTCATGAGTGAAAGTGGAAGGGTTTGAAATTTCAAAAAATTAATATCTCTGCCAGTTTTGAGGATATTGAAACAGGTTATGAGACTTTTTTTATATCCTAATTATTATAAAATTAATTTGTTTAAAACTTTTTTTTATCCGACCTACGGGAGTGAAACTGGAGGGGGCTGAAATCACCACCATTTTCAAAAATATTGTAAAAAATCATTACACTTTTTTCATGTCTTAATTATTATAAAATTAATTTGCTTGAAATGTTTTTCGATTTGATCTTCATGGGCGGAACTGGGGGGAGTCGAAATTTCAAAAAAGTCATGTCTGTCATTTTTAAAATAATTGAAAAAGGTCATTAGGCTTTTATTAAATTCTAATAAACCATGAACAATGTCATTCTGATTACGTCCAAAATGTCAACATAGCGTAATGTCATGTGTTTTTATCCCGTGTAATATTTTTTTGTGTTAAACTGTGAAGAATGTAATTTCTAAAAAAAAAAAATTTTGATAAGAAGTCTTAAGAGCACATTAAACAATGGAAAAAAGTTAAAACTTGAAGATTGTAATAAAATAGTTTATATATAATTTTGACATTGAGAGTTGTGATTAGTTCTCTTTATGATAACTAGGCGGTACACAAATACCCGACTGAAGCGCAGCAGCAGGTGGATATGTCATCTCATTCATGTGAGACTGAAAATTGTGTCAATGAAACACAATTAGAACTAACACACACGTGCATTTTCATTCGCATCGAATTCCCCACCTATACGCTTAACATTAGTCTTTTGACCTCAAATATTTGGAGTTCTAGACAGAATTATAAAATTCTGGATCTAACACAACCTCCATTTTGACCAGTTCTAGTTATGTACAAAATGTATGCAAATCGGCTCTACGAAAGTATCCAATATCCCGGTTATTTATTGGTTTTACATTGTTCTACATTCAACTAAACGTGACATGATAATTCTTCTTTCCCCGAGTCATTCCTTCCGCACGACAATCTCATTCCCCAGACTGAATTCTCCAGGAAGGATTGACCGGGGAAGAATTTTCCGGGAAAGATTGTCCGAGAAAGGTTTATCGTGGATTCACTAAATGCTGACTAAGTAGTTGAACTCATGTTAGTTTCCTGGAACTTTGAAATTTTACTGGTCAACTAGTCTTTATGTGGAATTGCTTTATCTAGAATTTTTGCTGAAGAAAGATCTTTTCATTCAATGTTTAATTCATCGTTTTATAGTGCACACCCCTTCATACAGGGTGTTTCATAGGTAAAACGACATACATTAATCGTAAATTGAGAACACTTAGGTAATTGCAAAACACTCATAGTTGATGGGTCTAACCCGCCTCATAACTAAATTACAGGGTGTTTTGTCAATACTTTTGATTTCTCCCAACGTTCGTAATTTCATATTTAGCAAGCTTGTTCCAGTCCATTGTCATAGTTTGTTTAACCATCCTCTGTCGTTACGTCATAATAGCTGACGTATTCGGCTGTTTTACATTTGTCATATATTACCGGGTGTTCCCTTATATATTCCCTATTTAACTGCCTGTAACTTCAAAACGGTTCAGAATAGAAATATGCGATTTTCACTGAAATGTTTTATTTTAGTACAAGTTTACAAGTTTTGTTTGACTAGATTGAAATTTTTCCATATCTTTCAATGACGTCACAACAAAAGTGGCGGATTTTTGAAAATTTGTTTCTTGACTTTTTTTGATGGAACACCCAGTATATTTTTTGTAATTTCAAAAGAACAGACTTTCATCTATCCAGCGATGCAATAGTTTTTAAAATCGGTTGACAAATGACTGAGTAATTTTTCCCAATTTTTTAACGAATTATAGCCATATTTGTTGTGACATCATCGAAATGGATAAAAAAATTCAATCTATTCAAACAAAACTTGTGCTATAATAAAACAATTCATTAAAAACCGCATCTTTCTATCCAGAACCATTTAGAAGTTATAGACAGTTAAATAGGGGAGTATTTGAATGTTATTTTACACTAAACCTCAAAATTAAAACTACTAATGACATATGTTAAGGTTTGTTTTCAATGATGCATGTTAAGGTGTGTTTATATAAATAAATCGGTAATGCCAAAAATTGTATTTTGCCTTATGCGTTGCGTACCTTTTTACATAATTTAGTAGTTTTTTTTAACTTGAAAACTCCGTTTTTTTAACTGATTTGTTTCAAATTTCTTGCTTGGGGATGTTTAACATCCCTGAGCGTGATTAAATTGCGAATTATATAATATATATTAAAAATGTATTATACGATTATATTTTTGGGGTGAACCCAAACGTTGTAGACTGCATTTAACGGTAAAAGTGGTATTCCAGCATCTTTTTCTCTTGAAAAGTCATTAATGAACTTTAAAATTAAACTTTGCTCTTTCTCATTTAACTGGGAAAAATTAATTGAACTGTCAAAAATAACATTTACGTCTACATTAGTTAAGAACTACATAAAGGACGTCATAATTCCGTCTCATCCATTTCATGATTGAGAGATCAAGTAGGGACAATGTATGACGTATTGGCAGAGGATGGTTAAACAAAGTCTAGTAACCAAAATAAAAATTCAGGTCGGGATCCAAAAAAAATATCAAAATAATTTTCACGAATTGAAAATAAAAATACCGGCAACATCGTTCTATCTATTACTTTCTTAAAAACTGATAAGCAATTAGTTATTATTTACGTGTTATACCAAACGCTTCAAATTTTTATTGCAATGGTTTTTTAGTTAACAAATACCATGCATGCATGATGTGTTTATGATGAAACTCGCGGTAATATTAAAGACGTTATGGTAAACGATATCCAGAATGTCGATAGCTATAAATGTATAAGCTTCATCAATTTTTTCGCAAAAAAAACAAGTGATAGAATTCGTCGTTATTGTGTGTGTAAAATGAATGCAGACGAGCGCATTAACTTCTAAACATGTGGTAAAAATTAGTCTTTTAAAAAAATAATATTGTGTATTATAAGTAATGTGTTCTACCTATTTCTTTAAACACAAACAATTTATTGTAAATTTTAAAATTAGGTATACAGGATATCCCGAATTGGAAGGGATAACATTGCCATTCAAAAACTATTTCTAAAATTGCTAAGCCTAAAAACTGACGGCATTTATCCACCAATAGGCACACCTCACTCTCAGTTATTACAAAGGCATAAATTTTGCAGTCTCGAAAGAAGGCGTGAATATTATAGTGTAGTACTGACTTATAAAATTATTAAAAGTATTATTGACTGCCCAACCTTATTGGAAAAATTTAATATTTGCATTCCCACAAATATTCTGGACAATTCTCCGCTCCATACCATGTGTAAAATGACAAATTCTGTTAGCAATGATTTGGATATATTTTTCTGTAAGCTGTCGGACATAAAAACCCACTTTTTATCTTGATTGTTTAGTTGCTTTTTAGAAAAATTTAATTATTATGTATCGTTGTATTATTATTATGTGCTTTTAATATTCATGTTCAATATCGATTATGTATTCACTATATACTGTCAATTCCTACTCTGTAATTGGGTTTGACCTGTAGAGTATTGTAATAAAAAATAAATAAATAAATAAATAAATAAATAAATAAATAAATAAATAAATAAATAAATAAATAAATAAATAAATAAATAAATAAATAAATAAATAAATAAATAAATAAATAAATAAATAAATAAATAAATAAATAAATAAATAAATAAATAAATAAATAAATAAATAAATAAATAAATAAATAAATAAATAAATAAATAAATAAATAAATAAATAAATAAATAAATAAATAAATAAATAAATAAATAAATAAATAAATAAATAAATAAATAAATAAATAAATAAATAAATATCAGAAACCGTTATGCATACAGAGGCGGTTTAATGTGAAAAGTAATTTTTTTTAAATACGGACTTGTCATTTTTACAACAAAAATTGATAAACCGTTGAAATTCAAATTAAGTGATATATTACACTTGTTATTTTAACGATGTTTTATCTGAAATAACGAACATCATAGGCGACAATAATTTTTAATTACGGTCCTGTCGTCGTTCTTTTGTAAATTCGTTTTAATTTCATCAAAACGAATATACCATTACTTAAAAAAATTGGTAAAAAAGATGCATTATTAGTCAAATAAAAATAAATCAAAATGGTAGAAATTAAACAATCACAAAAATAATCGACATTCGTTATTATGAACATTTATTATAAACAAATTAAGTACAATAAATTTTTGATAGTTATGTACCTAATTTGTTGGTTGAATTTCAACTTTTTTTGCATAAGACAAGATCCATGATCCAAGATAATAAATAATCATCATCCATTATTTAAGATGATGTTTATTTGTCATACAAAACGTTGTAGAAAATGTAATGTATGATACATGACTGAGTTTGTCTTTAAATTCTCTATCAATATTTTTTAATCACAACGCAGCTCGAATATTTTTGTGATTGTTTAATTTCTACTATTTGGATTTTTTTACTTGACTAATAATGCATCTTTTTTACCAAATTTTTTAAGTCATGGTTTATTCGTTTTAATTTAGTTAAAAAGAATTTATAAAAGAACGACGACAGGACCGTAATTAAAAATTATTGTCACTGATAATGTTAGTTATTTCAGATAAAATGTTAAAATAACACGTGTAATATATCACTGAATTTGAATTTTAACGGATTATCAATTTTGTAACAAAAGGCAGGTCCGTATTTAAAAACAATAACTGGATGGTGGACGTTAAAACACCAAACGTTGTAACTAAGATTTATTAGTACAGTTTTGTAGAAATATTTAAAATTCAAGAAAACTTTCCTTTTCCACTTTTTGATATTTTTTCAAATAAAAATTCTATGCCTAAAAAATCAAAAGTAACATTTTTAGTTTTCCCCGTATTACTCGAGAAATGTGAAAGTCCCTGTAGATATTTTTTGACCTATTTAACCGCATCTCTATCTCTTACGGTTTCCGATATAGCAATGTTATCCCTTCCAATTCCAGACATCCTGTATAGTTATTTATATATTTTTTATTTTTTCTTTGTGAAGTCCAGTGTTCGGTTAAAATTCCACCTCTCGTTTTTCGCAGTTAATTTTTTATTTATTAAATAGCAAATAAATCATGTACCAAAATTATATATTAAATTAGAACAAATCGGAGGGTGGCAACTAGTTTCGGCTACTTGCCATCTTCAGGCCTACAAATAATTACAATCGAATATTATGGAAATACAAAACCATTTTAAGCTATGGTAAAACTAACATGTTAACAATTGTTAAATCAAAAGTAAATTACAATGGAACACCATGCTTCATAAATGGAAAATTACATATAAGGGGATAGGAAGGGTACATGAAAGAAAACGCAATAGATTATTTAAAATTAAACAAAGTGGTTGGAACATAATGAATATAGGAGCAAAAGGATGCTTCAGTGAGTAAAATGAGGCGAGTTTTTCTAGAAAGCCATATTGACGCAAACTGTAGATTACACATTGGTTCTTCAACATGCGTCCAAAATATGGAAATAAAGGTCGATAACGATGTACGAACCAACTTGGAAGGGTTCTTCCGCCCTTCTTGAAAAAAAGACAACTTTAGTGGATTGGACATCAAAAGTCCAAAATCTGAAGATTTCTCTGCGTAAGTCAGCAGAAGAAGCATTAAAAAGTAAAGAGACACGAGTAACGATATGTCAAACTGATAAGAAAAAATCAAGGAAGTAATTGGGATGGAGGTTGAAATTGACAAGTGACAGCCGGAACTAAACATTACAGAAGTGAAAGGAAATTAAAATTGGAAGAATTACCGAGGGTTGAAAAATACATGTTAAAGAGGTAAATGGCCTACCCTTAGTCACAATTATATTTTAAAAATTTAAATGAACAATAAAACCTAAAAGCGAACGTTTAAAAATTTTTTTAAGTTGACCCAATCAAAAACAGTAACAAAAGGACGTTTAACAAAGTGATTAGATGAGATTAGGTATAGGCCCAGGCCGTTGTCAAAAAGAAGAAGAAGATGACAGTTGGCATTTAGACAAATGTCATAAGTCAAAGACAAGCAAACTATGGTTATGTTAAGCTAAAAGAACAAAAAAATAAGGGAATGTAAACAAAAGGGTTGAACGAAGTGGTAAAACAGGAAGAGATCGACATATTTGGTAAAAAATAACCTAGAAAAACATTTGAGGAGGGTGGAAAGAGAAGGGAAGTAGGAACAAACGAGGATAAATTGTTGGAATTAACTCAAAAAAGGATTAAAAAGATCTTTAAAAAAAATGCGATTATCTTTGGTCTTAAGTTGTTCGTTGAGACAAGTAAAGATTTTTTATTTAATGTCCAACAAAATTAAAAATAATTAAAAGCCTATTTTTTAAAGAAAAAGAAAATAGTTAGCCTGTATAAGAGCGATCAGTTTTTGTTATTTCTTTTTATAAGCATTAAACAGAAGGAAATGATAAATAATGTAATACATATATTGGTAAAATCTAAAAATGAATTGATATTTTAATTTTACTTTAAATTAAAATTATTACTAATAAATACTGGCACATAGTATAGATTTACTCCAGTAAAACGGAACGGAAAATTAAAAATACATTTCCCTAAGTAACTATAAACGCAGAAATACCGATACGATCTACCATATTATAATATGAAAGAATAGTAATACACTGCACGTGAAAAAATATATAAATAGTGACTGACATGCATCACGTTATATTAATAATTAATTGATTAATTATGATTATCAAGCGAACTCTTATTAGCATGCATTTGCTTTTATTTCGTTGGAAAAAATAGAAACACGCGCTAAGGTCGAAAATAAAGGACATATTTTGTTTTAACTTAATAGAAATAATATCATCGTCGTATCATGCATTCGCGTTAGTTTTATTAGTCACTGGTATTTTTTTTTAAATGGTTTAAAATAAAATGAATGATATATCCAAAATATACAGCAGTTCATAGAAAATAGGACAAGTTTAACCCTTTAACTGCGGGCAATATTTTGCAGTGCCGAATGCGAAATAGTTATTGAAAAATACACAAAACAATTTATTTAGCATTAGTTGAATTTTGAGTAATAAATGTGATTGTAATAATTTGTCCAAATTTTTTTGAAATAATAATTTCATTTATTTTTTCGTTTATTATAATAATCTAATGTGGCCAGCTCACGACCTCTCGTCATCTTTGAATCAAAAATTAACACGTTAACACAAAAAGTATTTAAAAAATTGACTTTTTACTAAATCTGGTAACAATTGCAAAAGTTTTGAAAATTTTAATGATACGAAAATAAACTATAGGGTATACAAGATATAAGTGTAAAACTGTATTTCCATCATGCTTGGTAATGACGTCATCACTCATAGGAACTGACACTTCCGGTTGTCCAATTAACACCCTTATCTTGGGTATCAGAATATTGTGTGCAAAATATCAATTTTTTTAATTCTGCAGTTTCAAGATCGTATTATAGGGACCTTAAAACGTGTTTATCCATTGAAAACTCACTACAGAATTTATAGCATAATTACTATAACTCTCTTATCTGAAGGTCGAGGAGTAAAAAAATACGCTATGCAAATATCTAGAATTTTTTTTGAATACAGTCCTTTTTATTTATCAAATCTTAACATTGCTATATTTTAAACCATAAGATATGAAGATGAATAAATAGCCAAAAAGTTAACTATTTTCGAGAGCATTATTGCAGTCGTCGAAAAAATATCTACCGAGACTCTCGCCATTCTCGAGATATAAGGGAAAAACTAAAAATGCGATATTTGAATTTTTACGCATAGATATTTTATTTAAAGAAATATGAAAAAAATAAAAAAAATGAATGTTTTATTGTATCTCAAATTATCTACAAAAGTCTACTAATAAATCTTATATACGACGTTTTGTGTCTTAACAGCTGTGATCAAATTATTTTTTTCATAAGACCAGTCTTTTTTATTACAAAAATTGATAAACTGTTAAAATTCAAATAACACATCATTTTAAGGACGTTCTATCTGAAATAACTAACAACATCTGTGACGAGAATTTTTAATTACGATCTTGTCGAAGTTATTTTGTAAATTCGTTTTAATTTCATCAAAATGAATATTAGGCATACTTTGACATGGCCTAACAATTTTGAAAACAGATGCATTATCAGTGAAATAAAAAAGATTATTAGAATAGTAGAGATTAAACAAGCAGAAAAACAATCGTCTTTTGGAAAATATGATATATTCTTCAGTTATGAATATGAGAATTATGAATACAGTATCTAATAAAAATTCATTTAGGGGAAATCAGATTTAAAATCTTTACTTTTCGTTATGTTATATTATCTTTTTACCGAAATTCACTGAATATACAGGATGTCTGGAATTGGAAGAGATAACATTGCTATATCAGAAACCGTAAGAGATACAGAAGCGGTTAAATGGGAAAAAAGTTTACTATTTTGGAGACTATTACATTGGTCAAAAAATAACTACAGGGACTTTCGCCCCTATCGAGTAATACAGGGAAAACTAAAATGCTACTTTTGATTTTTTAGGCTTAGAATTTTTATTAAAAAAAAAAAAACAAAAAACGGAAAAGGAAAGTTTTATTGAACCTCAAATTTTCATCAAAACTATACTAATAAATCTTCGTTACGACGTTTCATGTCCTAACGGCCACCATCAAGTTATTTTTTTTAAATACGGACCTGTGACAATAATTTTTAATTACGGTCTTGGCATCGTTCTTTTGTAAATTAGTTGTAATTTCATCAAAACGAATATACCATTAATTAAAAAAATTGGTAAAAAAGATGCATTATCAGTCAACTAAATAAAAACAATTACACAAATATTCGACCTGCGTTGTGATTAAATAATATTGATAGATAATTTAAAGACAAATTCAGTCATGTATAATCATACACTACATTTTCTACGACGTTTTGTATGACAAATAATCATCATCTTAAATCATGGATGATGATTACTTGTTATCTTGAATCATGGATCTTATCTTATGCAACAGAATGTGAAAATAATTAGAATAACAAATAATTTATTTTAATAAATAACTACAAATATTCAACCAACAAATTTGAAGTACTATTAATTTTAAAAATGTATTAGACTTAATTTGGTTATAATAAATGTTCATAATAACTCAGGTCGAATATTTTTGTGATTGTTTAATTTCTACTATTTAGAATTTTTTTATTTGTCTAATAATGCTTCTTTTTTACCAATTTTGGTTCATTCGTTTTGATGAAATTAAAACGAATTTACAAAAGAACGCCGACAGGACGGTAATTAAAAATTATTGTCACCGGTGATGTTAGGTAAAACGTCGTTAAAATAACAAGTGTAATATATCACTGAATTTGAATTTGAATTGTTTATCAATTTTTGGAATAAAATAGACAGGTCCGTATTAGTGGCCGTTAAGACACGAAACGTCTTAAAAAAGATTTATTACTACAGTTTTTTAGCCAATTTCAGAATCAATAAAACTTTCCTTTTTCATTTTTTGATATTTTTTCTAATAAAAATTCTATGCCTTAAAAACCAAAAGTAGCATTTTTAGTTTTCCCTGTATATCCCTTCCAATTCCAGACATCCTGTATACACAAGGTGTTTCAGAATTCTACGTTCAAATTTTTATAGGAGAGCATCTCATAAAATAAAGAATATTTAGGTCAGAAATCAATATTAAAAATTCCTTAGTTTTCGAAATACAGATATGTAATAAATAATAGTCATTGTAATGATACATTTTTTTCCAAACCGTTTACCAGTGAAGTTCCAGTTGGGTATAGCACTGGATAAAGTTTCAAAATAATTTTTTTTTTCAATTGCTTGTTTAATTTTTGAAAAAATGCATACCAATTATTATGGATAAAATTAAGTTTTTGAAAAAAATTAAATTGAAGTGGGACACGCCGAGTGGTTTAGTAAAGCGCGCTTTAGCATTTTTGTCTCTTCTTCTTTTCAGTATGTGCTTAATCATTTTTCTTGTTCAAGTCATTTTAGCATATTTTAGAATACAATATTCAAAGTTAGAAAAGGTAGAAGAGACAAAAAATTTAGCGCTCGCTTTACGGAAGTACTCTGCATGTCTAACTTCGATCTATTGTTTTTTAAAAACCTTAAATTTATCCATATTAAATGTTATACATTTTTCATTAAATTAAATAAGCAATTGAAAAAACAATAACTCTAAAAATTTATCAAGTGGTGTAGAAAATAGAGGGTGTAATATAAGTCAATACCCAACTAAAACGAAACTCTTAAAGGTTTTGAAAAAATATATATCGTCACAATAAGGGTTGTTTGTCCAGTAACTTATTAACTGCAAAAATATTTATTTTTAAAAAATTTGCAACGAAAAAATTGTTTTTATTTATTAACACCCTGTATAAAAATGTTGTTTTTATAAAATTATTGTAGATTTAATGATTGTTAATAGCTCTTAGTTAAGCCCTCATAATATTAGTGAGGTACTTATTATTCTTAGTTGTTTTTAGTATACATTTCTGGATATTCCTATAAATAATATTAGTCTGATGAAGTTACTTTGTAACGAAACCAGTTACTTATAAATTAATAACTCTTATTATTATTTTTGTGAAAATCATAAAAAGTTGTTTTATTTATTTAAATATATTGTAGACTTATAATAATTGTGAGATTTACTATTTTTCATCGAGTTTAAGCCCGCATTCTTTGAATGCTATGACAAAATTATAAATAAGAATCCAATAAAACGATTTGACTTACCTTGCTCTGGGTGGCATAATCTAACGCTAACATACAGTCGTTGTAACCATTTTCAGTCTTAATTGTGGTCGCCATGGGTCCGCATAATTGTCCCAGTTGACCTCCGACGGAGTCCCGATACCACGGATACATATTCATTCTAAAAAAAATAATAAAGTTTAATTTAAAAATTTTTCATAATATTTCTTTTAATTTAGTAAATTTTACAAATTACGTTTGATATTAAAAAAATCCTGTGGTCTATGGTCAAAGGAAAGTGTATACTAAGACAGAAGAAAAAATATTTTTTCTCCACGTCTATTTAATAATCCATTAATTCTGACTACATTTTTTGTAGAAGAATGATATACATTCTTCCATTAGTTGAAGAATAAATTCAAGAATTCACGGTAAATTATCCAATCACATCCTTTGATTTCTGGAATTTACATTAATATCAACACAAATCACATTGTTTTGAAAATAACTAACCAATCGCATCTTATCAACATCCTAATAAGTCGCCATTTTATTTGAAATGTCAAATACATAAACGTCAAAGTTTAATATTTTAAGTGTCAATTAAAGATTTATGATAAAAACTATGATTTTGGGTATGTAATTTCTTGTATAGTCGAGGAGAAAGTACAGTCTTCAACTTGCATAGAATTATGGCTATTATTCACTCATTCTATGCTTGTTGAAGAATATACTATTCTACAACCACTATGCAAAACACGCTCTTCTACACAAATTTTTATTTAGAGTGCGAAAAGTATACGCTATGGCACTTTTCCCACTCGCTATATGTGCGGCACTCGCCTTACGGCTTGTGCCACAAACTTCTGAGCTCGTGAAAAAATTAACGCTTTGTGCACTTGTTGTACAAACCACTATTTCCTATGAGCGTGCTTAAAGTAGTACTTTTCCACGAGAATTTGCGTGCATAAAGTTACACTTTTCCGCACGCCGTGCGTAAATGTAAAACTACTCAAAAATATCATTGGCAGTTAAGATTAATATTTATTTTATTAGCTGTAGAGTATTTTATGCAATGTGAGAAGCCGTTGCAGGTGTTTTGCCTTTTAATCGTAACTCCCGATATTTGGATTTCGGCATAAAACAAAAAAAAACAATATTTTTTAAATACGTTCTATAATAAAAAATGGTTATATGATCAACAATAAGTGTTATAAAGAATATATAAACTACGACAGTTTTCTAAAAAATATAACCGCTGTGAAAATGTTCACGTCTGATGAGTAGTTACTAGATTCCATCCTAGAGCCCGCAAAGTCTGCAAGTTCAAATTTATTGCTCGCTAAATCTGTAAACATATAAGAGAAACAATAGAAGCATTCTGAATACTGATGTCGCAACAAGTACCATGAAGGAAGTGTTTCTAGACTATATTCTGGGCTTTTATTAATAGTAAAAAAGGTTGTACTGCATTGTCGAATAGAATGTGTTACAATGGTCAATTACTTGATAACCCCATTGACATACTCAATTGTTTCGCTGAATTCTTCGCACAGTCTTATTCTACCACCTCGCAGACGAATAGTTTCTGTGACGTCTCAAATGCACAAAATCTAAATATATCAGTATTTCACGAAAAGGAGGTTTTATTAGCACTTAAACAAGTTAAAAACAAAATGACAACAGGTCCCGATCTCATTCCAGCTTTTCTATTGAAAGACTGTGCAACAATTCTTGCTTCACCCTTAACCACACTGCTTAATATCTGTCTTAAATACTCCACTATACCTGCAATCTGGAAAACGTCTAATGTTACTCCAGTCTTTAAAAAAGGAGATAAATCGGACATATGCAACTTTCGCCCAATTTCAATATTGTGCAACTTTAGCAAAGTATTCGAAACATTACTTTATAATCGAATGTACACTCATGTCAGTAACGTCATTACATGTAATCAACATGGGTTTTTGAAAGGACGCTCGACTGTCACAAACCTAGTCAACATAACTCAATTCTTGGCTGAATGTATCGACGATCGGGCACAGTGTGACGTAGTGTACACGGACTTTTCTAAGGCATTCGACCAACTTGACCACGGAATTCTTCTATCTAAGGTAGGCCGGTTGGGTCTGTCAAATTCACTAATCAGTCTTCTTTCCTCTTATCTCAGTAATAGGAAACAGTGTGTAGTTTTTAACGGCTTCAAGTCGCTCGAGTACTTGGCTACTTCTGGTGTTCCGCAGGGCAGCAACCTGGGCCCTCTACTATTTAACATCTTTATCAACGATATCGTTAATACACTGGACGTAAATTGCCTATTATATGCGGATGACCTGAAGATTTACTGTCAAGTTAATAGTATTTCCGAATGTGAAAGACTTTCTCAAAATTTGGAACGTCTTGAAATTTGGTGTCTAAATAATAACCTATCTCTTAATGCAAGTAAATGTAAAGTAATGTCGTACACACTAAAGACTGATTGTATTAATTTTGAGTATAAAATTAATAATTCTGTCCTTGAGCGACCTTCCACTTTTACCGACCTGGGTGTTACGTTTGATAGAAAGCTTTCCTTTATTGCTCACATTGACACTGTTTATTCTGCTGCCAACAAGATGTATGGATTTATAGCGCGGAACTCCCGAGATTTTGCACATCCTGAAACAATGAAAACATTATATTATGCATATGTTAGGTCAAGAACTGAGTATGCGGATATAATTTGGAGCCCATTTTATGATACTCATATTCAAAAATTGGAATCAATACAAAGGCGGTTTCTAAAACTCCTGTCATTTAGAATAGAACATGTTTATCCACCATTTTCTATCAGCAACACAGAACTTCTTTCCCGACACAAAGTAAATAGGTTAAGCCACCGGAGAGACTGTCATTCAGTAATCTTTTTACACAAAATCATCAGTAACAAACTTAACGATCCAAATTTTCTGCAGAAACTCGATTTTATTGTTCCAAGAATAGCATCTAGAACATGTCAAACCTTTTACCTTCCCACTCCCCGAACTAATATTTTAAAATTTTCTCCCTTACATAAAATGTGCTCAAACTGTAACACAGTGAATTACCAGCTTGACATCTTTAATACTAGTATTTCGGCCATAAAGACGTACTTCTTGGGAAACTAATTGTTATTTCTTTTTTTGTATTTTTTTTTTTTATTTGTTAATGTGTACTCTGATGATATGTATGTATTTCTGTATGTATTTTATATTGTTCATAGATCTGTTCTGTAGTTGGGTGCAAACCTGTTTGAACAGTAAATAAATAAAGAAAATAAAGAAAAATAAAATATTTCAGATTTACCGAAAACAAATCAGCCAAATACTTTATGGAGTAAGTATTCTATGATAAAAAGTGTCTTTAGTCAAAATAAACTTGGATTTTAACCTATATTTCAAGCTCAGTTCGTTTTTAAAAAAGCAAAATATGGGATACCGTCCGAAAAATGTGTAGTTTCTAGATTTATGGAAGTTACCTCTTAATAAAAGTCGCCACCGTTTTTTGTTGACCGGTACTTGCAGGCGCGATGAGATTTACAAGAAAATGATAAATCACATAGAGAATAAACGAAATTTGATATTCGTCAAAATCCCTGCCAGTAAAAACAATACTTCAAAAATCTTTGTAGTATCCAATGAAACAAAGATGGAACATTATTTACAACTCTATCGTACACACTTCGCAAAGGCGTTTTCTTGTGCAGTAAAGACAAGGAGCATGCAGTACTCAATGTGTTGCCATAAATTCATTCGGCAAAATGCATTTGAAATTAGCTGCATATCAACAACTAGTGAGTCCAGAGAAATATACAGGAATCACTAATTTCAAGCGACTCGGAGCGTGGAAATCGACAACTGATGATTAGACGAATCAAAAAAGGATATGTCGAATAAAATATTGATCACGAACAACTACCCGTCTGCATTAAGTCAACCTTTATCGACCATTTTGAACAAACTGTCCTGATGAGTTAAATCAACCTTCATCATCAAGCCATACTGTTAACTGCTCTTCCACAGGAAAGGTTTGGTTTTCTCGGAAGCGGTGCCGTTTCTTACGTCCGTCAAAGTACGGTGGGTGACGTCACAAAAAACGGTGTCACGTATAATAGGGGAAATGTTTTCCAAGAGATCGGTACTGCGCGCCGTTTACGTTAGAGCGGTGCAGTCTCGTTTCAAACCGGTCGGCAAGACGGTACGAATCAGTTTATCAACGTTTTTTTACGGTGGTGTTGTGTATAGCGGTGAAGATTTCCATTGGAAGTTGAATTTTAAATAAATGACGACAAACTAAAACCTCAAAAACACCTTGCTTTCTGAGTTTAATAAATAATTCAGATTCAGATTTTCCTTGTCTCTAATTCTGATAATTCCTCTGCCTCTAAAATAATAACAAAATCATCCATAGTGACACTTCGTTTTCAGACTATACTACTCTCTGCCGCTAAGACGGCCGTACTTAACCCACCGTTTTTATGACGTCACCCACCGTACTTTGGCGGACGTAAGAAGACGGCACCGCTTCCGAAGAAACCATAGCTTAAGTCAGGGTTTGTCAAACCATACCATAACCCACCCATTATTGAAGTGACCGGATCGGAAATCAATTTGAAAAATGTAAATAATTCTTCTTTTGTTATAAATACTATGAGCAAATAATTTGATTTTTTTTTAAATATTTTTTTCTTTTAAATCTAATTAAAAATTATTGATTAAGATGTCATTTTCTAATTTTTGTTGTTATCTGAAATGAATCTAGTCGGAAAAATTTTGTTCCTAACACGTGCTCAAAAGTGCCTTTTCCGCACACAAAACATATATATCCGAACTCCGCTTCGCGTCGTTCGTCTAATAATATTTGCGTGCGGAAACGGAATACTATGCGCACTTGTTAGGAAAATAAGTATTTTCCTGCGACCACTATGAAAATTGTTCTTTTTCATGCCGTTGGATAAACTATGGGAAACAATATATCCTACACTGTAAATACTTTTCTAAAAATCACTGTAACAATCACAACATAATAATTGTCAAACGTTAATTAAATATGTCCTTTTTGGTGTGGTAATAGTTACTTGCCTAACAAGTTTAGAAAGTGACATTCCCGGACGAGCCATAGGCGAGTCTCGGAAGCCTGCGAGTCCCGTAAAATATTATTTCCATCGACCGTCCATTTATGATGTATTTTAACGCACTCAAAATCGTTGATTAATGACACCTATTAGTGAATGATTTTCTATTAATCAACAATTTTATTATTTGTAACCCAATGTACACAGCTCTTATACATTTATATAGGCAGTGACATTTGAAATCAAGTAGCTGTGTTAGTAATATCTGTCATTGTATGTCATTATTTATTTTATTGTTATAATTTCGTAAAATTCTATACATGTTTTAAATAAGATTTCGTTATTTTTGAAAAGTACGGTCGACAGAAAAGTTCTGTAACAAACTCGTGAACTAAAATGGCGATTAACAATCTCGAACATTAACGCGTTCGCTTCGCTCACGCGTTAAATTATCTCGATTGTTAATCGCTTTTATTAATACGCTTATTACATTTTAAAAAGAATATTAGTATTATACAATTTTTGACAAGTGTTGTCAAATTAAAAATCAATCCAAATTTTATTCCAAAGTCGCCTTAGTTCGTGACGGCTGCGGAAAAAATGTTTATCTATATCAAATTTAAAAATATGTGAATAATTACAGTTAATTTTTTTGTCAGTTGTAGTGCCGAGTTAGGTAAATTTTTATTCACAGTCCAAATAGTCGTAGATAAAAATTGAATTTTGATGCATAAACCCCCGCAGAATATCACAAGTTTTTTCTATTAGGATTAGTATGCATATCTGTAATATATTTTATCTACTATTAAATTATATATCAATTATTCAACTGCTCTTGAACAATTAATAATTTCCATAAAAAAGCAGCGTGAGTTATAATAACTCACTACTATACTTCGGTATGTAAATAGTGTGCAGTAAATTCTTGGACAATTTAAAGCCGATAAATACGTTCCATTGGCGTAGAAATTTTTCAAAGATTTTATAACAACTGATTTTAAAATGTTTAAATTAGCAATGCTCCACGTTCTACATTAAGGAAAAGATTCTTGGAATTTAGTGAATTTAATACACATTATTTACGAACCGAGTACCAAGGTGGTTCTATGTACAAGCCGATTCGCCAAAGCGGAATAGTCCATTATTGTCATTGAGGGGAATAATGTCACTTGATATTTTGTTAACAAAGTTCTTTCTCTATCCTTAGTATTTATTGTTATAGTCGTAGATGAAGTATAAAATTCAGCTTGCGGTAATAGTCATAACTCTATTGATGAATTACAGCACTCACCGAAAGTGATGGGAGACTGTGAAATATTGACAAATTTTCTAATTCCTGAATCTAACATTCCTGCCAAGTTTAAATCTCATAGCCTTGGATACTATATAACATGGCTTGTCTAAAATATGCGTTGACACCCGGTATATAAGACATAGTGTACAAGATTGTCATCATAAAGTATCGTATACTACTTTAATTATTATATTTCCACTCAACAACTAATAAAAGACACAATAAAAAATAAAACACAATCACAAATTTCACCGTCCATTTCGCATAGTCGAACAAAACGAGATTAATGAAAAAAAAAATGAATGAATAAAATATTCAATGAGCGAGTAAAATCGGGGTAAGCCGCGAGGGGTCTACGGCCTGCTGTGATTTTTACAATTGGGTTAAACGCCTGTACGGCACTACGCGTATACCTGCTCCAAATGAACGGTTATTACCAGACCTAACCGCAAAAAGTGTAAAAAAAATACGCTCGCTACCTTACACTGCATCGCCAGTAGCGTAGGTGAAGGAAAAAATTAATGAGAATAGTTTCACTATATTTTGTTTGTTACTTCCTTTGTTTACAGAAAATAAGTATATAGATACTATTAATACAAATATTTATGCAGGGCCGGGCAATAAATTCCAGATTGTAAATACGTTTAGCGGGCGTAAATTGCCACTTTACCGCCTGTGGACTACTTTAGCGCCCGCCGGTGGTAAAGTAAATTTCTTTTTTTTTTACTTAAAAATTTGCATTTAGTTAGTAAAACAAACATTATTTATTATCATGGAAATATTTGGTTGTCTAGTTTTTGCAAATACCTCTAAAACTAAAAGTCTTACAGAAAATTTAAAATATATAACATAAAGAGAAAGAAAACTAAACATTCTATTTATATCATAAAAGGCAACAATCTAAAAATAATTTTAATTATTCAGGTTGAACAGGAAAGTGAAACATATGACAGTCACTTTTTTTTAAATGAAACATCCTATATTTTTTACATTTTTAGATTCGGCTCAAGATGCTCTGATTTCAAAAACCTGTTACACTTACATTACAAACTAAATGGTTTTAAAACTTCAAAACTTTAGGATTTTCAATTGTGTACGTCCTAAAGATAACCATATTTTCTTATCAGACCGTTTCAGAGATTTCATCTAATTGTACCCTTGTCTACTTTTACAATGTTTCCAAGCTTAGACTTCCTCCTCCCTCCCCTTGTTTCCTGATACTAATTATACTAGTTCAATGCTTAATTTTTACAATTTTTTGTTGTTTTTCCCATACAATTTATTTCATAATTTTATCTTCTACCCTTAATGGGTCTATCACTTATGTGATCAATTTGTTCCCCTGTTAGTACTTAATAGTGGTAAGTTTTGGTTTTGTATGTTATTACATTTTTTATATCTAATTATGAACGTTTGTAACTTTAAGCCTGATGATGGTCAGTGACCGAAACTAGTTGCCTGCTAGTACTTTTGTCAATTAAATTTTGTGGTACCTGACTTTGTGCCTTATTATCTTAAAAACTAACAAGCTTGTGACAATTAAAAATGCCTGGAGTACTATAGCACTATTTTCAATAACCGATCCTTATAAATTACGGTTTAGACATTAAATACGTTTTTTGGAATTACAATACCAGATCTGAGTAGCCTTGTTTACGAACTGGCAGTAAAGAATAATATTCCTAATAATTTAAATCACGAAAATAAATTTGCTGGAAGGGATTGGGTTACTTATCGGGTTCACAAAGTGCCATCCTGAAATTGCTTGATAAAACCAAAGGCGACCTTCAACAACACATCTGTCACATCATTTCGACATCTTAAAGGATGCCCAGAAAAGTCGCTTGTATACTCCACATAAGATTTACAATGTGACTTTTGATTATAAAAAAATACATTAAAATGTAGAAAGAGGCGTTCTGTTTAAATTTACAGTTTGTATGTCAGCAGGAGAAATTTTTATCACTAATTTTATTATATTTCCTAGGCAACTTATCAAAGAAGAACTTAAAGATGGTATTTCACCTGGAACGGTGTCTTTTTTGCCACCCCTCAGAATGGATGCAATCTAAGGTATTTTCACAGCGGTTTGAACACTCCTTGAAGTTTGCTAAACCATCAAAAGAAGACTCAGTATTATTAGTACTGGATGGACACTTAACACACATTCTAATCCTTGAATTCATTGAAAGAGCCAGGGTTACTTTTACCTTGTAGTTCGTGTTCCACCTCACTGCAGTCATAAGTTACAGCCACTGAATGTATCTTTTATCCAACACTTATTCTGTTTAAGCAATTGAGAAATTTTTAAGAAATAACCCTTATAGGGTTTTAAATCAATATAAAATATTTTGCCTTCTTGGGGAAACTTTTTACATGCAGCTACACTCACCGTTGCGAAAAAAGGATTCCTGAGGTGTGGTATAGTTCCAATGGACAGACATTTATTTACTGAAGTGGATTTCGCTGCTGCTGCGACTAGAGATGTCTTTATCTTATGCTCACCATCTGTTAGATCATCAGGAGTTACAAAGCAGCAGACCAAGAAGAAATTTCTTCTGATAAAGGTGAGGGTATTTTATAGTAACAACAGCGCTACAGATGCTGCATGTTTATTCGCAGAGACTCACGAAGGTCCAGTACCCCATCTTCTGTAAACCAAACGCTTACTCCAAGGACCTTATGTGTTATAAACCAACTTCTGGTATCTGGCAGATCATCCTCATTTGCTGTAAGCCCTTATAATATCGTCCCAATTCCTAAATTAAATATTACCAACGGTTCAGACTTCAAATCCATACAAAAATTATCTTCTAATAGCGAAGGAAGAAAGGGAATAAAACGAAAGATAAAAGAAAATCACAACAAACTTGAAACGAAATAAGGATGAAAAGAAAGGGAGAGTAAAGGATAAAATAACTTACAGGTAAGAGCAAATTAAAATTAACTACTTAACGAATTTTGTGTACCCTAATGATAATAATAACAGTTATACCGAGTGTTTGTTCTGTGGGGACTGTTATTCAAAGTCAAGAAATGAAGGGAGGATAAAATTCTCAAGTTGTCTATGTTGGGCATACGAAGCTTGAGCTGAGTGCAATGAAGAAAACAATGAGTGTATTTGTGATATTTGTAAGTGATTAGGTAGAGAATATTTTAGTATATTAGATCTAGCTAACTGATTTCACAATAAACACGATTGGTGTCAATAACAGGCTTACAAATTTTTAATTTGATCTTAAAATGCACCAACACCAATAATTGTATACATAGTTTAAAAACACGTTATTATATTAAGTAGTAGACTCCAAAAATACATGAAAATATCAGAAAAGTATCTTTAAACCAAACTAAACAAAATAAATAATTTAATTACATGAAAGCGATTTTGTTTTAAGAAAAAGCAGTATAATCTCATACAAATGGAAATAATAGTTATTTATGCAGCAAGTGTGAAAAGTGATACTTTTTTCACGAATGAGTGAAAAAAATCACTTTACACACTAGTTGCATACAATATTTTTTCTACTACCATAATTTTTATGTACAAAAATAGATTTCGCATGCAAGAGTTTAACAAGCTATTTTCCAAAATATTGATTTTTGGCACATAGAACCTTGGCAAGATCAGAAAATAAGGATATTGCAAAAAATGTGTTGCATATGTAAAAAAGTTATTTTGAAAATTTAATTTTACTTTACGCACTAGTGAAAAAAAGTTAAACTTAACGCACTCCTTAGCGTGCGTAAAGTAAGTACTTTACGCCCGGTAGTAGAAAATAGTTATTTATGCAACAAGTGTGTAAAGTGATACTTTTTTCACGAATGTGAATGTTGTCGCACGAGCCAAAGGCTACAATCACATGAGTGAAAAAAGGCACTTTACACACTAGTTGCATACAATATTTTTTCTACTACCATAATTTTTATATACAAAAATAGATTTCCCATGCAAGAGGTTAACAAGCTATTTTAAAAAATCTTGAAGTTAATCAGTTGATTTTTGGCATATAGAACCTTGGCAAGATAAAAAACATAAGGATATTGCAAAAAATGTGTTGCTCATGTAAAAAAGTTATTTTGAAAATTTTATTTTACTTTACGCACTAGTGAAAAAAAGTTAAACTTTACGCACTCCTTAGCGTGCGTAAAGTAAGTAACTACTACCGTGCGTAAAGTAAGTACTTTACACACGGTAGTAGAAAAAATTATTTTTCTATAAGCACTAATTAAAGATCTTTCCATTAGCAATGACAACGAAAAATTAACATATAGGCCTATCAGTATGTATTGCAACGAAATACTCTGTATGATTTTTTTTATAAGTCAATTGTTAGTTTTGAATTATATAAACAGAAAACAGATTTTATTGGTAAAAAAAAGCTTGATTTTAAAGAATTTATTGAGAGTAATTGGTGTATAAAATATTTACAATCAACAATTATCGAGTATAAAAATAGTACATTGTTTACAGAGTAGGAAAAGTCTAACATTCCTGGACGACTGTGAAGATTGCTAAGTTGAGGCGCAAGCCGAGACTTAGCAACACAGAGTCCAGGAATGTGGCTTTTCCTACGAGGTAAACATACTGTTTTCTGCAAATCGTTTAAAATTCGACAGATATTAATTAATTTTGAAAAAATCGCGAAAAATTTTCTTCACAAATAAATGGTGCTTTAAAATTCATAATACAATTGGTTGCGTTACTATGGAAACGTATTAATGTTGAATTGTCAATACTGCTTCATTAGAATTATTGCCAAAGATATCGAGAGAAAAGTACGAATATGTTTTCAATCATTTATGTAGAATACTAACAACTGTAAGAAAATATCATTTCCTTACATTAAGGAAATGAATATTTCCTAACAGTTAGGAAATCTTGACTTTTTCTTTAAGAAATTTGTTTGGAATATCAAAATTTCCTACCGATGTGCGCAAAAAAATCTTATTATTATATCATTATTATAATATGAATGATTATTATTTGTATAATAATTTAATAGAAAAATCTGATGTGGCCAACACATGACCTCTCGCCATTTTTGAATCAAAAATTTACAGGTTGACACAAAAAGGTATGAAAAAAAATCATTTTTTTGTAAATCTGGCAACAATGGCAAAAGTTTCGAAAATTTTAATGAGATGAAAATAAACTATAGGGTATACAAAATATATGTGTAAAACTTTATTGCCGTTTTGTATAATAATGGCGTCATTACCCATAGCAACTGCCACTTCCGGTTGTGCGATTGGCACCAAAATCTAATCAGATCTAATCTAGGGTATCAGAATGCTGTATGCAAAATTTCAAATTTTTTTATTCAGTAGTTTTTGAGTTATCGTTACTACAACATCCATCCAAACACACACACACACACACACTAACACACTAACACACACACACACACTAACACACACACACACACTAACACACACACACACAGACATCATCGCGAAAATATTAAAATCGTATTCTAGGGACCCCAAAACGTGTTTATCCATTGAAAACTCACTACCCAATTTTTAGCATGATTCCTATACCTCTCTTATCTGAAGGGCGAGAGGTAAAAAGTTAAATTTTAAAGTAATAAAAAAATTCTTTAATCAAGTAACAAAAAAATTTTATTTTGGAAAAGAACAGTTGAAGAAGAATAATAATATACAAATCAAGTTTTTGCCAAAATTTTTTAAAGATTTGTAGAAAAATTTTTATATTTTTTTTATAACTTTTGTAATGTGTGTTTATTATTTTCTCTAGAACCCACCACAAAATTAGATCTTGGTAATTATGGTATTATTATATAAATACAATATTTTATTGAGCGATAACAAATTATATAAAATTTATTATATAATAATCCTGCAAGACTGGAGGATATTTTCTTTAAACGTTTAGCGAAGGGAGTTCAACGAATCCCGAGGCAATTTACTCATTTACCTCTAAATATACGCATCTGCATCATCAGGTAATAATTTCTGAAGTTCCATTTGTTGTAACAAGTGTAGTGATTGAGGGTTACGTATGGTTGCATGCTACCGTGCCACCATTACCACAATACCATCATATTAAAGCGCAGTGCCGTCGCGTAAGTCATTTTTAATGTATGTCCTGGGAGCCACTACAAAGTACCTATATGTGTGTAATTATTTTTTTGTTGTTGTATTTTCATGGTTCATTTGCCATTTGTATGGTTTTAGGAATAAAAATAAGTAAATAACTGTAATGAAGATATGTTATAATTAAAACAAAAACTTAAGTTTAAATACAGTTTACAACAAATTTTCGATGGTAGTGGACTTGTGAACAAATGATCTTTGTATTTATTTCTTGAATAAGTACACTTATTGTTATACATAAATTTTAATATCATTCAACCTTCACGGGAAGTTTAATTTTTATTAAAAAGTTTGGTAGTTTCCTTAATGAACCTAAAGCAATTAAATATAATAGACATTCCCATTGGTTATTAAAATCTAAATTAAAAAAAAATAATATTTCACTACATTTTGTTTTGTAACAAAGAAAAAGGATTAATCTACAATTTCGTCGATTTTTACCTCTCGCCCTTCAGATAAGAGAGGTATAGGAATCATGCTAAAAATTGGGTAGTGAGTTTTCAATGGATAAACACGTTTTAGGGTCCCTAGAATACGATTTTAATATTTTCGCGATGATGTCTGTGTGTGTGTGTGTTAGTGTGTGTGTGTGTGTGTTAGTGTGTGTGTGTGTGTTAGTGTGTGTGTGTGTGTGTTTGGATGGATGTTGTAGTAACGATAACTCAAAAACTACTGAATAAAAAAATTTTAAATTTTGCATACACGATTCTGATACCCTAGATTAGATCTGATTAGATTTTGGTGCCAATCGCACAACCGGAAGTGGCAGTTGATGAGGGTGATGACGCCATTATTATACACAACGGCAATAAAGTTTTACACATATATTTTGTATACCTTATAGTTTATTTTCATCTCATTAAAATTTTCGAAACTTTTGCCATTGTTGCCAGATTTACAAAAAAATAATTTTTTTTCATACTTTTTTGGACAACCTGTAAATTTTTGATTCTAAAATGGCGAGAGGTCATGTGCTGGCCACATCAGATTTTTTTTGTAAGGTTTGGTGAAATTATTAAAAATAATAAAACTTTACCTTAAAATTACTCTATTAAAAATGTATCATTAAAAAAAAGAATTCGAGCAATCTGCAGATTCATCTTTCCTTAATATAATGCAAAAAACAAATTAAATATTCAATTCGACATGAGCTTGTAATTACTAAAATACTAGATATCGTTCTGTTCCTAAAATAATTATAAACGAGACAAATATTATCTCTACTACTTAATCTGTAATTCTTTCGTTAGCCGAGGTTCGTAGTCTCGGTTTCGATCGGTTTGTCAGGGACGTTATTTAAAGAACATAGTCGGACTCCAAGAGTTAAATTAAATAGCAATTTTTAATTCAAACCAAACGGAGTAATTTTTCGAATTGGTTTTTGAAATGTATACAGTGTGTCCCAAAAATAAAATTCTTATAGATGTATACGGTATGTCTCAAGCTGGGTTTTTTAGGAATACATTTTCTAAATAGTTGGTATATAATATTTGTCTTTAAAATATTTTTCCTTTTCAGAAAATCTCTTAACGCTTATACCAATAAATATCCCAAAAAAACTTCTTGTAAGATATATACAGTATGTCCCAAAAACGAAAAATCTTATAACAGCATTGGCCAAAAATAGAAATTTTGTAATATGTATACAGTATGTCCCAAAAATGAAAATCCTATGACGTATACAGTATGCCACAAAAATGAAAATTCTTATAACAGCATGTCCCAATAATAAAAATCCTTGTAAGATTTATACAGTATGTCCTAAAAATGAAAATCCTGGTAAGTTGTATACACTATGGCACAAAAATGAAAATTCTTAAAACAGCATGTCCCAAAAATAAAAATTCTTGTAAGATGTATACAGTATGCCCCAAAAATGAAATGTAAGGTGTATACAGTATGCCACAAAAATGAAAATTCTTATAACAGCATGTCAGAAAAATAACAATTTTTGTAAGATGTATACAGTATGTCCCAAAAATAAAAATTCTTGTAAGTTGTATACAATATGCCACAAAAATGCAAATTCTTATAACAGCATGTCCCAAAAAATGATTGGTTGGTCTGCAGAAATATGAGAAATATATTTTTGAATATTAAATTAGTAAAAGTGTTAGGTTAGGTTAGGTTAGATTAGGACCAATCATTTAATAACTTTCTGTTATATATTTTTCGTAAAAATCATAAAACGTTGTTTTATTTATCTAAATATTATAATGGATTTTCATCAAGTAAAAGCCGACACAGTTCAACTGTTATTTATTAGATTGAATTATTTCTGGGTAAATTTGCATGAAAATTAATCTAAAATGGAACATGAAATAATTAAGAAAAAAATGTAATTACTTTCATTCCTTATATTTTAACCCATAAAAAGGATTATTAAGGTTTTAAGTTAACCGTTAGGGGGCAAGATATAGTTAAAAGAAAACTAGTAAATTTTCCTGTTCCAATTGTCCTGTGTTGGAATTGTCTTAATAATAGTGTAAAGGTAAAAAGAAATGATATAATTTTGGTTTGGATCATTGTATGTCCGATACTTTGCATATACTGTACAATCGGTCTAGCGAATGATTACACGTGCGTCACGGATACACGACGATATCAAAGATATCCGTCTTATATCCTAACAAAGTTTCTTTACTATTAAGTATTATCTGTGCCATCCAAGAAGTATGTCATTGAAATTTGCTATCGATCAACTTCACACAATAAAGTGAGACAGAAAGATAAGGTGAAGTTCTTTATTATATCATGCTGTAATATTTACAGCTTTTCTTTGAATAATTTAGTAGCTGTCATTTTTAGTTGATATTGTACTTTTATTTATGAGTTTCTTTGTATTTTTGGGGTTTTAGTCATATTTCCTTATAAAAATAGTTCTTTTAATATCTAATTTAGTTTTTCAGTTTAAAGTAAGTACATTTTTTATCAATAAACACATTTGAACATTGTGACTATGCTTACGACTCCGAGTCGTTTTAAAATGAATTAGATGACAAATCATATTAAAACCTAAGCAACTTGAATAATAATACGATAACACTGATATTGAAAATGTGCCTGGAATAAACCTTAAGACACAAGCGCAGCAGTTTGTCTTACACTTATGCAAGTATATTATTTGGAATTCATATTTGAGATTGACTTATTCATATTTTATGAGGGTTCATTTTGGTTTATGAGGGTTTGTACTGTTTTATGGGCAACTGTTATAAATATTTTAAAGAAATGGTACCTCTTTTAAAATTTAAATATGGATCATACTTCAGTATAATTTGAAGTTGTTTCATTAATTGTTATTAAAATAAAACAAAGACATATACAAATCGGTGTATTACAATTTAGTAAAAAAAAACAACAATTTGTAAACTACATAACGTAATATAAATGAATAATTTGTAATTTTATACAGTAATTTAAATAAATGTAGGTACGTAACTCAATATTAATATTTACAAAAAAAAAATAGTAAAATCGAATTCTGATTAAGTGCTAATAATTTGGTCTTAATTCTTTATAATCAAACTAAAATTACCCAAAAAGTCTTAATTTTGTCAATTATTTATTTTTGTTTCTTCATAATTATTTATATTTAAAATATAATATTGTAAATAAATAACATGCCTCCTTTATTTGAGAAAAACAAAACAATTGTTATGTACATCATTTTAGCTAAAAAGTAATTCGTTTTAATTACTTTATAATCGACCCTATCTAATTTTCAAGAAAATTGAAATTACAGTTTTTTGTTGGAAAATAATAGATCCTTAACAGTTAATACAATTTGATTTAAATATAGGTCAATACTTATTATTTTAAAAACAACATTTGTAATACGGGCCAGAGAGGTATCTAATTTTGAAACGAGGTTGAATTTATTGCCGTACTCCTAAACCATTGTTAGATGTGGTTAAGGGTAGTTAGTTTATTACGGGCGACCTTTATAATAAGTCTCAAATATCGTTTACAACGACTATACTTTGAAATGGAAAAAAGGAATATAGGACCTTTAGAACCACTATAATCTGTAAATAAAAAATATTTAACTTATAAATTAAGGAAAATCTAACTTTTAAATGTATTTTAGCGAGTAGAAGCTGCATTTAGAATATCTAGAAAAACAGGGTGGTGTATGCTATTATATAGTAAACCCGTTTATCATCTACTGGAAGTTTTTAAGTTCATGTAAAAAATGTGTTTTTCTTTGTATTTAATTATTATGACACACACGAAAGCCTATATATATTATAAATAATAAAAATAGTAATAATAAAACGTTTTTTTTTAAATTTCTACCAAACAGGACATCGATAAAGTTCTTGGACTCTAAATATTATACAGGGTGGGCCAATTACCTTCCTGCGGTTTGTGGCGTCGAAACTAGTAAAGATATCAAAATGAAAAAAAAACTGTTTCATTTGGTTCGAAAATCCCTACAACTAGAAAATATTTTCAATTATACAGAGTGATCCATATAAGGGCGGCTAAAAAAATTGTAATTTTTTTAAATGATACACCCTATATATTTTTACATTTTTAGATTACTACTTTAGTGGCCTTTATATCAATATTTTATTTTTTTAAATCGGATGCTGCGTTGCCAAGATATTCAAATTTTTATTAAATTTTCTGAAAAATCGCCACATTTTAAAATCATTCAAAAATTAATGTATTTTCCGAATTTGAAAATTAAACTTTGGTTATAGTTAGTTTAGATATAGATATACCTCGTCCATATTTCATATTTATTTAAATATGTACAGGGTGTTTATAATATAAGATTAAAATTTCAAAAGTGTAATTATAAAAATCTTTGTTTTTTTAAATGAAACACCCTGTATATTATTTAATATTTAAAAAGCCTATTCAACAGGCTTTCTATACATACCACATACTAGGGGGTTAAATTATACAGTTATTGAACGAAAAGTCAAATTATCGGGAAAGAAAATTATTTATTTACATTTATTTACTACATTAAATGCTCAAAATGTCGGCCATTTTGTTCAATGCATTTTGTGAGTCTTCTTTTTAATGAGTTGCGGACGTTTGTAAGCATTTCATTACTGACTGTTGTGAAGGCCTCTCGGATACGCTCTTTCATATTTTCTTTTGTGGTTACCTCTTCACAGTACACCTTATCCTTAATATAGCCCCACAAGAAAAAATCTAATGCGGTGAGATCAGGAGACCTAGCTGGCCAAAATATGGGACCTGCCCGCCCTATCCAGTGATCTTCAAATTCCAAATTGAGCCAATTGCGAACGTTTATCTGGTAATGTGGTGTAGCACCATCTAATTGAAACCACATTACATTGGCAATATTTCGAGGCACATGGTGTAGAAGACCTCTGAAATCATTTTCTAAAAAATGTAGAAACTTAGTGCCGTTTAGAGTTCCATCAAAAAAATAGGGACCTATTAAATAATTATCTATTATGTCCGCCCAAACATTCAGTGACCGACGGAATTGAGATGTTGGTCTAAAAAGATGCTTGTTGTTGTCAGAATAATAATGAAAATTGTGTCTATTTAGAGAACCGTTTTTGTGGAAAGTCGCTTCGTCAGAATACAAAATTTTGTTAAGAAAATTTCCTTCGGTATTTATTTTATTGATTAGCCATCTACAATGTGCCACTCTTCGTGCGAAATCTTGAGGTAATAATTCTTGGTATAGTTGAATATGATACGGATGAAATGTATTCTTAATTATAACTCCAAACAATGTTCAGTTGTCAAATAATCCTTTAACAGCTTAATTCCAAAGGTAACTTGAAGAATTAAATATATTCATTCTCATACTTCATATTTATAATTGTTATAATATTTCAACAGAAAAATCTTAAAGTATAGTAATTTGGTATTATAGCATTTGATTTTACATTAAAATAATTCTTTTGCTAAGCCACAAAAAACATGACAATGTTACCAGTATAAAATGAAGTAAATAATAAATAATTTCCTTTCTCGATAATTTGACTTTTCGTTCAATAACTTTAAAGCCGTATAATTTAACCCCCTAGTATACATAGAAAGCCTGTAGAATAGGCTTTCTAAATATTAAATAATATACAGGATGTTTCATTTAAAAAACAAAAATATTTATAATTACAATTTTGAAATTTTAATCTTATATTATAAACACCCTGTACATATTTAAATAATTATGAAATATGGACGAGGTACATCTATATCTAAACTAACTTTAACCAAAGTTTCATTTTCAAATTCGGAAAATACATTAATTTTTGAATGATTTTAAAATGTAGCGATTTTTCAGAAAATTTAATAAAAATTTGAATATCTTGGCAACGCAGCATCCGATTTAAAAAAATAAAATATTGTCATAAAGGCCACTAAAGTAGTAATCTAAAAATGTAAAGATATATAGGGTGTGTCATTTAAAAAATTACAATTTTTTTAGCCGCCCGTATATGGATCACTCTGTATAAATGAAAATATTTTCTAGATTTAGGGATTTTCGAACCAAATAAAACAGTTTTTTCGATATATTTACTAGTTTCGACGCCACAAACCGCGGGAAGGTAATTGGCCCACCCAGTACATATAAATAATTTTATATTCACCCTGTATATCTTTTAATTATGAAGTGACAATATAATAAAATTTCTATAATAGTAAGCTCGTTGATTGTAAACACAAAACAGTTTTTGTTTTGATTAAATCTTTTCGATTAATTTCGTATGAATATTGTTGATGACGTACGGGTAATCTTTGTCCGGGTCAACTGTAGCACTGATCATAATTCGGTATCTAGACAATCTCCTATGTTTCATAAATTCAAAACAATAAAAAATAATGGCTGAGGAATCCGTTCTTTAATTATTTTTTTCCAAATAAAGAAAATTTCCCCCAATAACCTGATCGCCAACATTTTTATTTCACCAAAACCTACCAGGAAATATCTTGAACCAAAATCATCAAATACTCAAAAAAGTGTAAACCTTTTAGACTCCACCACGTGCTCCTGCCACTTTAAAATTAAACAATTATTGGGAACCCATATAGGAGGAATACATAAAATTTAAGAAAATGTTTGAGAAGCTATGTTCGAACATGGCGTCATTCTCTGACGTATATGCTGGATTTTAGCTGAACTAATGTAGGTATCTTCCAAAGAAGATTCTTTTTTGCCCTTTTGGTTGTTATTTATTTTATTCTTTACCTTATTAACCCATTTATGGGAAGAGAACTTTGGAACAAACCTCCCGTACCATTAAAAAGTACTTACCAACTTCTATAACATTGATTGGAATAGGTATTTATAACAGGAATCTTAGTTTATGTAAATGGTCCTTACCAATGACGTAGGTACCACAACATTTGCGAAACGCAAAATTGACATTTTTACCAACTAACAGTAATCTTTGCTTGTTTAAACTTTTCTAATACCTCGGTCAATAAAGACAAATGTTCCTCGAAAGTTTGACAAACAAGTCATCTAGATAAACACAAGAAGAAACCAAATGTTACCCTAACACTTAATAAATTATCCTTGGCCAAGTAGCGGGTGCTTTATATAAACTAAACGGCAAACCTGTGAATTGGAAAGTCCCCTATTCGGGATAGTAAAAGCTGTAAATTGCTCTGAAGATGCCGCCATTGGTACCCGCCAGTATGCAATTTTATATCTAAGCACATTCTAGATTTTGTATCTCGAAACATTTAAAATAACGGATACGATCGGTAATGGAAAACTATCTCGAACGGTAAGTAACCTTATTTAATTTCCTAAAATCGACACAAAACCTCCATTATTCTTCACCAATAAAATTGGAGAAGTCCATTATGAATTATAGAAGGTTCAACTACAACTATCTCTTAAGAGTTCGTCTAACTCCTCATCTATTTGTTTGGATTATCCATATATTATCATTGCTTAATTGGAGGAATATTAGTGATAATGATATATTCAGCTCTATTTGTACAACTTAGCGCAGTTCCAATTTACTTACCTGTCTTTTGGATTATAACATACAACTGACAGCATATCCTGACCAAGCAGATGTATTAAAACATTTAACTCTACTGAGTCATTTGTAAAATACCATTCCTTAGACCTTAAACAACGCTAACATGTATAAATTTCCAAAAATCGTCACCTAAAATTAACAAATCTGGTAATGACGGAATTAACAGTTTCCAATAAATAAACACGATCCATGACCGTTAAAGAAAGCTCTAAACACTTATCACCATTTCTTACGGTTAAAACGGACAGCCGTCGGCTCTAAAACTCTCTAAAACCACTTGTGCTGACCTAAAATGAACCTCAGCGTAATCGTGGAACTCATGTTCGATCCACAGCCTGAAGCACTAAGGCCTGGTACACTTAAAACAATTTACTACTTTTGCTATCGTAGATGCAACGCTTTCTCCAGCGTCACATTTTTGATGCTTTAAGCTAGATCGGGCTCCAAAACATTATTAACTGGACCTACAAAATTCGTTCAAGTTATTTCAGTGTCCTAACGTGTACCAAAGGGTATTGATAAAAAGGAGCTATATTTCTCATAAGAATTTGATTCCATTTCTTCCGATACTGCACAAGCCAAACTGTTAAAATACCCTCACATTTGGCCCTTGAGTATTCTTACGAATTTCTTAGAAAAGTTTCTCGTTATATGACTCCTGTTTTAACAGCCCTTTTTTTCCCTGAATCGGGCGTGGGAGATTCCACCAGCACTGAGGCTCTAGGTCTATTGTGACTCGCCAGTTTTCACATCAGTCCAGCACTCTTGACGAAGTCAAGAATAGTCCTGATGTTAGCTTTCGCTATCTCTTCGGCTTCAGGATGCTGTACCCCAAAGTGCCATTCCCTTTCCCTGTTCAGGTATCGGCAATAGCATAATACATGAAGAGGAGTTTTGTCCTCTTCCTAACATTTCCTACTGAGGAAATCTTCCGATACTCCTATGAGGATCAGGTGTCTTCTGAGCCCACATGACACAAAGTGAGGTTTTGAGTTCCCACCTTTTTAGGCATAGTAGCAGATTGTCTCGGCTCTTGGGTGGACCTTCTATAAGTATTTTGGACTGTCTTGGTAACAGAAGTTCCAACCAGTATTCCCTGTGTTTGTCCCTTAATTGTTTTTCCAGCATACCCTTTACATGTTGGTAGGTTGCGGTCAAATTAAAAGTTTTTCGACTCCTTTACCAGCCAGGTTTAACCCTACAAATTGATTCAAAAAAGTCCTAACATAGAACTGATATGTTTTATGCTTTATTGGTAAATAAATCGAATCCTCACTCTAGAATTTTTTCCTTTAAAACATGATGAGCTACTCGTAACTCTTCTACACGTTCTTAAAAGTACCTAATATATCACCAGAATACTTTAAGGGCCGGTTGTACAAACAAAGCTTAAGTCTTAGTTCAGGTGAACTTGACTTAAAGCAGAACTGGACTTAAAAATCGTGGCCCATTGGACAAACCTAGTTCAGATGAAATTTTCTTAAGTTGGTAATGTGGACGCATGCATATAGCTGTGCAGTGCCGTGCTGTCATATATGATATTTTATTTTGAATTTTGATGTGATTGTTGAATTTTTCTGTTTTTACGGTTTGGTTATTGTTAGGTAAGTTTTAGGATATATTTTTTGTTTTCACACTTTTACCAGGATATTTTCAAATATTTTAGAGTATGGCAGATAATAAAAGAGGGGCAAATTTTACGTCCAAAGAGGAGTGTCTTATTTTACATTTGGTAAAAAAAGTATGAAAATGCAACTGAAAATTAAAAAACCGATTCAAATTTAACAAAAATAAAGCAGAGGTTTGGAAAATAATTGAACAAGAATTTAACTCCGAAAGAGGCGAAGTATTAAGGGAAGCCATTACAGTAAAAAAATATATAGAACTTAAAAAACGAAAGTGGCCGATGAAAAAGGTTATAACATGGAGAGGTCAGGCGAAACCAACACTCTTTTAAACTCTTTTAGATTTGGAGAAATTTGGGGAGAAAGAGCCCTTGGCTACACTACTGAGTTTGAAGAGGATGCACATCCAGAATGTGAATAGTTTTTTCAAAATTATCTTAAAATGAATATGTATTTTTATTAAATGATTAATAATATATTTCAGAAGTAATGGCAATATTTTTAATTTACCTGTTTGTAGGAGAAGTTATGCGATGTTCTTTCTGGTTTATTATAAACCGGGCCCCTTTTTTTTCCAAAATCTAAACCTCCTTAGATACTCATCATCATTCCAATATTGAAAATCTTTCATCTCTCTATAATTTTGAGGGCATCGCCTACCATATCGCCTACCATTTCTTAACACATCAAAAATCTGAATAAAGTCTTCATCATCGGTAAAATTTTCCATTTCAATTAAAAATTTTTACGTTACGTACTAATGAACTCTGCTTAAGCCATCAAATTCAATCGCTTAGCTGAACTAGTATAAAACGTCTACTTAAACTAAGTTCATAGTTGAACTAGGTATGTACAAGAGAAATTCATATTTTAAGTATTGTACAACCGGCCCTAAATTAATCTAATTTGGTAACATAGCCATCCTACTCTTGTCTGAATCATCAGTTGACGTCGAATTTCGTAAATTATCTTCAACTGGTGAGGTTATTACCAATTGCGATAAAATTGAGGAACCACGATATTCTGTTGGTGAATACGAGCTTTGTTAAATAATTTTGAAGTAAAGCGAGAGTTGTGAAGATACGATCCGACACGACGTTATGCTGTGCTGGATTTTAGCTGAACTATGGCCGGAATCTTCCAAAGAAGATTTCTTTGTAGTACGGACTATGTAAAGGCCGTAATCCAAGATTTCGGCGTTGTTTACTTTTATTTTTAAATAATTTTAATACGTGTCAGTTACACCTCGTAAAGAATCCCTTTATTTAAATCTAAATTCGGAATTAAGTTTTCTTAGTGTTCACCACGTTGTTGGAGTTGTTCGTAGGTGCGGAATTTGGAAAACTAATCCATGAATTCAGAGCTGGTATCAAATACCAAGGATATCACTTTGGTTGTTTAAATTGATTGGGATTCAGTGAATGTTTAAAAAAAGGGTTCTTATGTTTTGAATTTTGCCGTCTGGCTGAATTTGACTTTTAAAACAGCATTACGGAACACATCGTCACATAATTATAAAAAAAACTTAATATGAATAATCAGTTCTAGCCAAAAACGCTAATTTTGAAAGTTTTCCATCTGAATTCAATACCAGTATTAAAAATGTCTTAATTTCTGTAGAAAAGTCTAATAAAACAATAAAAAATAATTATTTTACCGATTGTATCTCAGAATTTTGAATCCTTAAGGTCGATTCACACATAGCAGTGACGTGACAGTGCCGTGGCCAATACGTAATTGTTGCGGGCCGTAAACACACAGTGATTTCTATTCAGTGTTTCATCAGTGCTGTTACAGTGCAGTTGAGTAGCCTAAATTGAATCTTTTTACGATGAAGAACTTTTGCAGATCGCAATGATTTCAGATGAAGAAATGGAAAAACAAGTAGAGAAACAGAACTGGGTCCATCAAGCATGGAAAAAGAGAGGAACAGAAGGGGAATTCATTACACTATACAAGGAACTGACAGACGATTGAGGTTTGTTAATATATCGGTTAGTATGATATTATTTAGAGGGAATGTTAAGAAAAAAAATAACAAGTTTTGTTGAAATTTGTAAAAAAAGATTTTTATTTTATTTTCTGAACACGTAAATATTGTAATAAAATGTATTTGAAATTAAAAGGTATACATCCGGTAGTTATTAAAAATTTAAGAATCAAGACAGGAATATATAAATATTGGTCGTCAATTTTGACATGAATTGAAATTTAAGAAAATGTTAATGTCAGGATAATTAAAAAAAAGATTTTTTCTACAAGCGTGCGGAAAAGTATACTTTTCCGCACGCATTTGAGTGCGGAAAGTTGTACTTTTCCGCACTAGTGCGGAAAAAAGTTTTTTCCGCACTAGTGCGGAAAAGTAAATAAAATATTAAACTTCAGTGACGCTGTCGCTGGCCCTTCCACTAGTCAGCAGCTGTCACCAGAAAAGCCTTCTAGAATGACCTCTTCCAGCCAAGTTCCCATGGCCACAGTTGCAACAAACCGAAATCTGACTTCATTAGAAAACATTTTAGCCTCTGCAATTAATTTGCAAAATGCCACAAATTGCACATTTAATATTAATATTAATAATAATTAATTTGATGATGTATTTAATAATAAATGTTTCTTGATGTTAGCTTTTGTATTTTTTCCGCACGCTAGTAGAAAAAATAGTGTACCTAACACGTGCGTAAAGTGACTTTTCCGCACGCGATTGCTGGCCGAACTCCGCTACGCGTCGTTCGGCAATCTGCAATCGCGTGCGGAAAAGTATCACTTTCCGCACTTGTTAGGTAAACTACTATTGAATTTATAAAAAAAACAGATTCTATAGAGATTTTTTTATAAAAAGCAGTAATTAAATAAGCAAATTTACATTATAAAAAAATTGTAAAAAGTATAATAAGGAAGGTCAAATTTAAAAACAAACTGAATGGGATTATGATCCACATTTTATTGAAGAGCCAGGGGATGGACTATCGAAAAATAGGAAAAGAAGAGATCTTAGAAGAATTGTGAATTTATTTGGACTAATGATAAAAAAAATATTTTTTAACAATTTAATTAGTGTTATTGTAATATTAGGTATATTTTGATACTCAATATTTAAAGCAATTTTAATTTGTTTGTGTAGCACAAATATTTTTTTTTAGGTTAAGGTATGAATGGTGGAATGTATGTTTTCTTGAGTTAATTATGTCTTAAAATTGCCAACTACTTAATAATAAATTGGTCAATTTGTTTATTTAACACCATACAGTTAGGATATAAAAAAATATAACACACGAACCTGAGATAAGAGATAAAAAAAAAATAAAAATAAAAAAAAAAATAAAAATCTTGGTAATTTTAAATTTGAAAGACCAGTATTTCATTACAATATATTTATTTTATAATACAAATACATAAACACGTCTCTAAAACCGGGTACTAATATTTTGATTTAAAAAAAATTCTCAATTCAGCTTGAAAATATGCATCGTTTTTCCCATTTAACCAACTTTTGTATCTATAAGGGTTTAGGAAATCCCAATAGTGATCAATTAAATTTGCGCCTCGCTTTAACCACCAACCAAAAGTACGTGTTATTAAAAACAATCGACATAAGTTGCGCTAACTATGTTAGCATCATCAATATACAAGGTATTCCTATTAAAAAATATTATGTTTGTAGTTACACCCCCTAGCAGCAATTTCTCCTGATCGCATTTATTATATTTTTTTTACATATATGTTCAACAGTTTCTAATATACACCCGCTCCATAAACAATAATAACAGTTTAAATTTTAAAATAAGCATAAAATTGGTATTGTCAAAAATTCCCGTTACACACAGTTGTACCAAAACGTATCAAAAAATTATTTGGTCTAATGGTCGTTTTTTAAACTCCCACACATCGAACCGAATTTAACTGTCTGCGATTTTCGAACGGTTAAAACAATTACTAGGGCCACAGCCAGGTCATTATATCATAACCACAAATCGTCCAAATATACTGCTAAAGCTATCATCAAACGCAATAAAACAGGTGTCGATCGAGCGACAATAAAACAATCGAATATCGGTCAGGTTGCTTCGTTAATGAAAATTTAATAATCCTATTTCAAAAAAATATATAAGGAGTGTCACGATGATAGGCCATTAGCCTTTTGTTGAAAATAATTTTAATTTGAAAATTTGGTTACATGGATTTGTCAGCATGTTCATGTTCTATCATACTCTTTATCACATAGTCAGTACGACTTAAGAGAACTTTCCTGAGGATTAATAATAATTTGAAGATTTTATGTATAAGAAGCAAATAGGAAGTCAAACGTCTGACTTGCGGTTCGATCCATCAGTTCCTTGTAACGTAATAGACACATTTTTGAGTTTTCACTAGGAGTTCGCGCTGGTACTACACTCAAAATAAAAACAACTGGAATTTCTACAATTTGTTATTGAAATCTGCCACATAAAAAACTTTTCAAATAAAGGTCTCTACTTTACTAACATAAAATTTACGTTACTACAAAAGGTGAATTTCTACCTATCACTATATTGGATCGATCTTAAAACAAAACAAATGCTCTTATCCATTATATTCCATAAAAAACCAAACACCCCGTAGTAAAGCATCCGAGACGAAATTCCGAGCCGCGCTACATCTACAACAAAATTTTAAGTCTACTATTACTCTTAAAGTATCAGTATACAGGGTGTTGAAAATTTCAATGTACACTATTGGGATTTTGTTAACTGTTATAGATACAAAGTCGGTCAAATGAGAAAAAAGTTGCAAATTATTAAGATAAGTTTACTGGATTTTGAAAATGTTTAATATCAGGTCCGGTTTCCGAGATATTTGCTTAAACCAAAATTGACAATTTTCGTTTTATTTAATTATCACCTTTATTTTAAAGACAGAAGAAAAGTTTTTAATTTTTTTTTTGTACAAGACCAAATACCGCTTAACATAGCGTAGTCAATTTTTCGATACGACGTTTCGTCTTTAAAAATCATTTCTCAATTTTTTTTTAATTCGGACCTGTACTTTTTATTTTAGAAATCTCTATTTTGTTCTCTATCCAAACATCTATCACACTTATTTTTTTTTATAAAATTTTGACAATGAATTGCACTTTGGGAAATTTTGTAAGTACTGTCCTGATCATTTTCATCTTGAATATTTATAAATATTTTTGAATGAAATTAATTAAACATAAGTTATTGGGCACTATTAAATATTTGAATTACATTAAAATTATTTATCCGCATTTAAATTTTCCTTGAGTTGATTTTCTATTAGCCCACGCCATAAATTAATAGAAAATCTTTGTTATGGCCGTATTTCAATTTCTTGTATTAAATGATTAATAGTGGCATATAAATGTACTTACAAAATTTTATAAAGAACATTACATTGTCGAAATTTAATAAAAAAAAATTAAGTGTGATATATGTTTGGATAGAGATCAAAATGGAGATTTCAAAAATAAAATTAAAAGTATAGGTCCGTATTTAAAAAAAATAATTGAGGAATGCTCTTTAAAGACGAAACGTCGTATCGAAAAACTGACTACGCTATGTTAAACTGTATTTGGTCTTCAACAAAAAAGATTCAAAAAGTATTCTTCCATATTTAAACATAAAGGTGATAATTAAATAAAACGAAAATCGTCAATTTTGTTTATAAGCAAATATGTCGGAAACCGGACCTGATATTAAAAATTTTCAAAATCCATTAAATTGGTCTTGATAATATGCAACTTTTTTTCCATTTAACCAACTTTGTATCTATAACGGTTAACGAAATCCCAATAGTGTACATTGAAATTTTCAACACCCTGTATAACAGCAATGTACGAATTAACAAAATCCGCTTTTAGCGATCTCGTAGAGAAATCAACGTTTTGATAAAAAATTTTAAAATTTCAAGAAATGGGATCAAAAATTTTCAAAATGTTTATGAAAACTTTTAAGAAATTTCGTCAAAAATTTTGTCAAAAATTTCAATCAACTTTCATAAACAATCAATCAACTTCAAAAATTTCAAGAATTCTGCTAAAAAATAATGAATTTTAATCAAAAATGCCAATAAAAAAATTCAAGAATTTGGATCAAAAATTCAAGGATTAAAAAAAATTTTTTAAGCTCTTTTTGAAAAATCGTGTGATCAAAAATTTTAATGCCATATTCTGAAAATGTCTATCAAAAATGTCAATCAACAAATTTAGAAAATTAAACAAGTTGCGCAAGACTTTCATGAATTTTAATCAAAAATGGTAATAATTTTTTTTTTAATATTTGTATCACTTTTAATCAAAAATTTCAATTTAAAAAAAAAAAAATTGTAAGTCGTTACAATAATAATAAAAATTTTAAAAACATATTTTGATAAAACAGAATTTTGATGAAAAGTTTTACAAATGTTTATTAAAAATTTCAATCTACAAATTTCAAGAATTTTAATGAAAAAATTGAAATGTTTAAAGAATTTTTATAAAAATTTCAAGAAATTTCATCAAAAATTTTTTCAAAAATTTCAATAAACAAATTTCAAGAGTTATAGAAAAATTTGCATAATAAATTTAAATAAAAAAATTCATAGATGTCAAGAATTTTAAAAAAATTGAGGAATTTTGTGATCAAAAAAATTTCAAGAATTGTGATGAATTGTTTAAAAAAATTTAATCAAGAATATCATTGACCAAATTTCAAATATTTCAAGAATTTTGATGAAAAATTAAAAAAAAAAAATTTAAATTGGGATCAAAAATTTCAACAATTTCGATAAAAATTTCCGTCAAAAATTTAAAAAATTTAACAATTTATTGAAAAATTTAAAAAATTAAAAAAAAAATAAAAAGTTTCATTAAAAATTTGTCAATTTCAATCAACTTTCAAGAATTACGTAAAATCTTCATGAATTTTAATCAAAAATGTTAATCAAAAAATTTGCATTAAGTTTTGATCAAAAATTTCAATTAATAAAAATCAAAAATTTTAAATACCATTTTTTGACAAATTTTATGATAAAAAATTTCAAGAATTTTGACGAAAATTTTTAAAATGATTTGATAAAAAAACTGAAATATATGAATTTTAATCAAAAATGGCAATAAAAATTTTTTAAACATTTATATCAGTTTTAATCAAAAATTTCAATTAAAAAAAACAAAAATTATAAGAATTTACAACAATGATAAAAATTTTAGAAACTCATTTTGATAAAACTAAATTTTGATGAAAAATTTTAAAAATATTTATTAAAAATTCCAATCAACAAATTTCATGAATTTTAATGAAAAAATTGAAATGTTTAAAGAATTTTTATAAAAATTTCAAGAAATTTCATCAAAAATTTCAAGAGTTATGGAAAAATTTTCATAATAAATTTAAATAAAAAAATGTCAAGAAAGATGTCAAGAATTTTAAAAAAAATGAAGAATTTTGTGATCAAAGAAATTTCAAGAATTTTGATAAATTATTTAAAAAAAATTAATCAAGAATTTCATTGAACAAATTTCAAATATTTCAAGAATTTGGATAAACACTTTAAAAATTTCAAAAATTTCCATCAAAAACAAAAATTTTTGATGAAAAATTTAAAAAAAAAAATTTAAATTGGGATCAATGATTTCAACAATTTCGATAAAAATTTCCATCAACAATTTAAAAAAATAAAAAATTTATCGAAAAATTTAAAAAAGGAACAAAAAAATATCAAAAATTTTGTCAATTTCAGTCAACTTTCAAAAATTTCAAGAATTGTGTAAAATTTTCATGAATTTTAATTAATCAAAAATATTAATTAAAAAATTTGGATCAAGTTCTGATCAAAAATTTCAATAAAAAAAATCAAAAATTTTAAAAATTAAAAAAATACCATTTTTTTGAAAAATTTTAAGATAAAAAATTTCAAAAATTTTGAAGAAAATTTTTAAAATCATTTATCAAAAATTTCAAATATAGTTCAAGAATTTTGATAAAAAAAAACAGAAATATTTCAAGAATTTCGATAATATAAAAATTTCAAGAAATTTCATCAAAAATTGCAACAATTTTGAAGAATTATGCAAAAAATTTAATCAAAAGTTTCAAACAAAAAATTTCAAGAATTTTGATGAATAATTTAAAAAAAATTGAGAAAAATCTTGATCAGAAATTTTAAGAATTTTGATCAAAAATTAAAAAAAAAATCAATCAAAAAAATTAAAAAATGTCAATAATTCCAAAAAAATTTAAATTTCAATTCAACAAAAAATCTGTAACTACCTAATGTAAAATTTCGTGCAAAATTTTTCAGTGTTAGAAATGTTAAAACATACCACTATTTTGACATTAAAATTAATTTTAAATTTGACTATTTACTTAACCGATAAAGTATATTTAAGTTTTTAGGAATCACCTTATATTTTGAAATACCTTTTTAATTATTTATAATCTTAATTTATAATACTAAACAGCTGTACCCACAGAAGTAACATAGCAAATCCTAATTTTAATAGGGGAACATGTCAACTCGTTTTCAAAATGTCAACATATTAGACACCTCATTAAAAAAAATGTGAAATATAAATCACGTCATTTAAAAAAAAAGCAATAAAAAAGCAGTAAGTGACTTGTTCACCCGATATTAATATTTAATAAAGATATTTTTAGTTCCATAATTAATATTCACAACAGATTTGATATTGAATAGATTACTGTAATTAAAAATTATAAAATAAATATCTTTTATATAATATATTGAAATAGGAAATATTTTTCGAATTTCTAATTTTAGATAGAATGTATATTTGTACTTCTTTACAAAAATCTCGTACCCATTTTATTAACCATCAATAATTTCATAATGGATAATTGATAATTTTTATTATTTAAACTTGAATTACATATCGATAAAGACAATATGGACGCGATAAAGGTCAATAGTCTTATTACAAATTTACATATAGACGTCGGTAATAATACAAGAAATCTTGAACACCGTGTCAAACAAGTTAATTAACTTAATTACGACGATTTTCAGCATTTAAACTAACCTAGACACATTAAACTTGACTTGAAGCAAGGCAATCTGGACGCAAGTTATTGGAAATTACAAAAGTACATTCAATTTAGTTTTACTGGATTATTAAACGGGTTTTTTCGGAAAATGCTGAAAAAACATACTTATTTTAACTAGTAATGTTTTTATAAAAATTGCAAAAGCTTAATAGTTTATTAGAAATGTTTTAATTATAATCTAAACACAAATTTAGTTTACCTATGAACAAAAACGCGTCTGAACGGCTAAACCGATTGATTTGAAATTTTGCATATACATATATTTAGTTGCTCGAGTATATATTTTAATCGGACAATAGTAAGTAACCGTTGATTTAAAACCATAAATATCTATTACCGGTATTTATAAAAAAATGTATTTGACATTTATTAACCCCTCTCGTGCGCCATTGATCCACACACCTGCGTTATTTTTAAGTTCGTTTGAATTTCGCTAAAGGTGTTTATAAAATACGATTAAGCTCGCTGGACACATAAGTCGATAATTGCTACTTATAATTGATGATATTTAATTGGAACAACTAGTAATTAGAGATGTTTTTTGAATGCCAACGATGTCAACCAACAACAGCCAATATAAACACCACCGTTTGCGTAACCAAGTGCGTAGATGTGGGGAGGGTAAAGGTGGTAATTACCCCAGGATACCAAAAAAATAGCACGAAAAGAAGAAATAAAATATATGAAATGTAGAAACAGACAAATACATATTTGTTTAAAAGTTTGATTACCCCCCCCCCCGCAGTTTCCAATGGGGAAGTTTTTCCCAAAATTCTTCCAATGAAAACGGAAGTATGGAAAAAACTATATAAAGTATGCAAATTTTTACAAAAATAAATAAATGTTTTCACTCTAAAAAGGCCTAGAAAAAATCACACATAAATTGGGAAAAAGGAAGAAAACATTTTTCCACAGTTCAATTTGAATAAAAAGAAGCAAGAATACATTTTGCACAGTTAAATTTCACAAATTAAAATTTAGAATTACTAATTTTTCGGTAAATTGTTGAGTTGCTATAGTCCAAAATGCAGTTTTCAAATAATAATTAGAGAAAAAACAAGAGCATTTTTCACACACAAATTAGAAAAAAAATACGGAAGCAACAACGCATTTTTTCCCACAATAATTTATAAAACAAAGCAACAATGCATTTTCCCCACATAAAGCTGAAAAACAAAACTAAAAACCTTTTTTCACATAAAAATTTGAAATTCAAAGCAAAAGTCCTTTTTTCCACAAATCAAATCGAAAAACAATGCATTTATTTATGTAAAAATTTGAAATTCAAGGCGAGAATGCATTTTTTCATACAAAAAATTGAAATACACAGTAAGAAACAATGAATAACACTGCATTTTTTTACACAAGAATTTGAAATTCAAAGCAAGAATTTTCCATACAGGAAATAGAAAAACAAAGCAACAATACATTTTTTTATACAAAAAATTGAAAAACAAAGTAAGAATGCATTTTTCCACAAAGGAAATTGAAAAGACAAAGCAACAATGCATTTTTCCATACAGGGAATTGAAAAACAGAGCAACAATGCATTTTTTCATACAAAAAATTGAAATACAAAGTAAGAAACAATGAGTAACAATGCATTTTTTTACACAAGAATTTGAAATTCAAATCAAGAATTTTCCATACAGGAAATAGAAAAACAAAGCAACAATACATTTTTTCATACAAAAAATAACAAAGTAAGAATGCATTTTTCCACACAGGAAATTGAAAAGACAAAGCAACAATGCATCTTTTTATACAAGAATTTGAAATTCAAAGCAAGAATGCATTTTTCCATACAGGGAATTGAAAAACAGAGCATCCAACCATGGAGAATTCATAATTTTTTTTAGGTTTTGACAAGAAACTTTACGTAAGGAACTTTTCTAAATTGGAACGGTCCTTGTTGCTTTTTCACTATTTTTTAACATTTAAAAAAAATTACACAACCTATATTGGACAAATATAATTATTTCAAATATCAAATCCAATATATTCAGAGTAAAAGAATAAAATTTGATAGTCGAAGTTAATTTTATCTATAACAAATGGAATTTTTACAATAAAAAGATGAGTAATATATCTATAAGCAAGCGAATGGAAAGGGAAGAGAAGACATCTTCCAATATTTATTAATATTTCTCTTGTTGTAATGTTAGTTCTTTATAAATTATCCAAAAAACCATATTGAAATTTGATTATTTAGATTGTATGCAATTTGTATTGTACAAATATTTTTAATATGTATAAAAACATATTCGGGGTTTTAGTTGAAAATACAGTTTTTACATCATTTTTAAAGAAACCAAAAGTCTGACATTTTAAAATTATGTCATTTCCTTATTTTTTTTACCAGGATATATTCTTGAACAATTTTTAATTTTTTTTTTAAGTAGAAAGTATCATTAACCAAATGTTACAATCAGTTTTGCCGTTTTTCAGTAGCGTATAGAACTGGTGTAAAATATTAATAAGTGTTAACTGGTTTTTTTTTATTTTTACTACAATTTTCACAAATATTAATTGTTGTGAAACAAAAAAGATTTTTTCAGTTTTTTGCTATACTTAAAGCAGCCGATTTTTTGCTAAAAATTTGCTTTAGGTATATTTTAATTTTTCATTTAATTTTTAAACACCCTATATAAATTACTATTACTATAAATATAAATACTATAGTCTTATAATAAATGTTTTATTTCCCAATTATAATTTTCCTTCAATCATCATTTGAAGATTAATAACATCCACCTGGATATATGAGCTTGATTAAACAGAGGCAAATACAAGTCACAGATTTTTTTTTGTGAATCGAGAAATGAGTACATCGTAGTACGCCAGGAAGAAACATTTTCTTCATTAATCTAACCATCAACCTTAATGACGATTGCACGGCAGTCTCGTTGCATTCCGCGTATTTATTTTGTAAAACTGCTACATAAATACTAGAGGCGGACAGAAAATAACTTTAATATTTATAAAATATGAAGTCTATTAATATTTAATTCAAAATGTTACGCTAAAACGCTAAAATTGTGTATGTATTTAACAGGTTAAATGTTGATATGATATTATTTTTTTATAGAATACAAAAATCAACTAGTAAATGTAAATATGTTATTTAAAGTGATCAATTTATAGTTTGTTTGTATTATAGGTACAGGGTCTAATAACCCACCAGCAATATGACAATAGGGTTTTGCTTTTTGCTGCAGTCGACGATCTAGAAATCCTCTCCAATAATCACATTTAGATACCAGCGAACATGCAAGGATACCATATTTCTATAAGGTATATCTTCCCTGCTTAGAATACACGCCGTTATTATTCTCGATAAATATGACACCACATCATAAAAAATCAGTATTCAGCTATCATAATTTTCAGAATGACTTAGGGCGTTTATTCTTGACAAATTTCTTATGCACAGCAGAAAGATTTACAAGCTGTATGTTTTATGTCACCAAAAAAAATTGTAGAAATGTGTAGAAATTCTGTTTTAGCAGTACATAAACAAACACAAATGTTTTTGATAAATTTAACCATTTTGTTATAATTACCGACCAAAATCTTTGAGTAAAATAAAAAAAATACACCCTATTTTTTAGTTTAACAACAAAGTTTTGACATAAATTTATTTAACTCTTTGTATTTCTCGCGCCACTCATGAGCTGGTCTTGAAGGAAGGGGAAGAAATTATTTTGTTTTGCAAATATCATGATGAGATAAATGTTTAAAAAATTATATGTGAAAATGTAATTGTAATAATTATTATGAATATATTAATGATAAATAAATTAGTATTTTCTTTTACAACTCTTGGTTTTACTAAATATTGGAATCGATGCATATACGGTGTAAAATACCAAGTTTGCATCAAAAAATTTTATTTTCAAGTCTATTTAAATAAATGAATATATTTACTTGTGTGAAACTAACAATAAACGATCAATGGTTAATATTTCCACAAATAAAAATAGTTTAAAAAAATATATAAATCCTCTTATTTATACGGTTCAAATAAGGAAAATTTAAAATTAATTTTAAGGGTGAAAGTTAAAAAGATAAACAGAACCAAACCTAAACAATTCTTCTTCTAATTCTTTTATTGGGATGTCCATAATCAATTTACCCAACCTAAATAATTTTTATTAATATTTAGGGAAAATATAAAAAATTTGAGTTGGCCATTTGATCTTTAAATTAAACCCAAAGCACAACATGATACACGGAGCGCTTTTCTAACAAACCCCAATTTCTATTTGAAGCACATTTTTATTTTAAAATTTCTTCCCCAGTTTAATTATTTATATATTTATGAAAATCTTTCCTCATTTTATTTTTAAATATAATGTAACGACGCCGGTCCTGTGTCTGATGGAATGTACATAGCATGCGCGAGGGATCCATCGAATATTCGGGCCACGGCGATGTGAGTGTTCCGAGATCAAGCAAAATAAATATAAATACTTGAAAGGGACGGGCAACAATTCCCTTCCTTCCACACCTTTTTTTCCCTCCAATTCAATACCCTGGATATGTGTGCGATAGACGTCATGGCGATTATCTTATACTACAACCACCCTAGACAAATCCTCTCAGCCATTCTCCTGAAATAATTCTCCTCCCTTCCTAGAGCCATTCTATTTGGATACCTGAAAGCCATACACACACCGTTTGGCGATCATGCCTCCGATTCGAATGGTATCCTTTTTTCCAACCTCCTCTTACACCTTCCCATCTCCAGAGTCCACAAAACCTCCCTTTCTTTTATGGGACACCAAGGAAGCTCTATCTCCGACCTCTATCTCACAGACAGACTCAGTGACCAGGTCGAGGATAGATGCTTCATTGGGGAATCCATAACCTCTGACCACCAAACCCTTATGGTTAAAACATTCCTTTTCGATCCTATTCCTACTTGGTCAACCCAATTCCAAACCAGATCCAATAAAAATGCAAACTGGCCCCTTTACCAAAGAACCATTTCAGAAAACCTTCCCGAAAATCCCATCCTAGACACCAACTTCGACATAGATAAACTTGCCAACTCCATCAGTAACACCATTTCCCAAGCCCTCGGTATTGCTGTTCCCCAAATCACCCTAAACACTGCCCAAAAACCTCTTACCCTAAATATACTGTATGTCAACTCTACCGTGAGATTGTCAGAACCTAAGATCCAGTTCTTAAAACCGAGTGGCGCCCTCTGAATGCTCTTATCAGGATTCAGATCAATACTTATCGTCAAGATAAGTGGGTTGCGATCACTTCCGACCTGGATCATAGGGACGAGCCTAGGTTCTGGTACAAACTGGCGGTACTCACAGGCCAAAAACCAAAACACAATCACATCTCCTTTTCTACTGACAAATCCTACACTATCCTGCCTAGAAGGACTTGGCCATCAAAGATCACCTCCAAAACTCCCTCATCAGTCCTCCCAATCAAAATTTTAATCCCAAATTTTAAGAGGACACGGAATTCCTACTTCAAGATATCCTCCAAACTCCCAATCCACCTATCCAAAACCCAATCCTTATTCCCTTCACCTCTAATGACATCGCCTCGGCCCTCCTGGCCCTGACCAAATTAAAAGACAAGCTGTCAAAAACCTACGTGCAAACATTCTCCCCAATCTCACTATCCTCATGAACTCCTAATTTCAGCATTCCCATTTTCCAACTTGCTGGAAATCCATAAACACCATCCTTATCCCCAAACCCTACAAAAGCCCTACTTCCTCTAATTCATACAGGCCTATATCCTTGACAAATGTTCTGGGTAAGCTCTTTGAAACTTTACTTAAAGATCGTATCTGGAGCTTTCTGGATGAAAGGGGAACGATCCCCAAATTCCAACGCTGATTTAAGTTTGATCATTCCACCCATGATGCACGAGTGAGACTCCATACCATAGATCCCAAATCCCAATGCTCCTGTAAAACCCTGTCCAAAATTTATTACACTGGCCCATTGTCGAAATATATCCCGTTTAAGCAATTCAGCGCTAAGACCCTGTTCAAAATGTAATACAATGGCCCACTCTCGAAATATATACAGGTTGAGCAATTCAAAGGTAGAGGCAATATTGTTTCACCCGAAAAAAGTAATTGGTCTACTGTAATAAATAATTTTAATCATTTCGAGCGCCTCGGTGATCTATATGTGGCCTCGACAGTAATGATGCATTTCCCGCCTCGGAATTGTAATCTACTATTGGACATAGTTTTACAGGTGTATTAAGTGATATATCGTATATATTAGCTGTAATAAATTTGTAATAAATTCCCCGATGCATTTCTATCGCATTTATCCATTTTGATACGATGTGGGCAAGCTTGAACCTAAAGCTAACCCACAACCTCATATTGCGAACACGGGAGGTGTAATAAATTTTTTTCCGATTGTAATAAATTGTAATTAATGTGTAATAAATTCTTGATGGGTCAGTATTATGGTGGGCCAAAAGTAGCTGGCCCGCTTTAAGTACATGAGTTTCATGCAAATGAAAACGCCCCTACCCAGAATTTTCCAAATAAAACATTTGTCCAACTAGACATAAAGAACAAATATACGAATAAGTCGTAACGGTCAGGTTATCACAAACTTTTTTAGGCGTGGATCCGAGGTCTATACATACTTTTGTATTTTATATTCGAAGTGTTTATTATAAAAATAACTACAACGTGTTTATTTACTATCTGTGTTTTAAAGAAAATATTTTTACTAAATTTATATAAAGTTAAGTTTTTTAGATATAAAGATATTTCCAATAAAAAATAAAATAATGTAAGAATAATGCGAAACTCATCTTTATCATGAAACCTTACTATATTCAGTTTTTTTCAACAATTTTTTTAAAACTTCAGCAACGCCGTATTTACCGTTACTGTATCTCGAATGTCCCCAAAAAATAATTTGAACCAAAATAATTTTTTAAGAAAATTTATTAAAAAATTATTTAATTAGTTTAAAATAATGGTGATAAAATAAGTGCAAAATGTCGTTAATAATTTGCTTATCGTACACAGCTGTAACATAACAGTATTTAAAAACAATTTGTCGAAAAAAATTACAGGTCCGTATTTAAAAAAATAAAGTTGATGCCTGCAAAAAGGAAACGTCGCAGGTAAAATTTAATAACAGCAAATTAAGATTTTATTCTCAAGCAAAAAGGCTACGTGTGTATTCTTCCTATTTTCAAAAATAAGAGCACCACATTTAAAAAAATAAAAATGGTCAAACTACTCTTGTTTTAAATATTAAAATAAGCTTCCCTAATAATTTCGAAGTAAGGATTACTTCAGAAAATAGTCAACTTGTTTCCTAGTTAACTGACTTTTCAAAAATTGTTTTAAACGATTTTTATGGATTCTTTAATGGGTTTTCAAATATTTTTCAAGGATTCTTTAATGGTTTTTCCAGGATTTTTCAATGACTTTTTAGGGATTTCTCAAATTTTGTTCCAGAATTTTTTAAGGATTTATAAAGAATATTTTTTGAGTGTGAAAAGTATTCAATGATTTTTTAAAGGATTCTTCAGAATTTAAGAGGATGGTTCTAAGGATTTTTATGGATTTTTCAAGGATTTTTTAGGATTTTTTAGGGATGATTCAAAAAATTTTAAAGTATTTTTATGTTTAAAATTTTTCAATAATTTTACGAGGAATTGTTTAAGATTGTTTGAGGATTTTATTTAAGGGTTTCTTAATATTTTTTTTTGGTTATTTAAAAATTTAAAAAAAACTGTAAACAATACTTTAATGATTTAGGATTTTTTAAAAATGGATGTTACTTAAAAGAATTCGTTTGTGAATGATTTTTTAAAGGATTCTTTTAAGTATTTTACAAGGATTTATCAGAAATTGTTTAAGGACTTGTTAAGGATAGATCATACGTTTTAGAGTTTTTTCTTAAGTTGTCTGAAAGGATTTTTAATGATGTCTTAAGGAATTTTTAAGGAGTTACAAAGAATTTTTATGAATTTTTTAAACATATTGCGGAAGTCTTTTCAAAGAGTTGAAGGAATTTCATAGAATTTTTCAAGGATTTTTCAGTCAAAGATTTTTTTAAATTTCTACACTTATTTTTCAAGACAGTTTTAATGATTTTTAAGCGATTTCTTTAAGCTTTTAAGATCTAATGTTAAATTAAATACTATTGATTAGTGAACATTATCTTTGGATATAACCAATTTATTTATATTAAAAGAATCACACCCAAATAAATGATTTCTTAATATTAAACTTGTTGAATAATTCCATGTTATTACGGCTTCTTAATAATGAATAAACAATGTTATTATTAAACAAATGGGATTCAAATAAATCAGTTTATTTGTCCAAAAATAACTCTTCTCTAGCTGTAGTGTGTTCAATAACTTCTTTTGAAATCGTATCTAATTTTTTATAATTTATTCAATTTATCTTGTTTATATTCCTGAAATGCTTTTTTGGGTTTTGTTACTGCGCTACCGCATTGTTCATTCATTCCACCAAGATTTCCTTTTACTTTATATGATTTCTTTATTTTATTAATTCGGACTTTCCGTAAAATTATTTAGACATTTTTGGACTTATATTTTTTACGTTGCAAATAAAAGTTCTTGTCAGTTTTAACATATAAACAAAATTAGATATTATTTAAAATAATGGTGAAGTCGCATTATATAATTTTTTCATGATTAAATAAGAGTAACTATTTTATTTAACACCTATATTCGGAGTTGAGATAAAAAGGTTGTTAAATGTATTTTTTACAAGACACCCAAAAAAGTGATATATCAAATGTTTAGGGTAAAAAAAGCGGGATTCTATAAAAAATAAATAAATTTAAAATATTTCTTTAAAATTGAAGTTAAATAATAAAAATAAAACATTAAGCATCAAAAGAATAAATTGGTCGTCTTCATCAGTTTTTCCCGAACAATTTCTATTTTTTTCTATTTTAAATTTATTTTTAAATTACTCTATTACTTAACTACTATATTATGGTTAAATTTCTAATCCATTGATAACTGAAAAAATGTATGGTTAACTAACGAAAAACCAATTTTTACTTTCCCGGAGCCATCAAAGGGAAAGTAAGCGAACGAGCAAAAAAAATGAGGTATTGATGGAAATATTTTAATGGAATTATTTTGTCTGGTAACTGTTATAAAGTTAATTTTTTTGGAAACTATTTGGAATAGTGAAAATACTGAATTTTTGTAAACACTTTTGTAGGATCTACTGCACTGTGCATGCTGCTAAGACGTTTAGTGAGGTTAGGTTCTCGTTTTATATGATTTCCTTCCATATTTTGACAACGATATGCGTGATGAGTTAAAGAGATACGTAAACGCAGAAATCCGTAGAGTTACGTTTGACGTATCACTTAAACCTATCCGTATCCTCTGTGCGCAGTCGCAGATCGATACGGATAGGTATACGTGTTGAAAACTGGCAGTGCTTTAACTCTCTAATGTCAGTAGATAGAACGTTCTTTAACTTTAACGGTTCTGTAACTAATGACAATAACGTTTAGATTGTGACAATTGTACAAGAAATCAACTTGTAAAGTGACAGTAAGTCTAAGGTTTCCACTAAGTAAATTTCGCGGCCTAGGCAGACAAATAACTATGAGAAGATTTCGTTTAATAAATACGTATTCAGTACAGTAAGTTCACCTTAGAACAGCCGCTCTCTGTAGTCAATCAGCCACGTAAGTTTTGGGCTCACGAAAATTGTCAGGATTCCGATCTATTTTACACGTGACATAATTGTAATTCAGATGCAGATTCAGATGATCAACTTTTCAAGTAGTGTTTATGTTGTTTTTTGTTTTTTAAATAAACTTGTTTTGTGTTATTTTTCGTAGATATCATTTGGAAACCATTGCAGTACCAGTATGCTCAACTTACTCCAACGGATTGACCAACTAGCCAGCCACAAACACTGGTTAAATTGAGCAGAACGACACTAATTTTTATAAATATTAATTTTATTAGTGTACAAATGACAATATAACTTTTTTTATTAAAAATAATAGCATAGAATTATATATAATTGTCAATTTATTTTTTTATTCCCAATATATCCTTATTTAAAAAAAAAATTAAACGTCGAAACAAGACAAACTAACCCCGGTTTCCCTTACTATATATGAAAAAAAATCTTTAAGTGATTACTTAGATCACCCTAAAAAATTATTTAATTAACAATGAGCTCATTTTGTAAAAAATAATGAATGAAAAAAAAAATTATGTATTTTTTTTACTGCGGTGTCTAAATAATACCGAATTTTTTAAAATTTTAAAATTAGTACTAACATTAAATAAAAAAATTATATCTCACGGCCAGAATTACTTTAACAATCTTTTTCAAATTCTCTTTAACGTTTTTGAGTTATTTACAAAAATCTAGACTCTACTTTATTAACTCTTTATTTGTTTATACATTTTGCAAATAAAATCTGTTTGGCATATTATTAGCGTATTTCATTTTTAAAGTGATTTTGTAAAAAATCAGCGAAAAAAATGTTTTCAACGCAATTTTTTTTTTTGTTGTGTCTAAATAATACCATAATTTTGTCAATTTTTCAAAATTATTTCCTACTATTTGCAGAATTACTAGGTATATATTCACAGAGCGAAGTACTATTTTCCGCATAAAATTAAAATTATTAATAATTAACACAGATTTAAAGGAGTTAAAACTTTTTTATTGTAACTTTCTTCCCCTTTCACGCTTATAGTTTTTTAGTTATTTACAAAAATCCAGACCCCACTTTATTAAATCTTTATTTGTTTATAACTTTTACAATTGTTTATAAGCGGGTTCAATTTTTATAAATAAACAAATGTATTTTGAACTAAAACTAATACTAAAATTATAAAGATTGTCAAAAAAAGAATTTTGAATTGTCAAAGAGTTTTATGAAAATTGACGGAAGGGAATTTATAACGGGATTTTGTTAGATGTTTATCTATGTTTTTTTGAAATAATGGAATAAAAAATGTATATAGAAAAAAGTAAGCAATATTATTTAATATAAAATAATAAAAAATCAAGGACGTAAAGAATAAGGAATAGAAAATTAGTGCGAAGCTTTAAGGAGGTTAACCAATTTTGAAAGGGAACATGGAGTAGGAGTTAAACGCGGAGATAAGAAAAAAAATATATCAAAAGAGCTGAAGAGATAGCAGAAAGAAGAAAGAAATTAATAAGAAAATTGTTATTCGTTATTTTTATATTTTATTTTTCATTTTTTTAAGGCTTCTGAATCCAACCCATTAAAGAATAGTTCTACAGGATAAGAAATGGAATTCACTTTTCAACAATAATTCTTATTTCTAGATAATTTTATAAATAAAAAAAAAATGAGTTGAAATAGGTATTTAGATTTTTATAATGATAAACGAGTTAATATACAAGTTATTAATTAATTTTATATATGATAATCTTTGAAATAACTTAAATAGTATCATAAAGAATAAATTATGCTCTAAAATTAATGTTGATTAAATTATATTTGAAATTAAAAGATTACTAATAGTTAAATGTTATGTTTATTAAATGTACTGGAAGAGTTGATATGTAAGTAGAGAAAAGGTATTATAGATAAATTGGCAATAAATTTGAAAAAGTGAAAGAATCTTATGATAATGAAAGATGATGCAATAAAATTGTATAAAAATAAACTTAGGGTTGCGATATCAATAAAACCTAGTGGGAAAAAGGTTAAAAATTGGATTTAAAAAAAAATCAATAGCAACAACAAACAAATTTTTGAGAAAAAAAATTACAGGTAGAAAAATAACAGATCAATAGCAACAACAACAAAATTTTTGAAAAGGTACAATTGTTAGGATAAACGGAGAATGTTTAAATTAATAGGAATTTTGTAATGGAATAAAACTTAAATAAACTTATATACCAATATAATTAAATTTACTTATAAAAAAAAAAAAAACAAATAAAAAGATATCAAGAAGAAGGAATAAAGAAGTAAAATTGGACTAAAATCGAGGGGTGTGCAACCTTCTTCAGTAGGTGTACAAATTTTCTGCAGGACATATGCAGTACCTATGCAGGACTCTGCAGTACCTGTGCAGGACTTATGCAGGACTGTTGGTGTAGATTGTTAAGAATAATTAAAGTTTAGTGTCAGATTTTTAATAGTTTAGTATGCAGGTAAGAGATGATACAAAAAAAATGTTGTTAAATATTTAGTTTACATTCTTCTAATTATATTTTATGATAGGTTCCTTATTGATGAGAGGAGGAGTAACCATACTTTAACAATGTTTGGTTATTTCAGGGGGAATGATATACATTAAGCAAATTAAACAGGACAAATAACATAATTATTAATATAAAAAAATAAAGTCCTGTAATCATTATTATTAATTAAATAACACGTGTTTATACGTATGAATTCCTCAGAAAAAAACCGTATTTGTTAAAGGTACCGTTAATCATTAAAACTTCGCCTACCACTAAGATACACACCAGATTAAGACATATTTACTTTTAAATTTTTAATTTAGTTACTTTTAGTATTTAATTTAGTTGTTTATTTATCATTCTTTTTGTTTAATTGTAGAAAATTGTATTTATATTGTATTTGTTGTTGTAATAGCTATGAGTTAACTAAAGCCTATTCTAATTCTAATAATCTAACTACCTATATAACTAATTGAAATGTATTTTTAGGTGGCCGTTAAATTTTTCCTCGTGAACTGTACGGGAGATTAGGAGATATAGAAAACATCTCTGAAAACATGTCGCAACCGGATCCTAACAGTGACGAAAACCAGTTACATATTGCTGATATCCCAACTACTCAAAATATAGTCAGAACCCTTAAGGGGTCCAAAATTAAAGGAATGCTACTAAGGACCAGTAGGGCTAGTTTAAGATGTATATATGTAACTATTGTAAAACAAATGCTTAGAATGTAATCCGAGGTGTAAACCTACAACCAATATCTGATCCCAATGAAAGAGAAGATAAAAAACAGGAGATTATCCATATTCAAATATGGTAAAATTATTCAAAGAATAATGAAACTCGAAGTCATACCACAATAATGTAATTTAAGATCTTATTTTCAACAATGGGTAACATGTTTCGGCCATTCGATGAACACAGTAAGACAAAGTTTAAAAGGTTACTTACAAAATTGCAGTTAAGCAAGCACAGCATATCAATTTTACAACACTATGAGATGAAACAGTCGTAGTGCATCCTAGGATGCACTTTACAAAAAACGGTTAAAGAAAATTACTTAAATTGCGTTTTAGATAAATCACCACTATGCGGCAACTGACTTAGTGACAAGTGACAGTTCAAAAAAGCCCTCTCGAAGAATAATTTTTCTTGTCTTAATGAACAGCTACACACAGTTTCTTGGTCATTTTCTTTAGGTTATGTTTCTTCTTCTTTTTAATTTATTTATCTAATCTCTGTCAATAGTCGCTTGTGTTTGTTACCTTTTTACTTTTATTCTGTTCTTCTTTTTCGGACTGTCTTGGGTTCGTATTTAATGTAATTGAACAGTCACTTGTCACTAAGTCAGTTGCCGCATGGTGGTGATTTATCTTAAACGCAATTTAGATAATTTTCTTTAACCTTTTTCTGTAAAGTGCATAGTGTTACACACTCAGCCCGTGATAAAACTTTTCTTTATTAAATAAAAAAAAAATATATTAACAAATAATTTTATAATTTTCATCATTTCATTAAACATGCTTAGTTAAAATTTTCACATAATTTTCGTACCATTATTTATTGTAAAATTGATATGCTGTGCTTGCTTAACTGCAATTTTGTAAGAACCCTTTTAAACTTTGTCTTACTGTGTTCTACATTTTAATTCTGTATAATAGACCTGATGATGGCCATCGAACAGCCGAAACATGTTGCCCATTGTTAAAAATAAGAACTTAAATTATATTATTGTGGTATGACTTTGAGTTTTATTATTCTTTCAAAGAGAAGATATTGAATTACTTTCTTTACACTCTACATTGGACTTCAAAGATTATTCTTACAAACTGAAAAATAAAGCAAAAAATACCCTCGAGACTATACCTCGTTCGTTTCTAAAAATTAAATTCAACAACGGTCAAGAAAAGGTATTTTGTTTATCCTCGCTATGTTGGTTGTTCTCAGAGAATGGAAAAGACTTTCTTCCATGCGTAAACAACCAAACAACTCAAAACAAAGTGCATAGACAACTCGATAGACACAAGAGTAGTGAGACACAAGAGTAGTGAGAAAATGTTCAAGAAACACACATCTAAAACTCGACCTAGAAAGAATAATAAAGAAGATTCGGGCTCATCCTCTTCAAATAATGAACAATGGGTTGAAAGTGGACATATTGAAGAAGGTTAAATTATGACTGATTTTTGCAAGGTGGAAACAATATAATTTAACACCGTTCCATTTAAATACGCTTCTGTTGTACAATCCAAAAATCTTCAAGAAGAAGAAATAGAGGTGATGTCATTGAGGTTAATGGATGAAAATAAAACAAAATTTAGAGAACTGAAGATAACGATGTTTCAGTTATACATGTTTCAAACATTCTTGGGAAATTACCAACACCAGATATCTCACTAGTAGGAGGTAGAATGAGAGATATTTTTGAAAAATAATAATAGGTATTCTTAAAATAAAAAGTTGTCATCTCTTTTATATTTTATTTTAACCTAAACCATATATATTTTAATAAACTCATAAACGGTTATTCTTGAATAGCATTAAGAAATACTCATACAGTAGGTACTTGTGAAGTACATGCAGTACTTGTGCAAGACCGCATGCAGTACTTGTGCAGGACAGTGAGGAATGTCATGCAGTACCTGCAGGACTGTTTTTTTACATTTCTGCAGTAGGTGTACAAAAATAACTCAAGGTTGCACACCCCTCGACTTTAATATAAAATATAGAAGCAAAGTTGGACTATAGAAATTAAAATTTGGACTTGAAAGGGAAGTTAAAATCAGAAATTCAAACATAAATAGGCGGGCATCAAAGACAGTTAAAAGCAGCAGGAAGAGGACAGTATGAAGTATGAAGAAATAGAGCTACCGGAAGATCATAAAAAAAAAATAGTAAGTGATTTAATATTTGTAAAATTATTTTGTTATTTTCTACTTTCATAGAACCCGACCCAAATTAAAATATTAAAATTGCATGCGTAAATGACCGGAGCATGTAATCTCAGGACTAAATCCCTTTATGACATGTAATCTGCGGATCATTTGAAACAGGGATTTATAATCCGACATGTAAAGCACCAAATAAAAGCAGATAAAAATTGCGAAATTTCTCAATATTTCAAATTTCTTGAAATTATTACAATAATATTTTAATAGTATAAAGGGTTTTTAAGCTTAGATAATGTTTGCAAACAATGAATTTAGTATGTGTACCTATTACGAAAAATTCCCTAATTTACCAATATTTCAAATTTCAACCGGTATAAACAGAGTATTTAAAGTATAAATGAGAGAATTTGAGATAATAACAAGTCAGCGTGGCTGCAAATTGGGTTTTTTAAAAGGGTATACATATTCAAAAAAAGTTTTGAAAAGTAATGAAACTTCTTGGAAGTGCACAAATAGTAAATGCACTGCGAAGATTTTCACCATTTGCGAAGACTCTGTTATAAGTGGAATGAATAGTGAATATAAAAGTACAAGAATGAAGAGACGACCATAAAGAAAATGAACTTTAAAAAAGCTACAAACCAGGTTGCAGAATGTCCTTCAAAAATAATTCACCCCTTTCTTAATGAAAATGTGGGTAATTTGGACAATATTACTACAACGGGATTGTCTTTGGTGAGAAGAAACATGTACAATGCTCGGCGAAAATTTCAGGCCAAACTGCCAACATCGCGACAAGAAGTTTTTCAAGATTTGAATAGTAATGATATCAATATTTAATTCAGAAAACTTTGCTCGAGTTTGAGATAAACAAAATGAATTTGTGATCTTTTCCTGTGATCGTAACTTGCGATATTTATGCGTGGTTGTGAGAAAATTTTTGTTGATGGAACATTTCAATATTGTACAAAGTTTTTTTGTCAAATATTTACTATCCACACAATTAACAACGCACACTCTATTCCACTTGCTTTCTGTCTAATACCAGATAAAACAGCACTGAAATATACAACGATGTTTGAACATCTAAAAAAGAATATGCCTTCAATCCAAAAATTGTAATAGCTGATTTTAAGTCAGCCATATATAACGCTACGGCCAGAATCAAAAATAATCGGCTGCCGATTTCACTTAGGCCAATCTTTGGTACTGTAAAATACAACATCTTCGTTTAAAAATGGAATACAGTGGCAAAAACAGTGAAGCAGTAAAATGGTTACGACTTATTTTTGGTTTAATATATTTAGATCCACTAGAAGTTTCTGATTGTTTTGTTTCTGAATTAATGGAAGAACAACCTAATAACAATAACGCTTTAACCAAAATGGCAGATTATTTAGTCGATAATTATATTTCAGAAAATTTACAGTTTAAACCATACCTGTGGGCTTCAAATTGTCACTCTACAGAAAACACAACAAACGCTTGTAAGAGCTTCCATTCGAAATTTAATGAAAATTTTTATAGTTCTCATCCATCTTTATATACTGTTATCATCGTTTTGAAGCAATTTCAAAGTGATAAAATTAATAGTGTCACCGTTTCGAACAAAATTCGAAATAAAGGTCTAAGAACACTTCATGAAGTATTAAAGACAAAAATAAATGAATATGAAAGTGGACAAATATCCAGAATTGAATTTGTAAAATGTGTTTCTTACCTTGGTAAAAATTAATTTCGTTTTTTTTTGATATTTCAGCAAATTTTATATCCATATGTTCATATATTTCTATTTTTTACCTTTGTAAATTTACGATTTTTTAATTTTTTTTATTTGTAACATATTGTGATGCAAATGTTAATTTGTTATTGCTTGACCAATTAAAATTGTATTTGTTAATTTAGAAGCACTGTGTATTTTTTATTATTGTAAACAAAAGATACATACATATTTATTTAATTAATAAAAATAGTACACAAAATATATTTTCTTGGATTTTATTTTCTTTTTAAAATAACTCTGCTGTGGTTGTCTATAAAAATGAAAATATTATTTAAATTGTGGTTATATCAAGTCAGCGCCATGCAAATTATTGATTTAAAATATTTTAAAAAAAGTTTTGAACTTGCAAGAACACGACAAAAATAAATGAATAAAAAGTAGACAAATATCCAGAATTGAATTTGTAAAGTAAGTTTCTTACCTTTCTAGAAATTAATTTCATAGTGGAATTTCATTTTATAATATCATCAAATTTTATACACATGTATATATAGCAATATACGTATATTTGTATTTTATACCTTTCTATTTTTTTTTATTTTTTGTAACATGTTGTGACGCAAATGTTAATTTGTTATTTTAGAAGCACTATATATTTTTTATCATTGTACCTACACGAAATATGTTTTCTTGCATTTTATTATTTTTTAAATAACTCTGTATATAAGTAATATATGGTGCGGTGATAAAAATGAAAATAAATAATAAACGTTATTTAAATCGTGGTCCTCAGATTATCGGTTTTTTTAAAAACGGTTAGTCCTCAGTTTACATATGCTTGTTCAGGTACCAAATATTAAATCTGAATTGTGGTCCTCAGATTACATGCACCCTAAATAATATTACAATATGTAGCGGGAAAGTAAAAATTATATCTCACGGCCAGAATTACGACTATACATTCACCGCGAAAAGTGCTATTTTCAGCATAAAATTAAAATTAATAAATAAGATAGATTTCCGGAGTTAAAACTTTTTTATTATTATTATTATTATTATTTCCACTTTCACAATCTTTTTTCAAATCCACTTTTTTTAGTTATTTACAAAAATCTGGACCTCACTTTATTAAATCTTTATTTGTTTATAACTTTTACAATTGTTTATAAGCGGGTTCAATTTTAATAAACAAATAAATGTATGTTAAATTAAAGCTAAAACTAAAATTATATATTCATTATTATTATTAACCCAAGACTTAAAAAAAAATCATATAGAAATATTATTATTTAGCGTATTTACTTTTTAATCTGGATAGATAGTAATAAAATTAAAATAAATAAGTAGGTACCTAAATTAAATAAACTACTTATTAAGATAATATCTTTATAAAAGTTGGGAAAAATAATATAAAAATAAACCTGATGTAGGTATACCTATCAAATGCAAAAGTACAATTTAAGTATCTAAAAACTTTCTTAAACCCACTATACACTTGAATTTTTGTTTAAATTTGCTTTTTTAACTACCAAAATAATTTGAGCCATTATTAAATTGTAATACCAAATGTAATTATTTATATAATTACTAACTTACTTTTCGTTTTATAGGTTATGTTTTTTATACCTACCAAGACTAAATTAAATGTAATGAAAATCAAGATAAAAACTTACCTAAGTGGTTTCTTTAATTCAGCTACCCGATAAAAAAACACAGTTTTAAATAGTCTTTTAACACTTGCACAAGAATCCGAAAATGTCTTCAAAAACTTTTAATTTCAACAACACTTTTTTCCACAGTGCTGCGCAGTTTTCTACTAAATTCTCGCCGAAGCCGCAAAGTGTTTTTTTGTCGCTGTATCGATAAAAACAACACACACTGAAACTAAAGCTGATAACAACTCTTCATGATCACAATTAAAAACGAACGTTCAATTTATTTGATTGGCTGTGTCAATGTCAAACTTCAAATTCAAACAAAAACGCAAGGGGATTCCGTACGAATTAAAAAGATGCAATAAAACATCTTTGTTAGTATTAAAAACGCACGGTATGACGTAAAAACCATAGCAAAATAATAAAATTGTGTGTACCGAATAAAAACGTGGTCTTGTTTTTTGCTCTATCTAAGCTCGTGCCGGTTTTTTATCACGTAAAACCCATACACTACCCCGTGAACCCGCCAACTTGACTAAGACTGAGATACGGTTTAAACGCGCCTTCGCGGCATTCGAGTGCACTCGGTGGACGTCGCTCTAAGTACACGCCTCCTATGCGTTGAAACAATGTCTGGAGTGCAACAGAAGAAGAGGCGTGCACGTGCGAGACAGAGATGGATACTGGCATTGTTTTTTGGGATTTGATTTTGATTTATATGCCGTATTTGCAACGACTTGCACTTGATACTGTTCGAAAAGGAAGGTAGGTATTCAGTAATTTTTTTTTGGTGTAATTAATTCTTATAAAATGAAAAGTGAATTGAAAATTATAGACGTGAAAATAATGGTTTAACATTTTAACTTTTAAATGAAGTTATTTATTTTCCTTAAAAATTATTTTTTTTTAATCAGTCATTTGTATATTTCAATAGTTCCCTAGATCAATACAGTGCCGACTTTGGCCCATTTCTTGGGACAAAAATGTTGTAATAGAATAATAATAATAATAATAAATAATATTTAAAAAATAGTAATAATAACAAAAATAATGAAAGAAAGTAATCAACAGTGATGCCGATTTGTAGAAAATTTTCAGTTTTTGGTTATTTTTGTACATCCTTACTATATATTTTCGTTGAGTTTGCTTTTTTATTTGTTTGTAACGGTTGTAGCGCTTTGTGTGGTTGATGAAAAAATTTAAAAATTTGAAAAGTGTGTTCTTTATGGTGTCTAGATGTGCTGGAAACCAATTTTGAATTTTAAATACAAGATGGCACCTCCAAGATGGCAGACGAGGTTTGTGATTATAGACAGATGTTATTCAAAATTGGTATGAGGGTGTTTATGTGGTCGGAGATTTCGATGCTTTTGTCAAAATTAATAATATCAAGACAGCGACTCCAAGATGGCGGACTAGATTTATGATTATACACAGATTTTATTCAAAAATAACGGGATTTTTGGTGTCGGAGATTTTGAATTTTTTGTAAAAATTAATAAAATAGAGATGTCGACTCAAATTATTTTTGATTATTTACCAATTCTATATTCAAAATTGTCATGCGGGAGTTTTGGGGTCGGAGATTATGAATTTTTTGTCACAATTATTAAAATCAAGATGGTGACTCCAAGATGGCGGACAATACTTATGATTATTTACCGACTCTATTCAAAATTGGTATGTGGATGTTTATGGTGTCGGAGGCTTTAAATATATTGTCAAAATTAATAAAATCAAGATGGCGACTCCGAGATGGCGGACAAGATTTATAATTATAGACAGATTTCATTCAAAATTGGTACGAGACGGTTTTTGGGGGTTGATTTTTTTGTCAAAATTAATAAAATATAGATGACGACTCCAAGATGGCGGACATTATTTTTTATTATTTACCAATTCCATTCAAAATTGGTATGTAGGTGTTTATGGGGTCGGAGATTTTGAATCTTGGGTCAAAATGAATAAAATCAAAATGGCGACTCCAAGATGGCGGACTAGATTTATGATTATGTACAGATTCTATTCAAAAATGGTATGACGGGGTTTTTGGTGTCGGAAATTTTAAATTTTTTGTCAAAATAATAACATCAATATGAGGACTCCAAGATGGCGGATAAGATTTATTATTATAGACAGATTTTATTCAAAATTGGTATGAGGAGGTTTTTGGGGTTGGAGATTTTGAACTTTTTGTCAAAATTATTAAAACAAAGATGGCGACTCCAAGATGGCGGATATTATTTTTTATTATTTACCAATTCTATTTAAAATTGGATGTATCTGTTTATGGGGTCGGAGATTTTGAATCTTTTGCCAAAATTAATAAAATCAATATGGCGACTCCAAGATGGCGGACTAGATTTATGATTATAGACAAATTTTATTCAAAAACGGCATGACGGGGTTTTTGGTGTCGGAGATTTTAAATTTTTTGTCAAAATTAATAAAATTTAGATGTCGACTATAATTATTTTTGATTATTTACCAATTCTATTCAAAATTGGTATGTGGGGGTTTTTGGGGTTGGAGATTAAGAATTTTGTGTCAAAGTGAATAAATTCAAGATGGCGGACAAGTTTTATGATTATTGACCGATATTCATAATTTCTATGTGGGGGTTTTTGGGGTCAGGGGTTATGAATTTTTTGTCAAAATTAATAAATTTTATTACATTGTTGTTGAAAAAATTAGAAAGTGTTAAAGTTTGTTCGTTATGGTATCTAGATGTGTAGGAAATCAATTTTTTTTATCCTTATCATGTAACATACATAAGCGAGAACAGGCGAACCATCGGGACGCCGTTCGAACTAGTCACTGGGTAATTATCAGGGAACAATGTTTTTTTTAGTCAGTCTTTAGCCCAACAACAACGTTATAATACAATAATAATAATAATAATAAATAATAATGAAAAATAGTAATAATAATAAAAATAGTGAAAGAAATTAATCAACAGTGATGCCGATTTGTTGAGAATTTTCAGGTTTTAGGTATTTTTGTAAATCACTGGGTAATTATTAGGAAATAATGTTTTTTTTGATAATTTGTAGATTTTTTCAATAATTTTAACATTTCCTTGATTGTACCGTCTCGGTTTTACTACTTTCACCGGTAGCTAGCGGCGGAGGTAAATGTGCCACCAATAATAATATTCTACCTGTTACGAATTTAGGATTTTAAAATTTCACAGGTACTTGTGCCACCAGAGAAAAGGGCCTCTACCTGACAGGTTAATCAGGGTATAAGCAATGATTACCAAGCAATTGCCAATCGAGGTTCTTGGAACTTAATGCTTAATCCCCGGTCTGTTAAACGTAAACCTTATTTTCCTGTTAACTACTTAATTTTAATATATGTATGGTTTAAGAAGGTTCATCCGGAAATCTCAGCAAAAATTGTAGGAAGGACAAAATTAGGGTTTTTCCTGGGTAAGTTGATTGGTTCTTAGAGAGGGGCTAAATAAGTTTACCAGACGGGTAGAAATATTTTTTTGTTACACTTCAGTAGTTACATTTATCAATCTCAAGTTGTCATTTGTATTTTTCATAATGGATCTTAAAATTGTCAAAAGTATGTACGGAAATGAGCTTATGGTGCTCAATAATTTTGAATTCAACTTTGTTAAATGTGTTTCCTATTTAATTTTACCTAAGTAAAATAAGAGGTTACTGATTTATATCTAATTATTTTAAATATGTTTATGGTAATAGCAAAGAATACACCATTCTTTGGTAATAACCAGAAATAAAAATTTTCCTAGTGTTTAAGACTTAGTTTGAGATAATGACAAAATTTTAATGTTTTTAATAAGTTCAAGTTAAATAAACGCTAAAATATCACTAAAGCATTTTCCATTATTTCAGTTGTCCAGGAAAATTGGCAACAATTTTTGATATTGTCAAAAATAAAAGTACTTTTAAGCAAAATTCACATTTTTGACAAACCTTGCAAACGACCAAAAAAATTTGATATCTGATGATTGAATTTTAGGTTTTAGAGTATCCAGACCTTTATGAAGAATTTTTTTTGTAAAATTAATAAAAAAGTTTTACATTTGTTGCCAACTTTCTTGGATATACTATAACTAACTCGAACACTGGTTAATTCAATACAATATCGTAATCTATGTGACAGTTTAAAGAATAAAATTTCACTAATTTATTTTAATTATAAAATCATACCCCATCTATTGGCGGACAAATACCTGTGTGTATTTAAAAAACCCTTTTGGTTGGTAGCACATTTACTGGTACTCTAGCGGCCTTATTAGGTGCTGCTAGGAGTAGATACCTGAAGGCCTGTAAAGAGTTGGTTGTGTTCGCGTCAGTCTCTTGTGTTTTATTACATTAAGTTTGTTTTTGGACCTTTCAGTGTAATTTTTGTATATCTTGGCTAAGTTGATATCTTCATTAAAAGTAAGATTAACCTTAATGATCAATAATAGATAATGTACAATGAAAATAAGTCGTTTTAGTTCTACTGTTGGTTTTAAGGTTACAAATCGAAAATAAAACGTTGTTAGTGCAAGTTGCTTAGGTCGTAAATCTCTCCATTTTCTTTGATCCTACCAGTACGATTCAGGAAATCTCACTTATATTCTACCATTTTTATTTCTTTTGCCAGTAACACGCTAAGTTTTTGTGTGTTTTAGATGGAAAACGAAAATATGGAGCGTGAGGTGAGGACGAGATGAGGCGAGCTCTTTATTATTATCGCAATGGAGACATGAGATTTAATGAATGCTGTCGGCAATATGGAATACCAAAGCCGACTTTCAACAGGCATCTTAGAATAAGTAACGTTTCTGCCAAAGAAGGCATCAAGATAATTGGACGGCAGTGTATATTACCAAAAGATGTCGAAAATGAACTGGTTAATCACATCTTGACGCTTGTTGGGCTTAACAATAAACGACGTAAGGATGTTGGCAGTTAAAATTGCTGAAAAGAACAATATATTCCACACAACTTCAACAAAGAAACTCAAATGGCGGGGAAAAATGATTCTATATCTTTAAATTTCGACATGGATAACTTGCTCTACGAGAACCCCAAGCAACATCTTTGTTAAGGGTAAAAGATTTCAACAAGGAAAGTGTATATGCCTTTTGTATATTCTGGAAAAGCTAGTTGATGATAACAAAATAGACGCAATACGCATCTTCAACGCAGACGAGTCGGGTCTTTCTACTGTCCATTTGTGAAAATGGATTGTCCGTTTCATTGGCACAGTCAAAACAACTCAGGAGAAAAAGTTATCCTGCTTTTGGATTGTCACACAACACATTTCAAAAACCTTGAGGCAGTTGAGTGTGCCAGGAATCACGGAGTGATAATGTTCCAACTACCGGGTCATAACACACATAATAATAATAATAATAATAATAATAATTTCTTTATTTTCCATAAGACAAATTACATTTATATAGGATTCGTCAATAAATAAAAATAAATATAAAGTAACTTAATATAAAAAATAAAATAAATAAGGCACTAAGTCTAAACATATTACAAGTTAAAAAATTTAAAAATCTAAAAATTCACCAATGGAGTAAAAACAATTTTCCAGAAGAAACTCTTTTAATTTTTTTTTAAAATTACAAATATTTGCAAATTTTTTTAGCGCATTCGGAAGTTTATTGTATAATTTTGGTCCCATAAAATTTGGTGCATTGTACGTTATATGTAGCTTTGCGTAAGGTACGTGAAGCTCATCAACTTGCCTCGTTTGATAACTATGAACATCTTTGTTGGTCATAAAATATCTTTTGTTTTTAAATATGTACATGCAAATTTCGAATATGTACAAAGATGGAAGTGGAAGTATTCCATATTTTTTAAAATATGGCTTACAATATTTGCTATACATCGTAGCACTCGCTTTTGCGCAATAAAAACATTTGAAGCATCTACAGAGTTACCCCATAGACCTACTCCGTATCTAAGTCGAGAGTCAACTTGAGCAAAATACACGCTAACAAGTTGATGAGACTGCAGCACCTCTCGCAAGTTAATAAAAAGATATTTCAGCGAATTCACCTTTCCAAGAAGTTTTTGACAGTGATACTTCCAATTAAGGAATTCATCAATGTGCATTCCAAGAAAACGAACACTTTCGTGTGTATTATCAAGACTGGAATTACCCATATCAACACTAAAATCATCCAAAATATTCTGCCTATTATGGAATCTTATGAGATCTGTCTTATTGGTGTTAAAAAACAATTGTATACTATTAAAATATATCACAATCTTTTCCATAATAGAAGAGCATTCATCTTTTAACGCAGACGTGTTCTTTGATGAAATTATCACAGAAAAATCGTCAGCGTATGCAACATATTGACTGTTATCTCCTATTATTATAGAGTCTATACTGTTAACATATAAAATAAACAATACTGGCCCCAAGATTGACCCTTGTGGGACTCCCATATATGTATCTAACAGAGTAGAGTTAATGTTTTCTGTTGTGTTGTCTATTTTAAAATTTAAAGATACATATTGTTTTCAGTGTTTCAGAAAGGTTGAAATCCATTTCAAAGAATTGCCTCTCATTCCATATGTCTCCAGTATAGACAGTAACAATTCATGATTGACGCAGTTCGAATGCTCTACTTAAATCACAGAAAATCGCCGGAGGGCACTCGGCTGTCTCCATATATTCAATGATTTGATTATAAAATGAAATCATTGCCGTTGCTGTCGACCTTTCTGCGCAAAATCCATGTTGATTCTTCGTGACAATTTGATATCGCTGCAAAAATGACAAAAGGCGATCCAGAAATGCATATTCGAATACCTTAGACAATCCACAGGGAACCGTCACAGGCCGGTAATTTTCCACTGACATCGAATCATTTTTTTTATATAATGGTAATACCTTACCTGTTAGTAATTCGGAGGGAAACGTACCGAATTCGAATGACAGGTTTACTAAATATGTCAGTGGTCATCAAATTCAGCACCTAAATCGGTCCTTTTTCAGGCCTTTGAAATGCTACTTTAATTAGGCGTCAATCAATACCAATTCGCTGAATTATGTACAAAGGCATACGGCAAGGCGACAACCAACGGGTTTTGTATCAAACCGAAAATGATAAAAATCAGAAAACTGAAAAACCTAAAGGACCTTGAAATAGAATGGCCAGCGATACCCAGCTCAGACACTGGTGTAAGTGAACCTTCACAAAACCTCAGTATACAAACAGTGAACCCAACTTCCCATAGTAAATTCAACGTGCCAATCGAATCAATCTCAGTAATCCGGAGACCCCAATCAAAATCTAAGAAGAGAGTGGGGATTGAAAAAGCAATCGTATTGACAAGCAGCCCATACAAAGGCAAACTTGAGATGGTTTCTAAACTCAAACTAGCGATTGAGAAGGTTAAGGAACTCAAGGCAAAAATGGAGAAAGAAGAAAAGCAAACAGTGTGCATAAAAAAGAGAAAGTTAAAAAAGGTTGTAAAAAGATGTTACAAGTGAGACAAACATCTGCCAAAAGGAGTATTCAGATTGAAATGTCCACCGTGGTGTCAAAATAATGGCTATTGAATGTGACTTCCTCTTGAAGTGCCCCTGAGGTTATGATAGAGATTGAACAGGAAGAGTATTATTCCCTGTTGCGACAAAAATACAATGGAAGACATGATTCAATGTCAACAATGCCTCACGTGGAAGCATGAATCGTGCACCGGTATCCAGTCTGGCATTAAAACGTTCATTTGTGAGGGCTGCAAAGAGAACACTACTGACCTCTAGTCCATTTGTCAGTTTTGTATATTTCATTATTTTATCCAAATACTTTTGTACCCAATATTTTCTGTATACAAATTTATATTTTTTGTAAATTATATGCAATACGTTCAGTGAATGTTCAGAAATAACGTTAAATAAGCTATATGTATTGCGATATTAGGACAGCCATTAACTTAACGTTGTTGCAAGAACTAGGGTGGGGGGTTTTGTAAAACAAAATTTACAAAACGCCTCTCTTCTTGTCATGTAAAATGCCCCATTAGTCAAACCGAATTATAATATTTCTTTTCTCATTATTATTCCAGATGTGCCGCGTGAATAACAAAGAAAAACATTGCAAAAAGTAAAACAGAAAGAAATGGGAGTCAACAAAGAACATTCAGAAGACATCTCTTGTTTAGGAAATTAAAGTTATCTGTTGGGGCCGGACACCAATTTTTTTTTGTGAAGAATATGTAAAGAAATTGGTCGCACATATTAAAAAATTGGAGAAAATAGGTTTTGATCCGGACCGCAAAGATGTAAATGAAAAAACTTAAAAGAAAGAATGAATTCTCGGACAAGTCGGAAAATGCAGAAAATATTTGGTTTATTGGATTGTAAATTTTTTTTTCGATATATTAGCTAAAATGTATGAAGAAACCGATATTAAAAATAACCCTGATAAAATCTACAATATGGACGAGACGGGAATTCAGGTTAATAATAAACCAGGTAAAGTAATCGCTACAAAGGGAGCAATGTGTATACGCTGACAAACAGTGAAAAGGGTGAAAATGTTACAGTTGTTTCTTGCTGTAATGCACGGGGCAATTTTCTTCCTCCAACTCTGATAAGGTACATACAGTAAACTTCAGTTTTCTGAAAGTCTTTCATCTGGCTCCCAAGTTTTAATGAACAAATGTCCATTAACGCTGATCTTTTTTGAAATGGTTTCAAAAAGTGTTCCTAGATTATTAGATGAACACAGTTCAGACAGAACAATATAGAATTATTCGAATTAGCAATTCAACATGGTGTCATATTATTGTGTCTGCCGATTCACACCACTCACGCACTTCAGTCACTGGATAGAGCTTTCTTTAGACCACTTAAGGTATATTTTCCCCAAGACGCAAAAATTTGGATAGTTACAAACAACGACAAAAAACTAACACGATATGACGTATTAAAACTAATAAGAAAGGCTTGGAGTAAAGCTGCTAGCGTATCTAATGGTATATCAGCCTTAAAATCTTCGGTATATACCGTTATGATCAAAATATTATTCCCGAATACTATTTTTCATTATCTGATTTCCTTCAGGAGCAGGGTTTGATAGAAAAGAGCCAAGAAATAAAAAATAAGAAGGCGGAGACAGATCCAAGCATTAAACCTGTTGCGGGCCTATCAAGACTACAACAGAAAAGAACTCCACCTCAAAAAACACCTCCAAAGTGTACTGAAGTGCCATTGCAGTCATCTCTAATAGATGAAACACCGACTAATATGTTGACACAAATCCAATCAGTACCAAAATTGCCACAATTTTTTTCAAAGCATAAACAAACAGCTCTAATTCTCACTTCTCCTAAAAATATTCAAAAAAGAAAATTCATGGCTGCAAATAATTACCAAAATGAGAAGAAAAAATCAGAAAAGTTACAAAATAAATCAGTACCAAAGCAAAAGGAGAATTCTGAACCAAAAAAAAAAAAAAAGGTAGAAATTATATCATCTGAAAGTGAAGCAGAAGAAGAAAGAAAACACGTCGGAAGAAGTCCAGAATAAGTGCATAGAATGCACAGAAAACTATTATAAAACATCATCTACCGAATACTGGGTACAATATAAGTACTTCCTGCTGCAATTGAATGCACGCATTTTCTACCATGTATACTCCTTTGTGTAATTGTTGTGGCCGAAAAGCCAAGCGAGATGCCATCAAGAAAAACTGACTCTACATTTAAAATTATTTTTACATTGTTTAAAAATATTTTCTTAGGGGCGTTTTGTCATTTAGTTTGGGCATATTGCCCAGAGAGCGTGGTGTAAAACGCCCCACGTATGTTTAAAAAAAATTTGTTTTTTTGGCATAACTTTTGTTTTATTTTAATCTTATTTTAATCTGTTTGCATACCTTTTTGTTAATAAAACACCAAAGTATGATTATTAATAAATATTTGCGTAATTATTAATAACCTCAAGCATTTTATCAAACATTCAAAAAAAGATGATTAGTTTCTGGATATGTAGAAATATATCGGGTGTTTCATTTGAATTTCTAATTTCATGTAATTTCCGGTCAAACCGGATGTCAACCTAATTGGATTTTTATTTAAAAAAATCCAAAAATAGCTCTATACCAAAATTTGGTATAAATCTATTAACCCCTGTAAACGTTATAGGGGTGGCCCAAGACCCATTTACACCCGATATATGGTATAACAAGTGGGATAGTAATAAAAAATGGTAACTCTTGATTATTGACAAAATTTTGTAATAATTTTAATGAGACGTAACAATAATTTTTCAATACTTATTCCGTTTTTGTAATAGTCTCAATTTATTTTTATTAATTCTTCTTTTATTTCATAATTTCTGTCCCTTTGTACTGACCGCCCACCACAACATTAGCAAAAAATGTTTTTCGTGCAATCGTACGTCAAGTGAGTACTTCGCGTTCTCCACAGCGGCCGCGAAATTCGATTTCGCAGCCGTTGCCCATGGTAACGGCCGAAAAAGCAAAGGTCACTTTCAAATTTCGCATTTCTGCAATACGAAACTAATAATGTTATTGTTTTTTATTAAACACATTATTAATTTTTAAATGAACAAATACATATTTTTATTATTCAAGATAAATATTAATTGTAATTATACAGTTTGTATTATTACTTGTATTTACTCTAGAAGTTGAAGCAACGAGATACTGAAATATCACTATCAATGTCAGACATATTTGCGTTTTGTCAAGAACTGTCAAAATATTTTGTATAGGAAGGCTCTGATGATGGCACAATATGCCGAAAGCGCTTAGCCTAATTTTAACAATTTTAGACACTGATGTACTCGTTTTCACTCTTCACCTGATATCTAGTGTGTACACCATCCTCAGTCACTTATTTAAATCTTTTTTATTGGATATCAGTATTTCATTTTCAATTTCGTAAATGAATTCACTATCCATAATAAAGTCGTAATCTCAGGTATTCGCAACTTAAAAATTGTAAGTTTGAAAATGTCAAAAATAAGATTTTTTTTAAATATTGGATTGTTTTCCAATTAACGCATTTAAGACTATGATTATGCTCATCATATATACATATAACTTAATAATGTATCATAGTTATTAGAAAAGGCAATCAACCCATTTGCAACTTTTATTTATTTCATCTCCTGTGCTATTTTTAGTATTTTTATTTGAACACTTCTATTGATTTTATCTCCTGTGCTATTGTTATTTTTAAGAATGAAATTGCGATTCATTCAACAATTCATAGTATTCATATAAAAGTGCAAATTTGTGCGAGGACTCTTGAATCAGTGATGAAAAATGCTCCAAAATTAAGCTTGCAGGGGTTCGGCAAAAATCACTTTTGAGGGTCTAATTTTCGATTGATCTTAACAATTTTTTTATCGACAAAGGCAAATGTATAATTGAGGCATCTCTCAGAGTACTTTTTTGAAATAAACTTTTTTTGTGGGATAAAAAATAATGAATCTGGCCCATTTTGTCATTTTTTCTCAAAAATTAAAAAAAGTACTTCGAGAGATGCCTAGATCCAACCTTTCTTAATCCAAAAGTAAAAAAATACCTTGAATTTTTTAACCACAATCCGAGTAGTTTGATTTTTGCCGTACATTGTTTTACTAACATTCACATTAGGGTTAAACCCCTTTTAATCATATTTGTTCAGTTTCATTAAATACTGAACAATAAATAGCTTTCGTATCGTAATAAGGTTTTATTCTGCTTTTCCCTTAAGTGTTCGCAATTGCTGTTTGAAAAAAATCTACAAGTACCCTCGCCCTTATCAAGTTATACAGGGAGATCTAAAAATGCCATTTTTTGTTTTTTGTCCATCAAGTTATTTTTTTAAATACGGACCTGTCCTTTGTATTCCAAAAATGATAAACCGTTAAAATTCAAATTCTCTTCGTATCTCTAGGTATGGTAAAGAATATAACAATGTTAGCACATGATAAAAGAAACGGCCTGTATAGTGTGTCCCAGTTGAGTGTCTCTGAAAAAAAAACTTTGGAATGTGTATGTATACAGTATGTTCCAAAAATTCATGTACTGTGTAAATAAAAATTATTGTAAATTGTAGGTATACAGTATGTCCAATAAATGAAAATTGTTATAAGTTTCATAGCGCATGTTATACTTCAAATACTTGGCGAATGAGAGCAAAAAAAGTGTAAGAATTAGACCATCATGACACTATTACTGTAGTTGGTACATTACAGCTATGTTATTTAACACATAATACATAGTGAGAGGAACTTCGTTCTTACCGGGTGTCTCACGATACGTCTCTCCTTTTTTTTAATTCTAAAATCGCATTGATCGAACCGATATTATATTATTACTATATGCTTAAACTTCCGTGCAGAGTAAGTCAACTAACCTCGGGTAAAGGATTAGTTCTATTTAAATATTTGAAGGATAAAATTAAATAAACCGTTAAAAACAACTAAACATATAATTTTTCATGATCATTAAATCAACTATGAAATCGGTAAATTAAAAATTTTATAAATCATCATTCGAGTTAGAATTAATGGCTTTAGTCTCTATTTTTCTGTATGCTATTTGGTAAATTATTTTTTTATGATTAAATATTAAACCAAAATAATTTTATTTCATGTAACTCGTGATTGTTTTTGTATTAACTTTTACGCCCTTTTGACGAGCGTTAGCCTTTATCAAACAGTCTGTCAATATTTATCCGCGTTTCTTGAATATAAGAAAAGCTTTTTCAGTAATTACCTTATAAATTTTTTCGTACCTAAATTTTACTTGTTTAACGCACACAGACAGACAAATTTATGTTATGCTATACCAAAGGTTCCTTTTTCAATACAAATCAACTGTGTACCTGATGAACACATTTTTTATATAGACTGAGATAAACCCCCGGATGAAATTGCGTCGATTTGAATGAATCATCATGTTTTCGCTTGTAGATTTTCCGCATATTCTTCTTTAATACTTTTATTTATATTATCATCTTTAACACTAATGCTTTCAATAAATATAAATCAGGAATATCCCGTATAAATAATTAAAACTGTCTACTATAATTTTACATTCCACGCACTTAAAAATTCCACATATCTATTTATATTTAGCGTAATTTCGTCTCCCTGACCTACAGCAACAAACCATCACCATAAAAAGCGAAACAAAAAGGTGCAGCCGCCTGAAATATGTCCGTTTTTACAAGATTACAAGTAGAGTGCGTTTTTAGTCGGGTGTTTTTCAATGGCAGGCGGCATAAACGCCGTCGAGAACGACCATAAGAAACCAAAATAGAACGTTTTTGTACGTCGCTCCACTTCCTTGTGCCACTATTAACGACTGCTTCTTGCTCTGCTACTTGCACCAGCTTGGGATAGGTCGCACTCTATTCAAAAGAAAGAGAGTCACTAAATTTACTACTAATGGTTTTGTTTGGGTGTTGTCACATTTATTTTTTTAAACATTTCCAATAATAATAAACATTATTTATTAATAGATTCTATCGATTTTAACTTCTTATAAACATTAGATTATAGGATTACACGTATGTATATCTCAGTTAAAGATCAGTAACTGGTAATTCCTTATAGATGGCAATATTATTTAACATTCAGCCATTGGTTACAAGGTTCTTATAGCAGTGGCGTAGCTAGAATACTGCGAATTATTGCAATTGAGGGGATACTGACCTCAAGAAAGATATATATAATTCGAGTCGAGATTTAAACATTATTTTTTTTTTAAATGAGATCTGTTATAGATTATAAATATATATTACCATAAGTGTATTCGTAATTATAGATAATCGCTTATACATTAACACGAGACATGTTGTCAAAAATGAATTTGGAATTATTTATTTATTTATTGTCGAGTGTTAACCTATATGTGATTAACAATTAATTTATTTCTTCGATAATACAAAGAATTCAAATATATCCAAATGCTTCTATCTGTCAAATATTTGTGAGGTTAATTTTATAACTATATAATTAATTCATCTTTTTACATGTTTAAATGATCTCAATAATTCATTTATGAAAGTATAAAATAAAAATTTTATTTCATAATAGAAACAAAAATTCATTCCAATTATTTCCTATCTAAAAATACTATTTAGAGACCACTATTTACATTTCTTCATGACTGATAAATACTATCATATTTATAAAGTTTCATGTCATTATTCAATGATAGGGAAAAACTATAAATAGCAACGTGATTTCCTCTTATTAAGCAAGTCCATAGGAATAAATATATTATGAGTTGTATTTTTTAAAGAATGGGGCTGGCATGAATTGACATTTGTAAAAAATATTTCGATTCTCAAGCGCACCACGAACTATAGATAGGAAGAGAATATAATACATTAAAAATATAATATATTAAAATAAGGACTATAAATGCACATTTAAGCAAAAAAGCTTTATTGAAAATTAATGCCACTCATCGATGTTTCACCACAACGAGTCATTATGTGCTTTTTCTGGAAAAAAAATTTTGAGTTAGGAGGCTGTGATTTCATATTTATTCGTACATATTGTTTCTAAAGAAGTTTTTAAATAACATTTTTCTATATTTTTTTAAATAAGGGTACTTTACTCTTTGAGCAAAATTTATATTTTTTGAAGCCCCTCGTATAAGGGTAAATAAATGTATTATCTGATGGTTGAATTTTAGGTTGTACCATGCACAATTTTTTATAAGGAATAACTTTTTTTCATAAAAATAATAATAAAAAACTTTCCCAAATGGTTCCGACTTAATTATTTAGTTATAAAAAAGTGTTATATATCTACGTACACGGCGTAGTGATCTAATTAAAGGAATAGGTAGAAAATATTAATTTAATCAAAAAATTCCTATGCAATTTTTTTTAAACCGTTGTTATGAAAAAATGTTTTTAAATAAAATGTAAAGGTAAAGAACCGGCAACATCGCTATATCTGGTAAGAAACTAATAAAAAATGAGTCATTATTTTCAGGATTCGTAAGCTTTATAATTTTTATACAAATATCTTATTTTTTGTATAGGTACCTACACCTACATACATACATACATACATACATACATAGAGCTCGATTATTTTGAGATGAGTACATTTAGTTTTGGCCACGCCCCAGTTGGCGCAGCACGTCATAAACTTTGTGGACCTTATTTTATGGCGCTAAGTTCAAATCTGCTGCGGTAGGGGTATCTGATATTTTAGCAGTGGCGTGTGTACATAAATAAAATATTTTAAATTGAAAATACTTTAAAATAAAAAGTAGCATTTAAAATTTTAACTATTTGTTAGTTAAATTGCTGTTAAACTTTAAAGTAATGAAACAACTAAAAGTTTAAATAAATAATTTATATTTTATTAAAATGTTTATAATTTTAACTGTTTTCATCACTATCTTCGAAGTCCGAAAGGTCGGAATCCCACTCATCGGATGACCCCGCATTGACGCAAAATATTAGGGTATCTGTATATTCATCCATCAGATGTTCTTTTTGAATATATCCAACCTCATATTTTGCGGAATGGTCCACCACGTTTGCCCATTCTTCCGACGTTATGCTTTCAAATTTTTTTGTTGCTAAATTTTCAACATCATCCAACTTAAATGTTGTATTATGTTGACCTACCAATTTTTTACCGTGGCCCATATTTTTTCGATGGGATTTAGTTCAGGGTGATACGGAGGCAACCGTAATACTTTGTGACCATTTTCTTCAAGAAGATCATCTAAAAGAAAATTCGGCGGGGGTCTGTGAGCTTTAATTAATGTGTACAGTTCTGGTTTGGCCATTTTAGCATCATACGGAATATGGTTTTTAATGAACCATCTTTAGCCTCGTTTTTCATAAAGTTTAACAGGCGTGAAATTATTTCCTTGGCTTGGCTTTGACGAACTTGGCCCTTTCTGCCTAATAATTTTTTTGTTCCATTTCGAACAACAAGCTAAAAATTTAGGTTTCATCAGCATTTTTGACAATATCATAAAAATAGGATACAAATTAAAGGCTTAGAATGGATTTAAAATATTTCAGAATGTACGGTTTCGTCTTAGATTATTATTTAGTTGTATTTAAATGTATTTACCAAAATACACACAAAATGAATTAAATTAAAGTTTATATAGATCACAAATCACAAATCGAAGCACAAAAACACAAGAAAACTCAAAATAGCTAAATAAATGCAACAAGTACAAATAAATAACACTACGCTACTGAATCCAAATTTCATGAGCGTCAGGCGGCTCGGACCACAGTTAAAGCTCTCTGACCACGCCTACAAACTCAAATTGGTTTCTGCACATTATGACGAAATGTACTCATCTCAAAATAATCGAGCTCTACCTACATACATACATACATTTTTCCAAAAATGAGAAAAACCTATATGCACATTTTTCGCACGCCCTCTAGTAGCGCAACTATTGAAAATTTTGGAAAAAGTTTTATACAAAAATTGTAGGGAATTTTATGCTCTAAAACTTTTTACTACAATATTTTGCATTACAGTATATTGTTTGTCCTTAAAATAAAAAAAAACCAAGAAATCTTATATGTGTATTCATCAATGTCGGTCATGCGGACCTTATAATCCCCCAATTTAAATAAAAATCTAAAGGTCGCATTCGAGGAACACACCAACCCTATATACTAAATTTCAGCTTGATTGGTCAAACGGTTCAGCAGTTATCGTGGAAGATTGCATACAGTCACACAGACATACAGACACATAGACACACAGACATACAGACACCTAGACACACAGACACACAGACACATAGACACACAGACACGCAGACACAGACACACAGACACAGAGATACACAAATACACAGACAGACCTTAATCTGGAAATGGATTCAATCTTCTTGGGGGACTTCAAAATGGATATTTCCATCGATATCCCGAATTTTTTTTTGCTCGTTCACTATGCTTTCCCTTTGATGGAACCTGGAAAGTAAAAGGGTCACTTCGCATTAGGGCTTCACACGAGACGAGATAAGCCGAGAATTTCAAATATCTTGTCTCGGTCTCGTTAGTTGAAAAAAATAAGTCTTGTTTCAGTCTCGGTCTCGTCTCGTAACCATTTGTCTCGTCTCGTTTCGTCAAATCTCGTCATCGCACGGAAAAAAAAACCGATACTTAGTATACGAAATTCATATACTTATTAGCTGAATTTCAAATACCCGGCGTGACAGAAGAACGCACTTCTAAAACAATCCGACTGAGTCACCTGTTCCAAATATGCTTTGGTATCCTAGAACTAAACTACTTTCATATATTCCCAAACAACCAGGCTAGAGGATCAGATACTCTTGGCATATTAAGCTAAAAACCCCGTTCTACTAATTTAGTAACCTGGGCATGTGAAAATAAAAATCTTGTCATATAAAGCTTATAATGTCGTTATATTATTCTAGTAGCCTCGTCGTATAAAGCTCGCGGTCTCGTCATATGAAACTAGTAATCTTGTCATATAAAGCTAGAAATCTTGTCATATGAGGCTAGTGAACTCGTTTATCTGGCCGAAATTGATCTGCTCTTATAAATACAGAGTGATTCTGGGGGAACGGGCCAAAATCTAATAAGTATATTCTACACATAAAAATAATTTAACATTGTAATCATAAGTTTTTTAAATTATTTTCATGTGTAGAATGTACTCATAGAGTTTGGTCAGTTCCTCCCGACTCACCCTGTATATAGAAACATATATAGGTAAGTACATAAATATAGCAGATGAATGTAACAAAAAAGAATTTGATCTTTAAAAATATTTATTGAATGATAAACTCTTTGAAATAATCCTTAATCTCCATTATTGTTGATGAAATTAAAACAAAAATAAAACAAACATAATAGTTTTTTCAGTAACATAAACATATCTGTAAAAGAATGTTGAACCTACCTAATATTTTATTAAACAGGTGTTTCTTTTTTTTATAACAAATAAGAAACTTAAAAAGAAAGTATAATATATACATAGTATCAGTATTGCTTCTCATTAAAAGGTAGGTACATCTATTTGGAGAACTGATGGAAAAACTAATTATTTACGATGTAATCTTCCTTCCTAGTTTTTGAGAGTGCAGCGTTATCAAGTCTACCTGGCATCAACCTCGATATATAAATTGAACACCTCGTACATTTGCAGATTTTCAAAATGTCTATTTGATTTTGCAGCTTCCATCAATTGATTTTTTCAAATAATCTTCGAAATCCTACAAAAAATAAAACATATTTGATAACATTCTGAAATTACTCATTTTGGGAAAAAGTAACTCCCTATTTTTCTTACTCCCTTCTGTTGGGAAAAATGTTAATTTGATACCAATTTGAATTATATTGAATTTACAACAAGTTTCTATTTCACTTTTATCAATATTGTTAATTTTTTGGCCAGAATTTCTTCACAGAATATTTTGTACAGGAAGTTATTTATTTTATTAAATAAATGTTTGAAAATTAAAATTTAATGTTAGCAAATACTTCCTATATTACAAATTTTGTAAAGAAATTTAGTTCAGATTATGCGACAAAGAGGAATTGAACTGGGATAATATTATATTGTGCTGTACTCACCCAAGACACGTTAAATGTATTCTTCGTCTAAATTCAATGTCTCAAAAACTTTTCCATTTTCAACGCTTCGGGAAAATAACGTAATATTCATAACATATCACTCTCCGAACACTACCAATTAGCAAATGATTTCAATTGTGGAAATGAGGCGTTGACCCGACTAGTATTTGATTCGTACATCACCGTGCGCGTTCGGCACAAAAAAATTCAGAAAGGAGACAACGATTTCTAGTAACATTTATTTATTTATCAGTATCTGACAGGGGTTCTGTTTCAATGAAACATTATATAGAGAATATTGGAATTTTATAAACCCTGTATATGATACAGTTTTAAAGGACCGTCGTTCTGAGTCATTTTTTTCCGTGCGCTAGATAGTATATATGATATTTAAATACCTTGTTAAATAAACTACAAACTCGAACTACTTCTTTAGCACCACTTTGAGATTCATTAAAAAAATCTCATACGTGTGATTTAACTGCACCTGGTTTCATTATGAAAAAAATACAGTTCGAATCATAAGAGAAAAATCGAAACATGTTTTTTTTATAATCGAAAAATGAAAAATATTTGTTAATAACACTCAATAACTTGAAAGTTGTCTATACCGAAATTCGAAAACTGAGAACTGAAGTCCGAATCCAAGTCAAATAAAAATTAAGCTCTACTAAATAAAATAATATGAAAAGCAATAGAAATAGCAAAAGCAATAAAATAGATTCTCTTTTTTGTAAGTCCATTTATTGGGCACATGTTTTAAAGTTTATGGTAGAAAAATAAAACTTTAAGATCTTTTCAAGGTGGTTTAAGGGTTTCGTATTCTAATTTTTGCAATAAGAACTAAACATATTTTTTTCTATTTCATATAATAATTTTCATTATGTTTATTCCACCAAATGGAAAATACGAATACAAATGCATGTTAGACAAACAATGTATAACATTTAGGTTTTTTTTTTAATTTTTAACAAAAAATAACTAACCACATTCGTTATATAAACATTAGTTGTTTTGAATTTTCTTATCAAAAAATTAATAAAAACTATGAGTATATAATAAAACTATGATAGTTTATGACCACTATGCTGTTTACAGAATCATGGCTTTTCATTTTTATAGTTTTATCGCTTCGTCTATTCCTCTAAGTACTCAAATAACAAATGTTTACCAGATTTTAGATTTAGTAAATGTATCGTAACCTAAGCAGACCCTTTTTTATTATAAAAAAATTAAATGTTTATACTCCTTGATCGTTTATTTTCTCGGAAATTCAGAAAAAAATTCTGAAATATGAATGAGACTCTCGAGTCTCGCCGTATATGTGCTCTCGGTATCGCCGAAATAATTTTCAAAAACTTAACCTTTATACTTGCCTGTTTAAACTTGTAACATGTTACTTTTTCAAAATTTATGTTGATTCTTTTTAAAATGAATTTCTTACTTGGTTTATTCCTAGTAATTAGACCGCCAATACCACACCTTAAAATAAAACTAATAGAGAGAGTGATGGAGTGTTTAATTCTTGAGTCAAGTGTAAGAGACAATACTATTTGCCATTTGTACTTTAACAATGATTTTTTCGCAGGCCTTAAGATGGTGATATCTGGTTAAGCGGGTGAACCGGGCACAAGGGAATTTTTGATTTTGTCTCCCTTTGTGATTTGTGTGGGATATAACCCTTTCGTTAAGGTGAGTCTAGTATTTGTTAGATCTATCTCTCCCAATCATAAATTTTAGATATTTGTTTTTTTCCTTTATTTTTAGGGTTTTAGTTCAGTTTTGAATTTTTCTTTAATTACCGTTATCGTCTCGTTATTGGTATCGTAGACGACATTATTTATCTCGCCGTATACTAAGGATTTGTATCCTTGAGAATATAAATCTTCTTGACGTCGTTTGAAGATTTTCGATCCATCCATAGTGTGTCATTTTTTTTACTGTCCAGTTAGGTTTGGAAGTATTTAACAACTACACTGCTCAACCGATCAACAAACCAAGCAACCAAATATCTGGGTGGATACATGTTCGAGCTTTTTGATCAAAATCAAGAATTCCTGTATGGTAATACCTTGCAAGTAAATTGGACATTCTCCTTTTTTAATGATAAATGATAAATTTTTATTTACTCTGTATTTTTTTTATGTATAATTAATTTTGTAACTGTTTCATAAAGCGCAACGTAAAAGGCTTTGTACAGAGAGAAAAAAGATTATTTGAATTAACCAAATTTTATTTGAACCAAATAAATATGTTATTTGGATAGGTCGAACAAAACGTGTTATTTGTTTCAACAAAACTGTTTATTTAAATATCCAAATAAATGATTTTGTTTTGTTGGATGAAAAATATGTTTTTCTGGTTGAAAAAAATGTTTTGTTGGATGAAAAAAAAAATGTTTTTCGGCTTGAAAAAAATTTTTCTTAAATGGAAAAAGTGTTTAGTTAAATGAAAAAAAATATTTTCTTGAGTAGAAGAAATTGATGATTAATGCTATTCTCATTTCTTTCAGTTTACTTACCTCTAAAATATTAACAATGCTTATTGTTTTAACATGATTTGTCAGAAACATTATACTTATTATTACTAATACTAGTTTACTTTATTTATGCCATTGACTGAGGACACTCGAATTCCCGGCAAGTAAAATTTTGACCATAACTTATTCCTGGAATTCCCGGCAAGCAATTGAAGATTGACATAATCCACTACTCGAGTTGCCGTAATTAAACAATTTAAATAGGTAGGTAGATACCTGCCCGACGATCAGCAGTTAAAAGGATATTAATAGGTGTCTTCTTAGTTGGGGACTTCTTACTTGAACACTTTACCTGTTACACCTAAAACTATTCTTATTTGGCCCCGCAATTATTTTGATACCTTTCTTGAACCCTTCGGTTTCTTACTTGACCCCTTTTACCTTTGACCCAGAAAACCTACAAACGCTTGTTTCAATTAATTCAACAAAAAATTCCAAAGTGGGTACCGAAAAATTTCAAAATCGACTTCGAATTAGCAGCAATTCAGGCATTACGATAATGCTTTCCCAATGCAAAGATTACAGGCTGTAACTTTCACTTCAACCAATGTTTATGGCAAGAAATAGGACTTACCAATGAGTACAGGGAAAAAGAAGAAATTCGCTTGCATATAAGGATGTGTGCTGCTTTATCACATATACCGCACGAAAAATTAGACGATGGTTGGTTACATATCATGGAAAATGCACCGAGTTGCGACAAAATACAAATTTTCAATGATTACTTTATTGACCAATGGATGGAAAATGACGTTATAAAAGATATGTGGGTATGCTACAATGAAAGACACAGAACAACAAATTGTCTCGAGGGTTGGCACAATCGCCTCAACAGCAAAGTTTCTAGAAGAAATCCTAATCTCATTCAACTAATAAGTGCATTGAAAGAAGTGAGTTCATATTATAGTAATTGTCAATTGCAGATCCAATTACATATGACACCCATAAAGAGGAAGACAAAATATATATTATTAGATGAAAGAATAAAAAAGACAGTTAATGATTATATTAGTAATCAAATTAGTATCGGTATATGTTTAAGAAATTTATCTTATATTGTAAAAATGTAATAATCTTCAAGCTGTACTTTTACCAAAAAGCCCGGTCCTTTTCAGGACCACAAATAAATTTTTCGATGATAGAATTAATATTAAAAAAAATTATATGAATTTTTGTATAAGCAAGTGGTCAATACTACATCATACATCACATCACTATAATTATTTCATACCATATTTTAAATTTCTTATTATCTCTAAAATAGAAATATAGGACTTATTAAATTTTGCAAATAAGCACTTCGTATATTCCGTATCTATTGCAATAATAGCAGGTGGATAATTTTTTCTGATAAAAGAAAAGGCCCTAACTAAGAAGGGATCAAGTAAGAATTTATTTTAAGGTGCCAACTAAGAATTATTTTACCTGAAAATGGGCAAGTCCCCAACTAAGAAGGGGCCAAGTAAGAGTATATCATATTAATAATATTTGAAGGATTTTCAATTGAATCCCTAAATAAAATAAAATATGTTTACGTGGTCAATTAGTATTAATTGTGTATTTGTTTTGTTAACATGGATCTTCGTGTGATAACAAGCGAAAAAGGAAAACTTCTAATTTTGTTAGAAAATAATATGTTTTATAAATACCGTATTTTAAAAAGTACAGGTGAAAATTGTTGGTGTTCTGTCAAAAAAACCTGTCGTGCTAAATTATACACACTAGGAAATGAAGAAAACTTAATTTTTTCAAAGAAAAGTGGTGACCATGAGCATGAAATGTTAGATGAATGTGTATTAAACAGACAAAAAGTGAGCAACCAAGTAAAGAGAAACGCCGAAAATTGGATATGCGAGAGTCCGGCCAAGATTATTCATAGCGAAATAAACTCCCAAAAACAGTGTTTGGATACTCTTACAAATAAAGACATGAAATACATTCGACATAACTTTGGAAGAGAAAAACTTAAATTGTTCCCCAAATTGCCAAAATCTTCTGCAGACGTTCAAAATACTTTGAATTTATTAGACATTAGAACAATTAAGGATGAACAGTTTTTGTTGGTCAACGATCCCACCGAGGTTATAATTGTTTTTTCTTGCAAGAGCAACATAGAATATATGTGTGATCAAACACAATTTTATTTTTTCAATTATTTTGTGTGCATGTATATGTCAATGATACATATGTGCCAGTTTTATATTGTATATTAAAGAACAAAAAGAAATCAACGTATGTGAAATTGCTTCAAATTTTAATTGAAAAATGTGGCGAATTTAGATTCGTTTGGCGTCCCGACACCATAGTGATTGATTTTGAACCAGCAATACATTCTGCTGTTTCAACAATTCTTCCACATACTAAAATTATAGGATGTAGATTCCATCTGGCACAATCTTGGTAAGAAAAAAATATTTCAATCTCTACACTCAAAAAATATTATTGGTAAATACAACTGGCTGATAATCTAATTATTAAATACTACAGTAAATAGATCTTCAGTGTAGTGTAATTGTTTTATAAATTTTTTTGTTGTAGGTATAGAAAACTACTTGAACTTGGCCTTTCAAAAGAATATCGCAATCCAGCCTCTGATATAGGAAAATGGTTATACCATATTTTTGGACTTACATTTTTGAATCCAGATGAAGTAGGCGATGCATTTTCTTTCGATTTTTCACAAGATATGCCTCAAGATGAAAAAGTGCTTCAATTCGTGGACTATTTAACGGATACTTACATAAGTGAAGACTCAAGTTTCCCCCCTTATAATTTGGGCAGAATGTTCCTCATACATTTCTATAGAAACGAACTGCTGTGAAAGCTTTCATTCCAAATTTAAAAATCTGATGTGGCCACCACATGACCTCTCGCCATGTTTGAATCAAAAATTTACACGGTGGCACAAAAAAGTATGAAAAAAATTTACTTTTTTGTAAATCTGGCAGCAATGGCAAAAGTTTCTAAAATTTTAATGGGATGAAAATAAACTATATGGTATACAAAATATATGTGTAAAACTTTATTGCCGTTTTGTATAATAATGGCGTCATCACCCATAGCAAGTGCCTCTTCCGGTTGTCCGATTGACACCAAAATCTAATCAGATCTAATCTAGGGTATAAGAATCGTGTATGCAAAATTTCAAATTTTTTCATTCAGTAGTTTTTGAGTTATCGTTACTACAACATCCATCCAAACACACACACACACACACTAACACACACACACACTAACACACACACACACTAACACACACACACACAGACATCATCGCGAAAATATTCAAATCGTATTCTAGGGACCCTAAAACGTGTTTATCCATTGAAAACTCACTACCCAATTTTTAGCATGATTCCTATACCTCTCTTATCTGAAGGGCGAGAGGTAAAAATTACTGTGTGATTTATCATCCAAATATATATATTTATTGAGGCGTTGAAAAGAATACAAACTGATACCGACATTAAAATAAATAGTAGTAATAAAAAAGACAAAGTTTTTCACAAAAAAGAAGTTATACAAAGTCAAAATTTCATCAAAAACAAAATTTCACAATATCATTGCATAAATATTAGCCGCTATGATTTTATAAAATGTGTGTCATATAAATTTAATATAATATAGTTAATAATAGTTTTGAATAAATATAATAAAACTTGAAATTATGTAGTTTTAATTTGAATGATCGTAGCGGGAACGCGAGTTTGGGAATAAAGGTAAATTTTAACGCTTACGGGAACTCGTGTGCACTTTTAAGGGATCCAATTTGAAGAGCAGGTAAAAGGGGTTATGCTGACGGGAACTCGAGCCGCCCGCATTGACTATATTGTTAGGTTATCGGGCTAATCTCCCTGCAAAATCAAAATTTAAATGAGTAATATTGCTTTGTTAAGTTTTATATTCGTTACTACAGTACCTCCTACTTCAAACCTATCTCAAACATCTCGGAACTGAAAAAAGTGCCAAAACTGCATTGGTAATGATTATGAACGTTACTCAACCTAAAATAACATTAAAACCAAGCACTCACCTTGAAACATTAAAAGGCATTCTTCTAATTTTATTGTTTCTAAATATTCACAATTTTTTAATTTCAAATATAGATCTCTACGAATCACACTAGAGCCCAAACACAAAACTTGAGCAAACACGGCGCGGTCTGATTTCTGATCTGCTCAAGTACATCTCGGATGGTCGGATGAATTACGATCGTCTAAAATTTATTGTTGATTTCTCCCCACTTGACCAATTGGGAACAAGGTTTACAGTCAAATGACAAGTACAGTTTAAATTTTGTCCATTCAAATAACAATATATTTCGTTTAATCATTTTCAGTCCAAATAATTCTATTGGTTCATACAAGCAACACAATTTATTTCATACAAATAATATTTCGTAATTACAACAAAACTACAGTCAACCAATATGATACTGTTTATTCAAATAACCTATTTCTCTCTGTGTAATAAGAAAAACTCGTCACCGGTTTTAATATTTACTACTAAACAGTACTATAATATTTAATATCCTTTTTTGTATTCTAAATAGTATTTTACATAAAATATTCATTCAAAATAACAGAATAGTTATATCGAGCTCTAGCTCTCGTCACTTATGTTTATATTTTTATATTTCTGGGGATTGCTTACTAACACATTACTAAATAAAATTGATATTAAATATTTATGAATTTTATTGTTCTAACTCACGCAAGTCGCTTACATTTTTACTTTCTGCAACTTAGTTAAATTTATTGACTTAGCGATTTCTTTTCAAAGTTGCATGGCGTCCACTGGGTTATGCTGTATTTCTTACGCACTTCCCATATTGCTTTCTGATGAAAATCTGCCATCGCCACATGTAACTTAAACTAAGTCAACTGCAAACATAATGATCTCCACTCCTAAATTACTAGTTACAATTTGCATTGACCGAAGTTAATACTTATTCCCAAATTTCTTCCTTTTCAACAACAATTCTCTTTTAAACTTTTGAATTTTTTTTTACTTTCAAGATCCTTTGAAAATTTAACAATAGTCCAATTTCTTATTGGTATACAAATGTCTCTAATTTTTATAACCTTCTATTTCTATTAACAAATTTCTATAAATTATTCCGACATATTTTTTTAAAAGAGTAGTGACATCTCTTTGTTTATTATTTTTTCCCCAAAATAAAAATGTTTCCTAGTTGTGTAACCTCCCACTCTCATGTTGCGTAAAGTTTTACTATTTGCAAGAAATTCGTTACCCTCGTTATTTATTAATAATGAATTTTACACCCTTTTTACCTGTTGCCTTTTTACCCCAATAGCTGTGATCGTCTTTCGTTTAGTTAGGACCCACGTTGTGTTGAATAATCGTAGTAATAATACTAGCATTATTATTACTAATTGTATAACCACAGAAATTCTTTTAAAGTTTGATGACAAGTGAACATAAATGAAAACACAAAAATCTCAAGAAAATATTTATTCATTATGAAAATTTACTGAAGAATGATGGCATAAAAGGTGTAGGGAAATCCGGACAACCGGAAAACCTAACCACCGTCATAATGAATATATTAATTATAGAAAATTAAAGAATTATGTTGACAATAAATAAATTAGAAATCAATTGTATATAGTTTTTTGAAGTTTATAAAAGCTCCATTTAACGAATATTCACTACTGGGACATTTATGTATAAAAAGTTCTGAACAACTTTAAATACCGTAAATGTCATCAGATGTGCACTGTCTCTTTCTCTGCATTATTGGCGATAATTGCTCTTTTGCGTCTGCCTCTGCGTAACATTGACAATACATTTTAGAAAAATACATGATAGAAGTTGTTATTTTGGATGGTACAATTAACTGATTCACCTCCTCGTAAACACATGAAAGGTGGAAATTTTTTAAGCTATTTCAGTGGATACGTTTTGGCAATGACTATAAGAAGTTGGTGAATTAAAATGTGATAATACTTATTCTTAATACTTAATATTGGGAAGCCAATAAAATCTAAACGAAGTGAAGAAAATTATCGTTTACGGAGCGTAGCGTCGTGGAATAGCGTCCAATATTTTAGATTCTACTGATGGTATTTGTAGTGTCATTTGTGATATTAGACTGATGAAGAAGTAAAACAAAACTTTTTGTCGAAATTATCGGTGTCGTCGTCTCGGCGCTGAATATAGGAACTTTGGTGACGTGTTGATAGTTTGATATTTTATTTTTAAGTGGTCTTTTTACTGCTTTCAATTACGTTTTTATGCCGAATTTGACTTAACATTCTTCGTCATAATTTTCTGTGGTACCGTGTACTATTTGTTTTTCTATAAATATAGATTAAAGAGATAATAATAATAATAATAATAATAAAATGTCTTTATTTGTACAAGCAAAAAAATAGTATAATACGTTAGGCAAGATTTAGCCTGTGGCTACTCTTACATCTAACCCTTACAGAAAATTAATAAATAAATAAATAAATGAGATAGAGAAATGAAGAGAAATGAAGAGGACAGTTATATCCAATCAATAACATTTGATTATTAAAATAAAATATTTGACTTAAATTAACCTATATAACATAATTAAATGTACCAAATAAGTGAGACGCCATGAAAGGAAAAGAAAAAAATAATTATAATTGAAAAGAGAAGAAAAAATAATTATAATTATTGTGATTTTATGCTTAGAAATGGAAATATAACATTAAAAATATAGTAAACAGTATAACAATAAAGACATAAATGAGAAAAGTTCGTTAAATATAAGTTAAACATAATTATTTCGAAGTTAGTAGATTTTCTTTTAAGATTTTTTTAAAAGTTTTCACAGACGACGCTTTTTTCAATGTTGCGTCCAGATTATTATAGAGATAAACAGCATTGTATGAAAAACTGCGTTTAAAGGTAGTAGTGTAGAAGCGAGGCATGGTGAGATTAAATAATGATTCCGAATATTGACATTATGCGTATCATTCCTACCTAAAGATTAGTTTCTTATATAGATAGGGTGGCATTGATGTACACAGAATTTTAAAAATTAGAGTCAAAAATAGATATGTGAATAAATTATTTACATGTAACCATCGAGTTAAGGACAATTCAAAAGAAATATGATCAAATTTTCTAAGATTTTATGATGAACCTGCAGCATGCATTTTATACCATTTGAAGTCTATTACGATTTAAAAGAGTCAGGCAAGGATAATAGACAGTTATACCATATAGTAATTTAGAAATAACTAAACTGGAGCAGAGTTTGGTTTTAATGTGTTTATCACGAAGAACAAATTTGTTAGCATAGAGCATACGTAATGCACTGTACGCTTGTTGTAAAATATAATTGTACGTTTATCAAAACGATTAGATTTATCAAAGAATAAACCCAAATTTTTTGCCTCATAGACATGAGGAATGCTGTCACCAGAAATTTTTAAGTTTAATCTAGCATGATCTTAAATATATTGTTTCAGAAAACTAGAAATTTGGACTTGGAAGCATTTATTTTTAAATTGTGGTTTGAGGAGTACGTATTAATTTTATTTAAATCTTCATTGATTCTTTCCACAGCAGGAACATATTCATTAATTTTAAAGTCGCAAAATAATTGTGTGTCATCAGCAAAGAATTGAGCGGTACTACTTGTAATTTGTTTATATAGATCTGACGAATACAGCAAAAATAGTAGCGGACCCAGAACTAAGCCTTAAGGAACACCTGAATTTATGTAAGTGGATGTAGACCACTGTCCATTTACCATAACTGCCTGCGATCGATTTTTTAAATAAGTTTTAATAAAGGAAAGTGCATTTTCATCAAACCCATAATAAGAAAATTTGACTACAAGCAGATTAGGATTGATTGTGTCAAATGCCTTACTGAAATCGAGCAGTACCAGTATACCGTCTCTTTGTTTATCGATTGTATTCAGTATATTGTCAGATAAATATGCTAACGCTGTAGAAGTACTGTAACCTTTTTGAAAACCCGACTGATGAAGGGGAATAATGTTATGATGCACCAAATATTCATAAATTTGGAAATAGGCGGCTCGTTCTAGAATTTTTGAAATTAAGGGCAGGAGACTAATTGGTCGCAGATCCTTATACTCAGATGGACTGTGAGTTTTAGGCAGAGGTATCACTATCTTCCAGGAACGAGGAAAATATCCTTGTTCTAAGCAAAGATTAACTATGTATATATAAGATATACATATCTATCGCTGGTTGGCATAGTTTTAACATTTGTAAATTAATATTGTCATTTCCGGATGCATTAGATTTAATTTTTTGTATAATATCGTAAAGTTTTGTAATGCCAATTGGCTGAAATTGAAAAACAGTATTGTTATTACTAAATTTGCTCGTTCTATAAGTTACAATAGATTCACAATATTCATTGTTGCTTGCCTGAAAAGCAGACTAAAAGTAGTCATTAATTTTGTAAGGGTTTAATAGAGCAGAGGGAATGTAACTTTTGGACGTTTGAATTTTCATTGATTTTAAAACTTTGTAAAATGTGGATGAGGATGAATTATTTTATATATATGTTTAATATAAGCGGCTTTTTTGCGTCTAACTGAGGCTAAAGTGAAATTTCGTAGAGCTTTATAATTATTCCAGTTAACGGCAGTTTTATTCGACCTGATTTAGTTAAAGCACGATCATGTTCTTTGAATAAAAGTCTAATAGTTGAGGTAGGCCATGGAGCCTTAGGTTTGCTTATGCGAGCAACACGATATGGACAATGTTTGTCAAAGGTTATATAGAAGTTAAATATTCCTCTAAAGTATCTTGAGAAAAGTGCTAATGAAGACTAAATAAAGTATAATTAAAAATAATGAGTTTTGACAATATAAACCCAGACAGAACAAGGAAAGCTTAAAAAATCTTGAGTGCCTTAAAAAAATCAATAAAGTCTAACAGGAAACAAACCACATAATGTGTTTTGTATATCTCTAAAATTCCTTAAAAAAATAATTCAATAAGACGAAACAAAATACCATTAAATTGCTGGAAAAAATAATAATATCATATACCGGGGGTTGGTTAATTTTAACCATTAAATTTTAAATTTCAATAATTCATACAAATTATTTTATTACAATATACACTGATAAAAATACCCGATCGGAGGGAAAAGAATGATGCTTTTAGATTTTTTTATCTTCTAGCAAAAGAAATTTCTTTTTTTTAAGTACTTAGCTCTTAACTGAGAATCATTGTTGTTTTTATGATGAGTTTTATATTATTTTGGTCCTAAACGCTTTTGATATCAAATTAATGACTTTGTCTGAAGTCTTGATTGGTTGACTCTTTTTTCATAATCCTAAATCTTTGACACAAGGTCTCAAAGTTTTTGTTTAGTCTTATAGGCATTTTGTTCAAGACGCGAATAATCTCGAGTATACCCGAATATGAACGAAATCGCGTTTGCCACCATCTATTGCGCAAGTCGTCCTTCATAGTGTTTTTATTGTTGTTGCGTTGAGGCTGTGTTCGTTGTGAATCTGATGCGATATTATATTTTAATAGTTAAGAATGAATGAACTAAGAGTGTTTGAGATTCTACTTCAAACCTGGCGTTTAAGCCACATGAAAGAAACATTTCGCAGTAAGTACTCAATCAAGATTCTTAGCTATACAGTAGATTTAATTTAGTAGTTTTGGTTTCGTTGTGGTGATATACGGCAGACAAGACAACACATACACACATACAAAAACGCCGGCAGATGATTTCTGTTCCTGTATATCATATACTAGGTACTTATACATATAGTAGACAAGTAATCAAATACCATGTTGTTTTTTTGTGGTGTTAGCGACGCCATCATGGCGTATACCATGGCCATCTTCCCTTTTTCATCAAGAAGCTCATATACATTCGCATGGAAAAACCGATTCTTTTGTGTGAATATCGCGAGAGTTTCATCAAAACATTTTGTCTTTTATCAATGTCGCTACTGTTTAAACGTAAAAATGTATTCATTTAGCTGAAATCCACCAACAATTTGCTCATTGATACTTATATTTTGTTTCAAAGTCTATAATTTTATAACCATTAACACACACATACAAAGATATGGGAGAAAAGTAGGTATTTATGGGAGACAAGTGGGTATTTATGGAAGACAAGTAGGTATTACATATTATAAGTTGTCAATGTAGGTCTAATTTGATTTGTTGTTGGTTAAGTTATGTACTGATTATTTTTTAGCTGTGATTTTTTGTACCTTTTTCACCAGCAAACCCGATTTTGTGTGAATTCTGCTTTTAATAAATGAGTTATTATTTGTTTCTTTAGGATCCTGCAAGTACCTGTTCTAGAATGTACTTACAGACAAAACCACGCATCTGTGAATACAAAAAGTGGCGCTTACCATTGGCAAGTTCGCTTGTATAAAAGCATGTATTACACCGTGTAAAATGAATATTAACCAAAACCACATGAATTTTGTTCCAAGGGCGTTTCAGACCTTTTTGAATTCCTAAATAAGAATTAACTATATAATCATGAGATTTTGGATCGAATATCTGCTGGTTTTATAACAAAAATCCTATATCTTAAGACAAAATTACCTTGTCTTTCATTTTAAATCGCACTATTTTAAAACAAACTCTAACAGTTTGAACTAAAATCATTGTTTATTATGACAAAATCAAAGTTTCTTGCCTTAAATTCGTATAGATTTGTAAAAAAGAAAGTAAGGCTTTTGTCTCAAAGTTTTTCCAATGTTGGATCAAAATGTCCATCCATTTCGCCCATATCAAATGCTAAGCGCCCTTGAGGCAGAGTCAAATTCCCTTAAAGGAAGGAATCCTTTTTATCTGTGTATACCTTATATATACTATTGTATATACGGTATAAGTAGCGGGAAAGTAAAAATACTCTCCCTATATATATCATCCCCTGATGCCGGAAATTTGTGCGAGGAAGCGGCGGATACTAGTAATATGATCCTGCGGTGCGACTTAATGATGATTGATGGCGCTATTTAGTTATAGGTGTAAGTTAGTAACCACTTTTTTAATATTGCCTACTTATTACTTTAATATAAGGTTGTTTAAATAAGAAAATTGCACATTTAGGAGATCAAAACGTTAAATTAAAAATGATAAAGGATTAAAAGGAAATGCCAATATGAAATAATAACTTTAATAATAATTTCTTATATTTTTGTAAATTAAGATCCAAAATCAATATGGTGATCCCCAAAAATTAAAACCTCTAGAAGTATATGCACAGATAAAAAGGATTCCTTCCTTTAAGGGAATTTGACTCTGCCTCAAGGGCGCTTAGCATTTGATATGGGCGAAATGGATGGACAGTTTGATCCAACATTGGAAAAACTTTGAGACAAAAGCCTTACTTTCTTTTTTACAAATCTATACAAATTTAAGGCAAGAAACTTTAATTTTGTCATAATAAACAATGATTTTAGTTCAAACTGTTTGTTTGTTTTAAAATAGTGCGATTTAAAATGAAAGACAAGGTAATTTTGTCTTAATATATAGGATTTTTGTTATAAAACCAGAAGATGTTCGATCCAAAATCTCATGATTATAGTTAATTCTTATTTTGGAATCCAAAAAGATCTGAAACGGCCTTGGAACAAAATTCATGTGGTTTTGGTTAATATTCATTTTATTCGGAATTTTTTTATGAGCAAAACCATGTTACTGCAAACACGGTGTAATACATGCTTTTATACAAGCGAACTTGCCAATGGTAAGCGCCACTTTTTGTATTCACAGATGAGTGGTTTTATCTGTAAGTACATTCTAGAACAGGTACTTGCAGGATCCTAAAGAAACAAATAATAACTCATTTATTAAAAGCAGAATTCACACAAAATCGGGTTTGCTGGTGAAAAAGGTACAAAAAATCACAGCTAAAAAATAATCAGTACCTACATAACTTAACCAACAACAAATCAAATTAGACCTACATTGACAACTTATAATATGAAATACCTAATTATCTTCCATAAATACCCACTTGTCTCCCATAAATACCTACTTTTCTCCCATATCTTTGTATGTGTGTGTTAATGGTTAAAAGATTATAGACTTTGAAACAAAATATAAGTATCAATGAGCAAATTGTTGGTGGATTTCAGCTAAATGAATACATTTTTACGTTTAAACAGTAGCGACATTGATAAAAGACAAAATGTTTTGATGAAACTCTCACGATATTCACACAAAAGAATCGGTTTTGCCATGCGAATGTATATGAGCTTCTTGATGAAAAATGGAAGATGGCCATGGTATACGCCATGATGGCGTCGCTAACACCACAAAAAAACAACATGGTATTTGATTACTTGTCTACTATATGTATAAGTACCTAGTATATGATATACAGGAATAGAAATCATCTGCCGGCGTTTTTGTATGTGTGTATGTGTTGTCTTGTCTGCCGTATTTCACCACAACGAAACCAATCAAAACTACTAAATTAAATCTACGGTATAGCTAAGAATCTTGATTAAGTACTTACTGCGAAATGTTTCTTTCATGTGGCTTAAACGCCAGGTTTGAAGTAGAATCTCAAACTCTCTTAGTTCATTCATTCTTAACTATTAAAATATATTATCGCATCAGATTCACAACGAACACAGCCTCAACGCCACAACAATAAAAACACTATGAAGGACGACTTGCGCAATAGATGGTGGCAAACGCGATTTCGTTCATATTCAGGTATACTCGAGATTATTCGCGTCTTGAACAAAATGCCTATAAGACTAACCAAATACTTTGAGACCTTGTGTCAAAGATTTAGGATTATGACAAAAGAGTAAACCAATCAAGACTTCAGACAAAGTCATTAATTTGATATCAAAAGCGTTTAGGACCAAAAGAATATAAAACTCATCATAAAAACAACAATGTTTCTCAGTTAAGAGCTAAGTACTTAAAAAAAAGAAATTTCCTTTGCTAGAAGATAAAAAAATCTAAAAGCATCATTCTTTTCCCTCCGATCGGGTATTTTTATCAGTGTGCCACTGAATATATCAACAAAAATACATTTTTCACTGTTAATCTCTGTTCAAAAATATAATAAATGCAATATGTTAAGGTAGATAATTGCTATTTCATTATAGCAATTTTTTTAACGTAATTTCCTAAAATTTAACAAAACCCTTTTAACCAAACAATTTCAACTACGACCTTGGCACATATGTACAACTTCCCTCGTCATGTTTAGTTGGGCAATCTAACCTTAAGGCCAGTGCGGTCCTTATTCATACTTATCTCGCAGTCAGAACGGCAGAAAACTAGCTTGATATATAGCTGCAAACGTCCAGACAAAAGCCACGTTTTTTGTTGTTGTAAATACATTAAACATTACGTCGCTGGTGGGTGGAGCTAACCCGCCAAAGGTAGTAACAAGTGAACGCGACTGCGCGTCGTCCAATGGGAGCGGTCGATTTCGGTTCTCGCGCATTCGATTGGCGTCAGACTCTCGTGTCAACTCTTGGTCCTTCGAACGAACGGACTAGGAGACGTAGAAAGCGTGTTGAAGCAGCATGAGGTTTTTAATATAAATCGTTAAAGGAATACGTAGAAGTAAAAATGGGGTAAATTGATACTTATCATAGGCAAACGTAGATAATCCAAAGAGGTTATTTTTACTAATTTAATACATTTTTTTTTAAGTGAATAATAATCATTAATTTGGATTCAATTTTTGGTAAATTTTTTGTTACATATGCCTATATATAGTACTAGCTTTTGCCCGCGACTTCGTCCGCGTTGATGTTGGAATAAATAAAAATTTCCTTCTTATATCTGTTTCCTTCCCCTACTTGTTAAACTCTATGATGAATATTGTATTGAATATTGAATATCTCGAAAACTATAACCCATAACTGGTGATGGATGCTTGAAAATTGGTACGTAGATTTTCCTAAAGAAAAGTATTTTTTAAAATGAAGAGGAGAGGTCCAAGAAAACGACACAAAAAATATGCGCTTAAAAATTGGTATGTTGATAAATAATAGCGGCGAAACTTTGAGGAATTCAATAAAAAGTTAAACATAAAAGTTAAAGAAAATTTGATGCTTTACAACTTTGCACCAGAAAATTTAGCACTAAAATGCATTGTTTGTCCTCAAAATCAAGAAAAACTAGAGAAAATAAACATGCACATATTTACGCGCCCTCTAATGGCGCAACTATTGGAAATTCTGGAAAAAGCTTAACACAAAAGTTGTAGGGAATTGTATGTTCTAAAACTTTGTACTACAAAATTTTGCATTTAAGTGTATTATTTGTCCTTAAAATTTAAAAAAAGTAAAAAATTGTTACATGTGTATTTAATCAATGTCGGTCTTGAGGACCTTCTACTGTACCAATTTAAACCAAAATCTAATGGTCGCATTCTAGACACACACCGAACCTCTATACCAAATTTCTGCTTGATTGGTCAAACGGTTCGGCAGTTATCGTGGAAGATTACACACAGACACATAGACACACAGACAGACCATGCGCTGGAAATGGTTTCAATCTTCTTGGGGGACCTCAAAATGGATATTTCCATCGATATCTCGATTTATTTTTTTTGCTCGTTCACCTTACTTTTCCTTTGATGGGTCCGGTCAAAAAAAGTTAAATAATTTTAAAAAATGCCAAAAGTGCAAAAAATGCCAAAAAATTAAAAAAAAAAAATACAAAAAGATGCCAAAAAATCTAAAAAGAATTCAAAAACTGCTGAAAAATTAAAATAATGCTAAAAATGTAAAAAGGCAAAAGAAATCCTAAAAAGTAAAAAACGCAAAAAAAGCAAAAAAATGCAGAAAGCAAAAAATGCAAAAAAATACAAATATACGCAAAGAAATACACAAAAATACATGAAAAGCAAAACGAGCTTAAAAATGATAAAAATTCTAAAAAAAGCAAAATAGTTTAAAGTATGTTAAAAGAAATTGTAAAATATGTTAAAAATAGCTGAAAAAGTATTCGTGGAAACTCGTCGGGAAAGTTTTGGGGTTTTTGTTTTTGACAGGTGGCAGTTGGAGAAATAATTTTCACTGTTCTGAATAGAGTTTTTAAGGGCTTTCAAATGACATACTGCAAGTCGAATTCCGTGACATATTGTCCAATTCGGTGACATATTGCATCTGTCATTTGTTGATAGTGATACTTCCGTTTGACAGATGTCGTACAAAAACTAATGGGTTCTTCCGACGGCTAATCCAAACCCACATACCAAATTTTAGCTCAATAGGATTAATACTTTTTCAGATATTTAATATTACATTTTAAAATTTTAACATTTTTTTATTTTTGACAGGTGAGAGCTGGAGAAATAATTTTGACTGTTCTGAATAGAGTTTTTCAAGGGCTTTCAAATGACATATTGCATGTCAAATTCTGTGAGATATTGCATCTATCACTTATTGATAGGGAAACTTCCGTTTGACAGATATCGTACAAAACCAACAGATTATTCCGACCGGTAAACCAAACCGATATACCAAATTTCAGCTCAATCGGATTAAACGTGTGGCCTCTATCGTGGAAGAATACAGACACACAGACACACAGACACACAGGCACACAGACACACAGACAGACTTCTATCTGGAAATGGTGTTAATCATCTCAGGTGACTTCAAAATGGATATTTCCGTCTTCATCTCAAACATTTTTTTTTAGCTCGTTCACAATACTTTCCCTTCTCGGAGGTGGGTCGGGAAAGTAAAGTATTTGCAGTCCTTCAAGGGGGAGAGCCACTCCCCTCTAAAAGAATCATGCTGTATGTTTTTGGTTGACGCACTTACTCCAGCGGGTTTTGGTTGATGCACTTACTCGAGCGGATCAATATTTGTTTAACCCTAATTTTGAACCCCTTAAAATGCGAATTTTCAAAATTCTTTTCTTAGTGCTCCCCTACACTACCAAAGGAAACTACCCTGAAAATGTCACGTCTCTATCACGTATGGTTTAGGCTGTGCGTTGATTGTCAGTCAGTCAGCGACACGACAATTTTATATATATAGTATATACAAAGTGTATTATTAAGAATGGTACATTGAAGTCCTTCTCCAAACTTTAAGAATAGGGTACTTTGCACCATTGTAGGAAAATATTTAAAAATATGTGTATTTATGATAGATTTCGTAAAAATCAAACGGAAAATGCTGATTTATTTTCATAAAAATTCAGTTGGTATGAAATGTATACCTATAATTCAATTTTAAGAATCTTTTTTTACTTTCCCGGTTCCGTCGACGGGAAAGTATAATGAAGGAGCAAAAAATCAAGCGATAGCTGTCCCATTTGACCAATCAAGCTAAAATTTGGTATGAAGGGTTGGTGTGTGTATCGAATGCGACCATTATTATTTTTTGGTTTAAATTGGTGCAGTAAAAGATCCTCAATTGATTTTTCCTTTTACGTATAACTTTTTAAGTATTAAAGGTGTGGACCTGAATTTTGGTATACAGATCCTCCTTCTCGCCTAAAGCTTATTCAGGCATTTTGGGTATAATATTCAAAGTAAAAACGAAGAAATGAAGGAATGATTGTTGAATGGATTCAATAATCATCTTCTCTATCTGTGTTTATCTTCATTATTGAATAACCTTGGAAATCAGCTGTTATTCCAAAGTCATTCATAATTTCATAGCCGAAACGGGAAAGTTCTGAGGTGACACCAAATTTTTTTAATCTGTTCTTCAAATATCTGAAACACTAATCACCATATTGGGTTCCGACGTGACGTCACTTCGTTGGTAAACAAGATAGATTTTTGTTGCGCTGTGTGTTAATTTGAAATATTTTCAAGTTATTATCACATTTGTAGACTTTTATAAAACATCAATGTAAGTATACCTATACCAACTTTTTTATCAATTACAATACACAATACGGTAGAAAATGAGTTGAAAATGCGACGTTGTCGATTGTTGTCGCGAACTAATTGGTATTTATCAAGTCTGTAGAAGTTTTTGGGGAAGGAAATTACGCTTTTCTATCAAAAATGAATGACCATGCACGGCAATACTAGCTATATTATTGTGTAAAGCGTGTCGTAGTTTCCTATTTCGGTGAAAATCATGTTGTATTTGTTGATACGGAAGGAGTCATTAAGGTGATTGAAAAAGTTAAAAGTTGTGGAATGATATGATGCTTCCCAGACTAAGTTGCTTTTACCGGAAAAGAATTGGCGAGAAAGAGAATTCCCATATGACTTAAATGCTATGATCCTACATTAGCAAACCACAAAGAAGAAGACAACAAGAAGAAAAAAAAAGAAGTAAATTAATGAAACATTACATGTTCCTCAATTCCGTCACAATTTTTCAAGAAATCAATATCCTTTAGAAAGTAAATGGCACAAGAAATACACGAGATATGAGGACCAGGTTAAATTGTAATACATCGGCTTAGGACAACTCGAGCAAAGCCGATGTATTCGCCTTGGGGGTGGATGGCGACTGTATGATAGATTTCACGTCAGTAATTATGACGAGAAATTTTTCATATGATATCTCATATTCTATGGCTGGCTTGCTTATACTCATTTTTGTATTTCTACATATTCTGTGCCCAGACGACTCTTTAAATTAATAAAGATTGCTTTGTACAATATCGTACAATATCGAGAAGTTTTATTCTAATCCGTCCAACAGTTTTCGGGAAAATTGAGGACACACATACATACCTACCCAGGTATCAAAAAATATTGGCAAAATATTGTTTTACAATATTTTTTTGGGTTGTAAATATTATCTGAATATTGAATTTCAATATTGGCTAGAAGTCGAAGTGTTAACATTTTGTAAAATTGGCCAAATATTGATTTAAAATAACTCCAAATATTGAAATTCAATGTGGGGGAGATATTGAATTTCAATATTAATTTCACATATTGGGAAACTATTTATTTATCACAACAATATTATAGGTATCAGAAACTGATATTGATGTTTTATAGTAAATTGGTCTACATATTGGCAGAATATTGGCAAAATATATCTTACATATAAGTAGAATATTGATTATGATATTGAAAATAACCATTACATTTATATTAAAAAAATATATCATTACCATATTTAATAGCAATGTTGGTCCAATATTGAAAAAAATATATCATTACCATATTTAATAGTAACGTTGGGCCGATATTGAATTTCGTATTAAGTATCTTGCCAGTTATTTATTTCTTCATAAATCTTTATAAAAGAAACATATGTAAGCTGAAAACACTTCACTTTAATAACAAATACGAAGTTATATAAGCAGAGAGGTCCAATCGCTAATGGACAAATATAAAAAAAGTTACCTGATACATAATACCAAGAGTTATTTATGTAATTAACGTGCAGTGCTAACGCCATCTATGGGTAATATTTTTCAATATATTATAAATATTTAACATAAATTTCCTACCAATATTGTTTTATTATCTAAGTATCATATTCTGGTCTAATATTATTAGTATATTGAAAATGTTTTTCCAATGTTGGTTGTATATGGAAATTCAATATGTTTTAAACATTGAACATATATTTCCTACCAATATTGTTTTATTATCTAAGCATAACATTTTGGTCCAATATCATTAGTATATTGAAAATATTTTTCCAATGTTGATTTTATGTGGAAATTCAATATATTATAAATATTGAATATAAATGTACAACCAATATTATTTTATTATGTAAGAATCGTATTTTTTTCCAATATCATTAGAAGATTGAAAATATTTGTCCAATATCGGTGCATACGGAAATTCAATATGTTATAAATATTGAATATCAATATTTGACCAATTTTCTTTAATTATTTGGGTATTATATTTTTGCAAAATATCTTTAGTACATTGAAAATATTTTCCCAATATCGTATTTATATTCCTTTTTAATATACGATAAATATGTTTAAACAATATTTTACTTATATTGGTTTCTTTTCACATAATTGTCGTATGAATTTCAAAGTTTTAGTTCCTGAGGTTCAAAAAATAGCATATGTATCACGTGACTGAAGTGCTACTTTTAATCACTCGAGTGACAATCTTCACACTAGGGATTAAAAGTAGCACTTTAGTACCTTGGTTCATAAAATACATACACACATTTATAGAATTGAGATATGAACCTAAATTAGTGAAAATTATTTAAATATTTTTGTAGTTTCTCAGACAAATAAGGCAATTAATTTATTCATGAATATTATTCCCTTATTTATAAATCCACTATGTAAATATTGCTTTAATTTTAAATATAAATTTAATCTATCCCACTTTTATAACAATACGTGTTGTTTTTTTATTTAATTTAGTATATACACTAAGTGGTTTCAATTCAATAAACCATTAAATAAAGATTTATAGATTTCTAACTGTCGTTTTTTCCATTTATCAGCTAATATATTCATAAAGAACTTGCGCCTTATTTCGATTTATAAAAAAAAATTCATTTATCTAAAAGCTCTAAAATGCATACATAAATACAACCATGCATCATAAATCGAAAATAAATTAATTTCCAATTTCGTTTTATCCCCTTCTTCGTTCACGTCGATGCTCTTCACTGAATGCGACTGTTTGCAAGAGAACTTGTTTAATAGGGTTTAAATGAAAATAATGTTTAACTATTTAACACAAAAAAATTAAAATGCCCTTTCTGTGGTATTATTAGAGAGTTATTGCACGACACCAAATTTTTATACCGAATGTCTTACACCTTAGTACTATTTGGCTAAGTAAAAATCAGCCCTATATATTTTCCCCAAAAAAACAAACAAAAAACAAATACAAAATGTGAACAACCTAACTTGGTCACTCTTATTTTTCTTTTTTTATGGTGAATGGAGGCGATTACCCCTATTTTTTCCTTTTAATAAGGACCCAAGAAACCAGAAATTTTCCCCCTATTAAGGAGGTAAAGTTGCAAAGAAAAAAAACCAAAATAAGCCAATGTCTAACAGAGGGTTTCTTCAATTGTGAAAGATTTACCCGGCAAACGACAGTTTTTTTTTCTCTCGGCAGAAATCGAATTATTTTTACTTTTGTTTTCTCACTCAAAATTTTAACTCAACTCTGCGATATCGTACCAGAAGTACGATGATGGCTGATTCGCGGTACCGTTTTTGCCAAGTTGCTAAACGTGTACAAGCGACAAAATTCAATTTGATGTTTTTCAAATTGCAACATATTATGATTTTTTTGTAACCTCATACGTCTATTGTATAAAGTTACTTAACGATAATTGTTTTATTACTTTCCCGAGCCACCTCCTAGAAGGGAAAGTATTGTGAACGAGCTAAAAAAAAATTTCGAGATATCCATTTTCGGGTGCCCTGAGACGATTAAGACCATTTCCAGATGGAAGTCTGTCTGTCGGTCTGTGTGTGTGTATGTGTGTGAGTGTGTGTGTATGTGTGTGTGATGCCACACGTTTAATGCGATAGAGCTGAAATTTGGTATAGGGGTTTGGGTTACCCGTCTGAAGAATCCATTAGTTTTTGTATGACATCTGTCAAACGGAAGTACCACTATCAAAAAGTGGCAGATGCAATATGTCACGGAATTGGACATGCGATATGTCATTTGAAAGCCCTAGAAAAACTCTATTCAAAACAGTCAAAATTATTTCTCCAACTGTCACCTGTCAAAAATAAAAAAAAAAAACAAAATTTGAAAATTCAGCATTAAATATCTGAAGAAGTATTAATCCGATTGAGCTGAAATTTGGTATATGGGTTTGGGTTATCTGTCGGAAGAACCCATTAGATGTTGTACAAGATCTGTCAAACGGAAGTATCACTATCAAAAAATGACAGATGCAATATGTCACGGAATTGGACATGCGATATTTCATTTGAAAGCGCTAGAAAAATTCTATTCAGAACGGTCAAAATTATTTCTCCAACTGTCACGTGTCAAAAATAAAAAAATGTCAAAAGTTGAAACTTTGACATTAAATATCAGAAAAAGTATTCGTCGGGAAAGTTTTGGGGCGACGCAACCGATTTTTTTTTGTTGTTAGCAAAATTAACATACTTTGTTACAATAAACTTTGGCCTAAATTCTTGTTAATTTTGTACTGGGTGTTTCAGCGATGATTTAATTTGATAAAATTAAAAAATTATTTGATTTAGTGTACCGATACATTTATATATTTTTTTTTATTCCTATTTTATTTCTCTTTGTTTCTTTAGTCTTTATTATATAATTGAACTATCAAATAAAATAAGGGAAACTAAAAGACTTACTTATAATATAACAGAAAGTGAGAGTAAAGTTATTTTAAGTTCAGGTAGTGTTAAAGTTGCCATACAAAAGTATCGTGTCATTGCATCAAAAGCGTAAGGCTGCGATTAACAGCATGGTTCTGCCCTAGATTCATAGATAACGCTAGCATACTAATGTAATGGTTTAAAATGTTCTACAGCGGTCCAACTAAAAAGTCGACACCACCTCGTACATTTCGGCACAAAAATGTTCTGACCCACTCTCCGATGATTTTGCAAACTTGCATCTCTGCAGATTTTAAGTAAATTTTAATATTTGTGTGTACTGGACTTCGTCTTCTATGCAACATTGCCAAATTTAATAAATGAAATAATATTGGCATTAATTAGAAATAAATTATGAACCAAAAAATATATAACGTATTTTATAACATAAATGGAATAGAAAAATATTTTAATCCGGGATTTAATTATTCTATTTTTTTGAAACAATGACACAGAAAAATAAAAACCTAGAAAAAATTTATGTGATGTATGGGAACTCTTTTTTTTCGGCAGAACCGGCAGCTCCGCTTCTATGACCGAGAGTGTCAATTGTCATTATGAATTTTGAATTTTGAAATCATTTCATTTCGCTCCGTGATTGTTTAGTTTGGTGCTTTTGTTTGTTAGATTTTGTTTATTTTATTGTGTTTGAACTGCTTTTTGTGCTTGTTTTGTAAAACTTTTGTTTGCTTGAAAAAAAAACATTATAAATTGAATTCTTGCTTATAGTATAATTTGGTAAGTACACGGAAAAAAATTACTCTATTATATTGTATAATAAAAAGTATGTAATATCTTGTATGACAATTTTTATTTGATTTATCATCCTCATATATTATTAATCATTATATTTTCCTCATAAACGAAAAAAAGAGAATGTATAATAAATCTTATAATAATAGTTATTAAGAATGATTATCTTAAAAAGTTGGTAGTAGTTTTGATTATAAAATATAATTAATTGATCGTTTTATGACATTCTGTCTTTAAAGTATATAACCCATATACCTTAAGTGATATTTTATAATGCCATGGTAATAAAGTTTAAAATACTCAAATAATAGCAGATTCATTATTATCAATACCATATTACAAAGGTAATTATTTCGATTAATACATTTTACTACCCTAGGTTATACTGTTTACACACTCAAAATTTAGATATATTTTTGTCATGTTCACGCTTGATTCAGTCGGCTCCGTACAGTTATTATAGGTAACAGATGTCTGCTTCAGCAGAGAAAATATATTTTAAAAAATTTGTTTTTGAGTATTTTAAAAACTTTTCCATATTAAAACATCCACGTCATGTATACCAGTTCCTGATAGATGACTTTATTGATGAATATCCAAATAAAAGTAACAATTTATATAAAAAATGGCCACAATTTCGATCTACTGTTCTTGGTGTAATGGAAGAAGAAAAGATGAAACTGAGCAATTTTAATGATATAGGTAAGAAATATCCAGTTATAATTATTAAGTTATAGAAAAATGACGCCATTGTTAGTATTTTTGTACATCCAACATTGAGATATATTTTTCGTTGGACTATGTCACAATGTTGAATATGTAAAATAAACCAAAAATTACGTAATTCTCTTTTTAGCGTAAAAATCCAATCCCAATAATTAATTAGTATGAAATTTTATCATATTATTTTTTTTTTTTTTGTAGATTTAGAAGTGATTTCAATTTTGTACTCATCTTCCCACCAACTACTCCTCGAGAGAAAAAGCTATCGTACTAGTAAATTTTAAGTTCAAAACTCGTTTATTTTATATGTACCAGTAAGTATTAAATGATTTTAAATGTTGCAACTAAAATATAAAATACATAGTGTTGTATTATCAGGTGATTATTACTGCTAATATTTTTTTTTGTCTTGTTTTACTTTACTTTATCACACATAACAAATCGAATTTAACTTCATGAGATATAATTTCACTATATTTTGAATTCAAGCTTAGTTTATTTGATTCTGGACACTCAAATATGAACTCACTTAGTTAACGACAAAATATAGAATGAACAACAACAATAATCTATATTGATATAATTAAATTATTTCATTATTACTATTTTTTATTATTTTATTATTCATCTTCCATATTTCGATACTAACCAAACAAATAATTTTAACTGACAGAACTATACTATATTTGAAAACCAAGAGAGAGTAAATTCTCAGAATAAAAAGTAATTCGGTATGCAAAACTATAGTACAGTACGTGCGGTAAAACTTCAATATTTGTAATGCATTCTAAATTGTTTTTGTTAATTTCAATACAAAATTTATTAAATTTCTTGGACTATCACATTATTTTATGATCTTTCATTGTTACTACAGTAGGCCTAAGAGGATTAACGTGCGTCATAGGCGTAACCAGAATAGAAAGGGATTATTTAACGACCTCCGAATGGCAACAGCTTCTAATGACAGATATTTTGACTTAAATAGTTTCTAGAAATGCAGTTATTTGATTTTCGATAAACGTGACAAATAGTAGTGACTAAAAATGGAAGCAGTTTGTGAGTATACGCCAGTGAAAAAATTAAAATTAGACCATTTATCGCTCAATGAAAAGAGTGCTGTAGTGAATGTGTACCACTATTTTAAACATCAAAATCCCTCAAACACTATTGACAGTGTAGTTGAAACAACATCTAAGGCAATGGGATATGGAAAATCTACAATATATAGAGTTCTAAAGGAGGAAAAATCAGGTGGAGTAACCTCACCAAAGCCGAAACCAGGTAGACCAAAACTATTAAAAGTCAACGTGGACGAGTTTTTTAAAAATGCTATTCGTAAGCTTGTTCACTCATTTTTTATAAACAAGCAAATACCAACTTTAGATAAAGTTTTGCAAGCCATTACGAATGATGTTGATTTACCCACAATAAGCCGGGATAAACTATGGAAAGTGTTACATGAGTTAAACTCTAAATTTGAAAAAATGGGCAGACACTCAATGCTAATTGATTCTGAAGAAATTGTATGTTGGAGAAGACAGTACCTCAGAAGAATACAACAAGTTAAAGCTCAAAATAAAAACATTTATTATTTAGATGAAACATGGGTTAATGAAGGACATTGTGTAGGAAGAGTTTGGAAAGACAAAAATATAAAATCATCCCATCAAGCTTTTCTAGAAGGATAGACTACTGGTTTTAAGGAACCTATAGGAAAAGGTAAAAGATTAATTATTTGTCATATAGGCAGTACAAACGGTTTTTTTGAGAATGGTTTACTCTTATTTGAATCAAAAAAAAACCGTTGATTATCACGAAGAAATGAATGGAGACGTGTTTGAGGAATATTTTGAACAGATGATTCAATTCATACCAAAAGGATCGGTTATTGTAATGGACAATGCAAGTTACCACTCCAGATTACTTGAACCTTTACCAACCACTAAATGGAAAAAGGGTGAAATTGCAAAATGGTTATCTTCTAAAAATTTAGCCTTTGACAATACAATGCTGAGGGCAGAATTGTTAACTATTGCTAAAAAACATAAGCAAAATTATAAAAAATATAATATTGAGCAGATAGCCAAAAAACGAGAAATTGAAATCCTTCGTTTACCACCCTACCATTGTGAGCTGAATCCGATAGAATTAATATGGGCTCAAGTTAAAGGTTATGTTGCCAGAAATAACACTACTTTTAAATTATCAGATGTTAAAAATCTCTTCAATAAGGCAATATCTGAAGTAACAAGTGAAAATTGGCAAAAATGTATTAGACACGTTACAGAAATACAAAAAAAAATGTGGGAGCTAGATAACATAATTGATATTACTATAGAGCCCATTGTAATTTCTCTAGAATCAGATGGTGAATCTTCTGACACAGAGTGCGAGGAACCATAACTTTAAAATTATTAATTTATGTACTTTAATTTTATTTTTAGATTTTTATTTTTTAAGATTTAATATTGTCGTATTTTTTGCATGTTGCTCGTCAAATTTTATCCTTGCGGTTGGTTTTTTTTTTCTCATATACCTACTTAATTGTTTTTTTAGCTCCTCATATTAATTTATAAATAATTGTAATTATCTGTACATATTATATACATATTTTGTAAATAAACATATGCCTAAAACAAAATGCCTAAAATAATATTGACTTTTTCTTCATTTTACCCAAATTAAATTACTACTTACGAATTATGTTTATCTATCTAAAATTGGTAATCTAGGTATAAATAACTAAAACAAATTAAATATTTCTATTTCCATATTAATTTAATTTTGAAAACGCACGTCTATGGTTTACTGCCTTTAACACTGGGAATTTACTCTCTCTTGATTTTCAAATACAGTATAAGGTTAAAGTGACGTGCCGACGCGATTCGCAGCTGCTAGATATAGTCTGATTATGAGGAACATGCATTTGTATCGCGAGGAACAGGCATTTTTATCGCGATAAAAATGGATGTACCTTTTTTATCGCTGAAAAACTGACAAAACTGTCATCATTAAATGACACATTTTATATAGGAGTTAATTTATCAAATAAAAATTGGTTTTCAAAGAATTTATGGAACGCTGTCAATACATACATACTAATGTTTCTAAATCATAGTTTTTAGTTTAATAGTTTTGTTGAATAGTTGATAGATTTTATATTCGAGTAGGAATATATTAGTTTTTTGCAACAAATTATTTTGAAATATATACAAACTTGTTTTATTTATTCTGAACTGCTCTGCAAAATATCGGCCACTAAAAATTGGCCCTCATTTCAAAGTTGGTTTTCTCTCGAATCACTCACCTGGTTTTGATGATTTTGTAATTTGTTTGTTACTAAAGTTAAAAAACATCAGAATGAGGTGAGCGCTTCGATGCAGAGCCAACATTGAAATTTGGTCAATGTTTCTTTGGCCTGTTATCCTGCTTTGTAGTGTATATATGCCCGAAATTAAAATACAATATAATAAATAAAATATTATAACACAAAGTATAAAATCAATATAAAAAATATTGCACTTTATTACCTAAATATAATAAAGTATACTGGACAATATAATACCACTTAATAAAAAGAGTATACCTTTAAGTATCAAGTATTATTAACCTAATGATACTATATTAATAAATTATATTACCCAAAATAATAAATGTAATAGAAAATTTATTGTCAAACATATCAAAGATTTATAATATCGTTAACGATAAAAAAAATATTCTGAAATGTCATTATAAAATTACTTTAAGTTTTATTATCATAGGTAATCGTCCCATATGGAATGATAATATATTTTAAAGATTATTATATTTTTAATACAGTTTACTATACATTTTTTTCCGTGTATATATTTTCGGTAAAATAAATATTTCGACTCCTACCTCTTGTTTGTAAAATATAAATCCCTACGTTCTGTAAGTTATCATGTACTTACTTATTTTTTATATTTTAGATTAATTTTGGTAATTGTATACAATAATATCTACTGATCATGGGTAAATACAAACGTCAACGCAGTAAACCTCTAAAGAGAAATAAGAAATCAAAATCAATGAGACTACATTTTTGTAAGATCAAAGAGTAAGTTAATTTTAATGTTGAACATGAGATGCTTATTAATCAATGTGTAATTTTAGAAATACTCCTAAGAGACCTGAGAGTAAGGAAAATATATAAATCCTAATAATACTTTGGAAACCTTATTAAATATATGCTCCACTAAGACATATTCTGTTGATGAAGGGTAAGTCATTCATTAAAGAGTATTTCTCTAAATTGGGAATGTTTTTATTCATATTTATTCATTTATCAAGAGTATAATTTTAATTTAAAAAAATTAAATACCTTTCGGTTTTCAAACAAAAATTAGTATAAATCTCATAATTTAATTAAGATAACATAAATTACAATGGCCAATGTTTTCGCTTATTAACTTTGTTGTAATTAGTGATTTTTATTACAGGATTAATTTTGGTTCTATGCCATTATTGGATAAACAATTGAGTGAACAAATACTATCTGACAATAATAAAACAGCTCCTAGTCAACATTCCAATTTAGAATATTCTTTTATAAGCCAAGAAGAGTATGAAAGGTAATATAATTTTAAGTTTGTAACTTTTTTCTAAGGGGGTCGTGCGATGCGGTCTCTGTTTCGAGATGCGGTTACTTTATTTTTCTTAGCTGCTCGAAACACGAGATGCGGTCACATAGGCAATTATCCGCACTCAATAAAAATCAAATCAATGTTAGTATGTTAGTGAGATTTACTATTAAGAAAATTTTCAATATCCTACATAATAATTTTCAATCTTTAAATGTATACATTACATACTTTTTTCGTCTCGGAATAAGGATTATTAATTAAATTACGAAAATTTTACCATTTTCCTACAATTTTACTATTTTCCTAACGTTTCTACATTTCTTATGCCATCTTCAGGTTTTTTTACTAAAGTTAAACACTACAGTTATATGTTTAAAAAGCACTACATAATATATAAACAAATTAAAAAACCATATATTGTGATAAGTTGTTTAAAATATTACTAGCAAAAATATCCAGCAATAGATAAAATTTCGTTTTGATATACGCAATAACGGAAATCCCTATAATACTATTTGCATTATCTCTAAGATTTTATGATCCTATTAGGTATGTATTTACTTTGCTGAAATAAAAATTTTAATCCGTATACCTGTGACGTATTTTTGGGATTTTCCAAAATTTGTAATAATATTAATTATTTATTGATTTTAAAATAATTCAAAAAAGATTTTAATTTTTTTATGGTTAATACTGATATAAAAAATTAAAACAAAAACCCATTAAATTGGTATTAGAAAACTCTACAATTGTGATTTTTTTCAAAATTTTATTTAAATATATTTTTAAATATAAAATAATGTTTGTTCTATATGTCTGTATTGTTTAGGCTGCTTTTAATAATAGAAATAATAATTTTTTATCAATTTTAGGGAGTTATAATTGGCCAATTTATTAAAAAACTTTTTTATATTGGTGTAAGAAACAAATACTGTTGTCTATGTGCCAGATATACAAACAGACAAGAAACACCTAAAAAACACATGTGTTACAAAAACTAGGATGGATCATCACCTGCTATGGAGAGTGAAATTATAGTTGGAGAGTTCGGACAAAGTATGGAAATTCATAATTTAAAATACTTGCAAAGAATGTGTCACGAATCAACAACGGTACATCATATTATTATGTCCAAAGCTTCAAAAAAGGATCAGTCCAATTTCAAGTCTCAAACTACAAACTACCAACAATAACCAACACGTCACCGAAGACTAAATATCCTGCGTCGAGACGAACACCATCAGCAGAAGTTACAACTTATTTCTAATTTATTTATTTATAATTAATATATTTATTTGTTAATTATTTATAATTAATATATTTATTATGATGGTGGTAAGGTTTTCCGGGTTTCCCTATACCTTTTATGCCAAATGGCGCCATCATTCTTCAATAAGACGCCCCGGAGCGCAATGGTAATTTTTCTTAATAAATAAATATATTGTTGAGATTTTTTGTGTTTTGATTCATGTTCACTTGTCACCAAATTTTAAAAGATGATCACAGCTATTGGGGTAAAAAGGCTACAGATCGAAAAAAAGGATAAATAAATTTCTGACAAGAAGTAGAATTTTAGAGAGCAGAGGTCACAAATATAATGTTTATAATAATGGATTTTCTCTTTCCAATATCATCAAACCATCATCATAAGCTACTAAAAAATTGATTTTTTTAGAATTAATTATATATTATAAAAATCTTAAACCTTAATTGTTTTTAAATAACAATACTTTTATCACGAACATTTTCAAAAAAGTAAAATTATAAGTCCAATCGCCATATATTTGCAAATAGTATATATCAGAATTCCAGGAAAGTTGGTAACTGGGTTTAATAATTATTTTTGGACAATATTATTTTAAAATCAACATTGTTAAAAATATGAGCTATTGAATGAAATAGTTTAGTTACAGAATTATGAAACGAATTTAAATGCCATCGAAAAAACCATTCACAATTGATTTGTTGTTTAAAAAAATCAATTAACCACTTATTTAGCATTGTATTATAATAAAAATTGTTCATAGTAAAGCTTAAACTTTGCTTTATTTAGAACACCTTTAAAAAGCCATGCAATCTTTTTACTTTTTTAATTCAGTAGTTTTTGAGTAATCGTTACTAGAACATCCATCCTAACACACACATACACATACACACACACTAACACCTACACACACACTAACACATACACACACACACTAACACATACATACACAGACATCATCGGGAAAATTATAAAACCGTATTCTAGGGACCCTAAAACATGTTTATCCATTGAAAAATCACTACCCAATTTTTAACATGATTACTATACCTCTCTTATCTGAAGGGCGAGAGGTAAAAACGAATAATATATTTATAAGCTATACAACCTAGTTTAAGCTAATTTGGTTAAATTATAATCAGACTTTAGACTGCAAGTATATAGTGTGGGTATCCACTTAAGTGTACTAATCTGTAAAGATAAAGTTTGTAGCTTTAAAAAATGAGGGGGTAATCCCACCCAACTTTCCGAACACTCCTAGTAAAGTAATTGTTTAATCGATTATTTTAGTTTTTCTGCATCAAAATACATTAATAAAATAAGTTTACAAAAATTAAAAAAAAATTTAATTTTTTGTAAAATTTTTTTTTACTTTTTATAATTTTGTATAATTTCTACAGGTATTATTTTAAAATTATGAAATATTTCACACATAATATTCTTTTTGATCCCTTCCAGATTTACTATTTACTTTTTTCATTTGTTTTACCAATTTCGATAAAACAAAAGGACAAAAAAATTTAATTTTTGTTTTATTGTGGTTATAATAATTACAATGATAAATTTGAAGAGACTAAATTATTTTCCAAATTTAAAGTTTTATATTACCTATCGAATGGTATAAATCCCATTTTAATATCTTTAATATTTTTAAAGTTATTCAATTTTTTTTAACTTACATTAAATTTCAAAAAAAAAAATTATGAATTCTACAATTTTTTGAATAAAATTTTGAAAAAAATCACAACTATAGAGTTTTTTACTATCAATTTAATGGTATTTTTTTAAATTTGTAATATTAAAAATTCTTTATTTTGGTTGTAAAAATTACAATTCTAAATTCTAAGAATCTAAAATACATTTTAAATTTAGAGTTTCATTTTATCTTTAGAATATAATTTTAAATGCTTCTTAGCTAATTTTTAAAAAAATTCACAATTTTTGTAATAAAATTTTGAAAAAAATTATTATAATAAAATTAATTATTACAAATTTAAAGATTTTTTTTTTAATTTTTGATATAAAGATTTAACTAAAAAATAATAATTTAATAAGGATAAAAATTGCTTAAAAATTAAATTAAAAACTAGCGGCGAAACTATGCAGAACTCGAAAAAAAATTAAAGACAAAATTTGCAGAAAGTTTTATGTTCTACAATTTTCATTTTTTGTAAATTTTCATAAAAATCCATAATTTTGTCTCAAAATCTAAAAAAGTCGCAAATGTCTAGATACATTATTTTTCACGCCCTCTAGCGGCGAAACTGTGAAGAATTCAAATAAACGGTAATGACAAAATGTGAAGAAAATTTTATGTTCTACATCTTTCATATCTTGTAATTTTTCATAAAAATGCATTATTTTGGTTATTTAAGAAAAATTTGAAAAAAAATTACTTTTTGATAAATCTGGCAACAATGGCAAAAGTTTTTGAAAATTTTAATCATTCGAAATTAAACTATAACGTATAAAAAATATATGTGTAAAACTTTATTGTCATCTTGTTTAGTAATGACGTCATCACTTATAGCAACTGTCACTTCCGGTTGTCCGATTAACTCCAAAATCTATACAGGTCGTCTCCTTGCTACCCTAAATATGTATATAAAATTTCATCTAAATCGGTTCAGCCGTTTAGACGCTATCGTGTTCACACACCCACAGACACACACACCCACAGACACACACACCCACAGACACACACACACAGACAGACATCATGCTAAAAATGGTATAAATGGATTCGGGTGACCTCAAAACGTAAAGATCCGTTAAAATCTGGGTATGGTCAAAATATCATGATCGCAATACTTTCCTTCTATACAACTCTGTTGTTCGGAAAGTAAAAACCTTCAATTTGCCAACATAGATATTAAATGCAAGCATAAGTGAGTGCCTAAAAAGGGAGCGGGCCGAAGAAAAAATAGGAAAATATAAAAAAAAATAGGAAACAGTAGAAAAAATAAGAAAATAAATGTAATTTTTTTTTCCATTTTCTCTAATTTTTTTTCCTATTTTTCATATTCACCATTGGCTTGCTATTTAAAATTTGGTCCATAAATTAATGTAATGCTTAGTATTTTGTAATTAAAATAATCCTATTCTCCACAGCTGACCAAGTACAGGATTGGGGTGACACAGCCGATTTTTTTATATTTGTTCTCATATTTTCCCATTTTTTCCTATTTTTTCATATTTTTTCTAATTTTTTTTTATTTTTTCCTAGTCTTTAATATTTTTTCTTTTTTGTTTTTCCAGTATCAGTTAAACGGTTTGACCTGCTTCCATCGGGTATTTTTTTTGACACGTCATACATTTGAGCATCGCCGGATGTATTTTTTGGGTAACCCTGATTTAAAAGCGATCGAAGCTATGTCCCTTGACACTCAAAACTAACAGATTCTTCATGGTGTTTTTACTCTTTTATAAACGTAGATCCTCTCCCTTTCAATCTAGACTTATCAAAATTGACATCTCGCTAAAACCTGTTATAACAAGTACATAGAAAAAAACCGAAATCAATTGTTTGCAAGATATCGCGACAGCTACAGACGGAGACACAATACAATCTTATAAAGCTATATATAGCTATAGCTTCTTATACTCATATAGACAGTGGCTAAGTGCACTGCCACTACATCCAGATGTCCATCTGAAAAATATATACTTCTATTCTAATTAGAAGTTCCAGAACTGTTTTTTAATGTATAAATATTATCCATTTGATTAAAATAATCGGCCTTTTCTATTAATTCTAATATATCTGGTTCTAACTCATCGTTAGCTATTTTCAGATCATTAATAAAATTTATTATTTCTATTACCACATTCATGTTATTAATCAACTATTGGAGTTGACAAAGAAAACCAAAATAAATTCTCTTTAACTTCAACAAATAGGTTAGGAACCCACTTCTTCATAGGATTAACTTTAGTTATTAGTTATCACTTTAATTAATACTTAATATATCCGTGCAAAGTTAATTTGTGAATAACTAGTAATTAGGATTAACTAACACTTTAATCCCAAAAATGCAAACTACTGATTATGGCTTTATTATAATAGTCAAACAAATATACTAACATTTTGCTCTTCTCCAATGAATTGATGCACATATTGATCATTAATTTTACAAAGTACTAAAAAATAATTAATATAAACATATGTCAGACAAGTATTAATTTTAAAATCATTTAGAATGGTCCTGGTAATTCTAAGCTTGTATATCTTATGCTGGTTTTAATCCTTAATTTTGACAATAAAAATCTTAAAATTCCTCTCATGGGTGTTCCCTTATTTATAAGATCACAATAATTAAAATAATGCGTAAACAAATACCTCGTGTAGACTATATTAATGTAAATTGTACTCTGATTACACTGCAAAATGGTTATTTTCCCATAATCGTTACCTACTTGCCCGTATTCTACTCGTTTTGTTCATTGCCCCGAAGCAAACGTACAAGATAGCAATCTATAATTTTTAAACGTGATAACAAGTGGTACCCCTTGAAGTATTCTCGGCTACTTACAATTTTATGAGATTATAATTATAGTGTAGGTTTACATATACACTTAACCACTCTAATTTATTATCAATAAATTTTTTAATAACTATGTTATTTACTTTATGTTGGTAAGCATTTAAATAACACAATACCAGAGTTATTTTAATAAGTTTTGATGGCAACGAGATTGTTATACACCTTAACCTCTATTTTCAATGTTATTGATATAGGTATATTATTATATTATCTGGTATTTTCATTAAGACTATTTTTATTATTAATATTTTTTTTATGTATTAAAAATTAATTACTATTGATATAATTTATTATATCAAAACTAAGCATGAAATTAAATTTGTTATTTTTTACCTCTCGCCCTTCAGATAAGAGAGGTATAGGAATCATGCTAAAAATTGGGTAGTGACTTTTCAATCAATAAACACGTTTTAGGGTCCCTAGAATACGATTTTAATATTTTCGCGATGATGTCTGTGTGTGTGTGTGTGTGTGTTAGTGTGTGTGTGTGTGTGTTAGTGTGTGTGTGTGTGTGTATGTGTGTGTGTGTGTGTGTGTGTGTTAGTGTGTGTGTGTGTTTGGATGGATGTTGTAGTAACGATAACTCAAAAACTACTGAATAAAAAAATTTGAAATTTTGCATACAGGATTCTGATACCCTAGATTAGATCTGATTAGATTTTGGTGCCAATCGCACAACCGGAAGTGGCAGTTGGTAAGGGTGATGACGCCATTATTATACAAAACGACAATAAAGTTTTACACATATATTTTGTATACCTTATAGTTTATTTTAAACTCATTAAAATTTTCGAAACTTTTGCCTTTGTTGCCAGATTTACAAAAAAATAATTTTTATGTCAACCTGTAAATTTTTGATTCAAAAATGGCGAGAGGTCATGTGCTGGCCACATCAGATTTTTTTATTTTAATTTAGCGTTTGTTTGCTTTAATTAATATTTTTATGACTTGAATAAATATGTTGGATATATTTTATTTATCAATTTATCTGAAAATAAAAGATTATGCAATCTCTAGGTTTGGTATATTAGGATAAAATTGAATAATTACTAATTATTAAAACTTTCTAACAACAAATTACAGATTTTTATTTAAATCATAAACGATTTAATTTTTTTTACAAATTCTTAAAACTAATTCACTAACCTCTACTGATGACGAACCTGGTAGTTCTTCTTTGCTAAATTCGTTGTCTGTCAGCTGATCGCTTTTAGTTCCAATTTTTTTTATAGATGGAGAACTGGCTACATTGGAAATATATCCATAAGGTACAGGGTTAATTTGTATTGAAAAAGAAGTCAATGGTGTAGCCGAACATAAATTTGCTTGTCTGCTTGGCTGGGACCTAAGGCGGGGGCGTGAGCTTAAATATATCAAATTTAGGTACAAAAAAACTTATAAAGTACACGGAGTCTGATTACGAAAGTAGCATTTTTACCTCTCGCCCTTCAGATAAGAGAGGTATAGGAATCATGCTAAAAATTGGGTAGTGAGTTTTCAATGAACAAACACGTTTTAGGGTCCCTAGAATACGATTTTAATATTTTCGCGATGATGTCTGTGTGTGTGTGTGTTAGTGTGTGTGTGTGTTAGTGTGTGTGTGTGTGTGTGTGTGTGTGTGTGTGTGTGTGTGTGTGTGTTAGTGTGTGTGTGTTTGGATGGATGTTGTAGTAACGATAACTCAAAAACTACTGAATAAAAAAATTTGAAATTTTGCATAAAGCATTCTGATACCATAGATTAGATCTGATTAGATTTTGGTGCCAATCGCACAACCGGAAGTGGCAGTTGCTATGGGTAATGACTCCGTTATTATACAAAACGGCAATAAAGTTTTACACATATATTTTGTATACCATATAGTTTATTATCATCTTATTAAAATTTTCGAAACTTTTGCCATTGTTGCCAGATTTACAAAAAAATAATTTTTTTTCATACTTTTTTGTGTCAACCTGTAAATTTTTGATTCAAAAATGGCGAGAGGTCATGTGCTGGCCACATCAGATTTTTACCTCTCGCCCTTCAGATAAGAGAGGTATAGGAATCATGCTAAAAATTGGGTAGTGAGTTTTCAATTGATAAACACGTTTTGGGGTCCCTAGAATACGATTTTAATATTTTCGCGATGATGTCTGTGTGTGTGTGTGTTAGTGTGTGTGTGTGTGTGTGTGTGTTAGTGTGTTAGTGTGTGTGTGTGTGTGTTTGGATGGATGTTGTAGTAACGATAACTCAAAAACTACTGAATAAAAAAATTTGAAATTTTGCATACAGGATTCTGATACCCTAGATTAGATCTGATTAGATTTTGGTACCAATCGCACAACCGGAAGTGGCAGTTGCTATGGGTGATGACGCCATTATTATACAAAACGGCAATTAAGTTTTACACATATATTTTGTATACCCTATAGTTTATTTTCATCTCATTAAAATTTTCTAAACTTTTGCCATTGTTGCCAGATTTACAAAAATATAATTTTTTTTCATACTTTTTTGTGTCAACCTGTAAATTTTTGATTAAAAAATGGCGAGAGGTCATGTGCTGGCCACATCAGATTTTTTTATATTCAAGAAACGGGGAAAGATATTGGCAGACAGTTTGCTAAGGGCTAACATGCTGGCAGAGCGCTCCAAAGAGGCATAAAAGTTAATAAAAAAATATCACGAGGTACATGAATAATTATTATTTTCTTTTAATATTCAAACATAAAAAAATCCAATTTAAGTTATGGCAGATAAAGAAGTGGGGGCCAAAGCCGTGGTAGACGTCAGATATCTTATCTCTATATTATATACTTGCCACGAGATCTCCGAAACTATCTACCCGATTGACTTGAAATTTAGCATAGTTATTATTTCCCTGAAGTAGACGGCCAATCCCTAAGATAGGGAAAAAGGCAGGAAAACTTTTTTATGGGAATACCTGTATCTCACACACCGAGGATGTTACAACCTTGAAAATTGGTATTGAGGCTAATTTTTAAAAATAAACAAACACGTGTTTTATCATTTTTCAAAACTCCAATTACGGGGGTTGAAGAGGGTGGGGTGCTTTTTTATGAACTTTATTTATTACATCTCAAAAATCGTACTACCGAACATGTTACAGAGTTGAAAATTGGTATTTAGATTATTCTTAAAAAATTAAGAAATACGTTTTTTACCGAAAATACAGTTAAGGGGGAAAGCGGGGGGCTTTTTTATAATGATACTTATATGAGCAAACATGTTAAATACTTTAAAATTACTAATTAAGCTATTTTTAAAAAATACTTGTATCACCATTTTCCACAAATACATTTAGGGGGTGGGCGAAAACGGAGGGGCCATTTATACTGCTACATTCTCATACACTGAACGTGTTAAAAATATGAAAATTGGTATTTTAACTATACGTAAAAATAAAAAAAAAACATGTTTTTTTATCATTTCATCAAAAATGAGGAAAAACAGGAAAAAAAAGGTTGATTAGGAAAAAATAGGAAAATTAGAAAAAAATACAAAAAAAAACGAAAAAACAGAGAAAATAAGAAACAATATGTAAAAATATGAAAAATGTGGACAAACGGGAAAAATAATACAAAATAAAAAAAAAGGAAAAAAAAAGAAAAAACAGAAAAAAAAACGGGCAAAATTCCGTCGTTCAGATATTAATAAGGGGGGGGGGGGTTAGGAAGGAAATAACATATTATGTAAACTTTAGTGTAAAACATGTTTAACTTACTTCACACAGGGTAAACAAAAGAGGCAAATATATTGAAAGTTAAATTAAAAATTTGTTTAAAAAGGTTAATTTTTTGTCATTTTTACTTAAATTCTTTGAGAAATAAAATCATAAATAAATCATGTAATCCTACTATTTTGTATCTCAATTTTTATTAAAAAGACATACTTAATTAAGTTGAATATGTTTTAAGTTGAACACGTTTTACACTATATTTTACTACTATGATATTTCCCTCCTAAAACCCCCTTTAAGATTAATATCTGAACGACCGAAGACCTAGACCCAGTTAAAAAGGAAAAAATTAGGATTAGATTAGGTTAAATGCAAGGCTATTTAATTTTAATGTTTTTCTTTTCTTGGTAGGCTAATTATTATTTTTCTTTATTGTCATGTACTTGGTTAATTTTGTATGGTAGGCCTAATGGATAAGCTTAAAGCTAAGCTACTGTAAAATTTTTGAAACTTATTTTTGGACTTGAAATTTTATTTTGCTTTCATGTATAAGTTGTAAACTTTAAAAAATAAATTTTTCGTAGCTTGACTGCAGGCAGAATAGCTCTATTTTTTAAAGTTCTTAGCGTAATTCTCACTTATATTGCCTCTAACACAATATTTGCTGTTCTCTTATGCATTCTCAATCTATCAAAGAACTCAATTTCATCAAACCTCTCATAGTGATCAATCCTGGTTCTCATTTTAGTAGGCCCTCTTGTCCTTGGCAATTCTAAAAAAAAATCTTCATCCTCTACTCCATTTAATACATCTAATATATCATCCATTGCAATTATTACCATTTATCAGTACTATAGCTTGGAAATAAAAGATTATACTGTAGTAACAAACACAACGTTAAAACTTTGTTTTGCTTTTAGGTTATGTATGATTTTAGCACACAAGTAAACGAAATTTTCGTTTAAACGGTTTTATGCAGTTAAACCGTCCAGCTAGGTTGGATTAATCTAACCGGGGGTTTAAACCAAGCAGGCACTTTGGAGAAAGCCAATTTGAGTTTAACCTTTGATTTAAGGCGGCGTTAGCAAATGGATAAGCATAGGGAAATTTTTGAACATATAAGACGGACTATCCAGACAAGAAATATATGCAAATTTACTTTTATAATATTCTAATGGTATTAAATTAGTTCCTGAATTTTACCTCAAAAAAAGGCATCACAAATCGCTATAAAAACTAATTCAGGAACTAGATTATGCTTCCCTTAGAGACAGTACATAAGAGATATTTCATATTTTGCTTTCATTTACAAGTCTTATATGTTCAAAAATTTATAATTTGAATCATAAAACATCACCAAAAATACATCACAAACCTATTATTCTGTCAATTTTACATAAATTAAACTTTGTATCAGTCGAGTTATTAAAACAGTATTACTTTTAACACTTTGTAGAGGCTAAATCAGTCATAACACAAATTAAAACTTGACATTTTTTTTACTTTTATTAACACAAACAACATATAAAAATTTCATTAACTTCCACCGAGATTCAATTTCTTAACATTGCGTGTGGGGTTCTTTGTTTTGTCATCGACCAAAGTTGGGTATAAATCTATGTACCCATGAACCATTTACACTCGCTATACGACCGTAATAACAATAATAATAAAATAATTTTTTTGCAAAAAAATGATATTAAAAATAGCGTCCCGAATTTCGAACTTTAAAATCTGGTCTCCTAATTAAAATCAGAAAAAAATAAAAAATTAGGAAAGTAAGTAATTAATTTTAAAACAAAATCTTAATTTTATTTTTTGGATATTTACATTTTAAATAATAATAAATAAATAATCATTTCCTAATAAAATTTTTGTAACTAACAAATAATTTCCAGTAAAGACTTCCGGTACTGAAAAAAATCATTATAATATAAATCAAACCGAGGTTATTTATTTGGAGAAAAAGATTTAAAAAAAATTCTTTACTAATAAATTAGGTATAGATTTAGATAAACATATTGAATAAAATATTAAAAGATAGACCTACCATTAACAGGCCAGTTTATATATCGGATTATAGGTCAGTAGTTTTTGGCCAGGCGAGTTTAATGGTGTAATAAAAATCTTCCATTTAGGTACCTGACGGTCACTAAAATCCCAAATTCACTCAAAATTAACCCTTCGGCTGTCGTTACATCTGGCATCTAAGCAAGTATTGCTGGAGGATAATAATCATTTAAATTTTTACGCAGAAAGTACATCGAATCGCCATCTATCGAACATTTCGTTAATTAATAGTTTTTGTTATGAAAACCGTGGGGTGCTAATGCCGTCTTAAACGAAAATATCAGTTTAACCAAGTTGGGGAAAGCGGCCCTTAGGGTTGCAATTTCCAAAAATTCTTTCTTATTGGTCTACCTGAGGGAAATAGTAACTATGCCAAATTTCAAGTCAATCGGGCAGGTAGTTTCGGAGATCTCGCTGCAAGTGGTATATATACCTATAATATAGATATCAGCCACGGCTTTAGCCCCCACTTTTTTGCTGCCATAGCTTAAATTGGTTTTTCATATTTAAATATTAAAACAAAATAATAATTCATGTAACCGTGTACCTTATGGATACATTTTTTATGTTCTTAGACTATTACTAGTTTTTAAATATAATTTTATTTCACGTTAACACACTCGCGGTCACGATCGTTGCATTTAATGTTTTTCATGAAGTTTATTCCAATTATGATTATAATTAACAAGTAGGTATTTAAATATGGTAATGAGATATTATTATTGCAGAGAATTGTTATAGTGGAAATAACAATTATTTATTACTTCTCAAAGATTATAACCTCAAATTGTGAAGAATGCATTCCTGCCACTGTAATAAGATACAAAAATTTTAATTTACCGACTATGCCTTCTGGTACTTTCACTTAATCAAATCTTCTCTCACCAATATGTAGTTCATTAGTTTTGTGCAAAAATTATTGTTGGACTATTAAAATTGGAGTAGGGGAGAACGGGGATGGTTGGCACACGAGGTTGGTTAACAATCGTAAATATTTTCTTCGTTTGGTGCAGTACCGCCCTACTATCTAATCTCGACGTTCAGTGGATTGAACTACACATTTCGTGTTGATCTCAATAGCCTGAGAAGTGTCATAGACCACATTCCAGTTTTTTAACATTTTGGCGAGTGTGGGTATTTTTCGTGTTCCTGGTTGCATATGTTTTGTAGTTAAAAAGGTAAGAGATATGTAATTTCTGATAATGTAGACTTAAAGAATAAGAATTTCATTACGTTTTCGTAGATTTTATAATAATATTATTTGTGTTTTAATGTTGTTACACCGCCATATTTGTTAATTTGTGCATCGGGGTTGATTGGCATATTTGAAACGGGGTAGGTTGACAGTGCAGGATTTCGTGCAACAGTAATAATGCCATTTAATCCCAAAATTTTTTCAGATGCCGATTATTTACCCAACTATGGTACAGATAAACCAAACCCTTTAAAAACAAGTCCTGATAACGATTCAGTTTCATGAATTTCAGATTTGGACCAATATGTAGTTGAGGCTTCAAGTACACCCCCTGATAAAATCATATTAAATAACAGAAATATATATTTTATTATTTCTGAACGCGACTTAAAAGAAGTTGGACCAAGTTCAAACATATTATCTGAACTAGAATAATTTAGACCTTCGCCGAAAGTTGCAGTAAAATCCTTAGATAATAACAGAAAAGGAAAAAAGAAGAAAGTCACAACAATTTTAACTGATACTCCGATAAAAGATCAGTTAATGGCAGAAAAGGAGGCAATTACAAAGAAAAAAACGCAAATTGTTTAAAGAAAGGCAAAAAGAGAACAGAAAAAGAGAGATAAAGAAGCAAGTAAAATCATAGCAAATATAACAAAAGTAGAACAAGTCAAATATTTTCAAATAAAAAAAAGAATGAAAGCGAAACTTTCGAAGAGGAAGAATACTGCCACTGCCTGATATCTTTAGGCAGTTTTGCAAATAGCCGTCCAAAAGAACAATGGATACAATGTACAAAATGTAAAGGTTGGGCACATGAAGCTTATACTAATGGGTATACACCGTTTTATATCTGTGAGAATTGTGATTCGGACGATGATTTTTAGGTTTTAACTTTATTTTGTGTTACCTTCTCCAGCATTTGTCATTTGTTTTAGGTTAATAATATTTTTTTAACACATAATATCATGTCTTAATGTGTCCCAACAATCCATAAAAGTTGTGCCAACCAGCCGCGTAACCGGGGTTACTTGTACGTGGCGGGTTGCCAAAACTTTTTATTTAAAATTCTAACGCACATGGTTAAACATAATGGTAGCCGATACTACGTGCAATATTATGTTGTATAGATTATATTAAAACTCATAAACAGAACGACAAAAAAAAATTGAAATATGAAAAGTGTGCCAACCAGCACCGGTCTCCCCTAAAGCTGATACATTTTACGTCCAACTTAAACTTGAGATCTCTACTTGCTTTTAAAACACTTTTTTATGGAATTATATAATTAATTTTTGCAATAAATTTTATTCATTAAAAAAAAAAAATTCAAAGATTTTACAGAAATACATTATTGTGTTTTTATTATAGATTTTTTTCTTTCTTTTAACAATAATTATAACTATAAATTGTATTTTGTCATTTTATATTTTTAAATTTAAATTACCAAATACTTATTTTGTTTATTATCTTAATATTACAGTTCATGTCAACTTTAAGTACCAGTTCATGTCAACTTTAAGCTGTCAAATAAAGTTAATTTGTTCAACATATTTGGGTTTTGTCAACGTTAGACATACCTTTTTTCTTAACATTATTATATACACTCCTATACACTCATAATTTCCATACTAAAAAAAATTAATACTGATTACTGTTGAGAATAGTAACATTTTACACTGCAATAATACTTTCTCAACTTTACTGTATTCGCTGGGTGCAGAGTGCATTTTGGGGACAACTGAAACGATCCTAGTGCTCGTAGTGGTCAAAATTCCGTGAAATCATGCTCTTGTCATAAATAAACACGTCAAAATTAACTATAAAAATGGTTCATAATAGTTGCTGTGTTGTTAATTGCAAAAATACAGGGAGAAATAGCAAGCGCAAATTTTACACATTTTCAAGAGCTAGTTGGAAATTAGAGGAAAGAAATAACTGGAAAAATGCAGTTAGGAGAAAAAAGTAAGTAATGTATAACCTACTTATGTAGCATGCTTACTTAGACAAATGTGTTTTATTCTACAATTATTCGATGTGATTAAATAACGTTTGCCACTATATCTCAATTCTTTCACATCTCTAATGTGACCAACCGCAACAAGTTGCTTCCCTTTGTCCATCGTTTGGAGTTGAAATAATATATGATGAGTAATTGACTCAAATCCAGTTTGAATAATTACATTCATCATCGCCTAAAATTATTTTAAAAAAAAGTGTGATAAATTATTGAAACTGAAAATTTAGCAGATATTCATAAATTTTATTATTCTAGCTGTAATGTATTATTTGTTTGGATGCCACTGATTAACCTAACACCAAAGAATACCTATCGATAAAGAAGCAAAGGCTACGGTATTTTCATGAACCAAAATTTGGACGCGCATGCGCGAGTTATATTATTTATATGTCAATGTCAATTCTGTCTAAAGGGACTACATTTTTGAATGAAATGCGGATTGTTTGTTCATTTTCTTTATTTTATATTACTTTATTTTCTAAACATATACAGGGTAGCGAAAATTTCATTGCACCATATTGCTATTTTGTAAACCAGATACAGAGTCGATTAAATGGGGAAAAGTTTCATATTTTGCATACCATTATAATGTCTACAACAAGTTTACGATATTCAGACTGGTTCCGGAGTTATATGACAAAATCCGAAATAGCGTACTTTGGTTTTTTTAACGTAGACCCGTTATTATTTAAAACATCAAAAATATTTACTAGAACAATTTTTTTTCAATTCGAATTTTCTGTAATTTGCCGTATTTAAATTTAAATAACGACGTTTCGTCTCCTCCAACTAATTTTTTTTAAATACGGATAATTTCTGAATTCTTTTAAGTTTATAATCCTAAAATACGTGTAGTTTCAACTTTTTCTTTATGTAGTTCTGTATTTCGTGTTGCTTAGTAGTAAAAAACGAAGAGACCAATATTATTCTGAAGTTTCAGAATATAATCCACAGGAGGTTATGTAAAATTGACATTTTAATTTTGACGTTTGCTGATTGCTAACAGTTTTAGTTGTTTAAAAGTTTTCATTCGTTTGTGATTAAAGTCTGAAAAATAATAATGGTTCGATATTATAATGAAGAAAAAAAAGTATGTATGATACGTACATACGTTCCTTAAGAAATCATACTAACGCATTAGAATTGTATATTGTATAACGGTGTTATACCTATTTACTTTTAATATTTATAAAATAAAATAGTTATTTGTTTAATTAGGCAGAGAAGTAACAGATTTACTGCCTCGGCTTTGCCTCAGCAATGAAACTAGCCAAGGCAGTAAATTTGATTCTCTGCCGTGTGAAATACATAATTGTCGATTAGACCTTAAATTGTATAAATAATAATATCTACCGAAATATAAGACACCACTGTTACATTCAATTTGCTTCAATTTTCTTTATCAATTGATTATCGATGAGGGGCGGATGTAATTTCGACTGGAAAAAGTTCAGGTACAAAAGGGGACATGTAAATTCGACAGGCAGTTTGCAGGTACTTTCCTATCTAATATGTATTTTCGACCGAAAGGTACAGGTAGTTTTTCTATTCACAATTGAAAATTTTCACTACTACTATGAAAGTGGGATCCGTATTAGTAGTTTTGTAAACATATTTAATTTAAAATAGAAATACTTTACATCAACGTGAAGTTAATAAAAGACTTTTATAAGTGTATAAATTTTTATTACTTAAGCATAAAATTTGTGCAAGAAAAACATATGTTATATATATATATATATATATATATATATACATAAACTTTAATACAGGACCTTATACTTATGAATACGTGAATGTTTATAAATTTTCTAAGAACTATGTCATACAGATTTGACAAAATTCATTCTAGAAATATTTCCAGATCGAAGCATATTAACCATGTTTTCAATAAATTTTAATTTATTTCTTACTTGCTTATCTTTAATTTTTGCTGGAATATTCAAACCTTTAATTTTTAAATATGCATCGATCTGGAATTCCTTTAATTTTTCAATAAATATAAATATTGATGGATGAGTGGAATAAAATGAAGAATTGAATTTTAAATGGAAAGATTCGCAAGCATTTGTCGTGCGTTTTATGGTTGGGTTTTCATCAGCCCATATATTTGGCGAAAAATGGGAATCAGGTGCTATATAATATTCTAATAAATAGTCTGCGTATTTATCCAATAATTCATTATTCGGCTTGTATGACATCAAGTCGAATATAAAACAATCTTCAACTTCAGCTGATTTTAAATAAGTCAATCCAAAAGTATGGGTTAGCCATTTACTTTATTCAGTGTTTTTGTCTTTGTATATTTGAGTTAATCCTAAAGACTGAATTTTTTTGAACCACGCTTGATGTAAGTGAAACCGACAACCATTTATTTTTGTTTTAGGCATATCGCTTCTTATTGCGATATGAATCGCCATTTCAAAATCTACGAATGCCTCCATTGGTTCAAAAACTATATTAAAATTCTCTAACATCTTAGATTTAAGCAGCAGTAAAAGTTTAGTGTACGTATTAGCAGTCTTATTTGGTAACAAACAGTACAAAAGGGGAATATAATGTCCGTTTTCCAAACCATGAATGGTAAATAATTGGTAGAAATACTTCGTACAAAAAGAAAATGTGCCATCCATGTATATAACATTCATTTTACACAATGCAGCAATATTCGTTTGACAAGAAAAAACGATAATATTGTCATCTGAACTGTTAATAAACAAAAAATTTTCACCTGCCGTAGTTGTAGGAGAATAGATGTCAACTGTAGTATGTACTTCATGAATATTTTTAGGCAGCGGTCCTGGCAGCAGTTTTCGACGACTGTTATATACATTCCTTCTTATGAGGTTTACATCTGTGGTCGTCAATTCATCCGGCAAATTTGTTGAAAGGACACTTTTTATTATTTTCGAAGGTTTCTCCGATATGTCATCCTGGGCTTTACATTAGGTACATTTTTCCATATATATTTTTATATTTCAGAAAGTACAAAAATCTAATATTTTATTTTTTGGGAACCATTAAAGAAAGTATCAATACCTAACATATCTTTTTTTCAAAATGTTTGGCTTTACCGTTTTTCCCTTATTTAATGTTAAAGTGAGGGGTCAATACATTTGAATCCGATGTAGAAATAACGCTTTTTCATATTTTATTTATTTAATTTAAATAAAGTTTAATTTAAACTTAAAACATTATCCCTTGCAATTTTTGTCACCGGTCGAAAATGTCTGTGCCATTAGTTGACCCCTTTCTTTGGCCAGGTAATTGAAGGGATTATTGGTCGAAATTAGGCCCGCCGTCGATGAGATGGAGGTTAGTGGATTCCATGTGCCTGCTTAAATCACATTACCATTGCCGTTGCTAAGTAAAGTCTGGGTTGTTATGTACCTTTTCTGAATTGTTTAGTTGAAAATCGCCATTTTTTATCCGTTTATCTTAAGATTAAGTTGTTTAGAGAAGAGATTAATCTGTGTTTAGAAATATAAAATTATTTTTTTAATGTCTAGACTTAAAAATCATTTTTACTGTCTAGGCAGTAAAAATGTTACTTCTATGATCGATAAATGTCACTAAAACTGACTTTTAATGTCAATCGGAGAAAAACTTTTTTATTTCGTGTCTCTTAAATAAGGTTACTGGTTAGACGATAAGTAGCAAAAAAAAATTAAGTATGCCATATCACTAAATTTGTCAATTCAGGCGCTTTAATTATTTGAAATAAAAAAGACAGGTCCGTATTTCAGAAAAATTAAGTTGATGGTGGCCCTGATGAGACGAAACATCGGTATGTAAATTTAAATATGACAATTATAGAAAATTTGAATTACTAAAAATTGTTCTTGTAAATTTTTTGGATGTTTTTAATAATAACGGGACTACGTTAAAAAAGTAAGTACGCTTTTTCGGATTTTGTCGTATAACTCCGGACCCAGTCGGAATATCGTAAACTTGTTGTAGCTGTTATAATGGTCTGCAAAATATTAAACTGTTTTCCTATTTAACCGACTCTGTATCTGTAAGAATTTACGAAATATCAATATGATGCAATCAAATTTTCGCCACCCTGTATATAAAATTAATTTAAATGACTTTTTGTTTGTACCCGAACGGATAGATCAAGAGCGGGGTAAAATGAGTGAAAAGAGTAACGAAGCCGAACTCAGCTGTAATATTAGTTATCTGTCACTTTACACAAACTTTTTTGCACTTCCAACATCAAAGAAATTTCTCCGGCTTTAGCTTCTTGATAATATATTGTAATGAATTCAAGATCTCAATTTAGGGTGAGTTCTATAAAAAAAAATAATAAACCTTACTAAAATTTAAACCAAATAAATACATTTTATATATTCCGACACATGTTGATTTCTCTTTCTTCAATGGCTCCAACACAAATTGATTTCTTTTTTAACTTTTATACCGTCTTTTTAATCTAAATTTCTTCTAATCCACCAGCTTCCTTCCATCCAGACTGTCTCCACGATCCTAACCAGCTCTGCATATCGTTGAAAAAAAAATTGTCTTCTATTATACCTTTTACCTTTTTTTATACTTATTTTTACAAATTAAACTATAAAGGTTTAAAGGTATATTATTCCATCAATCCCTATAAATCCATTCAATACAAATTATTTTAAAGTTATATAGTGACAAATTATTTATAAAAATCTTAATGACATTTTCCCTTGTTTTATTATTCTTTTTTTTTACTCAAATTGAAATTTTTCTTACTTGATTAATTAAAATTAATTTTAAATCCTTCCCTTAACATTATCACTTAAAAATTTTTATATATCATTTCCAATTTTTTTTATTTTCATAATAATAATAATAATGAAATATTGATGTGCTCAAAAATTAACATAAGACTCTTTATATTTCACAATTGTTGATTTAGAATAACTTATATACGAATTATTTTCAATAAATTCTTTAAACTCGAACCTTTTTATGTTGATAACATTCAAAATAACATAAAATTGTTTATGTTGTTCAGACCTTTTAACAATTACATAACAATTAACTTAAAAAAACAACTCATACAGAGTATTCCATTAAACAACTCATACAGAGTATTTCATTACAATATGTATTCATTACTGACACTAACCTAAGAATCATAGTTTTTGATATTTATTTACATGTTTTATACTTACTTTGTTCATCACAACATGTTTTACTAAATATAATCAAAATATAAATCACATTTTTTATTTATATGCTTATAAATTCTAATGAGATTTTTTTATAATGAATTTTTTATATACAACTTACATACTTCTCACAATTGTCGAGCATGATTTTATGCAACCATCAGATGGCGTTTTTGTCGCGCTTCCTGCCATTACGTACTTCCATGGTTAGTATTAGAAGAAATTGAATTTTGAAAGTTCTTGATATAAAACCAACTACATAAGCGATATCATGTGTAGTGATAGTTATAAGGTACGTCAAGGCGCCTACCATTTACCTATATGAAAAATCCAGTCCTGAACTAGTTCCCTCTGTTTTTCCAGATTTACTACGTTCATTTATTATTGGGGTAGAAAAATCTACAATCCCCCATTCCAAAACCTTCCAATACCTTTTTTATATATTTTTATATAGGTTGCTTGTCTCACTAGAATTAATCCATCTCTTTATTTCCAATCCAAGGGTGTAAGAAGATTTTATACTTATTTTTCAAATTTCTTACGAAATCTTCTTTCAATAATTATTTATTTGAGTCTTGGGAACTATCATCCACGTAAAGTTTCAGGAGAATTTTATCTTTTGCTTGCCTCTTTATGAAAGAAAAAAGTCACTTATCTGAAAACTAAGTCTAGTCAAACATTTTCCGAATCTTTTGTTTCAGCATCTCGACATCTGAACCATCTCTACATACCTCTAGCTGTTGCATCAAGATGTTTTCTTCTAATTTTGCATCAAAAAAGGTGGCTGAAACATTGAATTGTGTCAGAGAAATATTTTTGATTGCCAAGATATTCAATAATGCTCTAGTTGTAACACATTTTCCAACTGGATTATTTCCATCTATTTGTTTTCAATTTGAAAACCCACTTATAATCACGTCTTCATAACACACTGGTTCTTTGATTTCCAAAATGTTTCTAGACACGTTCATGACAAACTCATTAAATCTAGCCAACTTTTTCATTTAAGATTTGTTTCTCAATTGTCTACTTTAAGCTTCTTTTTCTTTGTTCTTTCGTTCTCTTTTTTGTGAACATGAAATTAGATGGACTGCATTCGATCTAGAATCGTCAAGAAAATTTTCACCGAAAACAAAATCTCAAAATCTTGCCAGTTTTCAGCTTTATTTGCGTAGCTGTTATTATTGTCGTAACCAGTCAATATGCTTTGGACAGTCTTTTTGTACATCTTTTTATGAGAAGGTTTTGGAATATGAGCGTAGCCGGCCGAAAGGAAAAAAAGTTTTTTTTTGAAGACAACTTCGGCCGCCGCTGTTGAGTTTTGTATCCTTGTCCCTCGTAACCACGTCGCGACATCAAGATAACGCCCATTGGCCGCGTGGTAGTTTTCTGTTTTGTTTCACATGCTGGAGTATGCTGTTAGGTATTTTTTGCTGACTGTTAGTACGTATGCCTATGGTTATTTTTCATGGAAGTACTATGATTTTACCCTACATACTATTTAGTTACATTTTGCAATTTCGCCAGCTTTGTTTTAGTTCTTTGGCCTGAAAATTTATTGTTTGGTTTAATGTACATATATTTACATGGTTCCTTATTATATTTTTAATTTCTCTGTGTTTTTTAGTCTTTATGACAAATATTCATAATGCAATGACGAACTAGAATGACATAAAAGTTTGTATGCACCACTTATATAAGTAGAGGTGTATGCCCTTGGGCGACTTACAAACCTTCGTAACAGAGATCCTCGGGTTTGTAAGATAAAGTTCTATTTATAAATCTCGAGTTCGATTATTAACTCGATCATAGTACTTTTCCTTTATATATCTTATATATTATGCTAAATGTAGCGGGAAAATAAAAATAATAAGAATGAAGTAATTCACACTTTTATAGCATGAAAATATGCAATTATAATAATCATTCATTAAATGATACAGAATATAAGAATCATTTTATGCATTATTTACATTATACAACCTTGGCTATTATAGTATGAAAAGATAATGACTGAAAATTATAATAATTTATTTACGATTTGTAGTTGGATAAATTAAATTAACTTAAGTACTACCCATATGGTTATGGAAATCAGCTAAATTTGCTCAGGTGATGAATTATTTACGCTAAAAGATAATCATTGAAAAATTCTCGATGCTTGAGTTAAATTCTTGAAAACGGATACGGATATCGCAGAGTAAGATTGTATATCTATATTATTTTAATTCACATTTGTTTCGTGTTTGGATTTTTATTTTAATGAAAAAAAATAATGGCACCAGATGATCTATACAAACATAACAAAATGTGGGTAAAAGTAAAGAAATTGATTAGAAATTAGTTATGTTATCTATAAAGTGAGTTAAAAATTATCGCACTTAATAAATATGGTTTGCAGCCATCCAAACATTAAGGTTATTTATTATTTTCCCGACCCACTTCCTAGAAGGGAAAGTATTGGTGAACGAACTAAAAAACTTTTCGACACAAAGATGGGAATATTCATTTTGAGGTCCCCTGAGATGAATAAGACCATTTCCAGATGGAAGTCTGTCTGTCTGTGTACCTGTCTGTATTTTTGCACGATAGAGGTCACATCTTTAATCCGATTGAGCTGAAAATTAGAACATTTGTTTGGGATATTCGTCGGAAGAACCAGTTAGTATTTGTCTGGCATCTGTCAAACGGAAGTGTCACTGTCAAAAAATGACAGCAGCAAGATATCACGAAATTTCACTTGCAGTATGTTATTTGAAAACCCTTGAAAAACTCTATTCAGAACAGTCAAAATTATTTCTCCAACTGTCACCTGTCAAAAATAAAAAAATGTCAAAATTTGAAATTTTAACATTGAATATCTGTAAAATTATTCGTCTTTGGATACTCGTCGGGAGAATTTTGACCAACACAACCGCTTTTTTAATATTTGAAAAATTTATTATAAACTTTGTATATATATATTCATCAGTTAATTCCTAACTGGAATTGCCCAATGAAAAATAAAATCGCTTTTTCATCTATTGATTGAAAAAATACATACACTGTATGGGTGCCAAAAAAATTGTGGCCGATTTCGAAGTGACGATACATTCGGCGACTGATGAAATTTTTCTGAATGCGGAGATTATAAGTTGTAGATTTCATCTTGCGCAGTCATTTACTTATTTATACACAAAGGGAACTGTACGTAGTTATCTCAGTTAGATATTGTCACGTAATTGCAATAGATTATTTTTTTAGGTAGCGGAAAATTCAACACCTTGATTATCTAGAGAGCAGGGCCCCCCTATAATTCCGATCGCCAACACTAATGCATCAACCCATCTGGTTGTGGTGGCACTTTGAATAAGTAACGCCATTTTCCATATTGATGACAAATGCCTTACATTTATTTTCTTCAACTATCCTAATTTTGTTTGCTTTTACCAATTTTTCATAGGTTGATTCCATGACGAAAATGAAAGTTTATAGTTTACTACATTAATTTACTTAAACCTCAAAAAAATACATTACGAATTATAATACTATTGAAGTATTGAAATAATAATAAATTCAACAATAGAAAAATTTCCATTCACTTTGTTCAGTTGTTAGTCAATTTTTATTTCCTGATTTATCATTGGCAAACTTATGAATGATGTATCAAAAGATATATTCTGGAAAAAGTCGATTTCAATGAATAATACAGCTAGAATGGTTAATTTTTCTTTTCCTGAAGTTGATCTTAAGTAGTTTTTCAGTCGCTTTAAGGCAGAAAAACTTTCTCCACTGCAGTTTTTCTCTGCCATATTCAGAAAAATTCTAAGTGCAATTTCAATGATGGGAAACATAAATGTCACATTCAAGCTCTTAATTAGTTTTAAGAGTGTTTGTGGGCCAGATTCATATTGTTTCTTCTTAACCGTAGTCTTGTCAGTTTTGTACTCTTCACCAAAAGCGTTATCTTTCAAAAAGAATACCAAGTGGACGCACTCATCAGGAAACTCAGGGCCTAAATCTGAATTAAAATTCTCCAGCAGTTGATTAGCCCTCAAAGTATCAATTGCAGCATAGTAATCATTTACAATGAAACTTTGTCGTCCGGCGAATTCAGTGTTTCCTTCAAGACTTCCACCATCTGGTAGAAGTTTCAACTTCTTTTTTCTATTTACGTCTTTCTTGTAAGTTCCAGAATCACACATTTCTGTGCCTTCTTTTTCTTTCCAATTTGGAAAACTCATATTTACAAACAATATTAATATGCTGTACAATGTGACAACGCTTACCAAGTCCATCTTCTCAGCTTGAAGCTGTTCACTTTTCACTTACTTTCTTATATTTAGTAAGAATGGTATTCCAAAAGCAAATCATGATTGCCATTTCCAAACTCTGCAGTTTACTTTGAATCGCCTTTGCTTTATACTGAGTATCTCTAGTTTGATCTTCAGCAACGCTGATTTCGATCAATGAAGCATTAACTTCATGGTAAGACTTTTTTAAAACCTTACTGGCATCCACTCGGGCCCTCCATCTGGTTCTGGACAATGTTTTCACAACAAGACTGTCTTTTCTTTTCTCCATCTTGAACAACAAAACATCTTTTAGTCGATTCACTGAAAAAATTGTACACTTGTTGTTCTAACAAAAAAAAATGCAATGGAATTATCACTACCCTCTGCAGCATTAGAACGGACAAGTTGTAAGGAATGACCAGCACATGGAACATAAGTAGCTCCTTAATATTCTGTTGAAGATCCTTATAACAACCTGACATCTAACTGGCATTGTCGTAACTCTGCCCCCTACAATTTCTTAAATTTATGCCTAATGATTCAATCAAAATGAAGGTAGCTCTTGCCATATCTTCACCTTTGTGACCATAGTTTGGAAGAAACGTAATAGAATTGTAACAAAGTTACTTTTTTTCCGTATTATTTAAAATATATAAATTAAATCGCGCACGGCACTGGAGTAAAATTAAATTAAAATTGTGAATAAAAGACCTGTCGTACCAGTTGCACCGTCGCCAGGCAGATGGAGACACTCTCGTCTCTGCTTCTTAGACGCCGAAGTTCGTATCGAGTAGGGCAATTCATACCGTTGTCGGCAGCTGCAGAGGCAGCGAGAAGCCAGACTTGCTGTGGCCGTCCCAATTGGAACAGCAGTGCAGTCCGTCGACCTTTAGAGATAGGTCAAGCTGAAGCCAAGTTCAAGTTGTACCGGAGTCCAGAACCGTCAGTCCCACTACACCACGCCGCCAAGACAATCGTCCGTTACACACCTTTTCTCCGCCGGATTTTGGTAACCAATAAAAGTTTTATTTATTTATTAATTGTTTTGAGTTTTAACATCCAAGCAGCCAATACCCAGGTACTCAGACCCAGCAGGGCAAGTAAAGACCGCCCTTCTGGCCGCCAGTGATTTTGGTCGATACCATAACGACCCGTGGAGTATTTCTTTCTCCACTGACGCTGCCCGTGCAGTGGCCTTCACACTCTAAACGGAAGGTGGCGCCCGAGGCAATCCGAAACCTGGACTAAGGCGCCAAAGTGACCCGTAACGACCGAAGTGTCGTCGCAAAACGTTCAGTGGGGGTACCATCAGGTAAAACGTATCGAATAACAAACGTAAATTGGTCTAGGTGCGATACATCTGGGGTTGAATCTATAATACTAGAAAAATACTTATCAGTTTGGATTTCTGCTATGAATTCGACCTTCACTTGATTTGCTAGTTGAACAATAAATTCATGAACTATATTAAGAAGGATACCCCTCCCTTTATTACCATATCTGGCAATATGATCAGCCGTGAAAGGGTCAAATTTTGAAATTAATTCTATACATCCTAGAAAATTCCCGTTTCTGACCGAACCAACTGTCTTATTATCCAATTGAAAAGGAAGTCCAAGAGAAGCCAAAAACTTTACTACTTATACAACTCGTTTCAATACATTCCGCCAATATGCCACTTCTTGTTTACATTGCATGACTAAATTTGAGTCAACCCTTTGATAAATAATGCATTTATTTACATGTTTTGCCAAACACTCTGTAACGAAGTTACGAATTTGTTAATGATTTAATTCCCTAATCTCCGATCGTATTATTTTTATTTATTAATTTTTCCCTAATACTTGTTATAATTAGTTCGACCGGCAATAGACCGTAAATAGATAAATCCAAAATGCACCGTGAAATATAAAGCACCGCGATCTCCCATCGAATTCGTCAAACGCGATTGCACAAAGTTCACACGTCGTCCGGAAGATGGAACCGCCAAAGGCAGACTTCGCCTCGCGACGCGTACCCAACCAGTCTCATGGTATGGCACGGCTTGCGATTCATTTAATCAGTTCGAGTAGAGATTTGAACTCGTCACTTCAAGAGTGCCTGTCCAGCCAGCCACTCCGAACGATCCGACTTAATCATCCGAGATTGTTATTTTTGAATTTTGAATATTTGTACTAAGTTCAGTCCATTACTACCGCGCATGTTTTCAAAGACTCCCTCCAGATCCGAAGTGGGAGAATAGAGGTTTCTTCCTGACTAGAGGAGATTAATCATTCAGTTGTACGAGTGCCAGCAAGCCGACTACCACGCCTGACCAGCAAGAAGTACACCGGTGAGGAAAAATAGGTAGTAGTAAGTGTTTAATCATTGAATACGTAACAAAGTGCTATTGTTATATTTAACGCGATTTAATTTGTGCCGTATACAGGGAAACGCGATAATAATCAGCTGGTGCTGTGAGAAATCACCGCCTAAAATACCGCGAGTCATTTTTGCTTAATAATAACCTTGGCTGCTGTGAGCAATCACCTCCAAGTAAATATTCCGTATACAGGGTGAGACGCGTTTATAATAATAATCAGCTGGTGCTGTGAGAAATCACCGCCTAATAATTGTACCGCGACTCGTTTTATTTAATAATAAAATTGGCTGCCGTGAGAAATCACCTCCAATTAAAGTCAGTGCCGTATACAGGGGAAAACGCGTTTCAGATAATAAGTAGGTGCCGTGAGCAATCACCGCCTTAAAATACCGCGAGTCATTTTGATTAAAAATAACAATTGGCTGCTGTGAGCAATCACCTCCAATTAAAATTAGTGCCGTTATACAGGGTGAACGCGACCTAAGCTTTGATCTATAAAAATAACCGGAGCCGTGAGCAATCACCTCCTAAACATATTTGCACCGTAAAACGAAATTCCAGTTTGTATTAATAATAGCAATTGGCTGCTGTGAGCAATCACCTCCAATTAAATTTGTACTAGATACCGGGAGGGACCGCTTAAGTGAAGTTACCATATAAAATAGTACTTTGTTCAACCAAGTAGAATCACCGCGTACCTTTTTCCTCATCTGCACGATTTGCTACATCATCATCACCTGTATCACCGCTTAAACCCGCCGCGCTCCGACCATCAACCATTTTCACGCATTTTTGTTATTTTTCACAAGTTGCTTCATAAAACGTTACACACCTTTCTCCGCTGGGTCCTTTTTTTATGTTGATATTTTTTTTGGAGTGACAATAAAAGCATTTATTTTCATTTGGTGATTTTTATTTTACTCTAACTGGTTGTGAGTTTATATATTGCAGCGAATACCCAGGACCTCCGCCCAGTAGGGCAAGTAAAGCCCGCCCTTCTGGCTGCCAAGGCATTAGTCGAAACCATAACGACCCCTGGAGTATTTCTTTCTTCACTGACGCTGCCCGGAGCAAGTGGCCTTCACACTCTAAACGGAAGGTGGCGCCCGAGGCAATCCGAAACCTGGACTAAGGCGCCAAAGTGACCCGCAACGACCGAAGTGTCGTCGCAACTCTCTATGTTCAGAATTATTATCATGATCATGTATTGCATTATTGTTCATCCAGTCATTGAAACCTTCAGTTACTGATAATCTAGTGCCTTCGTACAGTTTGCAGGGAGCGCAGTACAAGTGTCCTGTTGATTTTGAATAAACCAAATGAGAACTTGACACTTTTTCCATTAGTAAGCTTTTTATAAAAAAATCTCTTGGACTGAAAACGTTTTTGGTTTGTATCTTGTCTTTCAGACTTTGTGAAGTCAGCATCATCGTTTTGTTTAATTCCATTTTCAGCTAAAAATCACGTAGATTGTCATTTACTATCCAAAGAGCCGGATCATTGTTATCATCTAAATATGCCATACCTGTATGCTGTTCCGACCGTTCTACATTCATTTTGATCGGGTCTGTTTCCAATTCTTGTGATGAAGGACATGAAGGTGCCAAACCCACGTCAGCAGAGTCAAAGAATACGCTTGAGCCTGGTTCAAGGCTTACAAAGCTTGTCGAAGGCTGCTGCTGAGTAGCCCCAAAAATCCCAACAATATTACTATTTACAGTGTCCACATTGTTTTCTCTTCGGCTAAAAAATGAACTTAGCTTAGGGATCTTATTTAATAAGGAATGTTCGCGCTCGCCACCATCCTTTGCTAGTTTTCTAAATTCAACCCACTAGGTTTTTTCCACTTATCGCAACTGACATCTACTTTTAATGCACTATTAATAAGAAAAACGAAATAACTTTAAGGTACAAAAGTATTCATATAGCGCATTATTAACTGCGTCGAGTTCGTATTGGAGAAAAACAAGCTCGCTGTAGAATAACACAAAATAACTTCCTGACTAAAAGTAGTACCGGCGGAGTAGGTTAGGTTAAGTGAATGGCCGCGAAGGGGAAGAGGCGGCGGTTACTGTAAATAATGTGTACTGCTTTAATTTTATATCAGAATCGGACATGCCTGAAGACCCCAGAGTTTTACAATTTAGTTATTCTTTAGTAGAAACCTACATTGAGAATGATTCTCTTTTACCCCCTTACATAGGGACAGCTAATACAGCTGATTTGAATATGACAACAAACTATTGTGAATCATAACATTCAAAGTGTAATAAAATGTGTATTTCACGTCACCCAAATGTACATGCCTTTTTGAAAGCCCTTGAGGAACTGCAGAAAGACACTTATATTAAAATCAACGGCGTCAAGTATCAGGAAAAAAGAACTATTAAAAGAGACATACAAAATAATTTTAAGTTTATATAATTTACACGGGTTAAAAACACACGATATTTCTAGTGCTTTGGCCCGAGAAATTCACTTTAACATTAAACACAAGAACTATACACATCACGAAATTTATATACATAACGTTATGTTGACATTTTTGTCTATTAAATAGACGTAATCAAAATGACATTGTTTATGATTTTCTTAGGTGACTTGATACCTTTTTCCAAACCGGGGTGTGGTAAAACTGGCTTAAAACATCGAGAAAATTAATTTTAAGCAGAACAAAATTTCTAATTTTTTTTAATGATTTTAATATTTCCGGCTGCACGGCGAATTGGTGCAGACCAAAGTAATTAGAATACGAAAAAAATATGATGACCTCTTTCAATGTTTTTAAAAATTGCGTACATATGATTTTTTTGAAATTTAAGCCCCCTTCAATTACTGCCCCTTTACAGATAGAATGTCCAAAAACAATAGGGTTCGTCTCGTAGACACGAGAAGACGATTAGCGAAAGAATTATTCAAATCGGACGACTGGTTCTTGAGTTATCATCTCCACATACATCCATCCATCCATCCATTAATCCATCAATCCATCCATCCATCCAGACCGACGGACATGAATTTTTTTTCGCTTAAACGCGTTGTGGGTGGTTTAAAACCTAGAGAAAAGTGATTTTAAGCAACATAAAATTTTCAAATTTTTTTTCATGATTTTAATACTTGTACCGAAGTAAAATAAAATTTTGAAATTAAAAGAAAATTAGATTCGGTTATATGATTTTCTTGTCTATTTCACACACATTTTCTAATACCTACTAAAAAAATTGGAATATTCAAATTGTTTTATTTTGTTTTATTCCTAATGCAAAGTATAATTTTTTCTCAATTTTTAAAATTATAATTTTATTCCGTTACGGATTAGTGCTGTAAACAGGTAGCTAAATTTTTGACGGGGAATTCCGACCTAGGATTAACGATCCGGTACATTTGGTGCGGAGTTCCAGTGCGCCCCATAATTTAATTTAGAAAAAAATAATTTCAACAATATTTAAAACCAGCACTGGACGCACCTTAGATAATGGAGAAGTTTTCCATTTTTTTTAACGAAACTGAAAATTTAAGGACAATTAAACAAAAGTGTGAAAGTGAAATTAAGATGTATCGAAAACTAACAAAGTTAAAACATTTTAAAGTTGCGCTTTTCATTCCGTCAGATTTAGTGGCCCGACGTCATCTCTTCTAACTAGTGGACGAGACGGGATTGTAAACAAAGCGATGACCGCCCATCTTTATTTTCATTATTCCTCGCAATTATTTTAGTTCAGTAATATTAGGTTTTTTGGATAAGTGTAATATACCCTCATCAATTTTATATATGTAATAGGGGGCTATCAGGGAAGCTTAAATTCGCCGGATTTTCAGATTCATATGAGGTGATGTCCGGTGGCCATATTAAAAAATTCGAATGGCTCCATATCTGAGAAGCTATTGATTTTTGCAGAAAAGTTCAAAGGACCAAAAATGTAAATAATAAAATTATCTTTTTATTTCCACTTTAAATCCTCCAAAAATAATGTTCCCACAAAATGAAAGTGTCACCGAATCGTCAAAGAAATAAAGAGATTTGCATAAACTTAGTGGTTTAATTCTAAATAAAATCTTATTTGAATCGATTTGTATAAATAAAATAAGTGGTTAATTCCCAATTAATGACTTTTTGATATTAAATTATTATTATTGATAATAGTAGATTCTGTAATAAGGTTAGAATGAAAAATTCGAAACGAGTGGAAAATTCCGAACGCGAGCGAATGCGAGTGTGAGGAACCACGAGTGTCGAATTTTTTCATTCTGACCGAGTAACAGACTATATTTTCTCCACGATCAAAAAGTATAAATCAAAATTAAATTAAATCTGAACACAAGTTATTTGTTGACATATTTGTATTACATTGTATTAATATTTATAGTACTGTGGTACACTTACCGAAATTAAAATCTGGTGAATTGGTGTTTTTTCATAATTTACAATTTCAGATATTATTAAATTCTATATCTACTTCACTTGATTTTTCACTCATTATTTTGTTTAAATTAAAACTTGTTTGAAAATAATTATTACCGTCGCCATTTTATATCTGACACTGACACTTTTGAAGTCCACGGCAATCGATATTGTTTAATTCGATTACAGAAAATCCATTCTTTACCTTGATAAAGAATGAAAATACATGCAAAATGCATAAGAGGCAAGTATTATAGAATAAATATTCAGACTCTAGAGTGTGAATGTTTACATTCTATTATTAAAAATGATTTCAGAATTCAAACATTCAGTAATGGTCGTGGAGAAATAATTTTTATTTTACTGCAACAAAACTAAATATTATTTAATTTTAGGTATACCACTAGAAGCAACATATAAATTATTAATAAATGTTTTTTAGAATTTTATTTTTAGTTATAAGGGTCTATAATATCAATATCTTTTCAGCAAATCATTTATCTATAGAATAAAAAAAACTTTTATAAATACAAAAATTAATGACCAAGTTGCTTCTGTACATTTTATATGCTTTTTATGGCTTATCCAACGATCGTTTCTTCTAATAATTTTTTCAGATATAAAATCAGATGGTCTCCGAGATGAGGTTGTGGTGTCTCCTAATCCATATGGGGATAATATCATAGTAAATCTACTTGGAAGTTTTATTTTCTGGATTGTATAAATTTAAAAAATTACTTACTTATTATTAGGTTCCTGGACGTTAAAAAACATAATTTTTTAATATTGCAAAACCAATATACTAAAATATTTTATTATATGCTGATATGACTGTTATATTCTGGAATAATTGGAACTCTATTGTAAGAAGAATAACTAAAGAAACTAATATGAAATATAAATAATATCAATGGATTATTAAAACTGCAATACATAATTTATATTTAAGTTACCTAGTTGCTTATGTTGATTTTCATTGTTCTTATAATATTCAATAATTAATAAAAAATCAATAAAAAGTAATTAATATATTTTGAAAGTGGCGCTGTTTCTTGACCAATAATTAACGTTTTGCCAAGATTCTAACTTTGTTCGATTGTAGAAAAATTTGACATACTTCTTTAATTTTAATCATGATTTTGAATGATAGTTGCCAGTTTTATCGATATGAAAACATAGCCAAATATAATCTGTTTCAATTGAGCCACGTCACAAGCCTCTATAGAAGGGCTGGACCCGGTGCAATGTGTTATGGTAGGCCAAAATTAAAAAATACAAATATAAAAAAATTACTGGATGAGTCCATTGCTTCAATTAATATTGAAAATCTAAACTAGTTGTTAGTTTTTCGATCTGATGAACGTTTATCGAGAAAAGCGAATAATGTCAGTTTTTGCAATTTTAGCGACATCTACAAAGAGTAACAAAAAATAAAAAAAACATCACGTAGTTTTTAATGTAGAATGCAGATATGCAATTAGATTTAGGGTGTTCCATTTTAAGATGAGCTAGTAGTTAATTTTATTAACTTTTTCAAAAAAAATCGTCAATTTTCGTTTCTAAAACAGTGTGCAAAATAAAATATAACAATATAGTTGATTGTTACACTAAAATAACTCATCCTACTAATTATGTATACAGAGCGTCTACATCAGACTATACGAATAGACATACCTAATTCTTTAAAAAAAATTCAATGTATACTTTTATTACTAAGAACATTAACACTTCTAATAGATTAAAGCCTGATTCATTATTAGGATGGTAATAATTCAAAAATATATATATTATTTTAGTTGTTTTGTATTTTTCGATTCAATCCGTCAAAAATTATATAAATAATGAAATATATTTATAATCTAAGAATATTAGAAATCATTTGATGTAACCATTCTTTTAGTTTTAGAATAATAGTAAATATTCTCAATTCTAGATTCTTATCAAAATAAGTAAATATAATTAAGTTAATTTATTATTTAATATTTTTCATATAAATATCCTAATTTTAATTTACAGAAATTATTCAGAACCCTTCATGTTCATATTTTATTTGAATATCGAAATATTTTTAATTTAATCAGAAATTTCTATATATGTATGAATTATTCAATTAATTTATATTGAGCCATTCTGTATATATAAATAAAATCTTTGATGGAATGCCGTGTATCTTATATATGCTGTATCATTATTATTTAATTAAATTACGTTGTTTTGTGGCAAGTTTTTTAAACCGCATCGGGAAATTAATGTTATTAATTTAGAAGTTGCTCGATCAACATCAACTCTCTTATCTTTAACTCTTACACTCTGCGGAGTAATTAATTTTCGAGAAAAATTACCTGCACTCGAGCAGTAATTAAACAAAAAATGCAAGTGGACTAATTTCAGTTGCAATTAGAATCTAGATCTCGATTTATATGACTTTTTAGATAATTTAAAACTGTTTATAATACTTTTTCGATTACTCCAAGTATACAATTATTGAACATGTTTGTATGAGAAAGTGTTCTTTTTTACTTATAATCAGATTAGGTAGATTAATGTCGGGTAAATCGTACCACTTTTTAGAGTTTTGGTTGTTAGGTTAGGTTAGATATTCTGGTAAAAGTTACGATACATAAAAAATACGATTTGTTAGAATACATATTTGTTTATAAAAATAACATAAATTCATCGGTATATAATAATACTAACGTATAAAAAAAATAAATTACACAACGCTGCAAGAGGTACGATTTTTTCAACTCGTTCGGTAAATCGTACCTACGGGTGGCTTAATGGTACCTACTACGTATTATATAATATCGAGATACAAATTTAAGATGTAACACTGTCACAGTTTATTTACATTCAAGACAATTATATTTTTTTATACCAGGACTCGTTCCAGAAGAAAATTAATGGACCCAACGGTACACACCGCAACATACTTTCAATCAGGGTTTCTTCGCAAATGAAACAATACCAGTCAGCTGGTACGTTTGTCATTAGTCCTTGTGATGGTTTTGATGCGATAGCTTTGGAACGGTATAGTTTATTTTTTACAGGAGCAGTACTTGTTACAGCTTAGTTTAAATTTCGATTTGTTTTTAAAGATTTTTGCTAACGTCTGTCGCCTCGAGCTTGATCTTTTTGCTAATGTTCTACTTGTCGAGCTTCCAACTCATTTATGTATGAGTTACTCCTCAAAATAACTGCAGACTGAGACAGCTTACGTTTTTTCTATTGCTAGCTTCTTCCGGAAGAGAAAGAATCTCTTGTTTGTTGATTCTGATGTAGCTCCATCCCTGTCAGAATTATTTATTTCTAGTCAAATTATTACACAAACGTTGTCAGGTACCGCCTCTGGAGTCACGAGATTCTGCTCATGCAGTAAGATAACCCCATTTTCTCTGGCTAATAATATAGCATCCAAATTTTTAGAGATATGGCCATCCAACAATAACAAAATTTTATTTTCATAAAAAATCTAACGTTGCTAATGATGTGGTTTAGCCATTTCAGGAAAATGTCCGCGTTAATGTATTCTGTGACAGATATGGCCACGATAGCTCCTGGTGGTACAGCAATTTCATTGGCCATAGGCTTACGTTTGTAAATTATCATGGAGGAACACAACTGCCTGCAGCATTTACCCTGCAAACAATGGTGGTATTAACACCACGTTCTCTGCTGGAAATATCTCCTACTTGATGTTTTTTCCTTTTAGCTATGATTTTTTGGTTTCTTTTTTGTACAGTTGAAAATCCACTTTCATCAACTTTTAATATAGTCAACTCTGTAAAGCCATATGCATCGACGGTTCGCTCATGGATGTGAAAGTTTACATTTGTTCTGCTGAATCCAGCGGCTCTAGCTAACGAAACCTTTTCTGGTTGGCTGAATGACAGGTATGAGTGGCGTTTTATAAAATTATAGAACCACGCTTTGCCAGCCATACATTTTTCTACTTTAAAAGTATTAGGAATTTTATTTCGTCTCGCTAATTGAAAAGCGACGCGACGATAATCACTTATAATCAAACCAAAGAGTCTTTCTTCTAACATTAGGGTGCGCTGGAGCAGTTCTGTTTCCATTTTCAACGAAAACATTGTTAATCGACCATGATGTTGTATATCGTTATTTGCTTTTTTATTTAAAAATTTTAAGTGTCGCCGAAAAGTTGGTTTGGGGATATTGTAGCGTTTGCAGCATTCATTGAAGCCGTATTTATCTTCCTTAGACGCTTTTATGGCCAGTTATATATCTTCTGTAGACCATTGGTTATATTTTCTATTTTCACCAAACGGCATTATGTTTCTTAATTATACCCACAAACGTACCAGATACTTTTTACCGTACGATCTGTCAAACTATCACTTTGTGCGATTATATAATTATTGCGAAGTTAATTGATATTTCAACGACTTGATACAAGTTTTAAATCATACGTGATTTAAGAACTAATGTAAAAATATCCATACGGTGCAACTTACGTATTTAAAATTAAACTCTTACACATGGACGTTAAAAATTATAGGTTATGACACTGTTTTAACATCTACGACATTACTTCAAAACAACAGTTGTCGGTAAAAAAAAAATTGCTTTAGGTGATGCAATACAGAGGCTTCAGAATAAATATAAATCATGGAACGATTTACACCATCTAACAGAGAAATGTGGTACTATTTAGCAGGCAGTACGATATACTTGTATTTTGCTGTAGGTGTGATTGCTCGTTTTCAGGGATACTTGAGCGGGTGTTATGCTGGAAAGGAAAATTTATTAGTATTAAGATATTTTAATGTATATAATTGGTTTGGATACTTACGAGCCCCCCGGGATGGGAGGCTCAGCGCGAGCAGTGGACGTCAGTGGTGGGAACCAGCTCATCTGATGCCTAGAGGGGCATTCTCGAGGAGATATTAGACCTCGTCCGGAAGATCCTTCGCTTCGGTCAGAATCCTAAGATTCGGGTGAGAAAATTTCTTCTTCGGTTTCTTGGAGAAGGCTCTTCTATTTCTTTCATCTGTCCATTTTGTTCGTAGGATGGCCTGGGCGTGGATGTTGTCCAGTCTTCTCCTGACGTGCTTTCCCTGCAGCTTTTTTAACTTTGCAACAATTGTTGGAATATTAGTAAGGTTGTAGATTTGGTCTGACGGGAATCCCCAGGGGAGGTAGGAGCATTTCTTAAGGATCCTCCTCTCTGTTTCCGTGACAGCGTACAAGAGAGGAGGGGAAAAGTGGAGAAGTTAAGGGATCTGTAGTCAATTATGAGACAGATGTAGGTCTTGTATGTGTGTAGCAACGTGTGACGGTCGAATTTCAGCGCACATTTTTTTTAAAACATTAACCGTGAATTCTTGCTAAAACATTGTTAAATTGAACAACTAACCTTGTTTATCTCTATGAATCAAATTCTTAGCTACGTGCATTCGACTTCCTTTTTTTGAAGACCCTGGTTTAGGACTTCTTAAATAGCGGTGCCAGTAGTTGTCTTCAGTGACAATTATCCATATTTTTGAACGTCTATAATGACGTATATTTACACATTTTATTCATGATTTAAAAATTACACAGGTTAGACACTTAGACGTCCCAAATTCGTCAAAGTTTGCGCATGACGTCAGCTGGAGTCCAAACGAAATAATTTAACATGGGATTACATAGGGTTATTGTGTCTTTCGGGTGGTTTTTATTTTTTTACGGCTATATATTTAATGAAAATGTACTGTAAAGTATTGTACACTAAAAAGTGATAACTACTTTAATAAAGGTATAAACTTTTATTACGATTCCGATGTGTTTTGTGTTATAAAAACTGTTTAATTGCTAGATGTAAAAACCAGAAAATGCCCAATTATGTTATGGCTAATTTTATCGTTAAACTAATTGTCAAATATGTAACAAATAAAATACTTTAGATTAACTTTAGTGATTTTATAAATGTTTAATCAAAAAATTATTTAAAAAAAGTGATTTCAAATAGCTTATATTATCAGTGAAACTTTTTGATGCACATTGTTATTGCAGGTTTATGTTACTTAGGTTTTCATATACCTAGTGCTTAATTTACACTCTAGAACAAATATGGCAACTGTAACTACGAGTATAACTTAGATTTATAGTCATACAAGTTGGTATGTAAAATAAATGTTATAAACTTTTTCATAAGTTGTGAAGTGCTTTATTGTCATTATTGAATAAAATGCTAACTAATAAATGAATACGTAACTACTTAAAACTATTACACAATACATCTTAAAGAACTTTTTTTGTATTATTTAAAATAAAGTCTAAAAATGTTAACATGTTTATTCATATGAAACTTACTGTTTTTGTAATAAAGGGCACTTCGAAAATCGAAAAAACTTTGTACTGTTTTTAGAGCGAGTATTACTTTTACACCAAACATAGCGCAATACATTTTTAATCAGTTTATAGGTGAAATTAAATAAAAATATGTCAAAAAAGATAATAACCTCATATAATGACACATTAAAAATTTTTGATGGGCACCAGGTGACGTCACATATCCTGCGCAATGTCTAACCTAATATACTTCAACCATGCATTTTATTCCACTCTCCTTTTACCATTTATTTTTGATTACTTATTTCGATTTTAGTTATTGTTGTTTTGTAGGTTAACTTTAATGTATTTTGTTGTTATTGCTACAGCTGAGAATTGACCTTGAATTTATTTGGCCTGATTTTATTCGAAAGTCTGGTGTTGTAAGACAGCGATCCGATTTGGCACGCAGGTCAATCTTTGGCGTATACATTTTTCAGTTTTGTTTTTAGTGGTAATCTTGAAAATTTTAGAATTCTTTTTCCGGGTCAATTAGAATTTTTATTTTGAGTTATTTTCGTCGATTTTATTGTGGACAAATTTTTGGAAGGATCAGTTAGCTGTTTTTAGTCGACAGTTGGCAACTGTCCGGATTGTGTCATATGTCTGGTTCGTCTTTTGTCTTTGAGAGGCAGACATCTCAGGAGGGCTTTTGCCGGTACTTGTGTCTCGCGGAGCTGTCAAAAACGTGATAGTGAAAATCCATTTTATATATGTGGTAAATTCTCGCCATCCTCTCGTAGGGATAATAAATGGATTTCAGTTAGTAATGCTGCATATGGTGGGCCTAATATTTTTGGTTATTTCTTGGTGGAAGTTGGATTTTGGAGGCCTTGAAGCATTAACCCTTGTTGGGGGATTTATTCACCTTTTTCTGACACTCTGGTTTGGAGAACCCTTCCCAAAAGGAGGGTGTTATTGTTTGGCAATTTTTGTGGAAACAACTGGACTTCAGTCTTGGACTACTATCTTGATCCATGCGAAGTATCTCTGTTTAACGTCCTGTTTTCACCTTCAGTGGTCTGGCGGATTGACGGTTGGAAGGACACCGTTAGATTACATCTGTACATTCATCCTGGAATTCTCCTCGATAGAAAACCAGCTGCTCAGAGAGTAGTTCTCCACCACCCCCCACGAAGGGGGAAACGATAAGTGGTTTAATTTTTATTTATTTGATATTTTCTGTCTACGATAAGTGGTTTAGTTTTTATATACTTTGATATTTTCTGTCTTATTTGAATCCTTATACTTTTTTTTAGTAAAACATGCTCACGTAACTCACTTGTAAAACTTACGTAGATGTTTACTTTATAATTATCCTTAACAAGCGCCATGAGCCTTCCGCTCTGATGAATAATTTATTTCTATGATATATTTGTTGCGGCACAATGAGCCTTCAGCTCTGATGATCAATTTATTTCTATGATACATTTGTTGCGGTACAGTATGGATTATAAGATTTATTTTCCTATACATTTATAAGAATTTGATGTACGCCCTGGTACCAGCGCAGGCAATATTTGTCTATTTTACTGTTATATATTTTAAGGGTTATTTGTCACCTATGTTAATGAATAGAAATTTATGTTAAACAACATCTTTTCTAACAGCTTTTTGACGTAACATTTATATAATTTTGAATTTTTTTTTATCAATATATAAGTCAATGTATCAATACCATGCTCAATTGTGTTTACTACCTACACACTACTTGTGGCTTGCCGAGTAAGTTATATAATTGCCAATTCAACTAGAAATTTTGGTTGTTTTTTTAATAAATTTGTAACGTGAGTAAGGACTGTTTTATTCTTATCCTGATCTTTGTTAGGTTTACTAGGGATATTTGACTAGGTTGGCTCATGTAAACTTAACTGGCGTCCTTTTATATAATTTCTCTTAACTATTAATTAGTTGTGGACTCACTCCCATCTCCACTGCAGTGAAACCGGAGCCTATAAGGTTGTCCATCAGACAGCCGAACTCATGTGACCTTTTGTTTATTAGATTTATTTTTAAATTTGGCTACCTCTAAGTTAGGGCACTTTCGGGGGGAATTGTAAGGTCCGATGAGAGCGGTTCGCTTCCTTACTCTGTTCAGAGTACTTTGGACTTCAGTCGCCCAATTGAGGGTGCTCGTGAAACACACTCCGAGGTAAGTGACCTTGACCAAGGGAACGAGTCTCTCTCCCCAGAGCCGGAGGTTAATCTCATTGGGATTGGTTAGCTTTTGGGAGTAACTGTGATGTTTGAAGATGATCAGTTGGGTTTTTTGAGGGTTGAGGGTAATCCTCCAGTTATTACACCATTGGGAGAAATGGTTAAGGAGTTGCTGGCTTTTGGTGTTCAGGGCTCCCGTGGAAGGAACAGTGGCCTATATTTGTGTGTCGTCAGCATAAAGCTGGAGGTCTTGGGTGGGAGAGGGAGGGTGTGGGATGTCGTGCATGTAGATGACGTACAGCATTGGGGTCAGCAATAAGCCTTTTGGAACTCCCACTATAGGAGTGAAAGGATCTGACAGGAAGTTTCCATTTGTAGTTTGTTAAGATCAGTCTTTTTTATTTTTTTTTCATAATTTAATTTTCCTACCTATAATGTTTGGCGGCTCTTAACTAGCAAACTATATATTAATAATAAATGCTTGTGTCTTAATTATCCTCAGTTTGTTAAATTTTTTTAAATTGTATTCATTTTATATTCATTTTTGTTATTCACTCTTGTATTCGTTTTATAAATTTTAATCCCTAACAATAAATTAGGTAAAAAAAGTCTAATTATAATAATAAATTTCAATAATCAATGATCAGCAAAGGAATGTTATTTTTCTCAATTAACGAAGGCTGGTCGTAATTAACTTAGGATCAAAGGCAGCTACATTTTTTAAACATTTTTCCTAACTTCATTGTATGTAACGCAGATTTATGTATAATTAATTATGTCTACTTATTGACCTTAAAATGTCCGTCCGTCTGCTTGTCTGTCTGTCTGTTGTCACAGTAGTAACTCGAGAACAGCTTCGAATTTTGGAATTCTGTTTTCAACAATCGAGCAAATGGTTAACTAAGCTCGCTCGCCTAACATTTTCAGTGACCCAAGCCTGTCTGTCCGTCTGTCTGCAGATGAGCTACTTGGATACTGTTAACATCCTGGGTTTATTTTACTTGAACTCATATGTGCCTTGCTCGGCATAAGCAATGTGTATATAATCTGATATAATCTGTGTAAATTAAACAATAAAGAAAGACAAAGAGATTTTTTCTACACCTACATGTATATTGTCTATTTTTCGCACACTTTACATAATGAATATGCAGGTAATATCAGTATACTAAACGGATATAATTTCAATATGGAATGGATATGAAATCAACCAACCAGAGTTCACAAACTTGGTCCTCTTGCGATATGGCCATCATTTCTACACTTATTGCACAAACTACTATTATTATACTTATACAAGAATAAAGCTGTTTTACAATTTTAAGAATATAATTTTATTAAAAAGAAAAAAGATAAGCGAAACTAAACGTTGATAAAAAAATAAAACAATTGATATATGTGCTAGTGAGAGGTTAAAATAAACAAAATATTTATTCGCAATCAAATAAACAGAAATTCCTACATTGATTACAATTTTATTGAATGCAAAAAACAACGTTTTTATCTTTTATTTTTTATGGATACGGAATAAGCACAATAGGAAATCCCTTAAGCCGCTTCACGATATAGATGGGGTGGTTATAATAAATAGATGGTAGAGTAATAAATATATAATTAACATTAAAATACATAACAACAATAAGATAAACCAAACGCTCAAATAAATACCTAACTAATATATACAAATAAATATTCTTACCATACTCCCTTAACACTACACTAACGAAGACTTTAAGGAGACATGTCACTAGGGTCGGTTATTCAAACTGTCGGCAGAGTGCCGACAGTGAAAAGTAAAGTCTAAAGACTTTCTTCACTGACTTCCTCAACAATACCTGTTCGTATTTATATATCATATTGTTATTCCTCCAGTCAGGTATTAGCCTTGTGCAGTTTTAAAACGTTTCTACTTAACTAAACAAATGCGTTCAGTGAACCAATGAACCAATGAACTGCACAAGGCGAGATTTAAATATTTAATTTTAATATTTCTTTATGGGAATATTTTGGGAAAATATTCCCCGTGACAATATGAACGAAAATGACGATTTATGTTGGATATAAATCTCTGGAGATGTTACTTCTTGGAAAACACAGTTAAAGAAAGGCTATTATATAGTGATAACGTTCTAAATATAAAGGAGTTCTTGAATGGTATGGGGAGTACAAAGTTGGACTTCGTATGAATGAGACGTACCAGCTCGACGGTTGTTCTTTTCGCGCAAGATTCTGGTAGGAATCAAGTGAGAAATGTGGTCCGAATCGGTGACTCATCAGGAGACGTATAACCTAATTTGATTGCTTAACTAAAAGTATTTTTATAGGCCCTTTTTGGGTTCTAATTCGTAAGATGAATAATTTTAGATATAATATTTGTCTCCGGGTACGAGAGGGAAAGAGAAAAGCACTTAAAATTGAAACAGAACATATTGCTTAATCGTTGGAATGTTCTTTCTAGACATTTTACAATGACAAGTAAAGAGATATTGTGATGGAGATTCACATTCTTTTTTATTGTAGTTATCGAAAATAAAATGTGAATATAAATTTAAAAATATTATTGTGATTTTAAGAAGAACTCTAGGTAATTTTTTAAGAGAAATTTATCCAACAATACAATGTTACTACTTCAACCGCTTTTAAATGACGAACTGGAATAATGTTAACTGGGCTATAAGTTAATTTGGTATAAAAATAGAAGTGTGTATGAAGGGAAAGATGAAGGAGAATGATTCTTAATAATAAAAAGTTCTATACAAATCGTTGTTGAATTAATGCAATTCTACCACAATGTATTCTACTACTAATTCTTTATTTCTAAGTTGGTACACTTGTCGTTTTTAGTTTTGACAATAAAAGTTGTTGTTAAGGCTTCCTGTTTTATGTAACTTTAATAAAGGAAATAAAACGTGTTTCTGATTTCTAAGTGTTTGAAAGAATGCACCATTGAATTTTTTTTTTTTAACAGGTTTATGGCTTTGGCAAAGACCAATTAGCCAGATTATTTTTTTTCGTAGTATTATTAATTTCATAATTAGTGGAACACTATCATTGGGGATGTGAGTTTTGGAAATGACCATAACAATGATGACCAAAGGGCATTACTTTGATAACAAATCGATATTTCTATGTTTTATAGTAACTGGAGCAGGAAAAGTGCATATTACAGAAAGAAGGGATTTAAGCTATATTATTGAGTTGTCATATTTTTTTTTCCATAGATAATATTTTTTTTTTTTTTTCGACTTTTCGACACACTTACATTTTGTTAATTTTTGCAGGTTGCTTACAAACAAATGTTAGTAGTTTACAATTTGTAGTTACAGCGTGTTATATGCTGATATATATACAAAAAAATGTTAGTATCATTGCTAAATAATAGGGTATTTAAATTAGTTGGTAAGCGAAATTTAATTTTGACTAGGTCTACATAGAATTGTGTTGTACTTTCCCTGTTCCTTGAGCAGTTCAGAATTAGATGTGTTAAGTCACCTGTTTCTCCACATATACAGTTTGGGTTTTCTGAAAGACCAATTATGTGCATGTATACTGGAGTTAGAGTGTGATTTGATCTCATTCTGTTTATTGTAAGAATGAAGTGTCTTTTATTAGCGTTCTTGAACCATGGACTTATTGGAAGTTGTTTTTGGCATCTAATGAAGTTTAGACCGGTTTGTGACTTTTCATATATTTCTTGCCATTTTTCTTTTAGTTCTCTTTTAAACGTTGGGTATAAGTCAGTAAAGGGGAGTCGTGTAGAAGGTATACATTCTCCTGAATACGTAGCTGATTTAGCCAAACAGTCTCCTATTTCATTCCCAATAATGCCCGAATGTCCTTTAATCCAAGCTATAATTACATTTTTAAATTCTTTGTGATCTTCAAAGTTGTGTTTTAGAATTTCAGCTTCTATGTGGGTTAGTTTATTTGACGAATTTAAGTTCTTCAACCTGTCTACAGTACTTTTGCTGTCTGTGAAGATTACATAGTTTTTGTTGTTGTTTCTTGCAATGTATTTGAGTGCTTCTAATACTGCTATTATTTCGGCCGAATAAATTGTAGTTTGATCTGGTAGTTTGATTTTAATGGAATGTTTGGTGTTTTTCTCGTAGATAGCACATCCTACCGAATTCTGCATTTTTGAGCCATCCGTAAATAGGTACTGATGGTGGGGCCATTTTTTATTTATAATTTCGTTGAAGTCTTCGTTTGGATTGAGTTCCTGGGTTTTTATTTTTTCAGAGAAGATATACGTTGGTTGGTATGCATAATATGGTTGGATTTTATTAGAGTAAATGTTGGTGTATTGTGACAGATGAGTGTAACGATAAGCGGAGTTGTTTTTGAAATCCAATAACGATTCGTTAATACTTGAATTGCGAGTTTATTTATGAACTTTAAATAGCTGGCGTCTTTTGAAATGGCTTTTGCTATGAATTTATGGCTGATGAATTGACGTCTGAACATTAAGGGTTGTTCGATACTTTCTGCTTCCATTATATTTACTGGGGTCGATATAAGGTATCCAAGACTAATTCTGATGCATTTATTTTTTTGTACTTCAATTTTGTCCAGATGGGTTTTTGAAGCTGATCCATATAAATGGCTGCCGTAATCAATTATACTCCTAACAAGTGTTTTATAAAAAGTTATGGCTGTATTTGGATCTGCTCCCCACTTTGTATGACAGAATGCTCTTAAAATGTTAATGGCGCCTTCCGATTTTTTTATGATTTGATGGATGCAGTCCTTCCATAGTAATTTCCTGTCTAGATATAAGCCCAAGTATTTGACAGTATTTTTAATTGGGTATGGACCTAGCTGAATTTGACCTCGAGGAACGTTTCTTTTTCTTGAGAATAGACATACTTCTGACTTTTGTTCTGAAAGACTTAGACCATTTGACTCTAGCCACTTATGGATGTTTTGAAAATTATTATTTAGTACATTTTGACATTTAGTTATAGATTGGTTTTCGTAATAGATTACTATATCATCTGCGAAGAGAATGGATTTAACTTCCTTCAAGTATAACTCCAAGTCCATTGTGTAAAGTGTTAAAAGTAATGGGCTTAGAATACTTCCTTGTGGTAATCCCGAGTTTGAGCACCGGGGTGCACTGAGTTCTTGATTTATTTTTAAAAAGGTTTTTCTATCTGAATATAATGAGGTTAAAAATAAACTTATTTTGGTGGGGAAGCCAATAGAGATTAGTTTAGACTGAAGTATCTTTTGGTTTACATTATCAAAAGCGGAGTTTATATCTATGAATGTGGCTATAGTTGTTTTATTTTCAGTAAAATTTATCATTATATCGGTAACCAGTGCTGAAATAGCTTCTAGTGTGGACCTTGATTTTCTGAATTCATATTGTGACTCGGGAAATATACATTCGCTTTCCAGCCAATGTTCAAGTCGGTTTTTAATCAATCTTTCTAGTGTTTTTTGAACACATGAGCCTAATGAGATCGGTCTGTAGGAATTTGGCTGATCTGGGGGTTCCACTGTACTAAATTAAGGGTTTTTTCTATGGCTGCGAATGAATTTTATTATAATTTAATTGTTTACTAATTATTTTTTCTAAGTCACATTTTGATACATTTAGGATATTTGTTTGTCTAACTGTCAGTAGATAGAACGTCCTTTAACTTTAAAGACTCAGTAGTAAAGGCAATGACGTTTAGAATAAAACTTTACAAGTTGATTTCTTGGACAATTGTCACAATCTAAACGTCATTGTCATTAGTTACAGAACCGTTAAAGTTAAAGAACGTTCTATCTACTGAGTATAAGATTTTCTAAAATTACCGATACAATTTCTAATATTGATTTAACTAAAGTGGAGTTCTGTTCTGTATTAATTTGTAATTGAGTTGGATGTATATTTTGTGTGTAAAAAGGGTTATTTAATATTCCAGTCTCTGGACCAGAGTTCCAATTCTGTGATATTATGTTATTATGTGCTGTCATTGTGGGGTCTGGAGTATTTGGTCTTTGCCTTTTTTGGCCTTTTACCAGATTACTTGTATTATAATAATTATTGTGGATCAGTTGCATGTTTGATTGTTTTTTTTGTGGCTCTTGTTGAGTGTAGAAAGTTAGGTTAGGGGAAGGGTCCTTTGTCGGTTGATGAAGGATTTGGGAATAGGTGTGTTGGGTAGAGGTCCGTGAGGTGGATGGTGTGGGAGTTGGATTTTTTGTGACGTCCGCGTATGATGTTTTGGGGACTTGACGGTTGGCGTCATGATAATTTATATTTGTTGTCGACATTATTTCTTTAATTAATTTTTGCCGTTTGAATTCTGGACATTCGTTAAGGTTTGTTGTGAGATGGTTTCCTGCACAACTATAACATTTAGGGGTACAATCTGTTTGTAGACAATCTTTTCTATTATGTTGTTCACTACATTTATTGCACCGAGGACAAAAATTACACTGGTTTCCTAGATGACCGTATCTTAGGCAGTTGAAACATAACAGGACTTTCTGTATATAGGGTTCTACTTCCTTTAAAACTTTGTTAATTGTGATGTATTTTGGCAGGACTTGAGTTTTAAAATTTACCACGCATGATTTTGTAGGGACATATTCGATTTTACTGTCAGTAGAGGTGACTTTTCTATTTATGCGTTTAACATGAGTTCCTTCAAAATTAGAGTGCATATCGTATTTTTTTATTTTATTTTTAATGTATTCCTCAGTCAAGTCTGATGAAATGTCTCGAGTAACACCCTGTCTAATTACTATAAATTTTGGAATATAGATTTCTAAATTGTTTTCTTTGAAAATTTTATTATTTTTTTGGCTAATGAGGTAGTTCGCGTTTTTACAGTCTTTTATTACCTCTCGACCTTCAGATAAGAGAGGTATCGGAATCATGCTAAAAATTGGGTAGTGAGTTTTCAATGGATAAACACGTTTTAGGGTCTCTAGAATACGATTTTAATATTTTCGCGATGATGTCTGTGTGTGTGTGTGTGTGTTAGGTTAAAGAGTTTTAGCACCTCACCCGCTAACGCTAATCCTCATTTCGAGCAGACTGCGCATGCTCACGTAAAAATAAAAATAACGTTATACGGTACTGAAATAGAGGAATGTTTTGCGGGTCTCCTTAACTCAAATACATTAAATAATTGTCATAATTGACACATCACATAAAATAAAATGTAGAAAAATTCAATGGCTCTAGCGTTAACGTTAGCGTTAGTGGGTAAGGTACTAAAACTCTATTTACGAAATCAAATATAACAAAGGCCATTATAATTACTAAATATTTCATTATAAGAATAAGCTTCAGAAAAGATACATATCTTTTAAAATAGTAAATATAAATGCTACCGAAATCTGGAAGTATACAATATATGAATTTAGATATATTTAAACATAGTAATAAAACAGACCTGCTCAGTCATTTGTTAAAATCGGTTAACCTCAGACATTTTGTAAATAACAAAGACATCAAGTTATCTACTTGAAATAATTTATATTAATAATTATAACTTAACAAAATTTTTTTTACCAATTTATCAATTTTAAATATAAATAGTAATCAATGAATATATGTTTTCTGTTTATTATTTTGTAACCCATTATAATAATATATTTCTAAATATATAAAGATCATGTCACAAATAGTATTAAAAATTATTTATAATAAATGTTTCTTAAAAAAAGCATTCTAATACCTCTTTAAATTAATCCAAACAAAGCAAAAAATAACACCGACTAAATTACTAAAAGAATTCGAAATTCCGCCGTGTGTATTCATCAAATCCGGACTGGAGGAGGAGCAGTTAGTAGTTTTAATAATAATAAACAGTAGCGGAGAAACACATCAGTCGGTCCGTATCGCAGACCGTGACGAATTTAAACAAATTGACTTAAGTCATACTTTCAATTATTCAAAATTAGTTTTTTTTGCTGGCGGTCTTGGTGTTATGTACCGTGGCCGATGACAGTCTGAATAAATAACAAAGAGGGAATCGAGAACAAAAAAACTGAATAAAAATATAAAGCACGTGGCCATTCATTTAAATTTTAAAAGTTTATAAATCCGCCCAAAAGAACATAAATAGATGATATTTTTTAAATGATATTATTATTAGAGTATTTTTTATGCATCTTTAATTACTAGATTATTAGCTGCACCTTCTTACTGTTTTTGTACAGGTAAGCGTGTTTGATAGAAAATGTACAGTGCCTTCAGAAATGATTGTCTTCCACGTGACCTGGTCGTAGCTAAAAAATAAGGAAAATCAATAGAAAGGGTTGGATTTAGTGACATTGTAAAAGTCAAACTTCATAAGCGGCACAAGCGTATTATGGCAACTTTTCGATTATTATAAGATCAAATGAACTTACCTTAACTAAAGTTCGATCTTAATTATATAAAACGCCTTGTTCTCAATATGTAGTACCACTGTTTCCCCTGAGTAAGCACGCAATTTTTAAAGCTAAACTTAACCAGACGGAGTTCCAAAATAACGACGAATCATCTCCAATCTCTATAAATGTCTAGTAGTCCCATCTCTAGTTCTGTCAAACCTCATTCTTTAAAGTGTTGGTCTCAACTAAGATGATCATGGGAAGTGAAAGTAAATTTTGAACTCTTTGGCTATCTATAAACTGGGTAGGGACGGGACTGATCATCTCGAACAAGGCGTTTAAGGTAACTTCGTTTGATCTTATGATTAAATTTGTTCAATGATCAAATGTAGATGTTTAAACGAGTTGAGACCAGTAGAACAAGTTTTATTAAACAAAGTATTAGATGACAGACATAATCTTGTGTTAGATGACTACCCTGGTAGAAGAAACCTAAACAGTTTTATTCCATATCTAAAGCAGTATTATATTAATAGTTACACTTTATACGAAGCTAAAAGGTTATAGAATTTAGCTTTTAGTATAACCCAGTGTGCCCTGTAACTACAATATTCCAATAAATGGTGCACGCTGACCAGCTGCAAAACCTATATTGGTGGTAACCTATCCTGAATAGGATCTTGGAATTTACATTAACCTATCATCTTATTTACTAAACTTGAACATTCTTAATTTGGTTTCGTCAACTACTGTTTTTTCCACCGCCTTGATATTTCCAAGAGCTGTAGGTATCAAATTGTCACCAAAGAGAGAAATCATACAGTACTGTATTAAAAACCATACTTTTTAAGCCTGTTTTAGTCAAATTGCATGTTAATTGAGTTTGTCTTGCACCCTACAAATCTGCAATTAAACAGACTGAATCACTCAAGACCTTATGTGCCTACTTTTTACTGTGCCCCACTCTTTCCTTCCAGATTCAGTTGAATTAAAATTATACCTACGGATAATAGCGTAACACCACTGTGACCTTGGAAGTTACTAAAGAGAAAAATCTTTCACAGCAGCTTACCCTTGCTGCCAATTTCGGGGGTTTAGTTTTGGTAAGTGATCATACATGGGCTATTAAGGTTTCTTTATTCAAATTTGGTATATAACCTTTTTAGTAGAGTTACGGTATGAACTTCCTCACCTTGCTGCTCGGAATCTTCAACTTGTCACATAAATCAATAATTTAAAGATATATTGGCAAAGATCAAGGCCATCGAACTTGTTCACGGTTTTATACCGTCCATTACCTCCATATCTTCTAATAAAAATGTTATCCACAGTCCCGATATTCACTAGTTAATTAATATTTCACAATATATCCTAAAAGAAAAAAACATTTTCTCATTGAGTGGAATTTCCATAATTTCAACTTAAAATGGATAAATTTCTCTGCCAAATCAAGTATATAGTATTAATCCGGGACCAGCAGGCTAACTCTGTGTACTGTCGTTAGCGACGGGTCGCTATCAATAATAGATTTCTACAAATGTTTACCACATCTCGCTAAGTTCGCACTCTGTGTCACTGTTGCTTTCCATTCGGATTAATTCGGTAAAATATTGTCTTAATAAAAACATTAGCTCTTTTTTTGTTCTTTTGTGTTGTCACTCTCAGTAATAACGCGTTTTGTGACAGTGCAGTGACAGTGACAAGTAACAATACACTTGACTCTCAGATAAAGGAACTACTAGATATGCCCTGTATATCTAATCTCATTTACAAAATTTAAGCCAACATCTAGCCCTCTCTCTCGGCAAAGTTTGTGGGCGAGGGACGTGAGACGCGCAGAAAAATCTCGTGCAGAGGACGAAATCAACAATAAAAATTGACGCGATGTATTATACAGTGGCGACGCGAAGAATTATAACTTTTTATTTATTTTAGCAAAAAAATAGAAAATTAAAATTGGGTATTTTACATGTTATTAATATATCACATTTGAATTAAATATGTCGTGAGAAGTTATATAATTTCGATAAAGTTGTATTTTCTGTAATACTGATAAATATATTGAGAAAAGCACCACATTTTTCACATTTCTTTCTCATGGTTAACAACCTCTCAAGAAAATCACTTAAAATAGTTCAAAATGTTTACAAAAATATTTAGTACAACCTATAACACTAAAAAATAATACAAATCAATTCACAAACTGTAAACTATTTAATGTATGATTTTAAATTATCCTGCTTGAAAGTACGCTTATGGAATCTCTAGAGGACGATGTCAACAAAAGTTAACTAGATGTTGGCTTAATAAAAAAGGATAGAATGCCCTCTCTATATATATATTTACTCTGAGACTTGACTCGATTCGATTCAACAAATGTCATGATTGACATGTCATTTGTCTTCTGGATCACACTAGAAAAAATATTCATCTTCTCTCTTAATCCTATGCGATTAAATGCAGAGCGACATTTTCTCTCTCTATAAACAACATGTCAGGAGGTGTTGATATGAAACGATCGCATTAGCTGGTTTCGTAGAGATAAAACCATAGAAAGACGCCTTGAAATGGCTTACGGAGTACGAATGGTATGGTTTGCAGGCGATAGTGGAATTCCATTTGACACAGAGTTAGCCTTCAGAATAGTTAAAGCATCTCGCTTTATTTCGACATCTCGTCTACTATTTAGTTGCTGTAATTTTAGGCATCTCACTTCAACAAATGACAGGGAGCATTTCGCATAAACAAATTATAGCGGACATCTTGTCTCAACAATTAACATGGGGCATCTCGCATCAACAAATTATAGGGGACATCACGTCTCAACAATTTAACTGGGGTATCTCGCACCCACAAATTACAGGAGCATCACACCCTCAAAGTTAAGGAAGACCTTCCGTCTACAGTTGTACTATTTCCATGACCTAAAACATAATAAATACGATCCTTGTTAACGGCTTCATTTAATCTATTCATTCGATTTGTATTAATCGAAATATATTGTAAATAAACTTCTTTTCTTGAATTTCTTCATATTTCACTCACAAACTTGTTCAAAAGTATAAACGATAAGTGCATACTAACGCAAAGTAAAGGAATGATGTTTGACAGGACTAGAGATGGGACTACCAGACAGTTATAGAGATGAGAGACACTTGGTCCTTATTTTGGAACTCTGTCTGGTTAATTTTAGGTTTAAAAATTGCGTGCTTACTCACCGGAAACAGTGGTACTATATGTGATCATTTAGAACAAGGCGTAAAATATAATTACTTGTTTTATATTTTACTTGGCAATAATTTATTTAAAACCGATTTTTGTACTAGAAAAAATTTCTTAATTTGTTATACAGTGGAACTCATGCAGTAGATGGAACCTGGTCATATTCTTTACAACAAAACAATATTCGCCGTTTTGAAATTTGCATAGGCAAGTCTAGGAGGAGACCTACATTACTAACAGGAGGAACTATTGACAATATTCAAGTCCATATGAAACGAAGTTCTAACAAATCAGTGTCATTTTAGCAGCACAGACAGTTGGATTCTTTAGAAAATATCAAACAATTTTAGCCCTTGGCATGGACATTTATTATTTTTATATATTTGAATTGGGAATTTGGAACCTTTGGTTTTCAACGATGTTGAAGAATATCGTCACCACTAACCAAAACTACACTTTTTAAAACACTCTACGAACGTTTCGGTAACTATGTTAGCATCATCAGGAGTCGATGATAAACTGACATAGACATCAGAGACTCCTGATGATGCTAACATAGTTAGCGAAACGTTTTGCATTAAATGCTTTTCAAATATATCCCCAAACAAATCCAAAAAATACACATTGTAAAAATGATTAAAAGTGGAAAAAATATTGTATAAACCATGGTAGAGAAGATTTTTCTCAGCCTCGCAAATTGTTATAATAATAATAATGCTCGGCTGCGAAAAATTACTTCTCGATCTTGGTGTATAATATACCATAAGTCATGTTTTCTTGATGAGCTTTTAATCAAAGGGAAAGTATAGTGAACGAGCAAAAAATAAATTGGAGATATTGATGGAAATATCCATTTTGAGGTCCCCCAAGTAGATTGAAACCATTTTCAGAGTAAGGTCTGCCTGTGTGTCTGTGTATCTGCGTGTCTGTGTGTCTGTGTGTAATCTTCCACGATAACTGCCGAAGGGTTTGACCAATCAAGCTGAAATTTGGTATGAATGGTTGGTGCGTGCCTCGAATGCGACCATTAGTTTTTGGTTCAGATTGGTATAGTAGAAGGTCCTCAAGACCGACATTGATTGAATAAACATGAAAGGTTTTTTGATTTTTTTTAAATTTTAAGGACAAACAATACAGGTAGATAATGATATAATGCAAAGTTTTAGGAGCATAAAATTTAGTATAGTTAAAAATGTGCATGTAGTTTTTCCAAATTTTTAAGACAAACAATGAACTTTGGTGAAAAAGTGCAAAGTTGTAGAGCAAAAAATTTGTTTTCACATTTGTATTCAACTTTTTTTCGAATTCCCCAAAGTTTCGCCGCTAGAGGGCGAAAAATAGACGCATTTAGGCTTTTCGTTTTTTTTTCATTTTGAAGACAAACAATGCGCTTACCCCTTTTTTGACCTTTTTCTTGCTTTTTTTTTAAATTTTTTGGTCTTTTTAGGACTTTGTTGAGCTTTTTGCCTTTTTTTCCTTTATTTGTCTCTATTTTGCCTTTTTTGCCAATCTTTCCATTTTTTGGCATTTTTATCAATTTTTTGCCCTTTTCTGTTTTTTTTACCTCTCGCCCTTCAGATAAGAGAGGTATTAGGAATCATGCTAAAAATTGGGTAGTGAGTTTTCAATGGATAAATACGTTTTAAGGTCCCTAGAATACGATTTTGATATTTTCGCGATGATGTCTGTGTGTGTGTGTGTGTGTTAGTGTGTGTGTGTGTGTGTGTTAGTGTGTGTGTGTGTGTGTGTGTGTGTGTGTGTGTGTGTGTGTGTCTGTGTCTGTGTGTATGTGTGTGTGTGTGTGTTTGGATGGATGTTGTAGTAACGATAACTAAAAAACTACTGAATAAAAAAAATTGAAATTTTGCATACAGAATGTGACGGTCGAATTTCAGCGCACATTATTTTTAAAACATTAACCGTGAATTCTTGCTAAAACATTGTTAAATTGTACAACTAACCTTGTTTATCTCTATGAATCAAATTCTTAGCTACGTGCATTCGACTTCCTTTTTTAAGACCCTGGTTTAGGACTTCTTACATAGCGGTGCAAGTAGTTGTCTTCAGTGACAATTATCCATATTTTTGAACGTCTATAATGACGTATATTTACACATTCTATTCCACTCTCCTTTTATCATTTATTTTTGATTACTTATTTCGATTTTAGTTATTGTTGTTTTGTAGGTTAACTTTAATGTATTTTGTTGTTATTGCTACAGCTGAGAATTGACCTTGAATTTATTTGGCCTGATTTTATTCGAAAGTCTGGTGTTGTAAGACAGCGATCCGATTTGGCACGCAGGTCAATCTTTGGCGTATACATTTTTCAGCTTCGTTTTTAGTGGTAATCTTGGAAATTTTGGATTTCTTTTTCCGGGTCAATTAGAATTTTTATTTTGAGTAATTTTCGTCGATTTTATGGTGGACATATTTTTGGGAGGATCAGTTAGCTGTTTTTAGTCGACAGTTGGCAACTGTCCGGATTGTGTCATATGTCTGGTTCGTCTTTTGTCTTTGAGAGGCAGACATCTCAGGGCTTTTGCCGTGCTTGTGTCTCGCGGAGCTGTCAAAAACGTGATAGTGAAAATCCATTTTATATATGTGGTAAATTCTCGCCATCCTCTCTTAATAATGGATCTCAGTTAGTAACGCTGAATATGGTGGGCCTAATATTTTTGGTTATTTCTGGGTGGAAGTTGGATTTTGGAGGCCTTGAAGCGTTAACCCTTGTTGGGGGATTTATTCACCTTTTTCTGACACTCTGGTTTGGAGAACCCTTCCCAAAAGGAGGTATGTACATTTTATTATCCACGTATTTCAGATAAATTAATCTTGTTTTTATTTTATTTTTTTTATATCAGGTTATGTCATACCTTTTGATATAATTGCTTTATGATTTTAACGCATAAGCGTTAGTGCTATTAAGTAATAATAGTAGGTTTTTGTTTGCTTTTTCTTTAGTATTATTTTGTGAACCACGGGGTTTCGTTTTGCCAGAAAGGCAATACTTTTTTTAAGTAGGGTTCAGATTATAGTCTGGGTTTGTGTTTTTAGGGTTTTATTGTTTGGCAATTTTTGTGGAAACAACTGGACTTCAGTCTTGGACCACTGTCTTGATCCATGTAAAATGTCTCTGTTTAAAGCCCTGTTTTCACCTTCAGTGGTCTGGCGGATTGACGGTTGGAAGGACACCGTTAGTTACATCTGTACATTCATCCTGGAATTCTCCTCGATAGAAAACCAGCTGCTCAGAGAGTAGTTCTCCACCACCCCCCCCCACGAAGGAGGAAACGATAAGTGGTTTAATCCTTTTTTACTTTGATATTTTCTGTCTTATTTGAATCCTTATACATTTTTTTTTTGGTAAAACATACTCACGTAACTCACTTGTAAAATTTACGTAGATGTTTACTTAAAATGTATCCTTAACAAGCGCCATGAGCCTTAAGCTCTGATGAATAATTTATTTCTATGATACATTTGTTGCGGTACAGTATGGATTATAAGATTTATTTTCCTATATATTTATAAGAATTTGATGTACGCCCTGGTACCAGCGCAGGCAATATTTGTCTATTTTACTGTTATATCTTTTAAGGGTTATTTGTCACCTATGTTAATGAATAGAAATTTATGTTAAACATCATCTTTTCTAACAGCGTTTTGACGTAACATTTATGTAATTTTGTATCATTTTTTATCAATATATACGTCAATGTGTCAATACCATGCTCAATTGTGTTTACTACCTACACACTATTTGTGGCTTGCCAGGTAATTTATATAAGTACAACTAGAAATTTTTTTTGCTTTTAAAATAAATTTGTAACGTGAGTAAGGACTGTTTTATTCTTATCCTGATCTGTTAGGTTTACTAGGGATATTTGACCAGGTTGGCTCATGTAAACTTAACTGGCGCCCTTTTATATAATTTCTCTTAACTATTAATTAGTTGTGGACTCACTCCCATCTCCACTGCAGTGAAACCGGAGCCTATAAGGTTGTCCATCAGACGGCCGAACTCATGTGGCCTTTTGTTTATTAGATTTATTTTTAAATTTGGCTACCTCTAAGTTAGGGCACTTTAGGGGGGAATTGTAAGGTTACAAGAATTCTGATACCCTAGATTAGATCTGATTAGATTTTGGTGCCAATCGCACTACCGGAAGTGGCAGTTGCTATGGGTGATGACGGCATTATTATACAAAACGACAATAAAGTTTTACACATATATTTTGTATACCCTATAGTTTCTTTTCGAAACTTTTGCCATTGTTGCCAGATTTACAAAAAAATAATTTTTTTTCATACTTTTTTGTGTCAACCTGTACATTTTTGATTCAAAAATGGCGAGGGGTCATGTGCTGGCCACATCAGATTTTTTTAATAGTTTTTAATTTTTTTTGACTTTTTTGTCCATTTCTGACCTTTTTTTTTGGCAATTTTTGCTTTTTTCCCTTTACTTTGTCTTATTTGATTTTATTTCGGACTTTTTGTTGATTTTTGTTATCGCATTTTTGATTTTTGCTTTTTTTAGTCTCATTTTATTATAGTTTTAATTTTTCTGAAAGGGTTCATCCAGTTTAAAAGATATAAACTAAAAATATTTCATTTTTTTGAAAAATTACAGATTTTGAAAAAAAATTGTGGAAATATAAAATAAATTTCTAGTAAAAAATCAAATTCGGAAATAAATCAAATTTTATATGAAATAAAAAAAAATCAAATTGCAAAATTTAAATGAAAACCAATTATTTTCCCTTTTCCTTTTAAAATTAATAAATATTATTTTATGTTCTTTTTATGTTTACATTAAATAATAAAAATTGACAATTTTAACTTAATAAATTTTCATATTGTATATATACTTCAATATTGAACTGTAGAGAGGTATCAGCACTCTGCTGACCTACATACAGAGGAATTATATCCGAAAAGCCACCCTCGGCGCCCTTAATCAAACATCGTTTTCGGCATCTCAACCCCCTAAACTAATTCCCTGCAGCAGCAGGCGTACCGACCCCTCTTTCGCAATACTGGATTCCGCTCTCGCTATAACTTTTTGCGGGGTAGTTTTTGTGCCGAATTTTTTGCTCCGCTGTCGGATCCACAGTTAGCTAGTTTGTCATTCGGGTGGCACCACTGTTCTCCCTAGTTTCTTTGTAAACCGTAGGGTTTTGGGTTTTCGTTTTCTCTCTATCTTTCTCTTCTCTTTCGATCCGATACGAGATCGACGATTCTCATTTTCAAAAGATACGATGATGTAATGTGCAAGTTTTATCCAATTTATTTCAATAACAAAATATTATCAATATTTAATTTCAAAAAATCTGTAGTTGTCGAATTTTGTCTGAAATAATTACAATCAAATATTATTTAATACAACTTTCTATAACTACTTAAGTACTAAATAATAATAATATTTATTTCGTTTATTTAAAAAATATGGTCTTATTCGAAGTAATAATTTTAAATTCGTTCTAAAAAAAGTTAAAAAGAAAATAAAATTAAAACCATAATAAATCAATCATCCGGTATTAGTCTCATCTTTTATAAAATCAAAATTTTATTGGAAGTCTCCAAATTAACTTAATCTAACTCGTAGGTTATGAAAAAAATCAATACATATATATTGTACTACCGACTTTTTAATAATTAAATAAGTCTTACTATTCCACTTCCTTATTTTTGTAAAATAAACCCAATAATTTTCTGTAAAACAACCCGTTACACGAATAATATCCGTTAACAAGGGGTTATCAAATACCAATTTAGGAACCGGCTCGTTAACGAAGGTGTTGAATTTTCCCAAACAATTTAGTGTACACCTAACCATTAATAATCATCCTTTATTTGGTAATTGGCAGGGAAAATATTCCTTAATAGTATTATAACAATTCTACCTGTTGTTGCATAGTCATGTGTCAAGTAAATTATTGAGAAGGCGAGTTTATTTACGACAGGTGGTTTGCCCACTTTAAGGGGGTGAAGAAAAAATCGTGAAAAAGTTATGGTGGTATAATGAAGGCATGCGAGTTATGTTTGTTTCAGTTAAATTAACAGGCATGTTTGAAAGTAGGAATGTGTGGAGGAACTGTCGTTCGATTTTTTTCTAATATTATGTCTTTCCATATTTGATATAAAATTATATAAAATACGCAAAGATATAATACATATATTTTAATGATATTTAATAAAACTATGTTTTAATTTTATTACAAATTTTGTTAAATATAAAGTATTATGTTATATGAAATCTGTGAGGCAATCAGGCTGTTTCTCGATGGAAATATTTGGACTAGTTCTTTTAACATTTGTATACGGTAATTATCTCAATAACTCGTTTCTACTGAAATGTTTTCAAGAGAAAATTGTTTTTTTGAGATTTTTGATTTTCGACCCGAATTATATGTCAAAATCTCGCAACAAGCTGAGCAAAAATATGCAAACAAGAAGCTCTCAACACATTAGTCATTATGACCATTAAAAGTCTGTCAAGGAGCTGTTGAAGCTTTGACCTTGGCGCCAAATGTACTAAGAACTAGACTGCGCCCAAAGTAAACCAGTCACCATATTTCAGTTATTTAAAAAAAGGGACTAGACTGCGCCAAATGTCTCTATTTTTTAGTTGTTAAAAAAAGGACTAAACAGAGCCCCATGCAAAACAATTAATATTTTTTAAATCCAAGAAGTTATCCATATCTCAATAAAATAAAACTTTAAGGCATGTATCACAAAATATTTAATATATTGTGGTATTATTTTTTTAGTTATTGAAAAAAAGCAACTAAACTGTCAAATGCAAGCCATTGTTTAGATTCATTTATAAAAAGAGTCTAGACTGCCCCAAATGCAAACCAGTCACTATTTTTTGTTTATTTTTTTAAAAAATGACTAAACGATCACTACTTGTTAGTTATTTTTTTGGTTATTTTTTAATAAAAAGACTAAACTGCGACAATTGCAAACCAGTCACTATTTTTTTATAAAAAGGACTAGACTGCGTCAAATATAAACAAGTCACTATGTTTAAGTTATTTTTGAAAAAATCGACTAGACTGCACAAAATGCAAACCAGTCACTATTTTTTATTTATTTTTTGAAACAATTGACTTTACTGCCCCAAATGCAAACCAGTCATTATATGTTTTGGTTATTTTTTAATAAAAGGATTAAAATGGCCGTATTCATAGTTCTTCCTTAGGTCGTCCTTAATCCTTAAGTTTACCTCACGTGTAGTTTGTAGTTCATAGTCAACTAAGGACACCTTCAAGAATCCTTAAGTATAAGGTACCCTGTCAGGTGACTTGAGCATTCCTCACCATCATTCTTAGGTTATAATTATGAATAATTGCATCATTGACGGTGACAGTGACAGTGTTTGTTAAAAGTGTTATTATAATTTTTATATACTATGGATTATAATGATTTTATTGAATTTATTGATGTCTTGGAGGAAACTGTAGTAGAGAGGATTCCAAACAAATATATAAGAGACGCGGAAAACCCTTTTGATTTTTATGCTGAACATCATTTTAAAAGAAGATAGAGATTTTCAAAGAAAACTGTCGACTAAATGAATTAATAAATCTTTTTCCCTATCGGAATAAAATTTACGTTCAGACATTTTTTAAAATTTCCAACAATTTCACAACAACCGAAAGAAACATCAACAACAACGTTAAACTTAACGACTGTTGTCTTCTCTTTTCTCGACTTTTATAAACCGTTTACCTAAACCTTTACTCGGTAGAGACCAAATACTAACAACAAGAAGCAAAAAAATGACACAAATAGACGTTGTCAATTACTCTTGTTATTCAAGGATTTCTTTGTCAAGGAAAGCTAGAATATTGATTATGAATAGGAATGTTTGAGGAGACCTTAAGTAGTCCTTACATAATATATCCTTAAGATTACTTTCAAGTATTAACTATGAATACGGCCCTAAACTGCACCAAATGCAAACCAGACACCATTTTCTAGTTATTTTTTTATAAAATGGACTAGACTGCGCCAAATGCAAACAAGTCCCTACTTTTTAGTTATTTTTACCTCTCGCCCTTCAGATAAGAGAGGTATAGGAATCATGCTAAAAATTGGTTAGTGAGTTTTCAATTGATAAACACGTTTTGGGGTCCCTAGAATACGATTTTAATATTTTCGCGATGATGTCTGTGTGTGTGTGTGTTAGTGTGTGTGTGTTAGTGTGTGTATGTGTGTGTGTGTGTGTGTTTGGATGGATGTTGTAGTAACGATAACTCAAAAACTACTGAATAAAAAAATTTGAAATTTTGCATACAGGATTCTGATACCCTAGATTAGATCTGATTAGATTTTGGTGCCAATCGCACAACCGGAAGTGGCAGTTGCTATGGGTGATGACGCCATTATTATACAAAACGGCAATAAAGTTTTGCACATATATTTTGTATACCCTATAGTTTATTTTCATCTCATTAAAATTTTCGAAACTTTTACCATTGTTGCCAGATTTACAAAAATATAATTTTTTTTCATACTTTTTGTGTCAACCTGTAAATTTTTGATTCAAAAATGGCGAGAGGTCATGTGCTGGCCACATCAGATTTGTTTATAAAAAGAACTTGACTGCGTCAAACGCAAACAAGTCACTGTATTTTAGTTATCTAAAAAAAGGAACTAGACTGCGCCAAATATCTCTATTTTGTAGTTGTTTAAAAAAAGGACTAAACAGAGTCCAACGCAAACCACTCACTATTTTTTAAATCCAAGAGGTTATCCATATCTCAATTATGATCGGATTATTCAATAAAATAAAACTGCGAGTCATGTACCACAATATATTTTATATATTGAAGTACTATTTTTTAGTTATTAAAAAAAGCGACTAAACTGCCAAATGCAAATAAGCTACTGTTTAGATTTATTTAAAAAAAAGAGTCCAGATTGCGCCAAATACAAACCAGTAACTATTTTTACCTCTCGCCCTTCAGATAAGAGAGGTATAGGAATCATGCTAAAAATTGGGTAGTGAGTTTTCAATGGATAAACACGTTTTGGGGTCCCTAGAATACGATTTTGATATTTTCGCGATGATGTCTGTGTGTGTGTGTGTGTGTGTTAGTGTGTGTGTGTGTGTGTGTGTGTGTGTGTGTGTGTGTGTGTGTGTGTGTGTGTGTGTGTGTTTGGATGGATGTTGTAGTAACGATAACTCAAAAACTACTGAATAAAAAAATTTGAAATTTTGCATGCAGAATTCTTATACCCTAGATTAGATCTGATTAGATTTTGGTGCCAATCGCACAACCGGAAGTGGCAGTTGCTATGGGTGATAACGCCATTATTATACAAAACGGCAATAAAGTTTGACACATATATTTTGTATACCCTATAGTTTATTTTCATCTCATTAAAATTTTCGAAACTTTTGCCATTGTTGCCAGATTTACAAAAAAATAATTTTTTTTCATACTTTTTTGTGTCAACCTGTCAATTTTTGATTCAAAAATGGCGAGAGGTCATGTGCTGGCCACATCAGATTTTTTAAAGTAAAAAATCTGATGTGGCCAGCACATGACCTCTCGCCATTTTGGCGGATCTAATCTAGGGTATCAGAATCCTGTATGCAAAATTTCAAATTTTTTTATTCAGTAGTTTTTGAGTTATCGTTACTACAACATCCATCCAAACACACACACACACACACTAACACACACACACACACACACACACACACACACACACACACACACTAACACACACACAGAGACATCATCGCGAAAATATTAAAATCGTATTCTAGGGACCCTAAAATGTGTTTATTCATTGAAAACTCACTACCCAATTTTTAGCATGATTCCTATACCTCTCTTACCTGAAGGGCGAGAGGTAAAAAAGGGCTAAACTTGTTTTTTTATAAAAATGACTTGACTGAGCCAAATGCAAACAAGTCGCTATGTTTTAGTTATTTTTTGAAACAATTGACTATAATGCAAACCAGTCATTATATGTTTTGGTTAATATTTAATGAAAGGACTAAACTGCGCCAAATTCAAACCAGTCACCATTTTTTACTTATTTTTGAAAAGAATCGACTAGACTGCGCGAAATACAAATCAGTCACTATTTATTTTTAAAGGGCTAAACTGCACCAAATGCAAACGAGTCACTATATTTTAATTATTTTAAAAAATGGACTAAACAGATCCAAATGCAAACCACTCACTATTTTTTAAATCCAAGAGGTTATCCATATCTCAATTGTGGTCGAATTATTCAATTAAATAAAACTCCAAGTCATGTATCACAATATATTTTATACATTGTGGTACTATTTTTTAGTTATCAAAAAAAGCGACTAAACTGCCAAAAGCAAATAAGCTACGGTTTAGATTTATTTTCAAAAAGGAGTCTAGATCGGGCTAAATGCATACCAGTCACTATTTTTTGCTTATTAAAAAAAAAATGACTTTACTGCGCCACATGCAAACCAGTCACTACTTATTAGTTATTTTTTTATTAAGGGACTTGAGTGCGTCAAATGCAAACAAGTCACTAAGTTTTAGTTATTTTTTGATAGAATTGACTTTACTGCGCCAAATGCAAACCAGTCATTATATGTTTTGGTTATTTTTTAATAAAATGACTAAACTGCGATAAATACAAACAAGTCACTATTTTTTTATAAAAGGGACTAGACTGCGCCAAATATAAACAAGTCACTATGTTAAAGTTATTTTTGACAAAAATCGACTAAACTGCGCCAATGCAAACCGGTCACTACTTTTTAGTTATTTTTTATAAACAGAGTTGACTACGCGAAATGCAAATAAGTCACTACTTTTTGATTATTCTTTAAAAAAAGGACTTAACGGCGCCAAATGTAAACCGGTCACTCCTTTTTAGTTATTTTTTTTAAAAGGGGCTTCAGTTATTTAAAAAAGGGACTTCACCAAATACAAACCAGTCACTGTCTTTTGTTTTTAGAAAAAGCGGCTTGACTGATAAAAGTAAATCAATCACTATTTTTCATGTATTTAATAAAAGGGCTAGACTTTTAATGGTCATAACGACTAATAGTATTTAGTGGATATCTGAAACTTCTAGTTATACCGGATATGGACCATAACTTCGTTATTTTAAATACAACACCATATATATTATTAAATTTTTGGAATATACAATGATGAATGAAAGATATCACATACCTAAAGTGCTCCTCTTTTGAATTACAGCCAGTATCATAAATATCGACAAAAGGGTCCTTTAAGTAAAGTACACTTTGTGATTAAAGTCGACTTTCACTAAACTAAAAGTCTGGCCTGTATCATAATGCAAATTTAATCGCCTGTTAGGTAAAGGACACTTTAATTAAATATTGTTATGTTGGCTGCACTGGAAATGGTGTTTCATGATATAAGTGTCGTTATTTTGACAGAATTTTTTCGACTTGACCTAACTTGCTTGGGTTTATTTACTAGCGCGTTTTGACTGTTGATTTGTGTTTGCCGAAATATTTTTTAAATTGTTTTAAAATATCGTCAGCTTTTTTAAATTATGTCAGAGCAAAAGATAAAGCGTAAAAAGAGTTCATTTCTTGCAACAAACCCAATACAGTATGCTTGGTTAATCGGAATCTGTCGAAAAATTAGATATCGTCATATTTATTTAAATAATGCTGCCGCTGTCTATATATTTTTGGTCTTCTCACTACGATATTTTCTTCGTCTTCAGAAGAGCTCGAAGTACTACTTGAATCAAATACGTAGTCTTCCATTTTAATCTAAAGTAAAGAACGTGTGGACGGTGTAAAATTAATAACCTTTAAAAATTTGTAGGTTTTGTTTCAAAATAAAGCTTACTTTAACCACGAAAAAGTGTCAAAATTGGACCTTTACAATAAAGGCGGCTTTTTGGCTTAATCCTCCTTTAAAGTTGTATTATGGTACGGGTTTTACAGGTAAAAGGGACCTTTTACCCTTAAAGTATACTTTATATTAATTATGGTACCGGCTGTATTTTATAAATTTTTTGCAAATGCAGCTCTCCATAAAAAAATAATTTTTCGTAATCCAAGCAAGTCCTAAATATTTTTAGATTGCACGAATAAAATCTATAGTCTGTAAATAAGTCAACTTTTTTTAAAAAATGTACAGGTGCCCAGAAATTAGTGCCAAATTACGAAATTTCTATAATTCAATTTCTTTAAATGGCAACCCCTTTTTGCATCACTATTTGATTAATTCTACAATGAAAAATAAGGAAAATTTGTGATTACATCTCTATATGGAAAATGAATGGTTTTTGTAAAATACCAAAGTTATTAGAGAATTTTAAATTAACAGTTCGCTTTGGTTCAAAGGTATACGAAAGCTATTAGGCATCGGGCCCACGCCTAAAAAAGTTTATGAAAACCTAACCGTTCAGACTTCGTATACATGTTCTTTATATCGAGTAGGACAGATGTTTTATTTTAAAAATTCTGGGTAGGGGGCGTTTGTTTTTGAAAAATATAATCTGTAAATTTTCATCCTATTGATACGTTTTAATTGATCAATCTATTTGCAGTCATTTGTGGTTAAAATGTCTATTTTTTTATTGAAACTGTGTCCAAACAATATTCAATGATCCATATTTATAATGGGATATACGTTTCAGAATGTAAAGATATAGATTCAGTTTAGCACTTATTATAGTTTCTAAGATTTTAACTAAAAACTAATAATTATTTACTATATTTTTATTTGTAAAATAATCTAGGAATACAAAGTTTTGAATTGGAAGTTTTCTCAAAAAACCAATTTTTAATGACCGCAATTAGCGCTTAGCCGCCGAATGTGTCTTAACTTATTTAAAAGAGAAACACCGCCTTTATAAAATATTTAGCGAATGACCTAAAAAAAAGTTAATGGCTAATTTCAAGGTTGGATTTAAATACAGTCGTTAATTCTTGAATTAAAGTTTATTACTCCCATTTAGAGTTTTCTACTTAACTATCGGCGCTGTAAATCATTGAAGGGCGATGCCGACATTGATGGGCTCAAACCTGAGGAAATGACCAGTAGCAAATCGGTCTCTGGGACAAAAATTGCTTGCCAGATGAGATGATAATTTAAAGTCTTTTTTTATTGCCCGCGACAAATTTTGCTTACCGTTTTTCAAACAGATTCGTACACGCATATGAAAAATTGAACGTGATTAAAAATACAAAGATAAATTGATTTACACTTCGAGCTACTTTTTTGATTCTTTTAATAAAAAAAAAATAATACGTTGATACATAAGTCATATTAATCCTTGAGTCGACAGTTTGAGGATTATTTCTACCCAAAAATTTAACTGGAAATTTGGAAAATAGCCTGAAATTATTGAATACTATGACCGATAATTAAACGAGACGAAAGGGGCTCATTATAGTTTAGACCTATTCTAATGAGAGTCATGACTGGCGCGGTCGCTAGATCCATCATTTACGATTGTTAGTATTTAGAATAAGCACTAGTAATAAAAGAAAAGTGAGTTATTATGATTAAAAAGTAACAGTAGCTATTTTTATATTATTAAAGTAATTTAAGGTCCTGTTAATTCTTACTTGTAGACGAATGAGTGGCACATAATTGGTAAGAAAATATATTTTTTTAAATCTTGTGCAAAATGTAAAATGAATGATAAAAATAAAAATTAACAAATGTCTATAACCCGTTAGAGTGGTCTTTAGGGTACACATGACTCCAACGGGAATAAATCCTAAGAAAGGTAATTTTCTATACAAATGATAAGAAATAATATATAGTCCAGTACGTGGGGGTTTTTTGAATGAAAAAGGTGGGCTAGTAGCGATTTTTTAATATGTTGTTAAGCTTGGTGCCCTAATGAAAAATCAAAATTTTCGACCTCGAGGCGCATGCGCTCGAGCCGCTATCTTAGATTTTAGATACAAAAATTTGGTTTTTTAATAATAACTCAAAAACGGTGGCTTTCACGCCAGAATATGTTCTATGCAAAGTTAAATAGGACAAAATTTGATACATTTTTTGTCAAAAAATTTTTTTTGCAACACATATGCGTTAAGAGTTACAGGTCAGTGAAGTTGCACTATTTGAAAAAAATGCAGAAATTTCATTTTGGTTGAGTTTTATTTTATTATTCTTATTATATATCATTATATTTTTAGATAATTATTAAAAAAAAACTAAAATTCACTTGAATATTATCATTTAAAAGTTAAAGGCGAAAAGTATATTGCATTTTTTTTAAATTAAGAATAGTAAATTATTAAGAATAGTAAATTAGGTTAGCTAGTTTTTTAGCCATTGTTATGGGAGTGAGCCCGTATGCGCCTTGATTCCAACCCCAGTCTTCAGGATTTTTCTCTATGTCTCTCCATTTCTGTACTCTCTTTATCCATGTTACAACCATATAAAGCTACAAGAAAGCGTACTTCGGCCTCGGCAATCTCATCTGGCGTGGCATCTTGTTGGTTGAAAATTTCAATTATTTCATGAACTGATCTGTTCTTTTCTATCATCGTACAAAATTTAGTTTTTCCCTGATTGAATGGGGATGGCGTAGTGTCACAACCACTGAAGGCATGCAAGAACAGAATGTGTTTGCTGCTTCTTCGTATTTGAGTCTACTTGCTGAATATATCCTCTCAGCAGTTTTTCCTCTTCCAGGTTTATGGAAGTAGATAGAACTTTTGGCTGGTGCTAAGGCTGTCAGAAGTACTAAAAGGTCAATGTTTTCCCCGACCACAAAAACAGCGTCAAATATTGATTTACTGCATAATGAAATTGCAGTGTTTACAATTAGCACATCGGCATCATCTTCAGCTTGTTTAACTGTAAATGCAGCCAGCTCAAATTTTCATCAAAAAGGACATCGGCAGACACGTGCTTTTTTGATCGACGAGGTCTTTCTACGGTCATTATATTTGTATTGCCACTATCAAAATTATTTCAATATGATTCGCATTTGTTTAAATTATTTATTTTAGTTATTAACAGCCAAATAACAAAATATAATACTTTTTTTTTCAATAGTACAACTTCGCGAAGCTGTTACTCCTAACATATGTGTGCTACAAAAATTTTTTTATACACAAAATGCAGGAAATTTTGTATAGAAAATCTTTTGTCGAGAAAGCCATCGTTTTTGAGTTGTTATCAAAAAACCAGATTTTTGTAACTAAAATCGAAGATGGCGGCTCGGGCGCATGCGCCTCGAGGTCGAAAATTTGGATTTCATATTAGGGCAACACGACTAAAAACATACTTAAAAATCGTTACTACCCCACCTTTTGTATTCAAACACCCCTTTTTGATACCCACGTACTGGACTAATAATAAACTTAACTGAAATCAGAGACGATATTGTGAATTATGACAAGACGACTCATCTTATTGAAATTTATTTGTCACCCATTTCACGTACTAACTATTAACGGTATTCTGAAATTTTGGCCTGGAACTATAAATCACCCCATTTCTTCTTTAATATTTCGTCAAGAATTCATTAAATTTTCTCTGTTCGTTACATTGAAAGTAATTTTGAATGTCCGCTACCGTGATGTTTTTACGGTACTTATGCAGGGAGATGGAATTGCTTCTTTAAACAAATCAACTTCTTCCAAGATATAAAAAATAAGGAAGAGAACACGAAATGTCAGTTTCACTATTGAGATTAGTATTATTTAAGTTGGTGGAGATTTGGATTAGACTTTTTGATGTTCTAGATGGGTTAGTAGATCGGGTCTATGACAAATCGCCGAACGGACAAAAAGTCGAAAGTAGTCTTTGGACAAATCGCCGAACGTGGACAATTTGCCGAATGGACAAATCGCCGAGTGGACAAATTGCCAAATGGACAAATCGCCGAAAGGCTGGTTAAATAGTCCGAAAATAAGTCTTTTGACATAAATGAGATATTTAGAGATTGAAGATATGGTTTGGAATCCAGTAACTGAGAGTTGTCAGTAGTTATATGTTATACAGGGTGATTCTTTTAGAGGGCTAATTAGAGATTTCAGCAGATGTAGGCGGAATTAAAATCTGAAAATTTTAGATATGGGGTTTTCAGGATGCCCAATCTATCTAAAATATTTAGAGATTTCCTACATAAAATATGTTTTTTTCTTTCGTGAAAAAGACCTACTCGCTTAGCTCGTGGACAAATTTTCACTGACGAAAAAAACCAGTATTTCCATGTCTTGTAAAATATACTATTTTTGTCAAAAATTCATATACATTTTTTTAATTTTTTTAACTTTTTACATCTACAAATATTATTTTCAAATTATGAAATAATTCACACATTTAGTACTTTTTAATTCAGTTCAGATACTTTATTTACTATTTTCATTTGTTTTATAATATTAGATTAAATATAATTGCATAAAAATTAAAAAAAAGTTATTAAAACACATTGTAAATTTAAAGTATTATGATACCTTTCGAGTGGTAAAAATCCCATTTTAATATCTTCAATATTTTCAAAGTTATTCATTTTTTTTTAAAATCGTAATCAAATTTCAAATTTTTTTGAACTATTTTTTTAAAAATTTCAGTATTCTGTAATAAGATTTTGAAAAAAATCACAATTATATAGTTTTTTATAAAAATTTAACGGTTTTTCTTTTAAATTTTACTACGGCCCGCCAATACTTATTAAATTTTTTTTTGCTCCAAATGACTTAAAATATCATGAAACGTGGAAAAACATGATTGTTAAGAATTCTCTTCCTTATAATATATTTTATAATTTTACTTGTTGAAATTATACTTATTATACTTGTTACTAGCTTACTTGTGGCTAGCTATTGTGGCTAGAAAAAAACCTTTTAATAAAAATTAGGATAGCGAAAAAATAAAGAGTTGAAGTTTTGTTATATGTCGAGATGATAGATACGAAATTTTTATATGTCGTTTTTTTGATATTATATTTTAAAAAGAAAAATATATGTATTCAAGCATTAATTAAATCTCAGAACCAAATAAAATTTGTGTTAATTAAACGACACAACGACGCAGACTAGGAACTAGGGCTTCCTACTCTTCGTTCAATGATTTTCCGCGAAAAAAAGTCTGTCTGTGTGGATGTCTGTGCGCACGATAACTCGAGAACGGTACGCCCGATCCGGAAAATTCTTTCGGCCATCGGTTTTCATTCAAAAAAGAAAGGCTCTATCAGAAGATGAGCAATTTCGGGTACGAGGATCCCGGTCCCGCCTACTAAGTGAAAGTTCTATTCGAGATATCTCGATAAGGAAAGCAAATTTGTCGATACTGATTTCTTTTAAGGTGTTGTGTAAGTCAAGACGCGTCGATTGATATCGATATCGCATCCGGCTCGTTGAAAAAAAAATGAAAAAAAAAATTATTGCAGAAATTCCGATTTTTTCGAATCGGGCTTTCTTCCGCTGACGGAAATGGGCCGAAGTCTTGAAAACTCGCGCAGAGATTATTCCTTTTACTAGTTTAAAATTAAATTTTAACTACAAAAAAATAATTTAATAAAATAAAAATTATTTCCAAATTAAAATAAAGACCAGTGGCAAAACTATGAGGAATTCAAAAAAAAGTAAAAACAGAATTTGTAGCCAATTTTATGGTTTACAATTTTGATTTCTTGCAATTTTAACAAAAATCCATAATTTTGGCTCAAAACCTAAAAAAACTCAAAAGTCTATATCAATTTCTTTCACGCCCTCTAGTCGTCAAACTATGCGGAATTTGAAAAAATAGTAATGACAAAATCTTTGGAGAATTTTATGTTATACTATTTTGATTTCTTGTAATTTTTCAGAAAAATCCATAATTTTGGCTATAAATCTAAAAATAAGGAGCAAAAGTCTATATAAATATATTTCTTTCACGCCCTCTAGCGGCGAAACTATGCGAAATTGTATATTCACATCATTTAAAATTCGTAATTCTTCATAAAAATGCATAATTTTGGCAATTTAAAAAAATGTGAAAAAAATAAATCTGGCAAATAGGTACGGTTTATTTTTTTATACAAGACAATTTAGAAAGCGACCTATTTAATTCACAATAACAAGCAACTGAGGTGGATAAATATATTTTTAGACATACACCACTATCTGTCAGTTACTGGATTCTAAAGCATATCTTTAATCTTTAAATATCTCATTTGTCATCTACATTTCATAAAATACTATGTAAAAGAATTTTTACAAAAGACTTATTTTCGGCGTTTTGACCAGCCTTTCGGCGATTTGTCCATTCGGCAATTTGTCCATTCGGCGATTTTTCCATTCGGCAATTTGTCCATTCGGCAATTTGTAAATTCGGCAATTTGTCCATTCGGCGATTTGTCCAAAGTCTACTTTTGGCGTTTTGACCAGCCTTTCGGCGATTTGTCCTGATCCCAGTAGATCGTTCGTTAATATAACCGAACCCTTCATAAAACCGGCCCTTAATCATTGTTCGCGAATTGTTAATACGATTTCTGTTACGGTTTCTAGAACAATTCTCTCTAGAACAATTCTCAGTAACGGACTTTGTTAATTTTCGAATGACAAACAGTTGACCTCGCAGGGACGTCATTATGACCGTCAATGACATATACTCATGCAGGCCCGACAAGAGGGCGTTGCAGGAGGTACAAAATATCAGGGCTCGGGACTTATGGGGCCCGGGCCCAGCGCAGTAAGCAATTTACTATTTTGTACAAATAAAAATTCGCTCTTTCGGTTAGTGTGATAAAACAACGCTGATTGTACAGCTGTGAGAAAAGAACCTGAGCACATTCTATCAGACCTTCATCCCAATAGAAAAATATTATAATTTTCTAAATGCACATACATATAATGACTGCAGAAGTTGTATCAGGAGACTGGCTAACTTAGAGTTCCATGAGGCGATCATTATTTTGTTTTTCTTGTCGGTTATTTAATAAATTAACAAATGCGCACATATCTTTCCGTTTTGTTACTGAAAATGGATGAGACCCTTCAGATGGCTACAAAAATTATATAACAGAATACCTGAACATGAAAATAGCATCAGTCATCGCCTTAGTTTTACCAAATTCTTATCGATTGTATCATAGCCAACCAGACGTAGTAGAAAATTTTCTACTATCCGATTGCTCATATGGAGCCAGTCGAATTTTGATTTTTGGAAGACGAAGTAGCCTGCATCATTTGCAAACCTCTACAACTTGGTATGCCGACGATACATTTTCGATAACACCATCATTATTTTCCCAAGTATATACAGTGATGACAGTCAAAAATAATGGTGTTCATCCCATATTTTACGCCCTACTACCGAACAAACAAGAAGCTACATATAAGAAAATGTTCGAAATAATCAAAGAGCTTGTACCAGATGTAGGACCTTCAGAAATCCATTGATGGCATTTAAATAAGCCTTCCCAAATGTAACAATTAACGGATGCTTTTTTCATTTATCCCAAAATATGAGAAAGCATTTGGGTCCGATTGAACAATGGACGCAATTAAAAATAATCCTCAATTTTCACTGAACGCAAGAATTGTAACTTCTATGACGTTTATTCCAATAAGAGATTAAGATGAAGCTATTATGGTACTCGGCGATAATTTACAGGAAGAGCTCTCCAACCACTTTTGGACTGGTTTGAAGACAATTATATTGGTCGCCGAAACAGGTATACGTATAATTCAATATTTTTTGATTGTTTATTTTGGCATACAAAAAATGAGAGCAATAGTGAATATTTTTTGTGCTATTTTCTCACAATGAAATTGCCGGTTTTACTTTCCCAACTCACCTCCTAGCAGGGAAAGTATTATGAACGAGCTAAAAAAAAATTTCGAGATAAAAAGAGAAATATCCATTTTCGAGCCCCCTGAGACGATTAAGACCATTTCCAGATGGAAGTCTGTCTGTCTGTGTGTGTGTGTGTATTCTTCCACGTTAGAGGCCACACGTTTAATCCGTTTGAGCTAAAGTTTGGTATAGAGGTTTGGGTTACCCGTTGGAAGACTCCATTAGTTTTTGTACGACATCTATCAAACGGAAGTGTCACTATCAGAAAAGGACAGATGCAATATCTCATGGAATTTCATGTGCAATATGTCACTTGAAAGCTCTTGAAAAACTATATTCAGAACAGTTAAAATTATTTCTCCAACTGTCACCTGTCAAAAATAAAAAAATGTGAAAATTTGAAACTTTAACCGATTTTTTTAATAAACGATTCATTTATATTTTTTATATTTATATTTCTTATACCTACCTTTTTTTTTATTTACCGCCCAGGAAATGGTAGACACCCCCCCCCCCCCTGTTTCCGCATCAGATGTGGAATCTCTATGAGAGGGCCTTGTGAACAAATATGATTAAGAATGGATATAAGTTTGGAATAATTTACTACGGCAGACAGCGTGTTAACGCCGCCTAATTTACGAAGGACCAACCTTAATACAGAGTATAAGGATTTAGTATGTTACCACAAATAAATCAAATTAATTATTTAAGCGAACTGTAAGGGCTATTTACTCACCCATTTATTAGCAAACCAACATTATTAATATTACATTTTTTATGACATTATTATTATTAGAGCAACTGCTCTCACTACTACAAAACATTTACAATTTATGTACATTTTAAGACCCTCAGAAAATTGATTATATTATTAATTTTTAGGGTGCGGTCAACCGCTTGTTATAACGTCGAGACATGATATGTCAACTGAACACTGATAGATATGATGAGACTCTCTGAAACTATTAGACTGTTTCCCTATTTATAGTTTTAGAAGATTTGTAAGAGGGGATTTATAACGGTTTTTTCAAATAAGAAAACCGACCTGTCCGGCGATCACAGGTATTTCTAGGCTTGTTGCTCTTAGAAATATTATATCGCTTAGAGGGAGATGACGATAGGGTGAATTATTTTGTACAAATAATATTTTTGCACTCGGCACGACAGCTATAGTGACGTAAATACAAAATAACAATCTATTTTTAGATTACGGAATGGTAAAATATACAGCACTGGCCAAATATATAAATTAAAATGAATCTTATTAAAGGAGGGTATACTTTTCTGGGCTATCTGCTCCCGGCCATAAGATTTTGTACACTTTTAGATCTATAAAAAAAAACATTTTCCCAAAATTTTAGCTTTCAAACCATTTCGGAACATCTTCAAATAAGCTCTTCTTCAGCAAAACTTTTTAAGGCAATATAATAAAAAATAGACATTTGGCAACGCCGCCTATGTGCGTATAAGGCAATCCAGAACACGTGACCAAACGTCATCAAAAATGGTCGCTGGTAGATACACAAATTGTATTGCACTGTATTTTGCATCTGTTTTAAATTTATTTGAAGTATTGATGTAAAACTCGAGAAGATGACTTTCCATCATCAGTGACTACTTTACTGCTTTCCACATATTCTAATATTTGGTCCTGACACATAGTTTTTACACCAAAGAATAAGTCAAGGTCTACAAGAGTTTGTCAGCATATAAATATTTTTCCTGGTTTTTTAGACGTCATTCCGTTCTGTTTTGTGTGGAAAATGTAATTCACTAGGGTATTCTATAAAATCTAACAGTTTTACGACCTCTTCGACTCCCACAATTGACCACAGAACAAGTAATAGTTCTTTCTAACAAACAATATTTTTTCTGTACACTGCCACTTAATTAAATATCGATAATGCATCCCAAGTAGTCAGTCACACAACTGTTCTAAATTAAAATGTCCGTTTAAAGCTCCTATCGTTTCACATATTAAAATAAACTGCTCTCTTCATATTAACTACATGAAAGACAAGGATTTGTGTGCCTACCTGCGGCCATCTTGAATTTCAACTGACAGCACCTTGGATTGGTCTATTCTGTAATTTCGATGTAATACATAGGTAGAGGCCAGATTATTTTAAGCACGTCATTGTAATAACTACGTAAATGTGCGAGGATTTGAACATATTAAGATATAAAAGTGTTCAAATAAAAAATATGCTAACAAATAGATATAAAAAGTGTTAAAATTAAATTAAAATACTGACTAATAAGAAAATGTCAGTTTTGACAATTAACCGTTTAAGTAATAATTGATAAGCAATGTTGCCACTTTGCATTTTTTGAGAATAATTGAATAGAAGTTATTATTTTTTTATACATAAGATAAATTATTCTAAATTGAAAAAAAATGAAAAGTATTACTACATTACCCATTTATAAGCATTTAAAATTTTTTTCAGAAAAGGCCCAAATTCTCCTATCAAATACCCTCCTTTAAAGGAAATATAAGTTTATTTTGTGAATTCTGGATAATATTCCAGTGAAATATATCCACCTTGCATGGACAAGACAGGACCAACAACCATGTAAAGGCTGCTCATGGAAGGTTGAAATTAGAACTTGGAATCAAACACCCTACAATTTGGAAGTTTATAGAGGGATTGAGTAAAGTTTAGAAAGGACGAGATGCTTATTATGAACAACTTGTGGCTGGCCACCAACTGCATCTAAAATTAAAAAAGTATATACTTGCTGACGAGAGAATTTTAGAATTAGTAAGAAATTATAATAACAATAATATTATAGAATATCTTACATGTTTAGCTCATAATTATGAGATGTTACTATGTTAATTCTAATAAAAATTTAAATGAAAAACCCTTGTTTTATTTAAGGATAACAGCATGTAAAATTAAATATCAATTTTTGTGAAATTCAAATTGCAATTTAAAGCTTATTGCCCATTTTTATAACTAAATTTAAATTATAAAATTATAAACTGACGGCGAATCGGCGACGGCCAATTGGCCGACGGTGAGTTGTCCCCACGGCGAATCGGCGACGGCTAATTGGCCCGTCATACCTAGAATGGCGAAATATATGGTATAACATATGTTTAATAAAAAACTATCGATCTGTGGTCTTTAAATATATAGAAAAAGAAGTGGAAACAAATATTACAAAGATTTCCTCATGTTATTTTATTTTTATCTCAAAGGAGACTAGGAGTAAGAGAATCATCTCATTTAATTTTGAATCCAAACAAAGGCAATTTTCTTGGCAGTTATTACAAAAGTATTATCATTATCAGAACATTTAGAAGCTGTTAACCCTGCAGTACACGCGTTGGGTCTGTCAGGCCCACGTATGAATTAGTTTTATAATAATTCACCATTTGATGCGCGTACATGTTTGCGCATTACAGCACCTTCAAACTAACATACGTATCCACAGTAGTCGTACAGAAGTGCAGTGATAAACGAAGATTATATATCAGATTTCGGTCCCTCGGACCCAACACGTTACTTAATATAAGTTTTATTTTTAATAATTTTTCCAATATAGAACAAAAAGAATTGTAGTGGGTAACACAATTATACGAAGAAGTCCAAACAGATGAAGAAATTTTTTCTGATTCAGATGATTCCGTAACTGACGCACCTTATATAGAAGTTAGTATTCATAATTCAGAAAGTGAACAGAATTAGAGGAAAATGAGGAATTACCTGTTCAGCCTAGTGTTGGTGAACGCTACCACTTGCAATACCAAGGAAAAGATGGCTCAATGTGGGAACAAAGTTTGTTCAAAATATTCAACATCTCCACAAGAATGTTGGCAGCTTTATTTCGATGATTCCATCATGAGGAAATTAGTGTAAAATACAAATATATGTATTGAAAGTATATATGATCGCTATAAAAATAAATCTGATGCAAGGTCAACAGATATATTAGAAATGAGAGGTCTTTTTAGTTTAGTTTACCTAGCGGGACTATATCATGGTGGTAGAATTGAATTTTGGTCAACGGATAGTACAGGGATAGATATTTTTTCAGCTAAAATGGCCCTTAGAAGATTTCGTTTTTTGATGCGATGTTTAAGGATGGACGATATTCACACGAGAGATGAAAGGAAAAGTCATGATAATCTAGCACCAATAAGAAAAGTATACGAAGAAGTAGTAGCAAATGATCAGAAACATTACACGCTTGGCAAGTATACAGCCATTGATGAAACAATATTGGCATTCCGAAGCCAGCACGATATGGAATAAAAGTTTTTTCATTGGTTGACTCAAGCTCCTTTTATACGTAAAATATGGAGGTTTTTTGTGGCAAACATCGCCCATGTCCATTTTGTGTCAGAAATGCCTCTTCTGATGTGGTAAACAGACTCTGATTACCGCTTTCCCAATGTAGCGATGGACAATCTGTTCACTTCGGTTGAGGTTGCAATTGCTTTATTGAAATACCATCAGCTGACGATTGTTGGGACATTAACGAAAAACAAGAGGCAAATACCGAATGAGTTTTTCAGACGAAGGCTCGAAAAGTCAAGCATATTCCAAAAAAAAAGACAAGTTATTCTGTCATCAACCCTTAATCATGATGGCGCCATCGGTCCAGAATCTGGAGAGACCAAACCAGAGTTAATAACCACAAAAGGTGGAGTAGATACTGTTGACTAACTATCAACAAAATATAATATTGCAAGGAATACACGTAGATGATCAATGGTTGTATTATATGGACTTCTCAATGTTGCGGCAATAAACGCTTTTGTCATTTACAAAAGCAATTCAAAACAACTACATGACTAAATTCCAAGATGAAGATTTTTTCTAAAACAACTAGGTCAGGAACTCTTGACGGAGCATATAAAAAGAAAAGTGAATTTTCAGTACTTACCAAGAGAAATTTGACAGCTTGCAGCTAGACTTAGTGGCACAGAGTTGGTAGAGCGTTCAGAAATCGTGGAAAATAAATGTGGAAGATGCTTTTTCTGTAAAGATCGGAAAGCGAGATACACATGTTGGTTTTTTAAATGCTTCATTTGCCTTGAACATACTGTTTGTCAAGTTTGCAAGGAAAAGTTCCCCTAAATAATGTTTGTACAGAGGGTTAAATCAAACTGTGTCAAAAATGCATATTTTTTTATTTTCATTTCTATTTTTTGTTGAAGAATTATAGTAATTTGTTTTTAATTTTATTTTGTTACTTTTCATTCATATTAACTGTGCATGTAATTTGTTTCCAGAAAATACATCTTTGTTTTGAAATTTTACTCTATTTTCCGTGGGTACGTCAGACCCAACGCGTTCCTTGTCGTAAAAAATAAACGCTCGTGCACTGTAGGGTTAAGAGTTTCACAAGAAACTAAAAAGCATTTGCTGGTTCATTACCTTTCGGTTGACATCGCGAATGGAAAAAAATTTAAAAGAGAAAAACTAGCAAAATATTCCATAATTGTCGATGCTACTCCAGATACGCCCCATGATGAACAAATATTTATTTTATCATATGTCTGGTTAAATGAAATAGCGATTATAGTATAATCCCTTTGCTTCATGATATTCTTGCGCTTGTCATTCATAGTCTGAACTTAGGTGGTATCTATGCAAACTTTTTTGGAGTAGTTAAGATGCTTTATAATATTTGTAGAACTAGCCTTTCCAGGTGGATTCCCGTTCTACGGCTCGCTTAGATTAAGTAGTATTTTAAAATACTTGGACTCTTTTAAATGCTTTCAACCTGGCTAAAAGTACTTATTGCTTTTAATTATAGAAATATTTTTCAAGCAGTATCCGTTACTTTGGAGGTTAAGGTTAAAAATCTAAATTTATTGCTTGAAAATCAGAATATTATTATAAATAGTTGGACTAACAGTTTCAGTGAATCTAAACTAGTGGCTAATAATTTGGGAATGTCAAATGACCTTTGTTCGAAAAAATAAAATGAAAAAAAATTGGTTTTGGATGAAACATTATCAAATGCTCCATTAGAAGAACTTGACGGGGGAATACTTTAAAATAAAATTAATTTATATAATTGTAGATGCTGTTATTTTAAATTTATCAACAGGATTTGAAGCAGCTAAAAAAATTGTGAACATGTTTAGTGTGTTATGGAGATCTCTAAGTTTAGAAGATATATAAATTGAAGAGCAAGCCAATCGTCTTTAAAATCATTACAACGCAGATATCAATTTTCAATTTAAAGAAGAAGTAACACATCTTTTCTACAAGTTTTCAGTGCACAGGCATTAGCCATTTTAAACTTTTAAATAAAATCTACAAATTAAAATTAGATTCCTTGTTTCCAAATATAGTTATAGCATTAAGACTTTTTTGTACCCTCCCTGTAACCGTAGCAGAACGAACTTCCAGTCATCTTTCTAGAATTAAAAAGGAACGATGGAGTGCTCTTAGTATATTAACTGTTGAGTCCAGATTAGCTGCGACTTTTCTAACATTATTGAAAATTTAGCCTATGCAAAAAGTCATTAAATAAGCATCTTTAAAATACTTTGTACGTGTAATAGTCTAGTAGTAATAGTAGTTTGTGTTTGTAGTAGTCACAAACGTGTTTTGTAGGTTTTAATAGATTTGTTTTGTTATACTGTCTTTACATCAATAACAGAAAAAGGATTAAAAAAACTTTTTATTTAGCAAGTTTGACTGTAAATCCTTTTACACGTAATTAGCAATTTTTTTCTACACCATTTAAGGGGTTCCCGTGATTTTTGTGTGTACACCAGTGCCCGTCACGGCTCTCAGCGGCCCTGTACTCATGGACGTGCCCAACCCGTATATCGTTGTATTATTTTTTTCAAAAAAGAGTGACGAAGATGGCGTATAGTTTCCGCCTAGTATGTCTAACATCCTAACTATACGATCTATAGTGTTTTGAGAGAGATAGAGATTGACCGAAACAACGTTTCATCTCTTTCTATCGAAATAGAACAATTCTCACCACTGGACATGTCCATGAGTATATGTCAATATACTTCATTTTGACATCATGAAATATGATGTCATTTTTAGGTCTCATTATAGTCGAGGAATTGTGCTATTATATTAACAATAAAAAGGACTCACCCTGTATAAAACACTTAAGAAACCGATTAATATATTTATATAATATAATTGTACGTAAACACAAATAATAATGAATATTGAACGTGACAATCAGCTTTCTCTTTGCAAATGTTGTCAAGGATTAAATGCTCCTTCATCACCCTGTCCATCTGAAGCGCAGAAGGAGCCGATGGAAATCTTTCCTACATCCGAAAATCGGATGTGTCTGAGGACCTAATCCGATATAATCGATGTTAGGTAGATTCTCTCCAGAGATAGACAGGGGAATTAGAAGACAGTTAGCAAAGTGTCTGTGTGTAAATCCCCCCCCTGGCTCCCCTAACCATATCGCCGTCGCTGCCGCTTTTTATCTGGCTCATTTGGAGACCGGCTAATCTACTATTATAAATGATGAGGAAGAAGGACAGGCGCAACCCTGAGGGGACATCCATATCGCTCTCGGGGACCTGCCTAGTTTGAACAAAGGCGTAGGTAATGACGGGTTTTAAAATTTGTAAAACTTTATATCGTGTTCTTAAATTATTAATATTTGTAAATTGAACATTTTTTATTCATACATTATTCAAATATGGAAATAACTCTGTAACAAGTTAGCAATACTTGGATACTTTATAAAAAATAACCAAATGTTCTGTGACATTGTGTTAAAATATTTAAAATTTTGTAGTAAAAAATAGTCACGGGGCCATTCTTTATTAACCGGATGCCGGATGTACTCCAGTCTAGTGGGCTTACTGCGTTATCTCCCGTCTCTTTGTCTACTGCACACAGTCAGCTAATCTTGTCCCCTGTACTAGTTTCTATGGGTTCTTTAATAGTTCTGTTACCTTTATTATTCTTTAATAGTTGTTTGCAGTAGTCTACTGGATCCAATTTAAATTTTCCATATAGTCTTTTCCTTCTGTGATCCAGTGCCTCACAGTTGCATAGTATGTGGAGTGTACTCTCGGTTCCTTTATTTAATTATCTGCATTTAAGGTCACCGTTGTGTAGCCCTATTTTTTTTAAGATGCTCTCTTGTGGGAAGGTGTCCGGTGAGAAGCCCTGTGGTAATTCGCAATTAATTTCTTTCCCAATTTTTCAATTTTTTCTGATTTTAATTAGGTGACAAGATTTTGAAGTTCGAAAATTATTTCATTATTGTTATTATGGTGTTATACCAAGTGTAAATGGTTCATGGGTAAATAGATTTATACAAAACTTTGGTCGACGACAAAACAAAGAACCCCGCACATAATGTTAAGTTTCTTCTGATTTTTTGCAATTATTTACGACTTTTTTGGAATATCTTTGCGATTTTTTGCAATTTAATTCAATTATTTGGTTACAGTTGTTTCCGGTTTTTTGGTTGTTCTTTGGTTTTTGAGATGTTTTTCGATTTTTCTTATTTTTCTGATTTCTTTCTGATTTTTGTCGATTTTTTCTAATTTTCCCTCATTTTTTCTCATCCTTCTGTTTGTCTTATATTTTTTTGTTTTCTAATTTTTTGTCATTTTTTCTTATTTGCGATTTTTTGCCATTTTTTTGTGATTTTGTTACGGTTTTTTTTGCGATTGTTGTGCGATATATATTTTCTGATTTCTCTATCAATTTTTTTCTTTTTTTCAAAGTTTTTTTTTTGTATTAGTTTTTTCGATGTTTTCTGATTTTTTTTCCAGATTTTTTCAATTCTTTTAATTTTTTCTCGTTTTTTTTTCATTTTTATAATCTTTTGTTTTATTTTTATTTTTTTTTCTAATCTTTCCTCATTTTTTCTCATCGTTCTGTTTTTATATTATTTTTATGTTTTCTAATTTTTTCTCATTTTTTTTATTTCATTGATTTTTTGTGATAATTTGCGATTTTTTTTTGTCATTTTTTTTTGTGATTTTGTTGCGGTGTTTTTATGATTTTTGTTAATATTTTTCGATTTCTTGCGTTTTTTCGATTTTTAACGGTTTTTTTTTTCGATTTTTTGATTTTTTTCATTTTTTCCATATTTTACAATTTTATTTTTCATTTTTTCCCAATATTTTCTAATTATTCTTTCAATTTTTCCAAGTTTTTTATGTTTTTTTTTAAATTTTTTCAATTCTTCTAATTAAAAAAAAAATATTAAAAATAGCTTCCCGAATTTCGAAATTTGAAATCTAGTCACCATAATTTTAATTCTAAAAGAGACTTAGTTTTCATTAGGTATTATACTAAAATAGTAATTTTAGCAGAATTTTAAAAATATTGGAACAAAGACATACATTTTCTATTAAAATTTTCTTTTTTCACAAAATAATTATTTTGCAAGTGGCGCCATCTGTAAAAAAATACGTGAACGGTAAAATTGCCAGAATAACAGATCTCTGACGTATTTTTGGTGATATTCTATGATTCAAATTATAAATTTTTGAACATATAACACTTGTAAATGAAAGCAAAAAATGAAATATCTCTTATGTACCGTCTCTAATGGGAATATAATCTAGTTCCTGAAATAGTTTTTATAGCGATTTTTGATGCCTTTTTTTGAGGTAAAATTTTCATAATTCCATTGTTTTTTCCATTTTCTTAATTTTATTTACTTTTTAATATAATCAGGAACTAATTTAATAAAATTAGAACATTAGAAAAGCAAATTAGCATATATTTATTATCTGGATACTCAATGTTCAAAAATTTCCCTATGCTTATCCATTTGCTAACGCCGCCTTAAAAATAACATTAAGTAGTAGGTATGTATGCAAATCTTTTTAAATGATATATGGTGAGACATTGGATAAATATTTTTATTGTTTATTAAACTATTCTCCATGATGAACGATACGCTTTTACATGCATTTGAACCTACCTAAAAATTATTTTTGGCACTGTGGTAATATCTTCAAAACATACGTTTTAAACACATTAGCCGCCATTTCTATCATCGAAAATCATTGACCAAGTAGTTTGTTCTTTACATCTACAAAAAGCCGATTGTTTGATTATATTCGTGCAAGTTTTCATTGTCATAGTGTAGAATGATTCGTCATCGCCGGTTTGTATACCTTATTTCTTCAAAGACTTTTAGCAAACAAATGGTTATTGAGACAAAACTTTCAACTCACTGAAAATAAATACTGTCCGAATGTCAAAATTGAAATTATTATTCAGAAAAAAAGCATCATGATATTATCTTCTCTATGAAAGATAATTCTGAAATTTTAGTTGAAAAAATTATACGTACCGCACTGGATTTGCATCAGATCAATGGAAGCACGTCGGGTTTTTCTGTGCACACTCTGCAGGAAAATGCACTATTTATCACACGCGGTTATATCGTTTCGTTTTTAAGATAGAGAAAATAAAAAAAAAACAATTGATTTATTCATAGTTGTCCATCATTTTTACAAATTTAAGTTGTATTAAATATAAAAAATATCTAGTTTAAAGTTTTACATAAACGGTCATTGAGTTTTTTCAACAGTGAACCTTAAAAGGGTTGAAAGTTATTTTCATTTTAAGGGATTTCCGCACTTAGTCAGCAAAGAGGGCATCGCACCTCTTCTTCCATCGGCAACTCCCCTAAATCCAACTCTCATCTCGATCTCCGGAAAACCTCCAACAACAAAGGGCGAGCATAGATTTATTATTTCATGAAGGGAAGCATGTAGGTCATTTTTTCAAATGTAATACGATCGATTTTTTTAATATCAGCTGATATAATATTTTAATTATCTACGTTTCTTTCTATGACATTAGAAAAAAAATCTGATGTGGCCAGCACATGACCTCTCGCCATTTTTGAATCAAAAATTTACACGGTGGCACAAAAAAGTATGGAAAAAATTTACTTTTTTGTAAATCTGGCAACAATGGCAAAAATTTTGAAAATTTTAATGATACGAAAATAAACTATAGTGTATACAAAATATATGTGTAAAACCTAATTGACATTTTGTTTAGTAATGGCGTCATCACTCATAGCACCTGCCACTTCCGGTTGTCCGATTGACACCAAAATATAATCAGATCTAATCTAGGGTATAAGAATCGTGTACGCAAAATTTAAAGTTTTTTAATTCAGTAGTTTTTGAATTATCGTTATTACAACATCCATCCTAACACACACACACACACACACACACACACACACACACACACACACACACACACACGCACCCACACACACACACACACACACACGCACACTCACACGCAAACGCACACGCACACGCACACGCACACGCACACGCACACGCACACGCACACGCACACGCACACGCACACGCACACGCACACGCACACGCACACGCACACGCACACGCACACGCACACGCACACGCACACGCACACGCACACGCACACGCACACGCACACGCACACGCACACGCACACGCACACGCACACGCACACGCACACGCACACGCACACGCACACGCACACGCACACGCACACGCACACGTACACGCACACGCACACGCACACGCACACAAACACAAACACACACAGACATCATCGCGAAAATATTAAAATCGTATTCTAGGGACCCTAAAACGTGTTTATTCATTGAAAACTCACTACCCAATTTTTAGCATGATTCCTATACCTCTTTGATCTGAAGGGCCAGAGGTAAAAAAAAAAGATCTTAAACTTATAATTACACTATTATTAATTTCTTTTATAAAATTTATTACTTATAACTTAATATTTTATATATGACCCATCTTCATTTATTAAACAAATTAAATGTAGGCATTCACTTTCTTTGTCCACTCTGTAATTAAGGCAATCTTTAAAATTCGGTGTGAAAATAATTTACAATTTAATTTTCAGAAGCCCACTACTAATGAATGCTTATGAGAATTTTAGTCTTCCTTTTCATTATCGTTTTTACGACTGTCTTTATTTCAAATAAGTAAAAAAAATATTTTAAATATGATGAGGTTAATTTTGACTTTAGAACAACCTTGGTACAGGATCGGGTTTAAAGTAAATTCGGTCTACGTGGTGAGCTAGTACTTTAATTTGAAATTCGAATTTAAATTGGGTCCAAACTTATTTTCATTATAAAGGGAAAATATGGTATATTGTCGATCAAGAAATTTCACTTTTAATCCTGAGAGTGAATCACTCGAGGGATTAAAACGCACTTTAGTTTTGTGGTAGATACTCTATGTTTTGCTCCGCAGGGACTAAACTTGAATAGGTTATCCATTGTTTCAAATATGGTCTACTAATGAAGTACTGAAACTCTAAGTCGAGTACAATAAATTTTTTTATCATTAAATAGAAGATTCGCGACTTGTTTCGGCGACAAGCCATCATCAAGCTTGGAATAGAGTAGGAAACATTTTAATAGATTAAAACTTACCAGAGAAAATTATTTTAATGACTGATATTATTTATTGAAACAGAAATAAATTTAGTGACAAGTAGATTGTCCCATTGTTGAATTATTATTAGTGTGGGCACACTGGAGGCAAAAGGGAAGATTAAAGGAATGGTTGTGGTACAGGAAATGATTGTAAAATTAACAAGAAAAGTTCAACATGTTTTCCGCGAACAGATATTGTATCAGGAAATTTAAGGGGTTTTTTGCTAATGAATTACTTATTAGGTACTATTAGACCTTGAGAAACAGGATACTGTAGGGAATTTCGACGTTGAATGAGGTTCTCTCAAAATGAAGAAATTAAAATAGCTTAATAGCTTAGGTTAGGTTAGGTTCAATGTGAGTGGAGCGTTTGCTCGCCCCTCCACTGCGGGCAGCAGAGGCCTATTGCGGCTCACCCATATGGGCTATAATTCACCATACAATCCACACC